>CM030375.1:10073544-10673544 GCA_003604175.2 Clonorchis sinensis | reverse complement strand
AAACGAAAAGTGTTCGTTTTCCGAAGGACTGGGTCCTTTCAAAAGAAACAAACGAACCGGTCAGCCATACCTCACCAAATTCCATAGTGTTCCAGGACGATGGATACCTCAGAAGGTTGCACCGTTTGTCATCCACACAAGCATTGTTTCAAGTAAACGTCTTCGGATTCTACACATTAAGCGACTTTTGAGGAGATTTGAGTCAGTGTGTTCTCAAGGCCGCTTTATTTTGTTAAGTAATCGGATCCCAATAGTCAGACACATACTTGCCCTCTCGAAAGCAAAAATCCCTTTTGGAGGACGTACCGCTGGTCACACCGATGTGCCGACTGAAACTGATGACAGACTATTTTGTACCAGGTAAAAGAAATCAACAGAAGTACTTTTAGATACCACCCCGGAACAGCCAAACACCAGATCTTTTCGCAGGATGTGTTCTTTCCCACGAGACTCGTCCTAGTTTGGACAGCTTGCACATTTAAGGAAGGTTCATGGCCTATTCTGCATTGCTGTGGTAGTTTGGCTGAAACTTCGTTCCTTATATAGACTCTTTGTTCCTATCCACCCTCAAGAGCCGCACTGTTCTGTGGAAACGAGTATACCGTTCGGAATATTCCAGCAAAAATAGATTTTCATGAGGGAACCTACCACTATTTTGTGGTTTCGGACAATTCGTAGATGGCCCATTTCACGTTTCGCCCTTTTTGGAATTCATCAGGTAGCCGTGGTCCCCAAGTTTTTATCAGCCTTATGTTCTACTTTAACAGCACTCATTGCACTCATTTGCAAATAAATTTTGTTTTAACGGGAGACTCAGCTGAATCTCTCGTTTATGGTATTCTTCAACTGAATCTATTGCATGCCTCATGTTGTATTTGGCACACTGCAGTAGCATGTTCCTTCAGGGATTTACACTACGATTTCTTGAATATCGTACCAGGTGAAACATCAGACTAGTTGAGGACTCTCGTGGACAAGAGATTCAGCTTGGATTTAAATCTGAGTCCCCGGTAAGATCAGCCTAATTCGGAAATGAGTACTTTGCCAATAAACTGGGTCTCTTCAACTATGTATTCAGTTTTTCCATGTATTTCTCCTTTTTCTACAAACCAGATCGATCGAACTTCCGCCTCGGATCCCTATCTCATCTGCTCAATCGTCACCAGTCGCGCTACCGTGATCTTCCCGATTGGCCAGTGATCCCACCAGATCCGTGGTCCAGGGTAGTGAAGCCTACTCCAGATGGAACATCAGCAGCAAATTCTGAATTGCATTCACCGACTTCCGCAATCGGTACAAGCGCATCAGTGGGCAAGTCGGGCAACCTCGTTTCCTATGACGACTTCTTTTCGGAATCAGAAGACTCGACGACCGAAGAGGATGCTAATGGTTTGGCAGACGACCTCGTGGACGAAAAAATCAAGGACAGCGAAGACCTGCTGGTATGCTGGATTACATGTGTCAACCCTACGTTTTTTCACATGGTCATTTAATTGTGTCAACCTTCTGACTTGTTTTGTTCTGTTTGCCGGTAGGCTTATTGCCTATCATGAAAGCATTGAACCCATCTGTCATAGTGGCTGCATTCGGAGTGCAGTTCCATAATACCGTCAATTTCTAGGGCGAGATGGCCCAAGTGGTTGGAGCGTGGATTTACTGACCGGAAGGTCCGTGGTTCGAACCCGACCCACTCTGCCTCTCGACTTCCCCCCTGTCTAGGCTTGGGCAACCTGGCAGTATCCCAGCCCTCGTGCAACCTTCTGGTGGCATGGCAGTTAGGCACCAAAAGGGTGCTACAGCTGAACGATTTTTTTTATATTCTTACTTGGTTTCTTGTAAACGATGTCACTGACGCTCATGAGGTTGTGTCCCTTATAGGAGAGATTTCAAGCCACATTCCCCACTGTGATCTTTTCGGAAGAAACCATTCTATATATCCGAACAGTCTGGAATGAACAAGTTTACATTTAAACTCTGTTTCCTCGGATCGTACAGGATTTGGCCCGACTTTTCAGTCGTCAAAAGGATTTGGTGACGTTCGCAACAATCAACAATTGTTCAGCTGTAGCACCCTTTTGGTGCCTAAAAAACTGTTCATCTGTAACACACCCTTTCGGTGCCTAGCTGCTATGCCACCCGAAGGTTGCACGAGGGCTGGGATACTGCCAGGTTACTCGAGCCTAGTCAGAGGAAGTCGAGAGGCAGAGGTCGAGTTAAGGACCTTCCGGCCAGTAGATTCGCGCTCTAACCACTTGAGTTATCTCGCCCTTTCGGTGCCTAACTGCCATGCCAACGGAAGAAGCACAGTGGCTGAGATACTGTCAGGCTGCTCAAACCTTGACAAAGGCAGTTGAGATGCTGATGTTGGGTTCGAACCATGGACCTTCCGGTCCGTGAATTTACGCCTTAACCACTGACCTATCTCGAGCTCTTTGTGAATCCATTTTCGTCTAATGTGTTTTAATGTCTCAGTTAAAAGCAAATATGGCATCTTGGCTTCATTAAAATTTTAACCACTTCTTCGTTTCGGAATTCTGTCTCCACGTGATGGTCTGTTGCCACCATCGACCCAGTCAAACTACTGGGAGCCTGACTATCGCCCTGACATCCTAAGACCAAACCACAAAGATTTTTTTGTTCTCACTTTATCCGTGTCATAGAACTCGCCGTATTTTAGTCTGTATTATCTCAGACTTCGAAAAATCATCAGAATAACTGTTTTAAACTGGCCACTGTGACTGCTTATCAGGCGCTTTTCAACACTCAGGTTGTCGTCATCGCCATCACCTCCAATGTTTGGCTGCATAATCCAGACTCTCACTTTCCGACATTTGAAACTGTGGAACCGGTGTACCCATGACACATGGTTTATAGCTGATAAATTGATTGACTGGCTGACGTCAAAGGCACAGGAGCCATTCATTCCGAACCGTTTTTCATAACTTGTGGGTATGGAAAGTCCTCAATGGCGATCACTGAGTACTTCAGATAAGCGACTGAGCATTTACGAAAGCGCGAACAAGTCCGAAACACCCATTCTGTAGGCGTGGCTAGTGACCTGTCACTGCTAGCCGAAATACAACGTCTGATGATCTCTTTCGGCTCGCGTGATCTGCCTTGCTAACAGTACAGGAGAAATCCCGCCAGCTTGTCTGTATTTCTAGTTACCAACCACTCGAATCAACCGTTTTGTTCGTCTGCAATGAAATAAATTGATGGAGGTGTTTGGCGCCATCAGAATCTGTCAGAATCAGACTGAATAACATGCGAATGTCCCTGTACATTTTGGGTACAAATATTAGGTTCGGTTTACTGTTTACCCAAGATCGCTTTAGAGAAGTCCGACAGTTGTTCCCGTCTTGCCACACCTTTCTCAAATGCAAAATTATTGCACTTGATCGTAGACGCAGCACTCGTATGATAATGTGATATGTTGTGCCGATGTGTCCTTTAACACCATTGGAAAACCTTTTGCCGTTTTTCCGGATACGATTGTGGCAGAACTCGCAGCACTGTCAGTGATCCGCCGCTGTTCTTTTGCAACGGTCTGCGAATACAAGGGAGCTTCCCGGTCTTGCCAAATCTTAGGACGGTTGAAACCATCGCTTTGTAACCTGCAATATACATCCTTCATGTAATTTGTCGTCATAGAACTCTATTTAACGCACCCGGGGCTTTCAGAGCATTGTTGATCAACTTTTCTCTGCAACAGGGCACTTTTTCACTGTGGACTGGGTTGTCTACATCACACTTCAGGTCCAGCATACAGCATCAGGCGATTTTCTTTTTCAGTGGGGGGTTTTGCGGGATATGTATTTTGTTCATATTCACACCACTCTCGTTTGAACGGTCGTCCTCCTGTTCTGGCGTAATTATTCCGGTGAGTGCACACCAAAGGGTAGCACTGGACTCGAGTTTTGCTCTTCTTAGAGCTCATCAGCAGTGCATATCCGATGGCCATGCCAGGATTTGAACACCGGACATCTGACATGCGAGGCGAGCGTGTTACCACTACTCCACCGATGAACGTTGGCGAACGTGTTCACGCTTGAGTGATGTGATTGATGTGCCCGACCCATCGAACGACGACCCAGTAACTGTTCTGGTTGTGACGATCGATTGACCCGCCAGTCAGGACCTGCAGTTCATTTGGTAGCCGTAGCGCGTGTTGCTAACTAAACAAACGAGTAGATGTACGCTCATCTCTTTCCTTTAACTACGTCAGCCTGCAGGTCCTGAATATAGGAAAAAAACGTGCCTTTCAGGCATCGCTAGACCCTTCGGTTCACTCTGCACAGTACGTTTTCCATCTAGTCACCCACAAAGTGAACCTTGTGCCAGCATCCCACCGAACAAACACACTTGTTTTACGGACTGCACCTCGGTCCTAGTTAAGCGCAGACTCAAGAGCCACGATTCCATCGTTGCCAAAATGACACGATGCCTTCGTGGAACCAGTGTCCTGTGTGAATTCATTGTAAATTCGACCAGTCGATTCGGAGTGATTCGTCCAAAACGAACGATCTTTCTACTGGATTCCAACAGAATCCTGTGAGATTGGGACGTTGCGGCATGGCTACCGTAGTCCTGAGTGATGGTGTCAGGTTGTGACAAACCGTTGGATAGTGACAGACAGACAGACATAACCCATTCGGCTGTGCGCATTTGTTAATATAATCGTCTCCAGTATGCAGCTTCCTAGATTCCTCCTCCGTAATTCAGGTGGAGTGACATGTCGTCAGTAACTATAGCCTCTAACACCCTCTAACACTCGTTCTTCCTAGCCCTGGGGAACAAAATTGCGACATCAGTCTACAAGTAGCTCAGAGAAAGAACAATTTCACAAGGTGACTGAAACTTCCATCTGAGAAGTCGTCACTTCAGGAGCTAGTCAGTACGTGACCACGTGATGCGTGACTGATGGATGAACGGCGCCGTATTCTGTCCAACTGCGACATAAACACACTGCTAACCAGCCGCGCGAGAGGTCACCGGGAGGTCACCGGTTTGAAACGCCCCGGAGTTTCATGAGGTCCGCACCCTTGATTCTCAATGAAAAATGAAACGGCTGTACAGTATTTCTCGGATTTTCAGCTTTACCTAAATGACGAGGTCTCAGTTGAAAGCGGTAGCATTCCGAATCGACATACCTTAATGCACGGTTTGCAGCGCATGAACTGAACTGAAATGAGATGATCGCCAGATGTGGATTATGTAGTGTATTCACTTAAACCAGGAAAAGTTACGAACTGTTTTTGTTTTTGTGAAGTTGCTTCCATTCGAAAGTCGGTTCCCCTAAAATGTGACGACCTTTTGTTCTAGGACCGTTCAGCTGTAACACCCTTCCGGTCCCTAGCTGCCATGCCGCCCGAAGGAAACACGTGGGCTGGAATACTGCCAGGTTACCCAAGCCTAGACAGGGGAAGTCGAGAGGCAGAGGTCGGGTTCGAACTAAGGACCTTCCGGTCAGTAGATTCGCGCTCTAACCGGGAGCCAATCATTCACTTTACTTGTTATCTATTGGTTACGTTTTGCATCACAGAATCCGATAAGTATGACTTCATTGTGGTTCCGAAAAGCTACTTAGCTACCTGAACTTATTTGTTGACTAGGATTGGCCTTGAGGAAAATATTTTGTTCCGCACGAATTACTTGTTATTACGCAGTGGAGTCGACCACCCTGGACCAGGTTAGAGATGTATTTTAACGATATTGATCACAAGCCTTTTCCTTCCAACCAATAGGATGACGAGGATGAGGACGGTAGTGATATTGATGCTGATCAACACGAAGAGATGTTGTCAGACTTGGGTGCGGAGGAGCTACATTCGAGTAGCTCTGATTCAGACCTTGATTTCGTGGCCATACTGAAGAAGCAATCTGCAGCCCAAAGGAAAGAAACCGTGTCAGTGAGCACAGTCGACGAATCCAAGCTGACACGCACGACAGAGGCATCTAGCTCGGAAGAACAGAGCTTTTCTAGTTCTGATGTCAAGTTGAGACAGTCGAACTCACCAGGCGAACCGTCACCCTTCACCGAGACTACTGAGGGAGAGGAGGACGAAGAATTAGATGACCTGTTCGATTTTTCTGCCCTCAAAAAGAATAAGGTGAGACGATGCATATTTCCACTCCCACGCTTTTTTTTATTTCGAAGTTGAACAACTTATCATTAGGCGTGTCCTCGGGTGTTGCGACACCGGCAGTTCTGCATTGATCACGCCATTAGAGAATGTGAGTTGAGGCCCCGCCGACCAGTAGCACTCACGGCCTTCTTATCGCCCTATCGTCAAATTTTCTCACCGCACACTGTCGTATGTCAGACCACATGATAGCTTATGGTGGCATATACTGGTGATGGAGAGAGAGAGAGAGAGAGAGTAAGCTAGTAGACCTGCAGTAAACACTCCCCAGTGATGCGACCAAGGTAACTCAGAAAAGGCCGTGAAACGATATCCTTTATCATGAAGGCGACGGTGTTTTCATCCCTCATTACTCTCTTCAAGTGCTGTCACATCTTTCTTGTGGTGACGGAATTCATGACTTGAAGCTACATGTTGCAGACGACCACGACGCAATCCACTCAGCCGCCTTCCTGTCATACTTTGGCAGACATTTGGAACCTTCAAAGTGGAAATGCCCCTTGTCATTCAAACAGGGGAAATGGATGTTTTGGAACATATCTGAGAAGCTGTGTTTGATCATTTGGTTGGCTGGTTAATTATAGTTGACACATAAATCTGTGCCGACCTCTCCCGAAGACGCTGAGAGGTTCCAGATTGATGTCAGCTGCACTGTAAACTTCCATTCATGTTTCTTGTCCGAAACGAGGGCTTCGCCTTCCCAATGCGAAATCCTCGTCTCCCACCTATTTTGTTCTTCCTGAAGTTCTATTTTTGCAAAAAGAATGAGTGTTAAGGGCCTGTCTTCGGAAACCATCTGTTATCCTTCCTGTCCTTGTCTTTCTCAATCCCCAGATCAATTTGGTTCAACAGTCTGGTCACAAACACGCTGTGTCGCATCCAACCGGTGATGCGACTGTGGTGCAACAACTCGAAGACCACGAAGGTATTTCTCCTCAGCTATTTGACCCCTCATTTCAGAGGCAAACGGATTTCACTGTTACCCAGTCCGTATGTCCAAGTCATCCTCATTCGATCACCCATCCTTTCTAACTTTATGTGCACTCGATCCGTGATAGTGCTCACTCAGCCGCATCCTGTAAATGGCAGCTGAACTGACGGTGTCGACCTCACTCACTTTTCGGTATAGCTTCCCATACAGTGACTTACATTCTTAGGCACATGGATTGTCGTCAAACGACAAAGCTGCGCAAATGATTGTGCCTGATGTCGACCCTTGCAGACGGTAGATGAGCGAGATGATACGTTTATAGATCTTCGGTCATGGAAGCATAAATATTACAGCCTTGGATTAGAACTCATTCATTGCACAAGACCTCCGTCTGATGATCTCGCAACGCAATACCTATCGGACTAGGATACGTACATCCCGCTTCTACGCGGAGTTTTTCTTACAGTTTAGCCCCTCCCCCTCGAAGATTTGCCTTTTTCCGAAAAGTGGCTGATTAGGTCTCCAAGAGGAAACAGCACAGTCGAAATGCCTTTTACCGTGAAGTGCGATTCGCATGCCAGCTGTTGCGCATTACTGACGGGACTATTCACTAGCTTCGCCGACAAGTTAGCTTAGGATACTACATTCCGACATCTGTTGGAACGTCTCACGTTTGCGACCTGGTTGAACGATGCAACTGGAACTTCATCGCCCCCAATGAAAAAGCACATGATGTGGTTTCCCAATAATCATTCCTTCGACAAGGAAGCATCTCCACCTTGGAGAAGTTTCGCCATCTCTTGAAGGGTTTTCGTGCCACCATTATTGTATGTGACCACCTTCTAGCACATGGCACTACATTTTCGCGAGGGTCTTGTTACATCGTGGTTAGATTGTTTGGCATTTGGTGCGTCGGGCCTTGTGCAGAATGATGTCCGACAGCATTTAAGAGGGTGCAAAGTTGTCGCGCAAGTATTGTCTTGGGGCGAGATGGCCCAAGTGGTTAGAGCGCGAGTTTACTGACCAGAGGGTCCATGGTTCGAATCCGACCTCTGCCTCTCGACTTCCCCTGTCTAGGATTGGGCAACCTGGCAGTATCCCAGCCCTCGTGCTTCCTTCGGGTGGCATGGCAGTTAGGCACCTAAAGGGTGCTACAGCCGAACGATTGTCTTGCTAGGATGTAATATTGATTATGACCACGCCATCCTACACTACTAGTCTGACCTCGAGATAGCTTTATGGTTAGGCCGCGAAATTACTAACCCAAAGGCGCGTGGTTCGAACCCGACCCTCCCCCATCTCGGCTGCCCCTGTCTAGGGTTTGGCAACCTGGCAGTATCTCAGCCTTCGTGTTTCCTTCGGGTGGCGTGGCAGCTGGGCACCGAAGGGGTGTTACAGCTGGACGATTATTAGCATTATTAGTCCAATACATTTCGTCCTCGCCTGTTTGGTTCGTTTTCCTCAAGTTGTTTGATCAGATGGTTACTAGACTCCACTTTCGGATCAAGACGCTGCAGTACTGTTCGGCAACACCATCCCGTTCATAATATCCATTGGAGAGCAGCGTTATGTTACTCACAAAGTGACCGCAAATTTAAGACGCTTAGTCTGTGACCATGTTTACTTAGATATGAAGTTAAACCAACTTGGTGGTGTTCAGTAAGAGATCATTTTGGACGTGTAGGTATGCTGCTGAGAGTTCGTGAATACCGCCGTCTGCCTTTATTTTCTCTTAATGCCTTATCCACATGACATGTTGTAGTTTGTCCAACTGTCGATTTGGAACCCAAAGTTACTCTTTCAATATGTGAATCATGCCTTCCCTGTTTGTCTTTTCCCCAACAGATACGAGTGCACGGTTCAGCGAAACTTCCAGTGCTACTGTACCTGTAGTCTGTGATTCTGCCATGTCTTCCGACCAAAACGCACCCAGCTCCTATCCCCCGTCCCCAAGTGTTGCCCTAGACCCGGGTCTTTGTCCCGAACCAGTCAACTTGACCCCAACTCCTTTGCCCACAGTGAATCCTGAACTGTTCGCTTCGAGTGTGATAGACACTCCGTGTGGAACAGTTATTGATCAGTCCCGTTATGTCGGCATTTTCAATCCTCTAAGCGTGAGTTTTTTGTTGGCCGTCATGAGTGGCAACCCTGTTTAGTGTGTACTGCTATACATCCTCACAAGTCAACATCTTTTCTGTCCAGCTTCTGTCGGCCACCACCCCGGATTCATTGCGATGGATTGAAATCCAAAATCCACACCACCCGTGCTTCCGTCTCACGTATCAATACAACCGAACAGTTTGGGAACATCTTCCCAACCTAGTCATCATCTGTCTTCGTTTGGCCAATCAAGATGAGCATGTGACAATACACGACATTCATTTGGATCTTCGGAGCACGGCAATCGGGCGCCTTCTGCTGGATGCACGACGTATTGAGCCGTTTGACAAAATAGGTAGGTCACTTACCAAATTTTCTGAGCTTTTTGAGTTTTGGCCTCGATCGGGCTGTTTCGTGTTCGATTTGTTGATTCAGTGGCATGCTCATCCGTGTTTAAGTGTATAGCTGAACTCAGTCATACCCATCTGATCGTGAATATCCCTAATGTCAGATGTTACTCTTTTTTGAAAAAAGGAAACTGACCATATTCTTCTTTTCATCATCTTCAGAGGAATTACCGCCGGGTGCCGAGCATGCATGTACTTGTGGGATCGACTTTGCCGGATTCACCGATCCAGTTGAACTCCACCTTGTTTATCATACCAGCCAGAGCTCTAACGGTCAGCTGGTCCGGTGGCCCATATCCATCGCACCACCAGCTGGGGAGCTTTTGCGTTCATTTTCTCTGGATGAATCCAGTTTCTTTTTGAAAAAAGGTCGGTGATCGAGTTTTCAGCTCTCCCATTTTGGTCTTTTGCGTATATGTGCGTTACTTGTTTCCAGTCTGGTTAGGATTTCCTGGCGCCCATCCTGTGGAATCTTAGTCGAGGTATTAGTGTAGAGTTCATTCCCCGCAATATTCAGCCCCAGTTACGCGGAGCTACGTTGGTCCGGTAGCTGATTGGATGTGTATCCGAGAATTTACACGCCTGCGTGTCCTGTCGTCAATCCATCAGCGAACTCTTGTGTGATGCCTGAATATGTGATCAGAGTTGTGTGCGTGCCTTTACAGAGCGGATCTGCTTGACCGAATGTACACAACAGATCTGTGTTTTCTCGGTAACTTTGAATTCATAGTACTGGCGACGGGGGATTTTTTACTGTTAAGATTCAAATGTAGTTTGTTCACTCTGACTGTTGTGTTCCTTGCATATATTACTCTTTGTTCCACATTCCATGAAGCTTGGATGCGGGTAAGGAATCTTGTATGGACAACATTATCGAGGATTTTGCAATTACTCACCTTGTCATTTTGAGTTAGTGCTCCATACGTTCTTATAAACAGGGCCAACTTCTAGTGATGTAGGTCTCCATCAACGAAGTGGTTCAGATTGCAGTTGTTAACTGCTCGCCTCAGCTTGATGATCCACCATTATAAATTGCCTTAGAACACTGTTTTGCATTGAGTCACTCAGTCTTAAATTTGCGCTTATCTGGTGCATTGGCGATTGTTTTTTTGGTCGAAAGAGTGAGGAATCGACTCATCCGTAACCCTTCTGGGGTGCTCCCGTCGCCAGTTAATTCACGTTGGAATTTGATTTTCGAAATTAATTTACGGTGTGTTCGTAATCGATCATACGGTGAGGTTCCCATCCACTCAGTATGCCATCCTTTTCCCCCGTCAACCCAACAGACAACCTACTGGCGACAAAGTCACTGGATCAGTTTTGCGCCAAGTTGACCGGCTTGAGGACTACACCAGATCACTTAACGCATTTGGCCCGAACAGTCCTATCATCAGCCAACGTGAGTTATTGCTTCTTCAAGCTGCACCGAGAGTTGTCCACTCCGTTCTCGTGTCGTACTCGCAGTGCTCCACCCGACCGCGCCACAGCACAAATGTCGCAACTGATAACAATATACTTTTCCGGGGAGACCATTTCCGACTCTCAGTGTTGTCTAATTGAGATGAGCATTGAACTGGATGATTCGGCAACCACTATGGTTGCCGCACCATCACCCGGTGGCTTCAGTCAAACACTTCAATCAACACAACGCGAGGTTTTGGTTACGGTGCTGTGTTCGGATTCACGGTTCCGATCTGCACTTTCGAACGCCCTAAATGAAGCGCTCAACGAGCCTCCGCCTGATCCGCTAGTCTTTGACTAACAGAACCCATCTAAATGTGATTGCCGCATGGCTGTGTTTATCAAAATTTTGTCTTGTTCTCCGCTTCCTTTCCCACTGTCCCGTCTTGAGTCTAGTCCCATTTCCCAGTTGTCCATGTGGGTGCCGCTTGCTTTGCAGGATGCATTTGTATAACAGAAAAGCAAGTAGCCTCCTGTGTTCGTCCCGTCACATCACAATTTTTTTCGAAGAGGCACGCTTCGTGGTTATTGTTCTTCTGTCTGTCTTGCCATTTTGATCTACATTATTGTCCAAGTGAGACATTGTGCGAATCAAACTGTTTTTACTGGCTTTGTTCTCGAAAAGACTCCTGTCAGAAGTTGCCTTTATTCGGAACACACTATTGGCCAAAAAATGCACACAGTTCATTCACCATGGGTAACACATGAAAACAGTCTGGTGAACATATGTTTCATCGATTATTTCGTCTGACCATTGTACTGGGGGTCTTCTGTGCTGTTGTTACAACAGATAGCTCGTGTTCTCATATTACACAAGCCTGGGAGCACGTCAAAGCATGTTCAGCATAGACGTAATACACTACTCATAAGGTTTCTGTAAATCATTCGACAGCCTATGACCGGTTTCGCTCTTCCTGAGGCTCATTATGTAGGCGCAGTCCCCGAAGTTCCGTCAACTTCATGTTCCACCTGAACCCCAGTTGCACGAAGTTAGTGAAGTACACTCATTTGCATACCAATTTGAATCCAAGTAGAACATGAGGTTGACGGAAACTCGGGAGCTGCGCTCAGCTGCTGAGCCCCGAAAACGGCGAAACCGTTTGTGAGCTGTGGAAGAGTTTTCAGAAACTTTATGAGTCGTGTATTAAGTTTATACGGTGTATCACACTATGTCCAATATCGTGCCAACTGAAAAATGAGGCGACCTGGTGCAACACACTCAGTTGTTTAAAAAACGAGAGATTCAGCTGGACACCAGGTGAGTCTCCCGTCGAATTCAGATCATTGTGTAAGTGGGTGTATGCGGCGAGATGGCTCAGTTGCTGGAGCGCGAATTTACTGATCTGAAGGTTCGTGATTCAAACCCCACCTCTGCCTCTCTACTTCCCCTGTCTAAGCTCGGGTAACCTAGCAGTATCCCAGCCCTCGTGTTTCCTTCGGATGCAATGACAGTTAGGCACCGAAAGGGCACTACAGCTACATGATTTTGTATTTCGCGTTTTCAGTATACCCTGAAATTGGTCGTTACAACTCAGATTACCGTGCATTTTATAGTCCTGCCATCTAACTGAATCGAAAAACTTGTGGTCATATCCTAGCTACGTACAGAACCGATCCATCGTAAGGCAAAACGCAACTGTGTTACTCAAACCTCCATGCAAGTTTTCGGTTTGACGCTGGATTCAGCTATTGAGTTCACTAGAAATGCAGTGAGTACTGAGTCGGTGGCTAGGCATGAACGAATTTTCACGGAGAAAAACCAAGAAGTACCGAAACTTGCAAAGGCACCAAACAAACGCTCAATACCGATTGGTTTGATTCAACAGCCAACCACGAACTAGGTATCTGAGCCCTGAAGCAGTTCGGTAGGGCAGATGTATATTCATTCCCTTGCTTCAGATCGTGCCTGTTAGTTGCGTTCAGGTGATATGACCCAGACGCAAAACACAGTTGAAAAGCTCGACAAGAAGGTGTGCACTTGGCTGGGTTAGAATTGAGAGTGGCCATGTTATGGCAGGTTTCAATGACCGAATGTTATGTGGTGTTGCTAGGTCGCCTAAACCTCTCACTGAAGTAGCCAGTCATATAGTTGTCCAAATTTCTGTGGGAAACTACAACTTATTTTGCTATACAGGCGTTTTCTGGCAAATAGTGTAGTTGGACTAGTAAATTGGATGGACGCGGTGTTTTTGTGGGCCGCGGGAGGTCTCCCGTCTCGATGCCTGAGAAATGGCTGCAATGGGTTTAGCCATCTCTCTTCGAACTGAACGTCATCGCTCTCTTGCTTCTTACTCATACCAATATATTTTTGAACTGTTTTCAGGGCATTCTTTGATGTTGTCATTTGTGTTGGGCATGATCGTGGCTCCCAATCGGATACATCTAGACAATATGAGGCTTTCGAGAAAGGATTGAGGCCTCCTACGCGAGAACAGTGTCATCATCAGCTGAAATCTGAATCATTTGACGTTCACTCTCATCAATTTTTCCTGTCTTTTGTTCTGATTGTTCACTGACCGCTTGATCTTATCTGCCATTGATGGGAACTATGTTCAGAACTTGCGCTTTCGCACCCCGTAAAACTTTTCAGGGAAATTATACACCTAGAGCGATTCGTTGCCAAACCATCCATGCGTATAACACCAGCCTTATTGTTATTCTCACCATACTTGTCTCATGATTGTCACGAAAAGACCGGACCTTACGCTGGTGTGATGGTTTGTCTCCCCAACCCGTTGGATTCTACTGGGGGGTGTTCACGAGTAGTCTTTCATACCAGTTTTGGAACATGTGTGGCGAGTTGTTCTTCGAAAATAGTAATGCACTTGCATCTTCCATCAAGCCTCGCGGTCGGGATTTTGAGTCAAAGTTTTTAGCTGAGGACCCTAATCGTCCTCCTGTCTGAGAGACCTAGAATTATCTCCATCCATGTACAGTCATGAAACCTACAACTGCCAATACTGTAATGCCACATCTGCGGCAAACAGGTATCAGTATTGAACACGGATATGCTATAGATGGCGATTCTGATGAATTCTCATGGTTATACACGTCATAAACACATGAGATCAAAGATTCGTGTCTATCAAAATGCCCGAACATCTGGACCCAGTACACTGCCATCTTCACATAACTACCCTATACAAAATAGGCCCCTTGATACCACATTGGGAAGTCAACCGAATGAGAATGGTAGACCGGACGAAAAACTTACCAATTTCGTTAGAAAATGTCATAGGCAAACCGACAGGTTGGTCGTGCAACGGTTGATCTCTCCACTCTGTGTTCGCTGTTTCATTCGTCCGCGAGCTTGTACGTTGGTTCTCCACTCCGTTCGGATGGATCTGACACGCGCAGACTCAAAACTGTCCCCATTAGGTTCATTTTCCAATTCTAGTATTCAGGTTAGTTTCTCCTGTCGGTGAGGAATATTGTGAACAAACGACTCCCTCGGCGACGGCGCACGGTATCAGAACGCGTCTCGCCTTTCCGTAGCAATCGTAGGCAGTAAGTCAAACGGACAAGTGGCCGGATGGTATCTTTTCCTATTATGTGAAAAATATCTCAAAACCAAACCGGAAAATTTATCCCAAACTTGGATTTTGTTCTTCCGTGCATGCACAATCCCTGTGGTCTCAAAGTTTACTCAGCTATACTGTGGACGAAAGCGGTCAAAATGTATTTTTCGGTCTCCTTCGGGTTGACTTCTCTACTAGGTAAGTTCTTTTTTTGATGAAGATGCTTAGGAGACTCTGGAATGTCCAAATGGTGCCTTATTTGAACCTGTAGCCTTGAAACGCCAGAGAAAATTTTGCCTCTCTCACGCTGAGTTGTCTTCCTGAAATATTCGGATAAATATAAAATTCCCGTATCACGCAACAGTGGGACCTGGTCAAAGTGATCTCCTATTTCAAATGTCTGAGCAAATGAAAACCAAATTGCTCGAAGGGAAAATATCTTTGAAGCAACTGTTATTTGTCCTTGTTTGCTGATGTTTAACATATACTTCGGGCAATGAATACCGAATCTTACCAAGTTTTTTCGTAGAACCCCATAAAGCGGAACTAGCTTCATGCGATATCTTCCGTGGCCTTGAACTCACTTTTCTGTTACTTTCATTCGCTGCTCATTTGCCTCAGAGCTGTTTGGCCATACAGAAACCGGCGTAATCTTCCTCTTAAGCGAACTGGGATATTCGTCTGTAATCACACGCACTTCAGCAACAAGTGTACACTCCCACCCCCTAGTTGTATATACCAACGAAATGCACGAGTGGGGTTACCAACCGTATTAAATGAGCCATAGGTACTTTGTTCCACCTAACCTATTTGAAAAGCTATGACCTGCCTGATAACCGGTTCTAAACTTCAGCTACGGGTTTATGGTGACGTATGTCCCTAATGGACTTGGTGGTTATCCTGCATCCTAGTGGAGCACATGAACAAATGTGTGTGATTTAGGAACGCTTAAACCGACATGAATCTAATCTACAAAGAAAAAAGCGAGCGAAAGTCCCTGTGGTTTCTCTTTTCGACAGTGCTTTTGTTCTCACTGGTGACCATCAATAGCGGTTCCCTGTGACGCCTTTTCTGACCGGTTCCACATTTAATGGATAGGATCATTTTATTTCGCCGGACCTTGTCTAGAGACTTGGGACATTCGGATGTGCATTGGCCGAGGGTCTGAACCCACAATGCCCGTTTCGTTGACTGAAAAACCTAGACCAATCACCCTTGGACTCCCGCTGCAAGTGCCTCCCGTAGTTATGTATACCGGACATAGGCCAATATACGAAGTTCAACTATTTGCGTCACACACCAAAGGTAAAAATTAGAAATGAAAGCGGCTTTTGAATATCCTGATCGGCTGTAGCTAAACATAAGTCGAATGCAATTCCGTGTAAGGTTTGCGTTTAATAGTTCCTGAAAGTAGTGTGGCCTTGATTGTGAAGCAGCAGAGCCGAGGTTGCCAGACCGTTGCTTTTGGTCCGAGTGTTTCGCCCATCAATCAAACGTTAAAGTTTTTAGGAACGAAAAGGAATCTTCGCTTCAGGAGGAACTAATCTGATGACCGCATTTAGTATTCGGGAGGCTTTACGCAGTTTGAACAGTTAAGCAGTCAGTACTTAAAAACCCTGGTTTCGTACCAGAACACTCCAGTGAATCTGAAACTAAGAGGTTCCTATTTCCTATAAAGACCAATCGCGCTCTGACAAACTGATAGTTAGCTCAACATGTGTTCTGACGGAACAGCCAATCTGTCATTGTTTCTCACACGATATCCAGTAGTTATCTACGGGTCCTAGTGTAACGGTGGATACTACTGATGAGGCATGCAAGTAATACGTTTTCTCTTAAATCCGCTTTGCGTCCATTGGAAAGTGGGATTGATTACGGGATTCGTGGATTTGCTTCGTAGCATTCGTTTACATCGAGGTGATAGTCAATGTATATCCAGGAAAGTTCAGGATGACTCATCCAAGAAGAAGAATATTCAGTTTTTATAGACAAGATGCACATTAGAATCATGTTTTTTTGTCCAGTAGTTTGTAATTGTTCAGCTGGTAATTTCTAATAACTCCGCAGCGAAGGCATTCTTCCTTTTATTTGGTGTAGTGACCAGAATAAGGACGAAGATCCCTTTGAAGATGGGGATGTCCGGACCTTCCTGGGGGACTTCGAGGAGGGTGCTGAGGCTGCTGGACTGGAGATCAACCGGGGTAATTCGGCAACGCTGAAGATTTTCCTCAGAGGCCGAGCGAAGGCAGCACTGAATGTGGCCAGAAGGGGCCCTCGGTAGCTGGACTGGGCCGCCTCGAAGGAAGCACTTGCAGTGGAGTTTGACATACCGGCTGACCGCCAGGAGGCTATGAGGCGGTTCAAGACGGCAAGGATGGAACCGGGATGTGACCCGACGGTGTTCTTTGCCAGTCTGCAGAAGTTGCTGGATCGGGCCTTGCCGGGACTGGACGGAGTGTCGCGCCAACAGTTGTCGCATGACCAGTTCGTTCAAGGACTGCAGCTAGCGCTTCGTGCCTATTTGCGGTTGGCGAGAGCAAATGGCCAGTTGAGTGTGCAACACGTGGTGCATCTGGCACGGGAGTTAGCCGAGGCACCATTGGCCACGTTTCAGTCGCAGGAGGACCTGAAGAACAAAGTAGCCAACTCGCCGAACAGCTTGCAACCGTCAGGACGGAGTCGCGGAGGCACGCTCGAAAGAGCCGATGCTACAAGTGTGGCATGCCTGACCAGTGGAAGAACCAATGCCCTCGTACCCGATCACTTATACTTAATAAACCTTTGGATGACTCCTTTTTTCCCGGCTAGATTGTGATTAGCGCAGTGACAAAGGCTATCATACAGGCTGATTTTGAAAAAGACAGGAAGAGGGAGCTGTGCTTGATTGATACGGGAGCAGCGTTATCGCTGAGGCGGAGATGGAACCAAGCTGAAAGCAAACCGTGCGCGCTTGCCGTGAGAGCAGTAGGTGGATACCGACTGAAAATTGACCGATTGTCAATGCATTCAATACGTCTAGGCGACAAGTCTGTGCAGCACGCGTTCCTGATCAGCCCAGATATAGAGCAGACCATATTGAGGGCAGATTTTCTCAAGAGAGCAGATTCTGTGGTTGACCTAAAGCGGGGAATATTGGTGATAAATTATGGCACAGTCAAGGTTAGAGGTTATGCAAGCACTGCCGTGAGCGAACTCATGTCCGAAAGCTTCCGTCTTGTACCGTGCCGCCATACAGTCCGTGGTCGAGGACTATTCCGAGCTATTAATTGTAATGTGGCGTCATTTTAGTCTGCTGTCGAGCACTCCAAACTGTTCACAGGCGACAAAGGTTATTTGACTGCCACTCATGGAATGAACACGATATTCCTCTCTCGTGCGAACGCATTCTACCTAACGGACCCCGTCTGCTGCCAGTCCATCTGCGGAAGGCAGTCCATAATCAGGTTCAAAAGATGTCGGAAAATGGCATAAATGGGGAAGCCCACAATGCGTACAACTTTCCGGTTTTTCTTGTAAAGAAAACAAACGGGAAATGCCGATGTCCGAGGAATTCCGGAGTTTGAATGAATTGGGTTGCAGCTGTCTCTTTGGTTGCGGAGATCTTCGATTCCTTTAGGCACCCTCGACTTGCATACCGAATACTGACAACCAGCTTTCAATTCCGCGGAGCGAGAGAAAGCGGCGTTTACGGTCTGGTGTGCCAGTATCAATTTAGACGGCTGCCGTTTGAAGTGTAAAGTGCACCGCGTACATTCCGGCATTTGACGCTTCGTTTTAAGAAGAGACTACTGAATTCTGCCGTTACGGAGACGACAAAGTTGTGTAGAGCTATTCCGAAGCATAGCATGCAGTTCACTTGAAATCCGTATTGATGCGTATTCGGGAAGCTGGCATGCGTATGGGTGAACTCACCCGGAGTTTGGTGACACTGTTCGGATATAAAGTGAGTCACTGACAAGTAAGCCCACTGTAAAAAAACTAGCAAAGATCCATGGCTGTGCCGTCCCCAATTCGAATCGGTACCCACCGCAGATTCTCAAACGAGCAGCATACCACAGCCGGTTTGTCAATAGTTTCAACACGATTGCCGCTCCACTATACGACTTGCTCGGGAAAAATCGGAAATTTGAATGGACCGAGGGATTACATGGGGCTTTCGAGCGTGTTAAATTGCGGGTGGTGGATCAGCAATTGACCCTCAAACTACCAAGGGAGGGAGAGAGATTGACTGCGGCAACGGACGTCGCGGTATCGGCACAGTCCTTGAGCAAAGGAATGGAATTATCGAACATGCCAGGCATGCCCTGACTAATGCTGAGCAACAGTACTCGGCCTGTGAGAAACAATGTTTAGCGATCGTCTGGGCCCTGGATAAGTGGAGGCCATATCTGCTTGGACAAAGATTTCATGTCGAAACCCATCACAAACCCCTCGAGTGGATCAGGACCACCAGAGATCTTCGCGGGAAGCTCGCGCGCTGGGCCCTCCGGTTGCAAGATTACGACTTCACGATCCGGCACGCGTCAGGGAACGAGAACTACCTTGCTGATCGGCTATCAAGAAAAGAGGGTGAAGACAAGGCTCCAAGGATCATGATTGGGGCCAAGAGCCTCATCGTCAAACTGGGGCCCGGAAGACTAGTGCAAATCCCACGGCAGGATCGCGTTTTACGGAAGGTTGCGGCCGTCTTCTTGAATGAAATGACTATTGAGAGCGGAGAGGGAGACAAGGATTTGGAAAGGTTCACGAGTCAGTTCTATAGACTGAGCCTGAAACGCCACCGATTCCGATGTTATGCCGCCTGTGATACCACGCGTCGGCGGAAGCTGATAGTCGAATGCCACGGGATGCCGCACACGGGATGTATAACTTACTTCGGCAGAGAGCCTACTTGACCAGGATGAGAAGTGAGGTGATGAATTATGTGGTGTCCTGTTAGCGGTGCCAACTGATGAAAGGGGACACGACAGGGGCAACCCATTCGATGGAACCCATACTTTTCTCAGAAGTCGGCGAGTTATAGTCCGTTGACGACATGGGCCTCTTTCTGGTGACGATCAGCGGAAATCAATATATCGTGCTTATGACAGAACAACTGTTGCGGTGGGTGGAGGCGGCAACCGTGCAAAATCAACGGACAACGACGATCAGCGGAACGGCACCGCGCCACACCATAACCAACCGTGCTAAAAATGATCCTAACCGGCCTTGCCTTGAGAGCGAAAAGTTTTGGAGTTGCCTGCAGAAGATGGGCCTCAGATCTCTAAGGACGGCATTATACAAACCGCAACCAAATGGTGTAAACTAACGTAGGAACTGAACGATCCAGGAATCGCTGACGGCCAAAAGAGGTGACTGGGAAGTAAACCTGCCCGATGGTGTTGCTAGCTAATCGTGCTTCCACGCAGCCAACCACAAACAAGTCCCCGTTCATGCTGATGTACGGTCAACATCCGCGCCTTCCATTGATCAGGAAATTGGATTGTGGCCGGCAACACGCTTGTCTCTGGAGGAGCTAAGAGAAAAAAGGACGAAAGCTCAAACAAACTTGACCGCCGTTCAGCAGAGCACGGGAGAGAAAACGGCGAGTAGAAGGACACGACCCTTGGCATAGGCGCGAAGGTCAAGTAGAAGGATCACCAGTACCCTGGAAGGAGTGGACTGATGTCGCGGAAGCTTGGAAGCCGATGACAACGTCCGTTTGTCGTTACCGGCCGCCGGGGGGACGTCTATACAATGCAAGACTGTAAGGGATCGAAACGAGTGGATGAAACTCAGCTTAGGAAGTAGCATGATATACCTGGAGTGCGATCGAATAGACCAGCTGCTGGAGCCGATCTAACGGAGGTCAATGAAAATCGGTGGCATGCGAGCGACCTTTAAAGGGGGAGGGTGTGTGACGATGGATACTACTGATGAGGCATGCACGTACTATGTTTTCTCGTAACTCCGCTTTGTGTCTACTAGAAGGTGGGCTTAATTACGGAATCTGCGGAATTGCTTTGTAAAGCTCTTTACACTTGAGTGTTTTTTCACAGGAATATCCAACCCTGACGTCACACCTACGGCGTTTCAAATGACCCGGTGCCTTCTGGTTTGCATGTCGAACTTCCAACATCTAGTTCAACCTTCCTTTATCTGTCGCACATAACGTCAAACAACACTGTTCAGACTTGTAACATTTTGCATGAAGGATCTTTCCTGCGCTCTATCTGGCTACACAGGTTGGTCTTCTCTCTTGTTGCACGTTCATTTAATAACCTCGAAACTGAAACTTATTTGTGGCATGCGAACCAGTACGTTCAAATTGTGCTAGCTTACTTACAAGTAGTCTCAGTTCCCTAAGTATGCAACTTCGAGCAAACTCCCTTAATAATCTCATTGGGCCACCTCGCAAGTCGATTTTGGCACACCACTACCCTTAACACCGGTATGTATCTAAGACTAGGTACGCGTAATTGCTACCAGACTCTCATCCACGTGAAAATGCTTCTCCTTAACTAATAGATCCACAGCAAACCACCCTACACCTTCTTCGCAACCATAGGTAGTATCTCCCTCCCATCTGAGAGGAAATGGAAGGCTTCAACAGTCCATAATCGGCCCTAAGCCATTGAAAACCTACCGTGTGTCCAAAACATCAAAATAATTCAATTAGGCTGAGGTTATACCACAAAAATGACCCCAACAAATTTCGCGACGAAACATTTAACAACAAATCATCCGTTAGCACAACAGGCCAGTACTCCCTAACATAAGCCTTCCCCTGCCCAACTTTCTACACTTTTGAGGAGTGCCTTACATATCCGTGAAGGGAGCAGTGCTTGAGAACTCAAATCACCAGCATTCCCGGGTTTACAGAATAAACAGGGCCGTTTTCCACTCCAAAACGTCCGTGAAAACCAAGATTGATTGCAAAAAAACTATAGCGAGTTCAGTGTGCAGAACTCTACGGAGAATTAGTCTCGCCCGACTACACATTTTGGTGAGTGAAATTTAAACGTCATCGAATGTAAACAGCTAATTATACCATTCACTAAAACCACTTCAGATATTTTCTCCGAAACGTTGGAGTTTTCAAAGCTGTGATGTTTACACTGAGTTAGTCTAATCCGCTTGCTCCTTTCAGTGATGTTTTTTCCCAGCGTTTTGTTTAACTAAGCGAAATTTCATGGTCACGAACCACCACCGATTCGCATTTTGCTACTGGTTTAGCCGACCCTTAGACGCACACCCAAAATTTTGTCTTAAACCATAGTTTGGAGGAAAACTTTAGCATGAAGTTTCAGCATTTGGTGGTATTTATACGGTCTCTTAAGACCTCCCCACGCGGCCTCAATTTTTTTGGAAGTTCTTTAAACGTACCCGAGGTCCACCATGAGAGCGGAATTCACATTTTAATGGCTGCCGATGCTTTCGCGTGTTATCTCCCTGATGGCGGTGAAAATTTTTTGGAAGAGCCGGTCTCTTCACGTGTTTTCTTTTGTATTGTATTTGGAACTAACCTCGAAACGACAAGAACAACAATTGCGCCCTCTATGTCGGCGCACACTCAAAATTGAGCAGCCTTTCACGACCACGGTAGTAAGTTTTTTATTATCGTCATTACACACTATATCGGGCGCAAGGCCATACCAAACCATCGACGGTGACGTTGGGACAATTGGTGTGTTTATGGGCAGAGCAATCAGACAGCAGAATAAGGTGGCCAGTGCTTCCAAGTCCTAGGGCAAATTAAAAGGGATAGCCACGGTACCGTCATCGCGACGCCGTACCTGGGTCCGTGGACAGCTCCATACATGAACATCTTGTTTGAATCGTTTATGGTTATCAGTGCAGTAAGGATTCGCCGAGGGATTGTGACAAATTAAGACCAGCATGGATCAAGCGTATTCTTGGGTCCATTAAGGGCGCACGGTTTTTCATCGCTGTTATTCTGACGAGGCAATAAGACACCCGTGTCTACATCGGTTACTCAAAATAGGAAAAGTCTCAGAAAGACTGCTAGAAAGCACTATGATGCGGCCCGAAGTAACAAGCAGCTAAAAGTGGTCACATTTCCTAACTAAATAGTGTCCTCTGGCCCACGGTTTTCAAATATCTGACGGAAACATTGTCGAGTATTGTTGTTGCTGTTCGCATTTTCAAAGAGGAGGTATGCACCCTGCGCCCACAGAGTGTAAGGTACTGGTAATTATGATTATTCACAACTGGTGGGTGGCAGACCTTAATGCATGATCTGCTAGAAAGCACTATGATGCGGCCCGAAGTAACAAGCAGCTAAAAGTGGTCACATTTCCTAACTAAATAGTGTCCTCTGGCCCACGGTTTTCAAATATCTGACGGAAACATTGTCGAGTATTGTTGTTGCTGTTCGCATTTTCAAAGAGGAGAGACAAAACTCGCCATGTGCTCCCAATTCGAATTATTCTACCTCCATCCCCACTTTTGCTCGCTGTGATTCCGGCCATTCACCCAACCGCCCAAAGCCACTCATGGCCAGCAATGGTTTCCAGTTTTAGTTCATGCCAATCGGCTGTCTTTGAAATAGTCGGACCTCCTGCCCATCGTTCCCTACAAGTTGGGAAAGCAACCTATTATTATTATTTCATCGGATGTTTCCCACCGTTAATGACATTGCGCGCAATCCTCACTACCCGCAACCCCCCAGTCATGCTTCATTCTGACTGTAAACGTATGATCATGCCAGACGGTATGTCACTCACAAGTTAGGAATAAAAATTGTTATTTTCGCCGGTGGTTCTAATTGAGCAAGTAGTGAGTTCACCTTTATAACAGTAAGACTCCAGTTTCACCGTGGACATGAATTTGTAATTGTGGACAAATAGATTTATTAAATACTTGGTGACATAGCTACTACAACTTTGTTTAATTATGTGTTTTAGATGATACCTCGGAAGATGTATACGGGTTATATTTGGATATATATTTTTTCTGCCGAGTAGGAGCAGCATCACGAAACTGATAAGTGAATTGATCACACGCTATGTCTGTACCGATGCAACTAATAAATGGAAACTGATTTGTTAAAGGTAGTCGTGTTTTTTTAGGCATGGGGTTGGCATACGAATGCCATGTGTGGATATGGAGGACTGCCGTTGGTCGTTCAATTAGTCTATTATGTACATTTGGGGCATTAGTCGGTTATAAGCATGTGTACGGGCCCTTCGTTTGCTATAAGTAGCCACGGTAGGCGACATCGAGTACGGTCATGAGCGTGACGGGCCGTCGTTGGCCATCGGATTAGGCCGCTGAGCTTAGTTGAGGTCTCAAATTCGACGTTGTACCTAGACGCAGGCCTAGGTAGGCGATATCGGCTACAGTTATGAGTATGCCGGACGCACGTTGGGCTTTAGATTAGGATACCACGCACAGTTGAGGCCTCAATTTTATCGGCCCGCATGAATGATGGCCTGGTGTTTACTACAGGTAGCAAAGGCAAACGACAACGCACACAGTTACGAGCATGATGGGCCGTCTTTATCCGTTAGATTAGCTAGCATATTTGAGGTCAGCATCGCATATAGGCACTGGCCCAGGGGTGACAAAAAGAAGCCAAGATAGGCGATATATAGGAGTATGAAGTCCGTCGTTCGCCGTGAGATTAATTTTGTGTGTGTGTAGCCGTATACATCGGTTCGCATAAATACTGGCCTGGTGTTTATTTTAAGTATAAGAGATAAGCAGAGGTAAGGGACAATGCGCACAGTTATGCGTATGACTGATTAGGTTACCGCGCATTATCGGTGCTGTATAGTCAACGCCGCAGCTCCATTGTCAAGGGTTTTCCCAGTAAAAGCACACAGTCAAGAATTCTCAATCACATCGGGACGAATGGGAAAAGTACTGGAGTTCATAGCTTGCTTCAAAGACCAACAATGGCTCAGCATCGATAATAACGCATGCGTTATTGCTTACCTGGGCTGCTTATTGCAGATGGGTGCATCAAGGTAATAAATCTATGACAAAATCGCAACTTTGCTAAACGCCCAGTGAGAGATTCCACCCAGTCACTGTCACAACCCAACCCGGTGATTCATCTAAAGGCATGTACAATTCTCTGTCCGCGCAGGCCCGGAAGTCTGGAAAATATAAAATACCGAAGAAATGGGAAATGCTGGAAATATTTAAAAGCTCCTCTGCTTGATTCGTTCAACTAGTCTTCGCAAGCTCTTTGCTAGCGACTTCATCAGGAATCCCGATGACTCCTAGATATGTACCGAGGAACGTTTGGACAGTTGCACACAATACTCCGAAGAATAACCCAGTTGGCCACTTAGTATTTCCAACCGGACCATCAGCCTTTGATAGAAATGCCGACCGTGGATTAAGCGCTTCATTCAGCTTTCAACCGTGTATACCGGTTCGAGCTCCGTCATGCTCAATGCCCCTCCTGTGTTTTAAAGTGACACTGAATTCTTCAGCCAGTTACTCTTCTAGACTTGGAGTGGTCAAAGACATCGTCCTCATCTTCGAAGACGAATTCGAATCGCAAGCCCCGATGAATAACCTGAACACCGTTAGAAAATTTTTATTATGGTGGCTTGCAGTTTCGAGGAACAGTCGTGCTTCAGAACGTGCAATCTTCGAACATACATCTTATGGACCAGCGAGAAACATTGCAGGTGATGGAAACTTGTAGACATCTTGTTAGTTGGCCCCGTTCTAGTGGAAGTTTGCCCGATGAATCAGGCACGAGAATAAAATGCACAAATCATGCATCCAAACTGCGTGGTTTGTGCTCTCAAAACGCCCCAGGTGTTGGGTTTAAAAGGCCACACAGAAGAAGGGTTACAATGTGGATGAGCAGGATATGTGCAGCGGTGTCATGAAGAGGATTACAAAGGCGGATGGTAGAGAGCCTCCTAATATCGGCAAACAGCCGAACAAAAGACCGTAATTAACCGAGTTGCAGAGGTTTACGTACCCCAAAACGCATTGAACCGCAAGAAAAGATGCATCTGCAGTATCTGTCAGGCCCCTCCTATCAGTAGATGGAGGCCTTACAGTCTCCTGGCCACCCAAGTTTGCGTTAAGAACAAGTGGGACATCCGGGCCCTTGAAAGTTGGATCGCCGTAGTAGTTGTACGCCAACTGCAGCTCTCTTAGTTGTGCTTTCGACGTAAAAGCTTTGGTAAAAAACCTAGTCATCCTCTCATCTAGTTTTGCGCACCTTATGGGTATCCCAGCCCACACACAACCACGAAATACGCACGTGCAAGTAACTCCAAGCCTTATCACTCGTCACCTAATGTCATTAACCAGGTCGAACTTTTTGCTACACATGGCGCATCTATCTCAACTGGGAATCCGTGATACGCGACCCTAGAAACTCGGAAGCAAGCATATTCTAGACACTGGGTATCAGAGCGGTTGCCGCCACCTGTTGACGAGACATTGCATCTTTTAAGGAACTACAGGTTATTTTTTCAGAGAAGTTGACGAAGCTCGGGTGAACAACCTGACAGTCATAATGCGGAAGTCTTGGAACGGAAACAGAATGCCAGTGAAATGTAGCGCATCGACCGTCAACTCAGTATTCAACAGGGGGCGCAAGAACATCATGCGAAAACCACTATTGCATCGGTCTGGTGGCCTTGGTATACAAGGTACCCTCTGGCATTATTTTTGCAAGTTGCTCGATTATAGAGAGAAGTGAACTCGTGAGAATAAAACTGGGTTTCGCCCAGGTCACGATGTATTGTCCGTATCTTGAGACAAATTATTGAACAGCGTCACGCCCTCAAACGCCCCACGGTGGTAATCGTTCTTGCTCTAAAGGCTTTAACCCTGTCGAACATCGGAAAATCTGGCGATGTGTGACAAGCAAAGGCTTCGCTCCCGTTTTCATGTCACTCATGAGAGCATTGCACGCAGGCTTCTCTGGGAGGACGAATACACAGCAAGCTTTCTTCTGAGTCCACTACGTCCAGTGGTGCAAAAAACAATCGTTCGGTCGTTACACTCTTTCAGTGCCTAGTTGTTACGCCACCCGAAGCTGAGATACTGCCAGGTTGTCTAAGCCTGGACAGGAACAGCCTAGACATTTGATTGCATTCGCTCGACGAAAATGCCGGTCAGCAATTCTGGGCCTTAACCGCTGGACTATCTTGGGCTCCGTTGGTGTAAGACAAGGCTACCCGTTCTCACTACCCCTCTTGAAGTCTGTTATTGATACACTGCTTTCATTTATCCTTCATGACTCTGAAGCCTCAGGTAGCGAAATGCCTCCGGACCGTTTAATCACAGACGCCGATAATTTGGACGATAGTGATCTTCTAAGGTCGTATCCTTAAAAAATGCGAGTCATTTTATATGATCTAGCCAAGCCTGCTACGCTGTTTTGTGTGTGCTTCAAATTAAAAAATATAAAATACTATCACAAGATTGGGTGAGGTCGGACCCAGACCTCGTGCTTTCAGACGAGTCAGTCGGGGTGGTCGACAAAATTGTTCACCTGAATCGCTGTATAAGTTTCGATGGGTTTGCTGGAGATCAAATTACTTATCGTATCGGGAAGACCGGCCCAACCTTTGTCAGACTTCCACAACAATGGCGACAGTGTGACGTCAATGTTTCAGTCAAGAGTGGAGTTTGCATTGCAATGGTACAGTCCGTACTGCCTCAACTCATAAGGGGCATGCGGAAGCTGTCAGCGTTCGAGCATCGGTTTCTTCAGCTTATTGGTCAACCGTTCCTGCAACCTCAAGTTATTATTAATATAACTGTTCGCAACGCTGAGGTACGCCAGAAGATTGTGGGGAGAAAAAACTCCCTCATAGAAGATGAACGATTCACGCCTCATAAGTTACTCCAAGTAGAACAGAAAGATAAAAAAATAAGTTCATTTCTCAAATTGTATTTCTTCATTTTTAATTAATTAATCCATTTTTTAAATTCATTTAATATTTTATTTATTTGATATTTTTGTCAGTTATTAAGATCATTATTTATTAATATTTATATATTTATTATTATTTATTGTTTATTCATTTCATTATTCAGTTACTTATTTTATTTATTTCCCAAATTCCCAACATTCCAATCAAGGCATGATCGGACATTATAAACTGAACGCGGCGGGAAAAAACACAGTAAGTGGGAAAGCACAACAGACGAGACACGCTTGTTGCGTAAAAGGTTACCGTAGTTGTGCAAAGCGAATAGATAGAACAGTGAGGCATGAGGCACAACTAGTTCAATGATAAAGCCCGTTGACTTGAAGAGAAACTGGAGAATCAACCTAGCCACCCAACGAACTTGAGAGGCTCAGGAAATGACCAGGGCCAAAAAATGCAAAAATGCGATCGAGAGGAAAGAAAATAGCGTGGAGACAAATGGTTTACATAAGGATTAACCAGACTCACTGGGCCCGTTGAGGTGTGGCGGACAGGTTTACAAAGTATGACAGATAAATACCAGCGCAACACAGAAATTTTAGCCCCCAAAAGATTACCTCAGGCCGCCCAAAGGTGAAGGTGGTATGATTTAGAAAATAAGCATACAAAAAACAACAAAGAAAAACGACCTGGTCGAAAAATGATTTAGAAAATAAGCATACAAAAAACAAGGAAGAAAAACGACCTGGTCGAAAAGCATTCCCAGGCAAACAGTGACTTGGCAACGAAGTATGAAACCGATTACCAGCAAACTCAGCCGCGCTGGCCATTGCTCTTCGGATTGAGGGATTCAACTGGGTACATCAATGGTTAGTGACATTATAAGACTTGGCTCAGTGGCGCCCTCATGTTGTTGTCTTCAATGCATAGCTCATCTCCTGATTTCTCCAATGATAAGTTCACAACAATTATATCGGCTA
The DNA here is from genome assembly GCA_003604175.2 of Clonorchis sinensis. Taxonomy (NCBI): domain Eukaryota; kingdom Metazoa; phylum Platyhelminthes; class Trematoda; order Opisthorchiida; family Opisthorchiidae; genus Clonorchis; species Clonorchis sinensis. The sequence continues at coordinate 10,645,144 of CM030375.1, read as the reverse complement.
CCGACACCTCCTCAAATCATCGGTGAGCGGAACCACGGAGTCACAACCACTATCCGACAAGTACACCGTTTTTACAGTTGAAGATGATGGTGACGAAGTTCATGTGGTAAACCATTGCGGCCGAATACCGTGAAATGTGACGTTACTGTTGGTAGTGTTTTTCCTCATTGTGTGTGACAACATGTCACAGACTTTGTAAGAAGGCTACCGGGAGCCAAGATGTCAATTAAAGAACAGCCACAAATGTTGGCGTCCGACCGCGTTTCAGGACGCTGGGTTGAAATTTTTTGAAATCTTCTGGAGAATACTGGGCGTTATTACCTTCGCAATCGTTCACCGTTCGCTACAGATTTCGCAAGCATTTGAGGTGTACTAAAGACGACTGAAACCAATCGAGATTCCCTTGAAGCCTAAATCCCAACACCGACGAGAGCAGTGTTTTTTGCCTTCGTCTCCCATAGTCTATTGTGGGTTCTGTCCTGAAGAAACTAAACTGTGACCATATTTATTTGGGGCTTTCGCAGGAAATTTGTTGGGCGCAGTTCCCTCAAACTTTTACCCCAACTATTTTGAGGGATCACGTTCTTCCCAAAAGCAAAGCCGATTTTGTTTGAATATTTTTCAGTGACGGGCTGAGGAGTCTCAAAACTGGCCGCGAAAATACATAGCTCCCTCAGCAAGACCATTTGGTACAATTTTGTCATGGCACTTAAGACAGTTTGCTGCTTGGGCCAACAAGGTTTCACCGGCTCGAATACCATCCCTGAAGTTTCAACCCTGTCAGTAAGGCCAAATATGGCAGCCGGGTGATATCACCCGACACGTGTCAAGTGGTGTTTTAAAGCAACCCCGAGTCGCACGAAAATACGGAGCATCTCAGGCCAAGTTTGTCAGGTCTATTTAAGTATCCCAAGTTATCATCAGTTATCGGAGTTGATAAGAGTAGAACTGGAAGATATAGCAGCAATTAAAAGGATTATTCTTCACTGATTGAACTACTTAGCTGGAACAGTTGAAATCTTTTAACATCACGCATGCCCGAGTGCACTTGTTTTATCGCACCAATTCGTACTCCCGCCGCTTCGCCGCGTTTTTGACACGGTTGGTCCTCTCTCTGAGCGTTCAATGAACAAGTCATCTTTGGTGAGTTGCTTTGAAGTTTACATCCATGGTTGTGCATATTCGTTTGCAAAATCATGCATTTTTTGAAAAATTAACATTTCATCGTGGACAACCAACCACAAAAACTACAGCACGGATATGCAAGATTGAAGAAATGGCTCTTGTGCGTTTGGAGCACCAAAAACACTGGGATGCTTCTGGGTATAGTTCACCATTTACATGGGTATAGACGAATATGGACCCAAACACTCGGTATATCGCGAAAACTGACCCAACCACTATGGCTGAGGGAGAATAGCTTCGGTCTTTTGCGCGGCCCTTTTGAGTTGTTTTTTCCACAGTTAAGCTGTACCTTTGGTGGACAGTTCGTTTTCCTATGCGAATTCTTTAACGACTGGGACTCGAATGATTCCATAGAAATGGCGTTAGAAGTTTGTGTAGTTTGGTAGGATTCCTGAAAGATAGTCGTAGAGCTAGTCCCTTGTGCGTCACTCTAATGGTTCGGATAAACAGGAATTGAATAACTAAGCTAAATTCAGATATACATCCAAAAAGGTTTGGGGCTATTAGTTTGGAACTCGGGGTTGAACGTCAGTTTTTGAAAAAATGCACACCACTTCGGGTCTTTGCTAGTTAATGTTCCGCGCGGATAACAGGGGGTCAGCAGCCTCCGCCAACTTTTGTCATTGATGGCATCAAGACCAATCTCTCCGAATCCAAAGCGTTGTGCACACAAAACAACTGTAAGAGCGGTCTTACTCTGTGATTGTGAAACTTAGCCCCCTAATGCGAGGAATTTAAGTGTCTTCAAATGGTTGGCCGCATATTAAGAGTTAGCCGGCTGCAGTGGGTGCGCAACGAGACCGTGCGCAAGTTGGTACTTGGTAACGAATCCGAATCTTTCAACCAGCAGCTCTGTGTAAGGCAGAGCCCAACCACCGTCTACCGAAGAAAGCGTTGTTTTCTATTCAAAGCGGCTGTTGACCGAAGATCCGTGGAGGACGGGCTGTAACATAGCAACGTGAAATGAAAGCAGCTATAGCTATGCTGTGGGATTTTCGAGTCTTCGTAGTCGGTGCCCACGTAATCCTGCTTGCTGATAACTGGAAACCCTGCAGTACGTGGGACGAAACCGATTCCAGTAGCGCGCATGTTTTCATTTCTTAACCGGATTGTCTAGTTAAAGTTCATTTTTCCTTGCGCGTGGCACTACGGAGTTACGTCTTCTCAGTTGCCTCACCGTGACGACGGAAACTCGTAAAAGCTAGGTGCACGAACGGGTGAACAACGGACTCACCATATAGGATGTTCATGTTAACACTTGACACTGGGAAGTGGGAACCCGGGAACGTCACTACCTGTAACACGTAGGTGATGAAAACAACACAAAACTACTCAATTCCCAATATACGCCGTTGGCTAGATAACGAAATCAATTATGCACCAGTGTGTATTGCTGGTGTATTACGCCCAGTGATGGCCGAAAATGTGATCCACGGTCGGAGGGTGGGAGGTTGTTATAAACTGACATCCTCAGTGTCGATGGTGACGGTTTGAGAACTGCCGCCGCGGCAGGCTGCGAACGCTCGCGCTAAAAATCCTACCGCCTGGTTGTTGATCTGTTCGCCGAGCTTGGCAGTTGGCAGGCAGTCGTACCGCCTGATAGGGACCAGTTCGAGATGCATAGAGGGAATTCTGGACGATGCCGCAAATGCGTGAGTTGCCTGCTGTTGGCCTAGTGCTGCAGTGGAGGCAGCGGTTTTTTGGCGGCATACGTGCTGCATCATCAGATACCTTAGTGTTGACTCTGGTGCTTCACTGTTGTACAACCGTAACAGTTATTTGATTATTTGTAAAGAGAAACGGGTAGATGACAGATAGACCTAGACGTAACCTACCGCAAGCATTCTGCGGTGCCTACACCTCCAGTCGCTCAACCAGACAGTCTGGCAAAAAACTGACATGGGTTAGCCGTCAATACTTTCAACGTCACCAGCCGCGACTTCTTCCTAGAAGGTGGACTTTTCCAAAGACACTAAAACTCTTCGTAGTCTCTTTCATGTCGTTCTACCAGGCATCACGTTGCCCACCTCACAGCCAGTGCCACTCTGAAGAAGGCGTGAAATGGGTTCCCTCAGTAGGCGTTGTTTCGGTACGCATCACCATCTCATGCTTCGGAACGTGCAGTCTCCGGACATATCCCTTAAAATTCAAGGAGAATCACTGGAGAGTGTGGAAAACTTTACATACCTCGGTAGTTGTATTAGCTCTGACGGAAGTGTGTCTGATGAAGTCAGTGCAAGAATCTCAAAGGCTCGAATCACGTTTGCTAATTTGCGTCACTTGTGGCGTCAAAAAGGCATCTCACTAGATCTTAAGGGTCGGGTGTACCAGGCTACAGTAAGGGCTGTATTGTTGTGTGTTTAGTTTTGAACTATACTTTGACGAGCAGTCAATCATGGCAACCATTTGGCACACAAATTTTTTGACGGCATGCTTCATTTTTCATTTGTTTGTCTGAGTGGTTTAATGTGAATTATTCAAAAATATTTTTTTTAAAATGTGCGTGATTTCATCTCAAACAAAAATATCCAGTCACGTGCTCCACAGGCGTAACCTCAGCACAGATACAGCCGAAACCATTTTCGCTTGTGCACCTATGCTTGCAGGCATTTTAGAAGTACTGTATTCTGGAAGGCAAAGTAGTCGACTTTGCATGACCACTCGCGGTCCAGATTTGGCTAAACTAGCCCAATAAGACGAAGTTGCTATGACGCTCGAAAATCTCCTCTTTTTCGGCCTATTGATTTGTACATTCAACTTTTCGAAACACAGACGCGTAGCTCCCCGCAGGCCTGAAGGTGCTCCATATTGAGCACATTTACCAACGCTGACTCCAAAATTATTGATTTGTGCAAAGAATTGCACTCTGTACAAATCTTGACAAGTGAGTTTGGAAGTCTCGAAGAAAATCTCCTCTGAATTCAAAAAATGGTACTTGTTATATATATATATATATATATATGAAATTAGACGAACTTTATGGTTGTATGGCAGTGAAATATCAGTGTCAACACTGATGTTGCTGTCTTTGATGATGATGATGGTGATGATGCGTCACCATCATCTTCAGCTGTAAGAACGGCGTACTTGCCGAATAGTGGTTGTGGCTCCGTGGTTCCGCTCACCGATGATTTGAGGAGGTGTCGGTAGCCGATATAATTGTTGTGAACTTATCATTGGAGAAATCAGAAGATGGGCTATGCATTGAAGACAACAGCATGAGGGCGCCACTGAGCCAAGTCTAATAATGTCTCTAACCATTGATGTACCCAGTTGAATCCCGCAACCCGGCGGAGCAATGGCCAGCGCGGCTGAGTTTGCTGGTAATCGGTTTCATACTTCGTTGCCAAGTCATTGTTTGACTCCCTGGCTTGGTTCCACTTTTTGCGTGGTTACGTGAAGAGGACCCTTCGGGAGAGTCGGCCAACTGGCATGCGCAGCACGTGACCAGGCTAATGTGACCCATTGGGTACGATCAGTTCACCTATCGTAGGCGAGTTATTTCTTCCGTGACCAAATTCGGCATTCATATCGTCTGCAAGGATCAGTGTCGATGTCCATGCTTGTTTGACGAACGAGCCTTGATAACTCTGGGTCGAAAGTATCCTCAGCGCAGAACTGCAGTCCGCTGAGGCATATGCCGACACTTCAAAAAGACACCGTTTTTCTGTCAAGAGCCACTGAGCTTGATTGAGCTGGATAACTGAACGGCACAAAGACAATTGTCCAGTGGAATTTAATCGAGCAAATCGGGTTCAGCTCTCGGGGCTGAGTGCAATTCCCACACCGTATATTCCGTGAATCCTCGCCTCTGGATCATCGGACACAAAGAGTGAAATGTGAAAGAGCTGAGTTCGTCCTTGGTGTTTTGAGATACATGACCACGCTTGAGTCTTGTGTGTGTGCATCAATTTTAGGAGAGTATGAGGTCTCAGCCAGTATTGCCTGTTTGTCAATTCGACATCGGGTACGGACGTTGATAGCTCATATGTAGAAAGTGCCTAATGTTATTTTGTGTGTTAACGGGCAGTGAGGTATATGAGGTACGTCGGTCAGGTAACTGCAACTAAATTACCCAGCAACGTTTGCTTTTGTGCTGGGAATGGGTTGGGGAGGTACATCGACGGACAAAGAAATGTGTGGGCAAATGATACTTCCCAGTTTCCCAGTTCGAGGAAAGCATTTTGGTTGATGTACTCTGTCTCGAGGCTTTGACTCAAAACTCTGACCCATAATGCAGCAGGAGGCTGTGGGGTTTTGTTTGGGGACCCTGCTCCTATTCTTCGTCTCAAAAGTCTGACCCGGGAGACAGCGATCACTAGGGTTTTCTCTGGGGACCCTGTTCGGAGCCAATGTCTCAGTAGTCTGGTTTGCTGCACAGGCCTGTCCTAACCCGAGAGCGCAGCCAGCTCAATTTCCTGACGGATTTACGAGACGTCCGAGTTTCCGAATCGCTGGATTTATATTTCAAGAATAACGGCTATTCGTCGCCATTTTTGTTACTTAGGATGTAGAACCAATGCTCAGGGTGCACATGGTTTGTGATGATCGTTATGCTCTGACCCTTATCAAACTCGTAAAATTTCTCCGGGAAGTTTTCTCACGACTTCCTGCGTCTGTGCCCTCCGTCTGCACGCTTGCGTGAATGTTAGTGTGTAGTACGGTACTTCGTTTTCATAAGAAACATCACGTTTAAAGCACTCGATGTTTTTTATATTGACGTTTAACTTAGTCGAAGGTTCGGCTCAAAATGAAGTCGGAACTTAATTGTTCTAGGAACTGCTTCCTACTCACAACATACTAGGATGCGCGTGCCGGTAGAGTTCCAGGAAGTTTATGGACCTATACAGGATTTCCAACGTCTTTCGAAAAGTGCTAACCACATTTTGAAAAAGGCGCCTCACCTACCCAAGCACATTAAGGTTTGTGTCCTGCGTTGTTTGGCGTTAGAGTCAAACGCTCATTGCTTTCTTTTCTAAATCCACAGTTGTCTTCACCTTGTAGCACGAAACTTCTCTCCTGTAGCGGCAGCCATCACTATCCGTCAGTCTCCCGAAAGCCCTTTTCCCGCACCCAAAGTGTGAAAAGATGTGCGTTTGGAAAATCCTGTCTGACCTCATCAAAAGACCCTTGCTGTTTGTCCGCAGAGAATGTATCCTGCGTCAGTCACTAACCAATACATCTACATTCTTCTCCCTCCTCCTTTTTCAGTTGCCCATCGTAGTTGGCTCGATCCTCTGCAGCCTTCGAAAAACAAGCGCGGACATCTGCGAGGCACAATACAGCGTGGTCAAATAGGCACTAGAAGTTCTGCGAGAAGTCAGGATACCTGTAACTGAACTTCTCTTTGGCTTGGGCTCATTTAAAGCACACGAAAAGGTGGTGTTGTTCTCTCCTTGCGTGTCCAAATTTCCCTGGAGTGTTAGTCAATTCAATACCAACAGGTAAGCTTTTGGGCGTCACTGCTACGACGCCTTTCCATGATGTTTGATTTGGTTGTGACATGGTGCGAGTCTATCGTATCAAATAAACCCTATTTTCAGTGACTGTTCTGTCCCTGAATCTAGAGATTGAGGTTGTCTGACTTCTCGATTGCTCTTGTCCCTATGTTTCTCGTATTGTGGCAGCGAAGCGCTGGATGGACGCCGCGGCTAACCGTTTTTCTAATCTGTGCATGCGTAGCATCGCAATGTGTTGCAGTGCAACCTGATTACAACTGTTTTCTTTTTTCAGCATTCCTCTCCACTCTAGGTAGTGAGCACTTCCACCGATTTAACGGTTTCTTGCGCTTTTTTATCGTGATGTCACAAGAGTTCATGAACACCAAACTGCATCCAACGCATACATCTAGCAAAGGTTCATTCTGCAGCGAGACGGAGTTTATCTGATAAGCGGTTATTAGCCCGCGAAACCAGATTTGCGACAAGTCTTGCTCATTTTTGGTAACATGGAGGTAGCAGGTGTTTCACTTTCCAAGGGGTTGTTCATTGTTTTGCGAATAGCTTAAAATTAGCACGTGGATTAATAACTCAATCCTTTTCCTTTCAATTCTCGACCGCTCGCTGTGGACGGACTGCATCTCCCTCCATAGCTATCCAGCCACACAATTGATTTGCGTGGTTATGCTTACGTCCTAGCATGGCGCGTGTTTAACCGTTTGATCTTCCCCCACCAGGATGGAAAGAAACCCGCAGAACCGAAGTGTTACTCAAAAAAGTGCCGCAGCATCTCGCGCCAGGGTCGTTCGGTCCAGATGAGACGATTTCTTGTTTTCACTGCTGCACCTGCTGGCTTAATCAACATCTGTTGTAAGCATCCATTAACGGTAACATAGCTGAAACGTCCATTTGAGTGCCATGTTGATCTGTTGAGCCAACCTTTCAATTTGAGGCAGGAGTTGGGCGAACATTATGTTTTCAATTTTAAGGAATAAAGATCATCACTAGGCCTCACAAATGCGATTAAGCGAACCGATAATCGTTCAGCTATGATCCAAGTTGCTCCCTGTTTGAAATGGAAGCATCAGTTCCGATCCATTTATCCAATATTGTCGGCCTTTAAGTAGCTGTGACTTTATGCCTAAAATTAGACCCGTTTGACTGTCACACACAATCGTGCTAAGCCGTCAGTGGAACAAAGATATTTCAACATTTTTTGGAATACGTGCGTAATACTTCACGGATTTACATCCATATTTGGCGGAGTTTGAATATTTTTAGGCAAATGTTCAGACAGATAATCTGTTTTAGATGCTTGAAGAAAGTGAAATTTGTACACCTCCCGCATAAAACCCCATACCATAGGTGAAGAAACACCAGTTCGAACCGACCCAATATGTCAGTGGCCATGCCCAGACACTCTACCGTCTCGATGCAGTCAAGCGCGACCTCAGCACGAGAGTCCGTACAATTTCGGAATTCCCTGAAGCCAAAAATGTCGCGACAGTTGCAGCAGCCTCACGTGACTTTGGTGGAACACAAAGGGGCACGTTTTCTGATCACGGATCAACCGAATCATGCCAACATGGAGAATTTCATATTGGTGGGTACTTTTTGTTTGTTTTTGCCCCCCACTACATTCTTTGTTATCCAATTAAATCCCTATTACAGAGCTGTTTGGCCGAGCGGTGGTCTCCCCTAGCTAATCATTTTAGCTTTCCTTTAAAATGGTGATTTGGTTAGTCTCTAGAACAACTACAGCATTGCCTCTTTATCGAATTCAGCACAACTCAGTCATAGTTGAACCGTCTTGGGCTTGGTAGAGGTTTGTGGGGTTCACCATTAGTTTGCACAACTTCCTAGCCGTTGGTGTGCATGATGTTTGCTAGGCGAAACATAAGTAATACCACGTTAGTTTCCAGAGAAACGTTGACTCGCTTCCTAAGTCGTTTCGAGGAAGCAGCAAGACCTTTAGATTGTGTATAGATCCACTCGCTCTGCTGAATGTAACAAGCCAAACGTTTCGACAAATACACTCATTGGCAAATCACGAGAGGCTCAACTGAATCTCTCGCTTATGCTGTTCTTCAACTGAATATGCTGCACAAAGGCCGCCTCATGTTTCAGTTGGCACGATATTCGGGATATCGCAATGTATAATGTCACAAAAGACACTACTCACAAGTTTGCTGAAAACTCTTCGAAGAGTCGTCATGTGTCCATTGTGTGACGTTTTTTCATCGATCGAATCCAATTCAAAAAAAACAAGGATCTCTTTTAACCATTAGCTGGACTGTGAAGTTTCGCGTATCAGAACTGTGTTCCCAATGCCCTGTAAATAAAAAATCGTTCAGCTGTAGCACCCTTTCGGTGGCTAACTGCCATGCCGCCCGAAGGAAGCACGACGGCCAGGATACTGCCAGGTTACCCATGCCTGGACAGGGGAAGTCGAGAAACAGAGGCCGGGTTCGAACCACGGACCTTCCGGTCACTAGATTCGCGCCCTGACCACTTGAGCCATCTCGCCCCCCCAATGCCCTGTAACTAAATGTGAAAACATGAAGGAAGCGATTTGACTGATCAAAATGGGATAAATGCCACCCAAAGATTGTTTGAGGGATAGTATCGACAAATCCACATTCCAGTTTAAGCGCGATAGCTTAGTGGTTAAGACACCAGTTTACGGATAGGAAGGTCCGTGGTTCGAACCCAACCTCAACACCTCGACTGCGCTTGTGTAGACTTGGGCAACCTGGCAGTATCCCAGCTCTCGTGCCCCCTTCCGTTGGTATGGCAGCTAGTCACCGCAAGGGTGCTACAGCTGAACGATACTTATTATTTTAAGTTGCGCGATAAACGGAATCGACCCGAATCTATGTGCTAAGATATCTCCGTCCCAGTCCTCATAGGGGATTACCCCTGCACTGTTGTTCTAAGGCTGCTGGAGCGAGCAGTTTCCTACGAAATGATCAGCCCATAATGATTCAGCTGCAAAGTTAAAAAAGAGTCCTCTGCGTTCCATCGAATGTCCCAAGGTTCCATCCTTAATATGCTCAAAATTCTTTGAAGGCCTGGTGGTTGATGGTGGCTTCTGCTCGAGTAACTTCTGCTCTGTAGTGTAGTTCCACTACCTTCCACTTTCCACATGCTCTCGGGTTGTTTTTCATGTGATCTGACTTGACTGCGGATACCGCAAAAGCTAGGATAGGCTCTGCACCGTTCAGGTTGTTTGAACTAGTTTGTTTCAGCTTCGATTCAACTTCGTTGTCTTATTTCTTGAAAGAGTATGGACTATCAACAATAAACTCGTTAATCGTGGAGATATCGTCAGTAGACGAACTGATGAGGTTCGCAGGGTTTTTTCGGTTATCAGTCAACTAAGTGGGCGATGGTAAAATCATAGGCGCTCAGCATTTGTCTTCCGAATGACAAACAATTGGTTTAACCCATGTACCACGTCGAGTGGAGCATACTCCAGTACTGGGGCTTACTCAATCGTTACGTAGACAATGGAGGATTCGAGCTGGGTAGGCCAAATTTCAGGCATCTTAAAATGAACAATAAAACCATGTACTTATGTTTCATTCTCGGGCATTTTTAAAAATTCAAACGATCGACCTTTCGTTGGTTGCCGATGACCTCGGTTTCGCACCTTAAGGAGACAATTGCATGAGATTGAGGTTTGTCTATCAACTAAAAGCGAAACGTTGCCCAGCAATAAATCCACCGATTGTTTACCAAACCTCTCTGAAACGATGACTACCCAATCGGTCCCAAACATTTTCCAGTTGATTAAATATTTCATAGTTTGTTCACAGCTTGCAAGAGCTGGATTTGTGCTTTGTTCTCATATGGGACGTTTTTTACATGGTAGACAGGACCGTGTAGGACAACCTAGGTCATGTTGGGAGTGTTGATCGCTGTTTCAAACTACTTGTTTTCCGAATTGCTCTTGATTTCGTGCATACATGCACGCGATTGTCACGGGGACAGGAGGAGCGAAACTGTATAGGAAAACCGGCACGTGGATTGTTTAATATGTTGAACGTAAGCACAAGTGAGCAGATCTGCATTCCCCATCCTCAGAGAGATAAATATTGCCTGGTAATTGCAGACGTCGGGCTAATATCGACTCTGGGAGACGTGGAATATTTTCGTAGCATCTCCTAGTTATCAACCTCTCTACCACACTTTGGAAGTACGTCTTGAACTCCACTATTTGAACACCTCGGTCTGCGAAGGTCGTGAACGCGGAGGAACCAGGCATACTTCAGCACGGGCCGGGTTGAAGCACAGTATACGCGAAAATTCCTGTTGTTCAGCTGCGTACGGTGAGAATTGAGTCCTTCGCTCGCGTGGCCATTCGGTAGAATGACAAAGGCTCAGGTATTTTAAAAACCTCGCCTCCTTGCTGGCTGAAATTAGGGTGGTTTGTACATTTATGGCTGTGTGGGTAAGGTCACTACCTTTGTTTAAGCGAACACGACATATTAGACCATGACCATGTGGGTAAACGGGACGTTGCATAAATACCGAATGCGGGTTCGTTCACGCTGCGTTATCGGCATGACCACTCACGTGATCGTGAAAACAGTCGGGTAATATGAGACATTCAAACTCGTTAATTGCCACGAAGGGACGCACGGGATTTGTAAAGTAACAAGTGGGTGAATTCATTTCATTATCTATGGGAATAACATCAATATTATTGATACACCAATATCAAAAATTTGGGAATGATGCATCTCGAGACATCCAAAACGACCAAGACGGACTGGGAGTCGCAGGTCGGTTTGTCGAGTGCACTTGTTAATCGTCCGGATTGCCAACTTCTCTCCAGCATTTGTTGGTCCTTTATTACCTGAGAAAGATCTCGTCTACCTAATCCGCGCTGCCGGAAAATTCGAATGTATTTTATGGTTCAGAGGAGACCAATGAACTGCTTGATTGAGAGCTGTTTGAACCGGTCACTAAACTGACAATGGTTGCTTCAGATTTACCGGTCAGACTGTTTATTCAGCTGCGAACAAGCGCGACCCGGCTGGTGTCAACAGTAAAATCGATCACACGCTTGATGCGTGACCGCCGCCTGACAGTGCTTGCGGTCGTCTGTGGTAGGTTAGCTGTTTTCGCAGATGGGCGTTCTTCCTGGTTGCATAGCGACGAATCTGCAGTATTTTTTACTGGAGAGCTGTCAAGACAACCGTGGCCTCAAACCCGTCATTCTAAATGCCCCATGAGCTGTACGCTGTGGTCTGTTTTTTTTTAAACCCTTCCATGCACTGACTCTCCAGTTTGCACTTTCCGTTCCTCTATGCCCACCTAAACAGTACATTTCTTGTGTATGTTTGCTCGGTGGCTTTTTATTTCATCCATTTGGAAAATGTATACATCTTGTTTTTTCGACCCCCGTCCAATGTACTCCACTTTCAGACCTGTCGTTTGCATAAAGTACACGTACTGGTGCGCGTTTGCGAATCAACTTACAACGAATCGTTGCTGGAAGCTGCTGGGATATGTGTTGTGGTGAGTGTTTATCTTACAATTTCATCAGGTATGTTTGACTCAAGAACCAAGCCGAATGAAGAACTCTCACTGTGCTGGAATGTAAAACAATTTGCTCATCCAAGTTTGACTTCGGGATTGATTGAAAGTGAAGGTTACACTTCAAAATAAGTCGTGAGCCGTCGGATACAGTATATGATGTGTTTAAAGGGTACATCTGTCCCACAGAAAAAACTCATCCGTCCTTGGTCCTTACCAAGGTCCCCAAATGTGGCAGTGACCACATATCGCTACACTACTTCCGTACGCGGACGAAATCAGGCGAGAGTGGACGAGGAGTCCGATGCATTGATCCTTCGTTTGACCACTACACTAGAGAATTACGTAGAACACCTCAGTGTGCACATCCGGCGACTATGAGTAATGTCGAATGATGAGCTAATCTTCAGCGGAATATTGGCACCCAAAGACGAAATCCAGCCGCATTGCATAAGTGCACTCAACCAGAGACGCCCACTCTGACAAACCTCAACTGATGCTGGACGCTTGTACCTTGTCTCTCCCCTGTTCAATCTTGAATTGTTTGTTGTCATGCATAAGGTATAACACTGTTGCAGTCACTAGGAATGCATCACTTTGGTGTCGCCACCGAAAAGTCGCATTTTTCAGCTTGATGTGCAAGGCAAAGTGAAGTTAATGCGGCCAGCGAGATATTTCGAGCTCGCAATAGTTCTTTTTAATCTGTAAGAACAGACATCCTGCACGCTTAATCCTATGGCTCTTATTCAAATCGGATTAGTCGGTACAAAAAACAGCGGCCGAGCATGCCATCCAATCCACTTAGTTGATCGTTTGAAACATATGCTAACGCGTTGGTCCACTGTCAGCAGTACGCCCTCACTCTCCGGCTAACCTTCCATCCCTTCCATCGACTACGATGGCTCGGTCGTGTGCTCCACATGCCGAAACACCGTCTACCGAGACGAATGTTGTTCTCCGTGCCTCCTTCAGAATGGCACAAACCGTGAGGTGGACAGCGCATGACTTGGCAGAAAGGCGTGAAAGAGATCACGAAGAGTTTGGGTGTTGTTGGTGTTGTACGCCTTCCAGCATGGGGTCCCCGTGACCCCTCCTGTGCTCGACTGGAGGCGTTGCAAGAAATGGCGACTAATCGATGTCAGTGGTGTTCATGCTGCCAGTTTCTTTCCAGATTGTCTGATTGAGCGGTTGGAGGTGTAGGCACCTCAGAATGCTTGATATAGGCCAGCACTAGGTCCCCTCCCTCATCCACTCTTTTTCTCTTCTTTACTGTCTTTGATGATGATGATAACTTCCAGGCCGATCATGACATGTCTGTCATTGTGCGTTAATCGAATCCTTCATTTTGATTTTAACTTCACAACTTGGTGAGCTGATCAATATGCCAGTTGTTCAAGGATTTTCCAACCTTTTCCGAATTTTGTCCACGACCTCTAGTTCAAACTGTGTGTTCTTCATTTCCTAACGCGTTTAGTAGTCTGTTTGTTTAATAGATAAATACGTTCAATAAAGTCGTAAAATATATGACAAAACTTGAGTTGCTAACTTTGAACTGAACAATATAAAAAGACTACACTACGCTGATCCTTTTGACTGCCTGGTAAACATGTGACTTGGATCTTGAAGAATTCCGTGGTTGATTGGTCATGATGTTGGAATTGGTCCATTCAATGGAAATGCGAGCGCTTGGACATGGTTCTTTTGCAAACAAGGTATGAACTGATAGAAACATGCTAAACAATCTCAAACGAGCTGCTTGGGTTGTTTAGGTGACCAGTCTCTCGCACGTGGGAGCAAATCGGGCACAACGGTCTTCTTTGGATCCGCTCGGACAGATGGCGAACAGTGTGCTCCTTAACCCGTCTTCGAAGCACACTACCAATATATTCGGCACAAAAGTCGCAAGTCAATGAACATATAATCACTGATAAGTTGAGGAATCTCTTTCGGAATAGATCCGATCAGAGTTGCACTAGTGTACAGAACTTTGAGCGTTCCGTTAACTAATGTAGCCACCGTGCTGTGAAGCCACTGGATGGCACATCAATGGTTAGAGACATTGTCAGACATGGCCCAATCGCGCCCTCAGTGGCGCTCATGCATCCAAGCTATTGCCTTTAATGCATAGCTCCCTTCCCAATTCCCCCACTTAACAGCCCATTGACAGTGGTGCATTTACGCAGCTCGCGCCTCCAATTCGCAGCTACCTACCTCACCTCCCCAAATCATCGGCGGACGAAACTGTGGCAGCCACAACCACTGTACGACAAGTACACGGTTTCTTACAGCTGCCGCTGCTGCTGCTGATGATGATGATGATCTCTGAACATACCTCTTACAATTCAAGGGGAGACACTGGAGTTTGGGGAGCATTCTACATACCTGGGTAGTTGTATTAGCCCAAACGGAAGTGTATCTGATGAAGTCAGCGCACAAAACTCAAAGGTGTGCGTCACATCTTATTTGCATCTTTTTTGGTGTTCAGCCAGAAACTATGCAGGATCTTCTATAATGTTCTCGTTTCATTGAGGTGCCTCTCATCATCATCGAAAATATGACATCAGTGCTCAACATTCATGCGTCGCTGCCGTACGACGAACTAACTATACACAGTTGTTTCTTGGGCCTTATCACGGTCAGTCCTCTGGTGGGTTCATCTGAAAATGCATGCGGATGCCCGTTTTCTATGGCTACGCGTCCCAGTTCTGTATCCAAGGTCCCCTGAGAGCAGTTATTACAAGCCCCGTGTGTCAAGTAGCCAATCAGATTTTACTTGTATTTCAAAACTGTTGACATATGTTTATTGTCTGAACCAAATTGGTTTCTTATAGACACACTCTACCGTCAGTTTTCCTTAGGTCATCAGTTCTGTGCTCCACGACAAAAATCGGATCAGGTGCAATGGATCGACAGTTTGGAAACTCAGCTCCTCCTCTTTATCTGATTCCTTGAAGGAAGAAGTAACTACACTTGTCGTTGTTTCTTGACGAGAGTGGGGATTTATGCGGTATTGTTTGACGCTCGTGGGTTCAGTAAAACCGCAGCTTCCACTTCCCCTCTGTCAACGCCAAAAACGAGATGGTAGCCGCTGAGCAGTCGGTCTTCTTCAGTTGTATCGGAAAATAATCGTTGTGCAGTGTGCCATCAGGCCCCAACAGGAACAGAACGGTTACATAGTACTTCCCGATAACCCCTCCTGGACGGTCTTCACCACCAGTACGGGCGTGTGCTGGATCTAGGAGTCATGGCTCGCATACCCAATCCGGTGATATCATTCAGGACCGTTTTCGGTTGTCAGGCTTACTTTTGGTGCCCTGTATGGTATACCTGACTGTCCTCTCATGAAGTAGTTTCCGAAGCACAAGTCAAACAATGTGATTATGCATAGCGTGGCATGTAATCTTCAGAGCATTCGGTTTCATCATTCTCAATTTGTGTTCCTGCCTTGTAGATCCACTGCCGTTCACCCATTCAATGTCTTTGCACACTCTGCCGCATCAACATCGTTTTTTTCTAACCGTTTCTACCGTTTCCGCATTCTGACAGGACTTGGAATTCGAGGACGGAGCTCCTCCGCCAGAATCAGTCCTGGAAAAGTGGTTTCAGCTGATCAATGATTTGTGGCAAACTCATCCAGATGGATGTGTAGCTGTTCATTGTAGGGCTGGCCTTGGGCGGTAAGTAGAATTATGACAACCTGGTAGAAATACCTGTTGCATTTCCTAGTTCACGGATCTATCTATTGTTTATCGATATTACTGCAAATAATTTGAGACCACTAATTGCTTTTCAATCGGGGAGCGTGGAGAGACTTACTGTTTGTGTATCCCTGTTCTCACAGCCAGTGGTATACTAGGTGATCCACTACGTGATACTTATGGACTCAAGTAAAGCCCATCTCACTCATTGCTATACTAGTCAAGACTCACATGTTTCCATTAGTATCTACTCTCTAGCTCCTGTCATACAGTGTCATTGAGTGTTTTTCACTATCCCGTTCCCAAATGACCCATAGGTTTCGTCCGTTAGTGAGCGAAACTTCATCTACATGCATCTGAGAGTATTGAGCAAAACTGTACATGGTGAATATCTCCTCGAAGCAAATGGGTGACATTTTTATTCTCTCAGGAAAGCTCTTCTAGGCAGTGTGCAGACTAGCTACCCACCTACTCTGAAAAATGCCCTCCCTACATAGATATCGAGTCAATGTTTCGCGTGTGTAATAACGGTGTTTTCTCAGCTCAGTTTTCAGTCTGAACCTTCTAAGCTAGCGTTCTTAGAAAAACAACCACACAAGGTGCATACCCCGTATTAATGCCCAAAACCAGGTCAAACATGCATGTATAGCGCATCGTTTATAAATTGTATGCGGCGACAACTTTCTGGAAATTCTGATGCCTTCTGGTTGCGCCACTGGCAACCGGCATTCGCCGAATACCGGATCATGATTGGCTGTTGGGTCCAGACTTTCGACCAATCAGAGCTCACCGTGATGCCGAACCGGCAAGCGGCCCGAACTTTTGGCTAACCCTATGCGCGATAGGCTTCTTAGCCGTAGCAGCGCCTTACTACGAACGGTAAAGCTGTATCTGTGTGGAATTTCGCTTAACAACTGTCAAGTGAACCTACCACGCCTGCAAACCTACAGTCATCTACTACTTCAACCAAATCCGGACCCTTGTAGTCATCAGTCGGTCATTTCCAATATCGTTTGCCGTTTTACGTGTGGGTGCTCGGCTGAACTGAGTCGCTGTTAACACGCGTGGGGGATCAGAGGGTGAAATCAGATGACTAGGTTGTAGGTCGAGGAATGTCTGTCATAGTAGGATGACCGGTGGTCGATGTCCATCTATGTGCCAAATGTTCTTGCGATTTTGGTGAACTAGGGCCAACTGTGATGTTGCTGGATAAGCGTATCATGACACAGTTCATTATAGGTGTTTTGTCACTCGATGCGACCATAATGACGACTCATCGATACATGATGAATCCTTCTTGATAAACAGCAGAAACCGAAAGCATTATTGGAAATGCTGGCCAACCCTTCGACCTATGCTTCGCACACACAATGCAGTCATGCTGCGAGACTTGGTCAGTTTGGACATCTTCAGGTCTTTTACCATCGTTGTCCCAAATCCATGGCCGGAATCGGCTGGAACTACCGAACTCGGCATGGGGTGATCGGAAATGGGTCTTGGGTGAAGCAGATGGTACTTCACTCGAAAAATGCATCCAACACTGCGAGCTAGGGTGACTGGGTCGCGTGCTACGCGTGTCTAATTTCTGCTCGCCGAGAAGCTCGCTGTTTTCTGCGCCTAATTCAGAGTGGTGTGGACCTAGAGCTGGATGGATTTGACATGACAGAAGGGAAAGAGGGACGTTACGAAAAGTTTGGGAACTGTTGTGCTGTTGGCCTTCCAGGCCAACTGACCATCCCTGCGCTTAGCTGAAGACACTGAACCGTATGGCGACTGACCGATACCAGTGGCGTTCATCTAGTCAGTTTCTAATGCGATTGTGTTAGTATTGATTACTGTAGGAGTGGGCACCTCGATGTTCGGTTGGCCCATTGTAAGGCCTTATTCTGAAAAGCTGACGTGATTGTACGGCACCGAGGCACCAGTGGTGTTGCTGTTAACGATGGTGATGAATCATAACGTACTTTTTCGAAAGAATCGACCTAACAGATATCCTTCAAGTCGGATTGGGAAATGTTGTCTCACTCCACCACACTCAGCTGATAGCACGTTTTGTGAATAGTCTAGAAACGAAATGCGTCACCAGGAAACCTTACTCTTGCTTGCTATCCACGAGGCGCCGAGTGAATCTTACCCCTCCGATCCGTCACGAAGAGACTGGACCTTACCGTGGTGTGACCGTTTGCGCACCTCAGCGACCCATTGAGCTATACTGGGGGGTGCCCGCGTGACACTCACAGAGTCTCTCATACCAGGTTGGTCCATGGGTAGAGGTCTGACGAACACAGTCTCCTGGTCCTCCAGGTTGGGGGTTGGAACATGTAGCGACTTGTTCCGTAGAAATGGTAATGCGTTTGCATTTCCCGCCAAACACCACTGCCTTGCGGTTGGGCCGTTGAGCCAAAGTCTTTGGTTGAGGACCCTAATCGTTCTCCTGTCTAGGTGTGGGCGCCCTGACAGTATCCCAGCCCAATTACAACCATAATACTTATGTCTAACGAGTACGGCAGTGAGGCATCGGTGTTGAACACTGATGTCATGTCGTCGATGATGGTGATTCTCCCCTCCGGATGGCTCCCATGCTAATCCACGTCAAATCAACCAAGTGTAAAACCCTTTTTCTCACTACCTTTTGATTTGGAATCCATCGAAGCAAACTACGAAAGCAAAAATGACGCGCGCGCTCTCAACTGCAGTATCAATGGATCTTACTTGTTCATTCCTTTCAGAGCCCCTGCATTGGTTGCGGTTGCACTGATTGAACTGGGATTGCCGTACGATGAAGCTATTGAAATGATCCGCGGGTAAGAATGTGCCGTTTTTCTTTATGACCTATAGCTACTCCTCCACGTGAATTGGTTAGTCTCAGAATTCTGTTCCGTGTATTTCATCTATCTTTTCCAGTCGGCGCGCAGGGGCTTTGAACACTCGCCAGATTCAGTATCTCAAAAGTTTCCGTCCTCGCAAACGGTTGCGGCTGAAGAATGGCCACAGCGATCGATGTTGTATTTTGTAATATCGACTTGTCTGTTGTCCGTGCCTTCGTGACCCTTCGTCGCTTACGCGTGCACACACACACACACACACTCCTGCTGCTATGTACAAACTTTATTCTCTATGTGCAATCGCTTGTTCGACCTTTGTACCTAAGTGCATGAAACAAATGTTCTCTGGACACAATCACCACCACTGGTGGCCTACTCCATGCGCGGTAGATGCGTTGATTACTATCACTTTTTTGGGTGCAATTTTTTTGATTGTAGATCTTCCTATCAGTTCGTACTCCGCCCAGTCAACTATTTTGATTTTATCTCCGGCTTTTCGCGCGCCAGCATTTCGGTTTTTCCTTCCTTTTTTTCTATTTCACGCTTCTCCAGGGAGGTTTGCTATCATTCTGGATTTATTATTAAAAACACATTGTAGCGGAGGACACACCGAAACCGCGTTATTGACCAATGCAACTGCTGCCATCAGCGTTCACGTCAAGTGCTGGTCAAGTGTTCCCACTTCGAATATGTGTGTATAGTTTGGAAAGTAAGACAACTGCACCGGAATACCACATGCTCTCTAGACCGTGACTTGCCACCTGACATTTGGCAGTGGCTAGGTTATTGATCCAGTACGCTGCGCTGTCCCAACAGTTTAGTGGTTTCTCTACCCTGCGCTTTTCCTTCGTATGACCTTCAGGATGGGTGGTTGTTATTTTAGGAGAACCTAGGAGAACGAATAGAAATATAATGTTTTTTGCTCCAGAACTGTCTATCGGTTTCTCCGGTGACGATCGGGTTGGATGTGGACTGTATAGATGAACACGTTTCGCATCTGATTAGCTGCGGAGATAGCACATTGTTACAGCGTTTTGGATTGTAAATTTCCGCAACACTCGTTGCGAGATGGCTCAGTGGTTACAGGGCGAATTTACTGACCGGAAGGTCCCTGGTTCGAACCCCACCTCTGCCTCTCGACTTTCCCTGTGTAGGCTTGGGCAACCTGGCAGTGTCTCAGCCCTCGTGCAGCACTCGTTTTCGGATTGTAGCCCGAATTCTCGTTTTGCTTAAATCTATGCATCCGTCGATCTACCGTTTGTCTCGGTTCTTCCAGCTTCAAAGTTTCAGACAAAGAATGAGTCCTATGCATGCCGTTTGCCACAGCAGTGCCCTCAGAAGTGTATTTTCCGGGGTCGTATCAAACACCAGGTCATATCCAATCATGACGTTTTGTCGCACTGTGCCAGATGGCTCAGTGGTTAGAGCGCACATTTACTGACCGGAAGGTCCGTGATTCGAGCTCGGTCTCTGCATCGCAACTTCTCCTATCTAGACCTGGTAGTATCCCCTCCCTCGTGCTTCCTTCGGGTGGCATGGCAGTTGGGCACCGAAAGGGTGTTACAGCTGAACGACATCTCCGCATTGTACGGTTGCGGTTTTTGTTTCAACAGATCAGTGGTTTGTTTGTAGTTTCGACCGGTTTGGCTTGACGAATCATCTACTCGTGCGTGACACACGAACTTAAGCACGGAAGGTCTGTCTACTAGAAAATAACGAGCTGAACGACAGATCGATGGAGATTAGACCTCCAGGATACTAATGAGCAAGCAATGTATACCGGGACTCATAGAACCGGCATGGTTAATTACAAGGCCAGGTATCAACTGCTCAGCCCGTCAGGGTCAAAATACAACTTAATGAAAGCGCTAACTAAGTGGCTAAATATTCATATAACCGTACATTACGCGCACGCCAAGGTTGAGCACCTATTTTTGGTGGATATAGATCACTCCCATTCTCCACCTGGGTCTGTTTTAAACATTTCTTCGTAGTTCGATGGAAATAAACTTTGTCCTCCATCAGCCTTGGCTAGTTTTCTACGCTTTTTAGGACTGGGTCTCCATGTGTAGGGCCTTTTTTATGACAAGCAAGCCGCATGCCTACGCAAATTCAAGTTGACGCGGTTAAACTCTACTCTGCATAACGTGGACGCATATCATTTACTTATCACACTAATGGTTTGCTGCTTCACTATGCTCGCCTTGATTCGGTCGGCCGAATTCACCTTTACTGACTGTATCTTCGGATCACTCGCTATCTTTTTCATCCTCAGACGTCATCTGCCTACCAAGCGGGGAATCTGCACTCACCTATTTGCGTTAAAGTGTCTACTGGACGTTCTTATAAATGTGGTGCTCCAGCGGTTTCCTCACCCTTGCTATGCTTAGGCTACGCATTTTGCATTCATTGTATGAATAAACATCATCATTGAAATCCGTAACACGGTCTCGGTGTCTAACCGCTATGCCACCTGAAGGAAGCACGAATGAAATCGTCTTCACGCGTGAGGTTTTGTCCCGAAAGGATTTGGCGTTGTTTACCACAGCTTAAACTTTCCTTTGATTGGTTCATACCCGTATCGCCGTACACAAGCTAAGCGAGTGAAGTTGTACAATAGAACGGTGTGCGATACCTCTTTCGCCGGTATTACTGGCGCATTACGAACGTCGCACAAGATTCACGTATTTTCATGTGGGAAACTACTCATAAGGTTGCTGAAAACTCCTCGACAGCTCACGTCCGATTTCTCCCTTGTTGATGCTCCCGTCAATCCAATGCTCTACATGGACCCAAACTGCACGGATTTCGACAAGTGCATTCATATTTTCACACCAATTCGTTTTTCATGGCAGACTCACCTGAATCTCGTCTGCATCTCTCGTAGAAACTCACGTGGAGTTGCTATCTCGTCTGATGATCACTGCTCACTAGCAGTTAATCGGCGAACGCGGCTTGTATCCGCCAGTAGATTTCACCAGATCCTTGATGCGAAATCGAAGCCAACTGTGATTCCGCCGGTTTTCGTTGGGAGTCGTAAAGGCAACGGTGCAGCTCAGTTCTGAGCAGCGTTCACCAGGTTCGCTCACATCACTCAAGCGCTAATAGGTTCATCTGTTCAGACGTAAAAATTCGGATGAGTCCAGCATGCGCTGGTGGAGTAGTGGCAACACGCTCGCCTCGCATGTTAGGTGTCCGGCAGGGCCATTGGATGTGCACTGCTGATGAGCTATAATAAGAACGAAACTCGAGTCCAATGCTTCCCTCCACCCTTCGGTGTGGACTTACCAAAAAGATTGCTCCAGGCCAGGAGGAGACTGTTCAAAAGAGAGTCATGTGAGTATGTATTCTACAAAATCTCGCAGCCACCAACAATTGAAAAACTAGACCAGTTACATATATTCTCTTCACTCAGCGGCTGGGCTGAACCCGTCGCAAACCCCACAGTTTCTGTCTGGCGTGTAGAATGGATGATACTTGTTATGTTGCACGTTCGCCTGATGAATTCAGCCCACGGTTAGCACTATGGGTCGGAGTTGACTTTAGGTCGAGCATTACTTCGTGCTAACTGTTCTCTCCGAAGCGGATTCACGGATAAACAACTGAAGGAAATCACTCTCTTGCTTAAAGGCCTTTTCTAATGGGGCTTGACTGTATCTGCTTACTATTGCGTGTGTAAGCGAACAGTTCAGCAAAAGCTATCGTGTTGCTGGACACGCATGTGAATGAAACGGTCCAAGGTTTAGGGGGACTTCACCAAATTATATGAAGTCACTTGTGATACAATGGGGCTGAGGTTTTATCATCATGACAGTTCGGTTCCTAGCGTGATTCATCGGTTTTAAGGATTGGGTTTTCACAATTCAGTAAACCTGGATCATTCAGTGGTTGTCGCTGAGATGTTCTTATTGAAAACAGTGAGCCTCTTGTGCCTATCTGGCTAGTTGAACAGTGCTATGGCGTACCTAAGCAATACTGACGATTAGTCGTAGATGTTTGCGGGATTTGTGGAATTCACATCACTCCCGTTTGAGCAGTCCTCCTGGTGGATGCATATCAAAGGGAGTGTTACTGATCTCGGGTTTTGCACATCGGCGGTGCATATCCTTGGCCGTGTCGGGCTTTCGACTCCGGACGTGCGAGATGTCAGCCGAGCCTGTTGCCACCACTCCACCGGCTCACATGGACGCTTCTGGGTTTCCATGTCTGAACGGGTGGACGTTTTCATGCTTGAGTGATATGATTGGTTTGCCAGCTTAACATCTGCTGAATGATTTTTACTTAGTTGCTAAGGCGCTCTGATAAGAGAGACGGGACACTCGGACGACTTTTCACACAAGATCGATGTGAACGTGAATGCTGACCATGTCTGAAGCGGGTATTGTGCAGCAATTCCCGTGGTTCTGCTCCATCAGTGCAGATCATGGGTCGCGTTCGAAATGTGTGCGTCCCTTAACACTTTAAATTTCAAATGAACACGACCGTCATTCTAATATACCACCTCGAAGGTAAACTCTCGTTGGGACAGGATCTTAAAGTATCGCGCCCAACTGCCACAAAAGGACTAATACAAAGAACTTTTCGTCACAGTAAACATATTTGTTTATATTTATTCGTCCATTTTTTGAGAACTTGTTTATGATCCTTTGAATTGACTTCAACTACATGCATTTTATAGGTTTTGATCATCATAGAACAGAGCTTAATCCTAGGATTTAGTTAATTCCGGTCATTCAAATATTGACCTTGCCCCAGGTGAGGTTCGTTCGAGCTGCTACAGCTTGGTTCACTCGGAAATAGGGAAGAAAAGGGGACTGGGTT
This sequence comes from Clonorchis sinensis, assembly GCA_003604175.2. Lineage (NCBI taxonomy): Eukaryota > Metazoa > Platyhelminthes > Trematoda > Opisthorchiida > Opisthorchiidae > Clonorchis > Clonorchis sinensis. The sequence goes on along the minus strand of CM030375.1, from coordinate 10,621,633 downwards.
CCAACACACCGGAGGTGATGAACTAAATACTTCAATGGTGTTTTATTTTTCTGATGTAGAAGGAAGTGGGATGGCCATGTATTGAAGATGATAGCTTGGACATTGAACGTTTGTATCATTCGTTGGGTAAATCTCTCTTTGAGACAAAATGATGGAAACCAATTATATAATGTCTAGTGATTTGACGAAAAAGTGGTAATCCTAGTTGAATTAGACGTGTTGAAGGTTACTTCGAAATAGATGATGCGGAGAGGTGTTGGACAAACGGTTGAAATTCCGAAAATTGCAATGAGCTGCTGCGGATCGCCTCATCTGGCAGGCCTGTAACATGCAACTACGCGAGCAACAACAGCTGTCATCTCCTGCGGGTAGATGTCGGATTTTGGAGGTGGCTGCTGACTGCGCGCAAGCTTCAGTGAGTTGGAGGCATATTCGGATCACACTGAGTTTTTGAGTAAATCCTCGTAAGTCTTGGTTAGTTTCCGGACGAACGGGTCAAGCACAGGGACTTTCTTTTAGAAAAGGACGATTACATGACCCACAGAGTCGTCCTTCAGAAGAACTCTTTCGTGAGCGTCGACAAACGTGATTTCTCTGTTCTTCGACCTTGGTTCTGTGTGAAGTCACTTGCAAAGCTAAGTGTGAGTGTTGCGCCTGTATGTGGTATTTCCCGGCGAGTTGGTCTATTTCAGTTTTCTTGCTCAAGTCTTCGGGTTTATTGTGCCTTTTTCGCTCTCCTGAAGCATTGCCATTGATCTGTCTTAACTATGCTAGCATGGCTTCTACACCGGCGCCCTGTCAGGTGGTGTGAACTTCAAAGATTTTCTTGCTACATTAACGACCTGTTCCCAGCGCTCACCGCGAAATCCCAGATGTTTTCCGGTGATTTCTCCTGAGGATAATCGTGTCCTTGAAACTGCTGTATAAGTCGATGTGATGTTGAACCGTTTGGTTGACTAGTGTGCTGCTGAATCTTCCAACTTATCGTTGTTCAGCTAGCTGCCATACCACCCGATGAAAGCATGAGGATTGTAGTACTGCCAGGTTGCAGCTGCGCGCTGAGGACGTGGAAATTCTTTCAGCGTTCAACCATTGATGTCTTCGGAGCCTTGCTTGAGTCTGGTAGGTACACCGCATCAGTAAGGCTGAGGCACGTCGAATGATTTTCGGAAGAAATAACTCGCCACGACAGACAAATTGGTCACACACCATAGGTTGTGCTGACTTGGTCACGTGCTCCGTATGCCAGTCGACCGACATCCTCGAAGAGCCAGGGAAGGTAACGAAGTGTGAAAGCCAGCAAACTCAGCTGCCCTGGTCATTTCCACCCCCCTGTATAGGGCCCGAGACTGGACACATCAATGGTTACAGACATTATCACACATGACCCTCGTTGACGCTCATGCACCCAAGCTATTGCCCTGCCGATCTCTTCAAATAAAAGGCCACTGACATCCCTGGATTTACGCGCCAATTATATCAGCCACCGCCTCTAATTCTCAGCTGTCTACCCCAACTCACCAGAATCATCAGCGAACGAAACTGTGGCAGTTGTAGTCACTGTACGACCAATACGCGGTTTTTTACAGATGATGATGATGATGATGATGATGATGATGATGATGATGATGATGATGATAACTGTCAGGCTTCCCAAGCTTAGACGAGAGCAGTTGAGTTGCAGATGTTGGGTTCGGAACACGGGCCCTCCAGCCAGTAAGTTCCCAACCTAATCGCTGAGCTATCTCTTGGGTTTTTCGTTCACGTGCAAAATACTACAGTACGCCACCGTAAAATCTATTCACTAAGATATCGGATTTCACATCGTGCCCAAGAGGGTAGGCTCGGCTTCCGTTGTGGGGAACCATCATCTTTTGTTCCGCCATCAAGCCTTCAGGAGGTTTGAGACAGCAATATTTTTTCGATTTCCAACCGAATTTTCCTGTCCTATTTGCGAGTATGCAATACAAGCTTGGCTATCCGACAACGTCCGACATGCACCAAAGACAAGCGATCCAGTCGATGAGAGATATCCGAAGTGTAACCTACGCAAAGAGCTTGAAAACGCTAGCTGGATGTGACTCTTGAACAATAGGATTTTCGATAATCACATCCTGAATCGGCAAAACATCGGGGTATTCTGCGGTTTATTCGCAACACCCCTTACGAAGTGACCACCACCACCTGTCGTTTCGGCAGACAAAGCTGCCGAAAGACTTCTCCGTACGGATATCTCAATATTAGAATGAGCTTCCACTCCCCCTAACAAGAAACTTGGTGCCCAATCTGAATACCATTTAGTATGAAACGTGAACAGGGCCGATACTTAAACTCATTTGTATTTGGAACACCTTTCACCCATTTTTAATACATCTGCATATGTATTCGCAATGCACTACTCATAAGGTTGCTGAAACTTGTTCGACAGCCCACGACAGGTTTCGCCCTTTTTGGAGCTCATCAGGTAGGCGCAGTCCCCGAGGTCCCGTCAACCTTATGTTCTACTTGGAACCAAATTGCACGAAATTAGTGAACTACACTCATTTGCAAACAAATTTGGTTTTGGAAAACACCTGGTTCTGGAAACATCACAAACGAGAGATTCAGCTGGGTTACACCTGCATATGCTTCCGCACCCGATTTACCACTGAAATTGTGCACCTAGCACGGATGAATATCACAATCAAACACACCAGAGGCGCCGCCTCTCGCTCTACCATTCGTTAGTTGATTGGTATTCACCGCTTCCGAAAATTAGTATGAGTTGCTCGACGAACACAAAACGTGGCGTAGTGGTTCTACCCAAAACTGACATCCGAGCGATGCAGTTCTGTCAAGTTTCATCAAAACAGTCACAATAGAACAAGGGTTTTTATAAAGAGAGAACCTTAGGAACTCGGCGTCTGTCACGATCTACGTATCCTCATCGGTCAGTGGCCGTCGAGAAACAAAATTCTCGCAACCCTGAAGTTTTCATTACGTCTGTCCAGTCTTCTGAACCGAAAATGGTGTATTCAGACCGTATTCGCGATGACCTAATTTTTGTCGAGCGGCATCTCCTCACGGAATGGGGTTCGTTGGCAAAGAAATTCGGCTGAACGAAATCGTTCTGTCCTGTGAGAATCTCCCTCTTAATAGGAAGTTCTTTAATTACACACTGTCGTGTGCTTCGTGTGCTTGTCAACTGTGACCCAAACAGAATTGGGGGAACTATGCTCCACATGTTCCGGCTGTAGGCATCGGACTAATTTGTCACGTGCTAGGTTTACCATGTTTTGACTCTCTTTGGATGAATGCGAACACTGTCCAAGCAATTCACACATACACTCCACCCATCCCCATTTCTTAGCACACAAAACACTTCAGAAACGTTTCGAACTGATTATGGGCGTTTTCTGCATACTTTGCGATTCCATATACCTATCGATTTAAATCGACCGTTGGTTTCTGCTTATCCCATCTGGGTACGAAAACCGAGCGAGGCGCTCACAATGGGTTGCGCTACGTTGAACTTATGGCGATTGGTCCGTCACTCTTTTGCCATTGACTCAAGTCACGTGTCCCGTCCCACAGTTTTTGGACAAAGCTGAACGAATGGTTAGCCGAGGTTTTTCGTGTTGAGCGGATCAAATTCGACAGCCAATGATGACGCACGTTGGGTCTGGCCAGTGCATGCAGTTTGAGTCATCATCGGTTTTTGACTGAGGCTTGTCGCTTACTCTATTCACGTTCACATCACTCGTTTGAACAGCCGTCCTCCTGTACCGGCGCAACTATTCTGTTGAGTTCACACCGAAGGGGGGAGTACGGGACTCGAGTTTCACTCTTATTAGAACTCATCAACAGTGTCTATCTTTGAACATGCCGGACATGTGACTTGCGCGTCGAGCGTGTTACCACTACTCCATCGGCGTACGCAGGACCCGTTCACGTCTGAACGGGTGAACATGTCCAACTGGGTCGTCGTCCACTTAGGCGTGAAGACTTCCGTCCGTTCAGACGTGATGATTCAGTTGTTTCTCGCTTGTGCTGGTAAAGCAGTAGTTATACATTTGCCCCTCATGTCTGGAATTCAAACACCGGCACTACCAAGGATAGGCACTGCTGATGAGGCCTAATGAGTGAAACTCAGGTTCAGTGCTTCCCCTCAACAGAATAATTGCTTCAGGATGGGCGGAGGGCTGTTTGAACGAGAGTGGTATGAACGTGAATCCCACAACCAGGAGCATTTTATTCTGTTCCTGCGTTCTAACCGTTACGTGGGATCACTAACTAACTCACAAGAGAGCATAACAGCGTTGACGTCAAGAAACCACATTGGAGTATTCCGGGTTTCAGTAGAGCATTCAGCCTCACGTTTGGATGATTCGTTCCCGGTACGTTTGGCAAACAGGTCGATCGAAACAGTCAGTGTTCATGGAGCACTTGTGCTGGCATCCTGTAAAAAAATCCGCATTCTCAGTCTTGGCTCTGTGGACCTAATTAAATGTAACAGAGTCCTTCGATTAGGTATGCGTTGCTACGTTTGTGAACTTCCTCTATAGCCATTCGTGTTACAAAAAACAGAACGTTGTGTTTCATTTTCTCCGCACTTTGTGAAAAGACACAAAAATCTAAATTTGAAAGGATTGAACAAACAGAATTGAGTTGTGCAAATTGCAGGAGTTAAAGGATATGAAAACATCGCAATACTACTTAGGAGCATTTAGTTGAGTATTTTCTTTGGACTTATTATCCCAAAAATGTCCAGTCCCTCAGTGTTTAAATAATTTATTCTGCAGATATGACAGTAGCCATGTTGAAGCTCGAGATGACACAGTGATTAAGGCGAGAATTTACTGACCGGAAGGTCTGTAGTTCGAACCCGGCCTCAGTATCACGACTGCTTGTGTCTAGGCTTGGGTAACCTGGCAATATCTCGGCCCTCGTGCTTTCTTCAGGTGGCCTGGCAGCTAGGCATCGCGAGAGTATTACAGCTGAGCCATCTTTTTCTGTGTTAAAAATGCACAAACTAGTTGCTGTTGGTAGTCTAATTCGAAATTAGGCCACCTGAGAAAGGTGTCATTAAGCTTTCTTTTCTAAGACTAGGTATTACCAATGTCTTGAGCACGAATGTTGATCAATAATCAACCAATCAAGAACCTACTTGGTCACAAAAATGAACGAGAGAGCGTGGGAAATCAAACAAACGGAAAACACGCAAAACTACAGAGATGACCCTTATAATCAGAAGCCATCATCCCTGTTTTCATCTGAGCCGGTGCACAAACAACAACTGCTGGCGGATGGTTTTTGTTTATTCAACCGGCTGGTACGTAACGGACGATTGATTTCAAGTCATCTGTCTACTTTGCATACATTCCTAACGACCCTCTTTCGGTTAGCCGCGAAAAATCAATCGCAGACTTCTTTGAATAGCGGCATTTCGGATGAACACTTCGTCAGTCTGACTGAGTATATCATCATCAAGTTTCCATGCATCATTGAGAATCACTCGACAAGGGAGGTCCTTCAGACAATGTTTCTCATCACCGTTCTTGTATGAATCGCCCTCAGGGATCTTCAGGATATTGTCCATTTTGGGTCAGTGAAACCATACGTCTCATGCACAGTCTAAGCTGATCAGTATTGACGAAACAAGAGTGAATATTGTAACCATCTTCTCAACAGGAGACCCAAATGAATGCCAGCTGAATTCTTCGTTTATCATGTGCTGCGTAAGGGTAGCCTAGTTTTTAGGTTGGGATGTTTTCAGTAACCGTATGAGTGCTGCATTTCGGCTAGCGATTGTTCCACTGTTTGAATGCCTCATTGTCTAGAACAAGAAGTAGTTGTGGCGTCAAACAGTGGCCCCTCAGCTTAACGTTAACCAGTTTAGATGGAAAAAGCAAGCTACTCGTTGCCTTGTCATATTCCGGGGAAGTAATTCGCTGCCTGTTCACACTTTTTGTGTTAAATAAGAATACACGATGACCGGTAGGCACAGTCTCATGAGGAGGTTATTAAATAGATCACTGAAAGAACAGTTCCCTGGAAATTTTGAGATCCTGCTTTGCTCTCGCGAAAGATTAGAAGTAAGTGGCGTGGAGGAGTTTACGCTGCATTTGCGTTCTGGATTATGACTGGTGGCTACTCCTACGGCATTAGAACGCTCCACTAACTCTAATTTCAAAAACCAACGGTTTCGTCAGCCATCGGATGGAAAACCATGTTGGGATTTTCTTCATTCTCGCGTAATTCTTCTTTGAAATTTGGATGCGAATACGTCGGTGTAAGGGCACTGGGCCGTCTGTGTAACACATTCCAAACTCGTTGGCCGAATAGTATGCAGCTTTGTGTCATTCAGTGCCTGCTCACCAGCATGTTTTTCGGTTAGGCGATAGCCGTCGTGGTTTCACTCACGCGAATGAGAGATGTCTTAATCGCCCCTCTTTCTAACTTTGTGAACTGCCGTTTGCTAGCGCCCGACTACCAACTTCGAGCGAAGCCATAATGGCAGACAGGAATCAAGCGAACGATCTATGAAATATGTTCTTCTCTACGACATAGCTGTCTTCAACAAAAGTGTAATGGCATCGCAGGTTTGTGACTGTACTCATACAAGGAATAATTCCGGGATCGCGCTGCGGATACGCAGGTCCGAGAAGGTAGGAAATCAAAAAATGAGCATCGACCAACCCGCACCTTATCGGCTGGAAAACGCGGAATTTATCGTACAAAATTGCAGAGAGTAGTACTCGTCAAACCTATTGGAACAAGTCTATTAGAGCATGGTTATTTAGAACACCAGCGATACAGTCGTTTCAGTAGTTAGTGCTTATCATTGGACGATGGTTGCGTGTACGACAAAGTGTCTGATTGGTCCGGAATTTATGCAGATTCTGACTGGCTATAGGTCACGAGGCGTCGAGCTTCGTGGTTGGAGGAAACGAACCGAGAATTGATGTGGACTGAATCAATATAGCTGATTCCATCCAGTGGCTAAAAGGTGTCAACATTTTGGGGGAATTAGCGTTGCCAGCGTATCACAATAAGACACACAGCCACTTGGGACAAATTTACCTATTTCGAGGGACGCAAGACAGCTAGATGAGAAGTTCGTTAGAAGAACTTTCGCAAAGCACATAAATACGGAAAGCACAGTAATACGGTTAGGATGAGTGACAATAATAAGCTATCTATGGTCATATTTGCTCCAGGTATTGTTGTGTTTGTGTTGATAAACTACTGTGCCCCGAAGGCATAAAACAATATATCCGTTTTGTCCGTCTGTGAAATAGACTTTTCTTACCCTCCTAGCACGTCACATGATGTTCGACCTTTCTTCTTTTTACGGGAACGAATCATAGTGGTAATTGGGCAAAACAGAACTGTAGGAACCGGATGAATGGACTTGAAACTCGTTAAGTTCGATGTAATGTCAAACCGTCCGTCATGCCGCCTTTTCCAAGAATCACTTTTTCTCCCGGATTTCGGACACTTGTTCTCTCATTCTCTGTTCTTGTGTCACGTGCTTGTTGGGCTATGCTGATGAAAACTGTATCGATCGTATTCCGAGCGGAAATGCCAGATTGTGACTGGCATTCACGGGAGATTCGAGACGCGGAAGAAACTTTGATTGACAGACAGACATAATAACCACCAGAGTGCTACCAAATCGGTTTTGACAAGGAGTATTTTGACACACTTATTCCGTGAGATTTTGTGACCAACCGGTACTGTTTGGACACAGCTAACTGCACGATTTCCATATTCTAATGTGGTTTTCCCTGCTTGGCCACACAAACCGGTCGCCATTGCTGGAAAATTCCGTTGGACGATGCTATTCTGATATTCACATCAGAACTTAGACGAAGTGCAGTTGGTCAGTCTTTTGAGAGAATCCTCGACTACTCTATGGAACGATTTCCTTGGGTCTTCTTGTAACCTTTGACCATCATACTTTACGTTCACGTCATTCTTGTTTGAGCAGTTTTCCTCATATCCTAGCGTATTTATTCTGGTGAGTCTACAACAAACGAGAGATCACTGCGCCTGAATTTTGCCCTTATTAGAGCACACTAGCAGTGCATATTCTTGGCCATGCCGGGAGTTGAACTCCGGACTTTTGACATGAAGCAACCAACAATCCCCCGGTGTACGTGGACGCATCTGAATTTTTATGTCACGAATTTGTTCACGCTTGAGCGATGCGATTGGTTCAACCGACAGTTCAAACGAGAGTAGTGAACGTGGATTGTACAAATCCCTCAAGCACTTACAACTAATCCCATAATTGGCTAAGACTAATTTCTGGTGACCTACTACAATTGGCAGTCAGCCAACTCAAAGGTCACTGGTCACGTGCTGTGCCTGTCGAGAGGAGTTTTCTCAAAGAAATGAGTGTTAGTGGAATACAATCATTTGCAAACAAATTTAGTTTTGCGGGATACTCACCTGGAAACCAGTTGAATCTCCCGTTTATGCTGTTTTCAAGAAACTGAATGTGCTACACCAGACTGCCTCATGTTTCAGTTGGTACGATAATCTAGATATCGCGATACATGTATAGACATAATGCACTACTCGTAATGTTGCTTGAACTGAGTGTTCCGTAAGACCAAATTTGTTTGCAAATGAGTATATTTCGTCAATTTCATGCAGTTTGGGTTCAAGTAGAACATAAGGTTGACGGAAACTCGGGGACCGCGCCTACCTGATGAACCCAGAGAAGGGCGAAACCGGTCGTGGGCTGTCGAAGAATTTTCAGCAACCTTATTAGCATTGTATTACGTCTATACAAGAAATGAGTATCTTGTCCAAGTAATTATCGTCTTTGCAATGACCGTTACTCAGGGCCGACGGCCCGAGCAATGATTCCTTTAGTACGATTCCCTGCACAAACCTAAGTGCTCGGTTCTCAGTCCCTCTGAAACAATGTCACCCTATCTTGGACGAAGTTGTTGTCTTTTCTCAAAATTATTCGCACCAGAGAGGAAGTACAGCATCTCTTTCACTCTCCTTGTTCAAAATGAGAATCAAGACAATCGGCTACTGCGTTGTGGCTGGATCTACCGTCAAACCCTTGAAATTCAAAGCAGACAGTTGAATATTTTAGCGGGAAAGCTGAATATCAAAACACGGGCCCCTAGTAGTGAACTGCATGGCTGAATACTGAATATTCGCGAGATAGTCCAAGGAGCCAAGGAAGAAGTCCCATTTAAAGTGTCGGATCTCAAGATCAACTAGACAAATGAACCCTCCCGAGCAAAGGAAGAGAGATACTTCCATATGAAATCAATTGATCAAACCAGGCGAACCAAATTCCTGCATAACAGCCTTTTCCCAAGTTACTGCAAAATGCAAGCATCCTAAGCAAAACTGCAATTTCATTTGCTCAGACGAAGTTCCCGTCTTGCAGGCAGTCTGAGGCGGCTGGCAGCTTCATGACCTAGTCCCAACTTCGTCCATATTCTCCGTCTGACCGAATATGCATCGGTCGCACATACTTGTCATTGGAGGATTAGATTTCTAAGGACTCATTCACGTTTTAGCCAGTTCGACCATCACTGCGGAAGTCCACTAGGGCAGCTGATCGTCCATAGAGCGATATACCCAACAAGCTCCACTATGGAGATTAATGGCTCCCACTGTTGGTGTGTTTCAATTTTGGAATGGTGATAAATAACCACGGTACTTCCATTGAATAATGTGTCCAGCACCAGAAGCTGCGTTGGTTGGGATATGTGTTGCGCATGCCTAACCATCGTTTGCCGAAGAGAGTGCTATTTCCGTGCCCAATTCAGAGTGGCGTAAGCAGAGAGGTGGCCAACTCTTGACCTGGCAGAAGAGTATGAAAGAAATCACGAAACGTTTGGGTGTTGTCGGTGCTACTCGCCTTTCAGGATGGGGACCGCGTGATCCTCACTGCGCCTGGTTGGAGACGCTGAAAGATATGGCTGCCAACCGATGTCAGTGGCGATCTTGTTGTCAGTTTCTATCCAGATTACCTGAGTGAATGTTTGGAGGTGTAGGCACCTCGGATTGATTGTAGTAAGCTAGCACCAAGTCATTTCCCTATCCATCTTTATTCTTTTCTTTACAATACGGCCTTCAAATAAATCATGGTTGTACGGCAGCGAAGCATCCGTGTTGGACACTGATGTCATGCTGTCGATGATGATAATGATGACGATGATGATGATGATGGTGATGATGATGATGATGATGATGATGATGATGATGATGATGATGATGATGATGATGATGATGGTGATGATGATGATGATGATGATGATGGTGATGATGATGATGATGATGATGACGGTGTATTCATGGTTAACTCGGATACTGTGTGAGAAGTACGAGTTTGTCATTAGCTGGAGGTTGGCGGGAGACTCTCACCAAAATCGTTTGCCGGGGATTCCGGATTACTCTGCATGAAATTGTTTTGTACTTTGCGAAAAATGGCTTTTTAACTGAGTCGGCGTTTCTCCCTTTCGGTAGCATGCTCCCACTGACGTGATATACCCCATGAGTAGGTGTCGCTGAAATAACCCGTGTAGACACACGATAGAGGACTTAACCAAGGTCGTCTAAATTCAAGTCCATGGTCTGGTTACTATGGCGATAGTGGGTTGTGGTCGCCACACATCCGAACGATCAACCATCTTATCCAAGTTAATGCACTTACAGTAACCTTTAGGAGAAAATTTTCCAAAAAGCTCTATCAATGTACATTGTCCAGAGTAACCAATGTGTTCTAAAAACATGGAAAACAATTGAAATCAAAAAGATCACCCAGACACACTTTTCCCAGAAGATTTGAAACGAAGTTGTAACGAGTGAAAAGTATATTGTCTGAGACGGGAAATGAAAGATTGGATCTCTAACAACACGACGAGCCACGTGCCCATTTTGCCAGTCAATAAATCACATTACTATGTTGAGGTCTGAGAAACCAATGGCCCAACAACGTTCACATCAGTCTGCCTACCCTTAGTTGTAGACACAGTATAGACAAACCGAATGCTGACGTCACTACTCGGGTTTTTGGGATAATTTTCCCGTCGTATTGTGTACCATTATCAGGTTCTCTCGGACCATCAGACGCTAATACGCAAAGCGGACGAGAAATGTTCGTCGCATCCCACAGGCCACTTCACACTGGTAAAATATGGTCAATAATTTTCCAGAATCTAGAATGTGTTTCTTCCAGACATCGATAGATGGAGACTAAACTATACCGACGGATGGTATCAAATAGAAGAAATTAGGCAATGAAGAAACGTGAATAGATTCTCGATGCCTGTTGTTAATAGATTTTCGCATCCACAGTTGCGATATACATGGTTGTGACCACATGGGTTTTACACCAAACACTTGTGGAAGTTCAAAGTTTCTTTTGAACCTCCATTGAAAGTGTGAATCAAAGATGCAGCGCACTTAGGACGTCCCATCGAATGGTAGCCAAACGTTTGCAAGTCAATTGCTAAGCTCGGTGAACAGATCAGCAGTCACCTGACCAACTACCAATTGAAGGACGTGACTAACTTGAACTGTACGGACTCATTTTCAAGTTAAGTTAATAGTAAGCGGTAAATTAAATGTATTTGTTGTTTATGATATTTTCCGACTGAATGTGCTGCATACAGATCGGTTCAGATTTCAGTTGGCACTATATTCTTGATATCTCTTGGCAAAATATACTACTCATAAGGTTGCTGAAAATTCTCCGACAGCTGAATATCGGTTTCGCCCTTCTTGGGATCCGCAGCCCACATCAACAGGCTGAGTTCAATCAATTGAGGGGAATTTATAACCATGTGCATCATTTGTTAACACGATTCAAGATAACGACCGCTTTGAAGAGAGTGACAGCTCAACAAAGACTCTAACTGAATTGGGAAAATGTCGGTGAGCCGTAAATTTTTGTCCTTCATGGCGTTTTGCTGCTTTCTCATTTTGAAGCATTGTAGTTAGCACGAATATAGGTCGATATGAACATCCATTTCAAAAGTGATTGATTTTTTTACGGGAGTTTCGCTCTTCCTCATCCTCTGATGACAGAATATGATAGCTTTTAGAGGACTGGTTTTCATAGTCACTAGGATGGCGTCCTATACCGACCCAGCATGCGGCATTCCGCGAGATTTACGTATTGTTTACACCATCGGGTAAAATATTATGCAGACTCGGAAGATCAGAACCAATACAGAGGACGGTAAAATCTTCCATGTTGCAGTTACACAGTTCTCATCGAAAGCTAAATCCGTAAGTCCTAGCTTTTGTTTTCCCTTGGCGAATCTATAGTTTGTAATGAAAGTTCCTCCCGAAGCCGCCATGATTAGATCATTGGACAACCAGAATGTCATCCAAGTAAGGGATCAAACGATATGTGGACACAAGCATAAGGAGTTCACTATACTGACGGAGCATGAAAATGAGAAATCTCCTCCTTCTTTAATCAGGAAATCAACAGTATAATCAGTGCGGATGACAACGCGATGCTCAGTGCTATCGGTCTTTTGCATCGCTCGCAAGTTTAATTGATTACTCGGTCGATGACACGGTTTGAATCAACACGGTTTGAAAGATGTTATCGATTTTTTGGACCGAACCGTCGATACCCTAAAACTCCCATGTCATAAGGTACACTATCCTAATAATGACATGATAATGCATGGACGCCTTGCGCCTCTACCCACTATCTGGTAACCAGCGGAATTCAAGAATTTGAAATGCTGTGCCAGCAGAAATACTTGACTCCTGCCTTGAGGAATTATATTTGAGTGCTTTCGAAATATCCTCTTGAAGGAGTGAGAGACTGATTGTATGTTTTTTCATAGAAATCATAGAGTTCTAACAGTATTCTGTTGTAATCGTTATAGATGGAGAGGGACTATCTTCCAGTGTGTATGCAGAAATGATCAAATCAAGGAGTGAAAATGTCCGACCAAATACGACGGCAATAGTAAACTAAACAAGAAGCCCAGAAGATTCATCCCAGCACAACGAAACCGACTGGATCATTTAGCTAGCACCGAATTCCACTTTTGGTTTTTACATAACTTTGATCGTCTCCATGTGTCCCCTATGTCTCGGTCCTTCGATATTTCCTGGTTCTTATCCACTTGCTCTCATGCAGTAACTCTTCCAACACAATATTTTGATGGTCTCGCTAGCTTCCACAGGAGAAGGCGACTCCTTTGACCTGTCTTGTTATGTGCCTGAGCACGTGACAAGTGATTATTCCTGTCACACATTCGATTATTCCAATCAGGCAAGATGGGAATCGTAAACCGAGCAAATTGGCTGGAAGTTTAATCCACGCACAGCCAAAGCGACTGGATCCTTTAGCTTAATTCCAATTTTACTGCCACATCCGCGTGGTATTGGTATTTTATGTGAGATTGCGCTGATCTTGCTTTCTCCTCCATGCATCATAGTTGTTGCAAAGCTCAGAAGGGGAGCCAACGTTATCACAAAACCTACATTCCCAGTATTAGTTCTGATTGTAGTGTGACAGATGAGGTAAATGCGCGGATCTGCAAAGCTCGGGCTGCGTTTGCTAATTTAAGACACCTATGGCGTCAAATTGGTGTACCCCTGAATCTCAAAGGACGTGTGTATCAAGCTACAGTGTGAGCTGTTTTGTTGTATGGCTGTGAGACTTGGCCGGTTTGAGCAGTGGAGCTGAGACGTCTTCAGGTGTTCAACAATCTTTGTCTCAGAACCATAGCTGGGTTTGTGTGGGTGAATCCGCAACGAGGCAGTTAGAAAGCGAGCTTTGGGTTGTGCAACGCGTACTTCCAGCAGCAGTAGCTGCGTCCGTTGGGATATGTGTTGCGCATGCCTAACCATCGTTTGCCGAAGAGAGTGCTATTTCCGTGCCCAATTCAGAGTGACCGAAGCAGAGAGGCGGCCAACCCTTGACCTGGCAGAAGGGTATGAAAGAAATCACGAAACGTTTGGGTGTTGTCGGTGCTACTCGCCTTTCAGGATGGGGACCGCGTGATCCTCACTGCGCCTGGCTGAAGACGCTGTATGATATGGCTGTCAACCGATGTCAGTGGCGTTCTTGTTGTCAGTTCCTATCCAGATTGCCTGAGTGAATGTTTGGAGGTGTAGGCACCTCGGAATGATTGTAGTAAGCTAGCACCAAGTCCCTTCCCCATCCACCTTTATTCTTTTCTTTACAATAAGGCTTTCAAATAAATCATGGTTGTATGGCAGTGACACATCGGTGTTGAACACTGATGTCATGCTGTCGATGATTATTATTATTATTACCAATTTCAGTTGCATTTGATTGTTTTTTCGGGGAGAGGGGAACCGTAGTTACGTATCATGCAGGCCTTAGGATAAGATTCGTTTTGACTTCTCTATAAAACAAGCATGGAATCAACATTTTTCTCATATCACGCGTGTCGGTACAGTAAGAAAGATCCTCTGGGTCGAACACAAAAATTTACGACCAGCCTAGGTGGAATTCTTGTTTGATTAACCAGCAGACCAGATCTTTAAAAGTTCGAATGCATTATCAGGATTCCCCACGGGTAGTTAGGAAAAGACTAACGATCCAGATGGCGCGACGTCATAGATTCTCATGCCACCGAATCATGATGAGGTAGGGTGGAGAGGCTTGTCAACAGTAGGAAACGAGTTCAATGGGATGTTCTGTACAAATGACACTTCAGAAGCAGCAAGCTCACTCACTCTGGCAAGGTGACTGTCTCTAGTTTTTTTTTGAAATAGTGGTCATGTCTGGAGCAAGTGAACTTAATTGCGATGGAACATGTTGAGAATATATGGTCACTCCTGGTTCTGCTGGATGGTACCCAGCTGATTCATTCAGAATACAAAGCTTTACCGCAAAATTGACAAGGACCATACTCAATGTCTTCACATAATCATCGAAAATGAGCCCATAAATGCCCTGATGACTCAGGTTTCAGGAGCAAATATCGGTTTTGGGAACACTGGTTTCACTTGATAGGTGGAGTTTATTTTCCGGCTATCAGATGTTCGGCATGACAAGCACTTCATCACCGAGAAAAACCGATCACGTTTAGAACGAGCCGTAAATATTCTTTCAAAAGGCTGTGTACTGTAAGAACCAATATACTTTAAAGTTACCTTCGGAGGTACTTTCGAGGGCTTGAGGCCCCTATTAGATGACAACAGTCTGGCTCCCCTTTTCTTCACTAAGCTGCCCTCAAAATCTGGTGCAATCCTTTGCAAGCAGCCAAGTGACATACTCGCATTTGGGCTAAGAATCTGGTTAAATTAATTGCCACTGTCTTAGCGGCCTTCTTGCCGAAAATACTGTTCGTCAGCTGACGAAGCTTTTGAGAATAATTCAACCAGTTAATTTTGTGTGCAACATAAGAGGAGTGAATTTGAGTTGGCCCAATGCTAAGCGTCGTCAACATTGTGCAACAGTCAAACCAAGAGTGTTTGACTCATAGTGTGCTTCCCCGTCACCTAACGATAATATCATTGACTGCCGGGCAGAAGGCTTGCTAGCCAATTCCCATACTCGGGGAACAGGTCAACTGTCACCTGATCAACAGCCAACAAACTCACCTGAGCCATCAGTATCTGCCTCAGCTGTGGACCGAGGCAACATCCTTCCGTGCACTGAAACTCCCACAGATCAATAAAATCCAATTTAAATAACGATTTTAGCAGGTAAATTCTACACACCACTCCACACCCTTTTTTCAACCGCAAACGTGTGCGGTGCCCACAGATGATCATGGAAGCTCAATACTAAGCGATTAGGGTAAGATTGCCAGACATTTTTCGACCTCAGTCACGTAGAACAGGGTAAAAAACAGCGTCCTTTTGGACGCACAGTCGGCGTTTACCGTAGTCTCGATGAGGTGAGAGAACAAGCTTGTTGTTCAAAACCACTTGTCTGTAACCTTTGTTTTCATCTGGTTCTCGTGGTCGAGGGCTGATAAGACTTTGTGAGTGTGTGCTACTCTGCAAAACTTTTCTTCTGATGTCGTTGTTCAGATTCATGAATAAGACTGAGTGTTTACGCTTTTGCAAATCCAGTATCACAGGGAACTGTTTGTGACGCAGAGGTCATTTTCTAGACTGGTAGACTTTCAGAAAGCATCGAAGGTTGTGCTTTTTTCCGCAAGCCTGAGTCTCCTCTTTGGTGTACTTTTGTTCGTCCTATGACCAGTGACGTTTTTATGATGAACACACGGACAATCAAAGACGTCAATGTGGTGCATTGACTAATGAGAGGCCAGGCTCAGACTGTCATGCTCGATATCTCTCTGTCTGAGCTATTCGCTTACGTGGGGCTTGTGTGCGTTAACTGGAAGGCAGGTGAAAACACGAATGAAACAAACAGTTTGCGATTGCATTAATGCACACAGCAAAAAATGAGACTCAAGATATCTAAAGTGACGCAGAGCTCCGAAGCAGTTGCGTTTTCGCAAGTGCCGGCCCAACAGTTTATTCACATTTGCATTTGAACGGCATTTTCATATCGTCACGGTTTGGTCGACCGACGGTCACGAAAATACTGCACCTTACCGTGGTGTGACGATCTGTTTGCCTGCGTGACCCATTAAACTATACAGGGGGGTGTCAACGCGACACGCGCAGAGCCTCTCATACCAGGTGATCAATGCCAACACAGTCTCCTGGCCCTCCAGGTTGGAGACTGAAACACGTGTGGTGATTTGTTCTACAAAAATGCATAGGCCTTGCATTTCCCGCCAATCACGGCTGCCTTGCGGTCAGGATATTAAGCCAAAGGCTTTGATCGAGGACCTTAGTCGTTCTCTTGTCTAGATGTGGCTGTATCCTGGCTGTATATGAACCCACCTATAACAATGAATTACACACTTACAACTACTCTCACTACACACCGGCCGTCACGTGGTGTCAACAGCCGGCTGGATTTGCTGCATACACCAGGGTGGGTAGGCAAAAACAGGCTATCGCTGACGCCTCCTTTCTCTTCCACATACTTTTTCTCTCCCCTCTCCCCACCCCACCAATAACTCTCTTTGTAGGCACAGCACTTAGGACTAATTACTCCGTTCGTCTTGCGTGCAGTATCTGATCATCACATGGCGCCGACATCCTCTTGCATCTCGAAATCAATCTTCAAGCATCGACTCCCAGTCTATCTGGCAGCCTTTAATGTTTGCATTCTGAATCAAGCAGGACGACAAGCTGCTCTTGCTCTCACACTGGACTCGATTGACATCAGTGTGTGCTATGTATCAAAAACAAGAATCAAGGTGTAAATACACTGGTTGAACCAATTTTACAACATCGAAGCATCAGTACTGAACACGGATATTATGCTATCGATGATGATTACGACGATGGTCGACGTCATATTTTGATAGTAACTATCTATTTGGTTACGGAATGTACAATTTTTTTTCTAGTTCCACCATATTTTGTTTTGGGACGCAGCTAGTGAGAACATAAGAGAAGACATTGTCCCCGAACAACTCTCCTGAGTTGTTCAGGAAAAAAAAAACGGAAAAACAATGTATTGAATTTTTTCTGAGGCTTTGAAGGACCCCTCTATTTTCCGGTTAATCATATCCCAGATGGGCGCCCACTTCAAGTTAAGAACAGTTGCTACGAATTTATCCATCAATTCATCAGAAACAAAGTATCCCTTAAAAACAAAAAAAGTAAAAATAGTAACAACTTCTTAGCTGTAGCGCCTTTCGGCGTTTGGCTGCCATACCAACCGACGGAAGCACGAGGGCTCAAATACTGCCAATTCATCCAGGCCTAAACAGAAACAGTCGAGACTGGGATTGGGTTCAAAAAAACGGGCCTTCCGGTCTTTGCATCTTAAATACTTGGCTATACTGACTCTCAGCCAGACGCCAATAGGAGATCTGTCCTCTCGAGCTATGGCTTTTCTTTAGCGCATTTTATCTTATAATACTAGATGCATCCGTTTCGTGTGGAGCTGGTTCACTTCCCCTTGTTTCCGTAAGCCTTTGACAGAGTTAGCCCTAAAAACGCAGACCGAACGCAATTTGAAAAACCACCTGGCGAAACATACGTTAGAGTACATTTTTTAAGCTCTGAATGATTTAGCTTTCTCTGACATCCTTTAGCGTGATATGGTGGAAGCTGCTCTTCAGAACCAATTATTATTGATTATTTTGGTTGGTTAGTTTACTGGCACAAATATTTTCCTTTACGACATATCTACGATACTCATTCAGTCAGTATTTATTAGGTACACGCGATCCACTTGTCTGTGTCTTGTCCGAGACAGACTCATTGTGACGTTAATAACAAGTCACGTGTTGTTCATTTGCATATCAATTTGGTTTTTGCGAGAGACTCACCTGGAACCCAGCTGAATCTCCCGTTTGCGATGTTTTCAGGCAACTGAATGTGCTGCACCAGGCCGCCTCATGTTCCAGTTGCTACGATATTCGAGATATCGCGATACATGTATATTCGTAATGGACTACTCATAAGGTTGCTGAATCCAGTTTGGGTTCAAGTAGAACATAAGGTTGACGGAAACTCGGGGACTGCGCCTACCTGATGAGCCCCAAGAAGGGAGAAACTGGTCGTGGGCTGTCGAAGAATTTTCAGCAACCTTATGAGTAGTGCATTACGTATGTTGTCCTTTGTTTTTTTCTTGCTGTCGATGATGAGGATGATGCTCGTTTCACTTAGCTATCTGTTTCCGACTGCGAAAAAATGTGGCCAGTTGATCTATGCGTTGTAGTGGGTCCTCAATTAAGGATTATAATGGCAAAACGCGACAGTAAGGGTTGAACACATGCATGTGTTGTTGCGTAATTCACCATACTAATGTCTAGTTTGATATATTTTTGTTAGGTGTGGACAATGAGTACGGTATCTCTTCAGTCTGTCCTAGACATTCCTGCCTACTTGGAAGAAACATACCATCCACGAGAGGTGACCGTGTGTCTGAGTTGACAGATAATAGATAAATCTAGAAAATTTCACCTTGATTCACTACTTGGCTTGTAGAGTATAGCGATTCTTACCGCCACTCCCCCAACAGACCTAAGCATTATCGTTCAAGGTCATCATGCTCAGACCTTCGTGCTCACCTTCGTACCAGGTACGAAAAGTTGGCAAGTAGTTGAGGGAATGAAATGCAAACAAAATCTGGCGATGCACACTTTACCTCTTCGGCAGGTGATGACTCAGAATGCGCAATAAGTGGCCCAACTATCATGGTTTGTGGTACTGGACACAGTCTCCAAGTGAAACCGTTCCAAGGAGTTCATTCTGGTAGATTTCCTAAGGCTTTCTACAACGGTTGTCAAACAGAATATCGGAGTGCGTAGTAAAGTATCCCCAATTGAGTACAATGATAGTCGCAGCTGTGGTTGACTAACCGATTTTGTACCTAGGTTTCACTGTTTACCTTCAAGAGGAACTGTGGAAATTTCGAATAGCAAGCTTTACTCATGCCGCTAGTTTTTTTTTGAATATAGGGCTGCTTAAAGTCCTCCACGAAGTTTGACCGTTCAGCTGTAGACCATTCAAAATAAACACGGGAAAGTAGCTAGCCAAACGTGAGTTTCCTAAAAGTACCGTAGATGTTCGGTCGACCTAAAATAAAATAGAGAATCAGGAAAGAGACAACGGCCTCGATCTGATGAATCAGTTTAGACCGTAGAATCCCCTCTACAGATGTATGCGCGGTACCCTACCGTTAGGATATATGGAATGAAAACAACACAAACGAAGGGCAGGCTTTCGACCCGTGAACCAAGCGGGGAAAATAACCAAAGAGATTACAGGGCATTGTAAGGCGTCTGAGCAAAATTGACACATATTATCGTGATCCGCTCAGTAATTCTCTGGGAGTCGCAAGTCAGCCTGTAGGTAGTTCGATGTGTGCAACCATGTCTTTTTGCAAATAATCAACAGTAATGCAAAGAACTACTACGATAAGTTATCAGTAGTTTTGTTCGACTGCATCCCCGGAAATTTGACGAACCGGTGAAGTCACTGATCAGACAGTTACTTCCATTTGGAAGTTTGAATAATGAGACTATGGGAACACGGAGACGGGCATATGTAACCATTCCGTACTCTATCGTCATTACCGGGTGGAATAACCGAAACGAAAACGATTTTAGAGCAAATTACGGACAGGCCAGACACAGAATATCGCGCCACCAAATTCAGGGTAATTTAAGGAGCATATCTGAAGACATAAAAAGAACTTTGATCGATTTATTGCATTGGCCTCAGCAAACACGTGGTTTTTGATGACGAAAACAAACAATGAATGCTGAGGTGATATTTGCTTGATGGTCTGCAGCGTTTGTGGTGTCTTCCGCCCGCAAGTCGATCAGGTATTTTGAAAAGGACGATTCTGGACACAGAGAAGCAAGTACTCGCCTATCGTAACGTTTGGACACCTATCGGATCTGAAAGTGTGAATTGCTCCGTGCACATAGTGTGGTTTGACCCAAATAGGTTCGCCTCTGGTTTGGGATAGTATTACTCCTGAATCCGGTTGAGGATGCATAGTTCTACCACATTTTTTCTCCGCTTTAGTGCCGCACTGTGCCACTATTGTCGTCGTTTTGCCATCTCCTTCGAAAAAGACCGCTATTCAGATCGGAATCCTAGCTGCAATGTCATGCTTTCAAAGTTTAATTCTCTCTCTCTGTCTCTCTTTGGCATGTGTTCCCCTGAAGCGCGAAGGATATCTTCTAGTTCAACGGTAAAGCAGTCTAGTCTAGAGGTCCGATTTGTTCTTGTGTGTAGTGTTTTTAACACGTTCCGTTTGTAGTTCAACTGGGTCAACAGCATTTATTGGCATGATCCCGTAGGTTTTCTTTGGACATTACGTTTGATGTATCTATCGGGTCTACGTGTAAGCAGGATGTCCAGAAATGGCATGTAGTCAGTGGCTCGCTCACCGTGTGTTACAGCGAGATTCGAGTGAACACCATTCGTAGTCTGAAAGGAATGATGACCACATTTCGCGTCCCGGGCTATCACCAGAGTGCCATCTATGTGCCACCGGTGGTCAATGAAATTCAAGATACACTCCATTTTTGTAATGAAAAATCAGTTAGCCTTTGGCTCAGTGGGCTGCCCATCGTGACACCATTGACTTATTAATGAGGCGAGTTCGGGAACCTCAAGCAAAAATTCTGAGTTCACAACAGTAATAGTTATTTGAGTAACTCTAGAGCCCACGAGCCCCAGTAACTTCAGGAAGTTCATTTGTAGATGTGCTCAAACGAAACAAGTCTTATGGGAAGGGGGCTCAGATCAAACCCGGTTAACGGTTCGGGTGCCCCGATTATAGATAAACGATACTACAAATCCAAGATGCTGGATGGTTATGCCAAAAGACTTGCGTGCGCCGGACAATCGAACTCAGTGCTTAGGAGTTGAGTGTAAATCAGTTGTGCCATGCTCATGTCCATGCTGTGATAGAAGAAACAGAATAAGCAAATTCATGTCGAACGCAGACAGTTCGAGTACTGGGTTGTCAAGGGGGTAATGTAAGCGATGGATGTCTTCGTAGTTCATTTGTCGCTGCGCCACTGCTAACTTGTGTACTTTGAGTTGTTTTCCATGAAGAAACCGAACTCCTGTGCAAGGCTGCCTGTGCAACTTCGCCTGACTCGCTGTCGCTACACGAATGCAGGCCTAACTACTGTTTTTACGACTTACAATGCTTGCACCGCTTATCTGGTCTGACCAACTGGACAGTTAGCAGACACTGGTCACTGACAGACTGACCATGGTAGTCTTCTGCCCGTAATTTGATCATTTGACGTATTTCCCTTTGTTCTCAGTACAGACAAACGGTGTCCAGACAGGTTTATATGGTTTGGAGTCACCACAACTCGGTAAAATCATAGTAATGCTCTGCAACTGCTGGTAGGTGCCTTGTTGCCATTTTCCAGTCTACGATGTGTACGTGGGCCTGACGAAAAGCGTCAATCTACTGACTTTTTGTGGACTGACTGTTTTATTGTTCCACAGAAGATCAATCTTCCCTTATTCAAAAGCATTTTCGGTTCACTGATACGAATGCATGATTTCACAAATGGATGAATCCAGATGTCCCTATTCATGTGACGTTGATATTTCCCAAAGCTAACTGTCAAGCTGTGTATTTTTCCGAAGAGCACGTGCCATGGAATAAAAGGAAGAGTTACACTATGATAATCGCAGTGCATTGTTCCTGACAGACACTAATAAGCGGATATGGCTGATAGAATGCTCGTGAAATTTGCCTACCTGTAGTACTTTGACCGTAGTAGTAAACTGGCCCCTATTCCAGAAGCCATAGTACAATTTGATGTCTACGATTTGCCGGTATGATTAGGTCTGTGTTCAATGCTTCGGAATGACCTTGGCCTTTTTACATGATTAGATCGGGGCGAGACGGTTCAGTGGTTAGAGCGCTGATTTACAGACCGGAAGGTCCGTGGTTCGAACCCGACCTCTGCTTCCCGACTTCCCCTGTCTAGGCTTGGGCAGTCTGGCAGTATCCCAGCCCTCATACTTCTTCCGTGTGGCATAGCAGTTAGGCACCGGAGAGGTGCTACAGCTGAACGATTTAGTTCATGTGCAATTTGCCCATTGTTCTATCGTGATGAACTTGATGAAGTCGGAATGACCAAATGGAATGTAGTCGAATTTGGACTACTTCCATTCTTACCAAATTTTCCTATTAGGAAACGAAAGATTGATTTCTATGATGTATATCGTGAACTAATAGCGCTCCTAAATGATATATATATTGATTTTTTCAACATTCTAGATGTCGCACTCAAAAGCGTTTTTTGATGTTTAGAAGATTAGACTCGAATCCGGGTCGTGTTCGACAATTTTGACAAATTGATCGACGGTGAACAGGTGGTTTACTCTTTAACCCAGAGACTACACACAAAAACTGGTCCCACGAGACAATTCTTGTTAGGTTAGTAAGTGGCCGGTTATTGAAAAGCCTCTTGCCTGTTTGCTACCAAGTTGGGAAGGAATTTGTAATGAACCAGCAGTATCGATTATTTGCAAACAAGTGATGAAACAGGCGTCCTTGAAGTTGAGGGACTACGGTAAAGTTGTGTCCAGTACAAACCGCCTTCATTTTCTGGGAACGGTTCTTTGTTGAAGCCATACAAGGCTTTGAAGAAAACCTTGGTCAAGCATACTTTCACCCTCTTTGTATCCTTCATGCGCAACTTTGAAGGAAGTTGTGGGTGGAGCAGTTTTGCAATCAGGTTGCCAATCGAATTTTTTTTACGTTCGGTATTATTCGTGTAGCCCTGTAGGCTTTAGAGATCAACGAAAGACGGACAGACTAGGAACGACAACGTTACAGATGAAATAACTTTATTTTGTGAATGAACTGACAGAAGGGGGTAAAAGAGATCACAAAGAGTTCACGTGGTTCTGGTGCAGTGCATCTACCAGGATGCAGTCGTCGTTGCCGTCACCAAGACTTGGTTGGACACGTTGCAGAAAATGGCGACTAATCGATGCCAGTAGCACCTCAGAATGCTCGGATTAGGGTCAGAATCAGTTCCTTCCCTCAGCCACTCTTTTCCCTTTTTTCAATTTGGCGTTTTAAGCACAATTAAATAAACTTTGCAGTTGTATGGCAGTGAAGCATCAGAGCCAAAAATCATGTTATTTTGTCTGATAATGATCTCGGTATGAAAGCGGCACCAGACAGAGTTTATATTCTTGCCAGTTGGGATGGTACGACTATGCCAATTTTTAAATTGTACGGCTTTAACGTACAAGTGGTTACGTTTTCCGATGCAGTGTATCAGACTTCGGAGTATTTTCAGCAAGGCGTAACCGTGCCGTTAGGTGGCTCACCTAAACACCCACCAAACGCCCTGCATATTGGATATAGTGGCCTGAATCGTCGGCAATGATGGGATTATCTCGTGCAGTGTGTCCCCTGGTCTGAGCATAAATTCCACCCTCACTCCAAGTGTCAATCTTGTTTGGTTCCGTTCACACCAGATGTCTCTGTCAAGTGACAGAGAGATAGTTTACTTGTCTGACAAGCAAATGTAACGCAACCTTGGACGAGACTAGACATCACATGAGCCAGTTCACATTTGCCATTCTAACTGTGGCGTGGGAATACATTGGAGTGACTGGTTTTCTGAGAGTTATTCTGCTAATATATGCGAACTTTTTCGATTCGGCGATGACCGTTAGAGTTGAACTATTCAGATTCGGCTCCTTGTCAGGTTTGGTCATGTTATTCTAATCACTGTGATTAGTCTGGTCGTTCTTTGTGTGTGGGGACCTTTCTGCCTGATCCAATGCCAGGATAGCATCTGCAGTTTGTGTGATTAGGACGAGTCTATAGCATTCGCGCTTCCGGAATCGCTGGTCCGAACGCAAGTGCAAATTGTTTGTGTAAACATTCGATATTTTCAAGATGACATGCAAGGGGTACCAAATTTTAAGGTGTATGCTCATCAGGCTGAGCATAAAAGACGTTTTTTCGCTTCCTGAGTGACCCGTTACCAGCGACAAAGCCCTAGAGAAAGACTTTCAGTTTCACAGATGAATCAGCAAAGAACTGTGAGCCATCAATTCGAGCTGGCCCGGTTACTTTGTATCTGCTGTGCTTTCAACGCGACGCAGTCAAGTGTTATATTGTGCACCGTTCTGATTTTCGAACACGCCTAAGAAGTGACTATGTGCACTCCAGCCTGATGAGTAGCGCTCCACAACCAGCTCCAGAGACTGGGCCCAAGTGAGGCTGAAAATCGTGTCAGCGTTCACGACTTCATATAATCAAGTCACCGATACAGTTATCCGGGAAACTGGCAATAATAATCGTTCGGCTTCCCAGAGGACGTGCGAGGGCTGAGATACTGTCAGGTTGTGGAGATTTCATCTAGTAAGTGCAGCCAATCTATGCTGAAAAGCCGAGAAGCACTCACACTGCCAACAATCTATAAGTAGCTCAGTGGAGGAATAAACTTCATCCGACGAGTGAAACTTCCAGCTGGAAAGTCGTTGCTCGAGGAGCCAGTCAACACGTGGGCCCGCGTGATGTGGATCCCGTGATGAGCGACGGTATATCCTGTTTTAATGCGAGTTAATCTCACTGTTGCTCAGCCTCTTGTGGCAGAATGGTCTTGTTCAAACTACTATCCAGAAGGTCGCGGGTCCGAGACTCTCCGGAGTTTCGTGGGATGCGCGCTGCTGATGTTTCCCAATAAGGATGAAACAGCTGTGCAATGCCTCTCGGCTTTTTCAGCATAGATTTGCTTCACTTATAGGATGAAATCTGCACAAAAAATCCAAATCTCCTCAAAAAACCAGCAATACTACCAGGTTGCCAAAGCCGAGAGAGGAGGAGACCACGGACCTGCCAGTCAGTACGTTTGTGCCTAATCCTGCGAGCTATCTCCAGTCGACTCACCCGACAAGCTAGAAGATGTCCCTGAGGAAGCTTCTTGTTAATGCGTGCTTTTGTATGCGATCCAAAGTAGTACGGTGGAAGATGAGTTCTACACGTTTTACGATAGGCTTACCTTATTTTACTCCTGGTGGAGCCATACCAAAGACAGTCAACGTTAAATTTTTTAAAGAAGCTAGGGATCCGATCGCGTTAGTTCAGTCTTTCGTTAGTCGCTTGGAAGGAATCTTGACTTGAATGTATAACAGCAGGATCCTCATGATGATGATACAGTTTTGCGTCCAGAAGGAATCGATTTTTCGCCCAAGGAAGAACACCAGAAAAAAAGGTTTGTATTTCTCCTGAGGCTGTCTTTGAGAGCGACTGTGAACTCTCCGATATACTTATTGCTTTTCGGATACGCCTCGTGTGAAGTGACGTACACCGGCAGTGAGATCACAGGTTCACCCTATCAGTCGTCATCATCAACATCGACAGCATGACATCAGTGTTCAACACCGATGCTTCGCTGCCGTACAACCATGATTTATTTGAAAGCCTTCCTGTGAAGAAAAGGATAAAGGTGGATGGGGAAGGGACTTGGTGCTAGCTTACTACAATCATTCCGAGGTGCCTACACCTCCAAACATTCACTCAGGCAATCTGGATAGGAACTGACAACAAGAACGCCACTGACATCGGTTGACAGCCATATCATACAGCGTCTTCAGCCAGGCGCAGTGAGGATCACGCGGTCCCCATCCTGAAAGGCGAGTAGCAGCGACAACACCCAAACGTTTTGTGATTTCTTTTACACCCCTCTGCCAAATCAAAGGTAGCCACGACAAACTGTTCCAAAACCTCTTGTAAAATTAGGAGAATATTCTATGGAGTCAAAAAGTTTGCGAAATCCACGCCAAAGTTTGTATTGCTTATAATGAAATAGGAAAGGATAAGTAAACAATGCAACAATTGTGATTAGTTTATTGACCTGCTATTCACTTCATCTCGTTGATCGGTACTTCGAATAATGCTAGTTTCAGATGCAACACACTACTTTTAAGGTTGCTGAAATCTGTTCGCAGCTAGGCGCAGTACTCTAGTTGCCCTCAACCTCATGTCCTACGTGAACACAAATTAGACGGAATTCGCGAGGTATTCTCATCTATACATGAAGTTGTTTTTGACCTGCCACTGGATTGAATTCAGCCACATCTCTCGTGCTGTACCAGGTCGCCTCGTGTTTCAGTTGATACGATGTGCGAGATATTGATATACATTGTCTAGACGTAACACACTACTTTTAAGGTTGCTGAAAACCATTCTAACATAAGGTAATGATGAAGCACATTCGGTCGAAAGAGACATTTATAAGCAAGAGATTTATGTGAAATGTCGCATTTTGTCCGTTTTCGGTCGTTATATATATATATATATATAGCAGACCTCATAGATGTAGCGTTATTTAAACCAATAGAGATTGAGTTCGATAAATACACTCATTCGCAAATCAATTTGGCTTTGCGAGAGACTCACCTGGAACCCAGCTGAATCTCTCGTTTGTGATGTTTCCAGGCAACTGAATGTGCTGCACCAGGCCGCCTCATGTTTCAGGTGGTATGATATTCGAGATATCGCGATACATGTATGTACGTAATGCACTACTCATAAGGTTGCTGAAAGTTCTTCGAGCTTGTTTCAGTTGTACATTCAACCGGGAATTACGTCAGCGAACCCTACACTGTTCTCGCTCCTCTGTCCTGAACAACCGTGCTGCATCTCGATGTTATGTGACTTCTAACTAAATTCGGATGAGGTACAGAGGGAGGTGTTAGAGACTGAATCGTCGTGGGGCTAGTCACTCAACAAGGAATTATCGCACAAAACAAAGTCGACGCACATGAAGCTTTTTAATGGGCCAGTAAGCGAGAAGACCCTTTGGCAAAGTTACGCCTTTTGTAGTTGACGACGAACGCATTTTCACGTGTCCGTTTGCAATTTATTTCAGGATAAATGCAATAAGGCCTGAAATGTCACTAAATGAGAACTAAACGTTATTCAGTAAGTGTGTACCAGGTTGTTGTGGCCAAGAACATTAAGGGGTACAGAGTTTTTGGGCTGGTCAGCGGTAGAATTTTCGACAGTCGGGCACAATTTCAGAAGAAACTGTTCACCATTACAGATAAAAACTCCATGGGTTTCACCACTGTAAATTAAACTGGAAGCTCCGACAAGCTGCTCACTAGGAGGCCTCCTATAAGTTAATCGCCTAACATGAAAAGTTTATCCCCTCACATTGCAAACCACTCCATTCAACCAACCGCAGATAGGAAGAGAGAAGTTGTGGTGTTTCTGCATTTCAATTTCGATCATTTCCTGAATGTACCAGCTATGAAATCTATCAACAAACCGAACGATTATGTTCGAAACTACGCTCCAGAGGTCGACTGATCATTCCGCCTTGTACATCATGAGTAAATGTACTTACAGTTGAGTTGATACCCATATCGGTAGAACTGATGGACGCATTTCACACAGGATCTCGGAACAGACTACACGTCTGTTAGAAAGGACCTCACATCACAGTAAATCAGCATCACTAGCGAGCAGATCGATTAGAAAACACAGCTCTAAGACGAACGAACCGCGTCCCTTTCATTAAAATGTAACGAAGTGGAAGCTCGAAATAAGAAAATGGTAAAGGACTCGCAGCTTTTGAATTGGAATATGAATAGAATGCAGTGCTGTGGGTTGTGAACCTTTGGACGAGTTTTTCCCTCAGGACAAAACGAGTAAACAAGCGATTGAAATAGAACAACTCAAGGGTAAGTTTCCAGAACAAATCAGCCTTGTGTTAAACGTACTGGTATATGATGACCAAACATTTTACGAAAAGGGTCCCTTGGAGAATAAAGCTAAGCGAAGAATTTTCAGCAACCTTGTGAGCAGTGCATTACGGAGATACTTTGTATGTTCTTGAGACGAAAATTCGGTAAACAGCTTCCAAGAGGAGTGCGTGACAGCTCAGTCCCCGTTGGAAAACCTCCGGGGAGATCGGATACTTCTAGTGTCTCTTGACTGTAGATGGTCGAAGCCTTGTTTTTCTGCCACACCATTTTGCTTCAACTTCTTCGGAATTGCTTTACGAGTGTGGATTACATTTTCTGGACAACTCTGCTTGCACCTCGCTTCGCACAAGATGGACTGTGGTTTGTGGGTCAGGACGAACACTGATTTACCGGATAGTGCGTCTGCCCGGAAAAAACGATGAAAAGCTTCAATGAAACCTAGAAGGCTGAAAATGAAAGTATAAAAACAAGAAGTCTCTGTGAGTTTGTTTGGAACAATTTGCTCAAAGCAATACCATCATGTATTGGTCATGGGGGTTGACCAGTCAGTAAACTGTCGCCACATGTTGCACATGTCTTGTTTTAGCCTGGCACTGCTGTCAGCATGAATACTAACGTATATATCTAAACCATTCGACATTGTAGAAGTAGAAAGCAGTAACAGGTTCACACTTTAATTTTTTACTCATCAAAAGATAGTTCTGAACAGAAGCTGAGGTTCTTCCAGCCAGTGCTGTCAGATGAGACCTTGTTCTGTCATCCTTTTATTTCTAGGATGTATGCACACTGAGTAATCAAGCAGAGTAACTGTTCCACAAGTGAATCTAACCAGTTTCGCTCATTGTCGCGACTGTCCAGAACGACTAATAACAAACTGTGAGGTTAATCCATGATTAGAAAATCGAATCAGTGATTAAAATGTATGGAGAGCCTTTTTCGATCTAACAATAAACCATGGAAGTCCTAACGAACCAGTCATTGAATTTGCAGTTGATCTATTCTCTCACATGCGGATCTGGACCATCAGAGCTTGGATATACTGATACACGTGACGTATAATCGTCTTCAGGATGTCTTTTCTCCCGGATAGTGCGTCTGCCCGGATACCATTACATCTTCAGGTGTTGCTCGATTCCGTATTTGACTGTTCCATCTCTGTCTGGGTTTGGTGAAAACTCAGATCCCCGGGCTACCATACATTGACATACGGTCCATAGCTTTTGAACTGAACTCATCTAGTTTATAGTATGTTATTTTTTTTAAAAAAAATTTGCCTACTACTTAACGTTCAAGCCCAGGGAACAAAAGGATGAAGCTGTGTGCAGTGCCTGTCTTCCCGTAGAACAGAAAAGCAGGTCAGCTGATCCACAATCCTCACCCACTAGGCTATCACGTGACATGGATGTCCTCAATTTAGACAAGCGCATATTGTAGCATCCTAAGCTAGGATTAGGGTAACAGGTTCACAACACCGTTCTAACACAGTGGAAAGTGACCATGTAGAGGCGGACAATTGTTGCATTGCTCTTGGGACGGCGAGTTACATCATACTGTTTCTCAGCATTCAGAATTACAAAAACCAGCCCACGATTTTGGCCGTCCTGCTCCTATATTCTAGGTAAACACATAATCTCCACACGATCACTTTCTCTCACAGAATTAAACAATGAACGTACGTGATTTATCAATTTATACATTACGCAACTGCCAAGTATCGGATTATAACAACCTTAACTGACAGGTCCACTTGACGGTTTTTATGAAATTTTCCCGTGTTCAATCAGGTAGACGACTTGATATCTATTAAAAAGAAAAACAATAAAGACGCGGGAAACAATCTGGTGATAGAACAAGCACATGCCAGCACGAAAACAACACATGATCTGGCAGCGTGTTTTCCAAACCGGTCACCCTTCAGCCAACCGACAGCTCGACCGCATGGGAATTCGGTGCGATCACACGCGAACAATAACGATCCAAATCACGTGGCCATGGGTATGGGAGAAACTCGGTGCACAGGTGAAATCGAAATAACGGGTGCGGCGCTTCAGTCAGTTGACTAATTTTGACTCCATAACAGTGAAGCTGCCCGCGTGATGAACTGATAAAAACATCTCCACCTAACACCCGATAAAGTTAGTCCTTTCTGGAGGGTTAAATTTGTTCTGTCTCTTGAAGTTATAGTGAATTTTAGGCCCCGTTTTCCCAGCAAACGGCCTGGAATATCTCTTAGAAGATAGGAAAAGTCAGTCAGATCTATTCGCGCGTCTGAACCTTTTGGTGAGCAGACAAATCAGCAAACCATGTCAGACAAATTGAGTTGCATGTATGGTAGATAAGTATCAGGGTTTCCATCAGGTGTTGCTGTTAATGATAATGATGATGACGACCGCCTTTTACAAGTCCCAAGGGCCGTTCACAGACTGCACACCAACTGTTTTGCGCAGTTTTCTTGGTTAGTTTATCCGTTTTGTAGGGTATGGCGATAGACTACTGAGAAGACGAACCGTCTGGTTGTTTATCCAACTAGTCATCGATATCCACTTAGTGTCCGACAATCACGATGTAATGAGTTTTGGATGTAAATGGATTTTTACGGCAAACTTGTTTTTTCGACCGGTTCAGCCACACAAAGTGCGCTTCACCCATGCTCCTCTATCCAACCAACACCCATCTGGGATGCCCTAACAAGGAAGAAAAGCCAGGAGTAATTGAGACTTCCGGGGAGCCGATCACATGTCCACCATGATTGGATCTTTAGAGGTAGCCTCCGGAACAAATTTTCACTACCCTAGATGGTCATTTTGAGTACAGTGAAAAATTTTCATCATGGACGGAGGGAAAGGGAGACCGATCGAGTGGAATCAGTGGCCCCACAGCAACTGAAATGTCACCACTGATTGGAAGAATTTCAGTGCGAGGGAAAACTGGAAGAAAACTGTTGGAATTTGTGGGTATTACGAAGATGCATGATATTCGGGGAGAATAACACATCTATGAAATAGTATATAATAGAATAATACGTCCCCCACCATTCACAGGTTCACACTCAAGGGAGAACAACTCTCAGAGGAGATTATCTGGGTTAGAGTTTTTATATGACCTCTCCGGATTAGGACAACTGCGTACGCATAACAGATCAAGAACTGACAACCAAGATTGATGAGCAGCAGCGGCAGTAGTATCTGGATACGTCTTTCAGATCAGCAGTTCCATTAGTTTTGCTGCTGCTGATGATCTCAGATGGCAGATGACCTCAGTGTCATCATGGATTCCTTAAGGATTCGGAGCATAGCTAAACCTCAACTATTGCGCCATTTGTGCGCTGCAGCTATGGATCCTGTTGATAATTCTTGATAATTCTGTTGATAATAATCCACCTGAATGAACAGTATTTTACCATCGTTTCAGCAGAATCCCACACATCTACATTGGCTGTCTGCTATGGCGTCACATTGGTCATATGATCACCTGGCTTGCTGTCCGGGTCTGCGTATTACCTGAAAGTGATAATTACTCAGTGCCTCAGAATGAAACTGGGAGGACATTCACCTCAAATTGAGCAGGGAACTTGCAATTTGTAGGCAGTCAGGAGCTTCAACCAAAGCTTCAGTGAGGTCTTCATTCGGCAAGTAAGGTGGACTTATGCTGACCTATGCTCAGAAGCAGCTTATTGGTTATTATCAAAACTGCGCACGTGACATAACTCTAGGAGGATTTACAACCTTCAGGTTGGTAATGAAGAGAATACCGTTCGGCTGATGAACAATGTGATATAGTGTCCAGTCGCTTACCGAAAGTCGCTCGTTCGAATCTGTAAACAGACCCATCCAGTGCACATTTCTAATGGGCTCGCTTCTCAGCTCAGAGCAACCTCACTCGCAGGATGAAATCTCAGCGAGCTTAAGATAAGAACCTCCTAGATCGGACTGTAGTTAGGGGCCGTTCTGACATAGTAACAATCTCATTGGTTGCGCTGGCTTTTGTTAGCACGAGTTGCCATGGCAACACAAGAATTAGAGTGCAAAACTAATCCAGACAAGTGAGTGGATGAGATGGGAAACTTCTGTCCTTGAATCCTATTTTTTTCCAATGGGATCTTACATTAAAAAAGTCGGTTTCGAATATGGGAGATCCTGTAGTTTTGTCATGGACATTTTTCGACCTTCCTTCGATATAAGGCATCTTAAAAATACTGGGGAACTAGGTAAGTTTGCTACATTCATGAAGACAGGCTAGTTACATATTTTTGTCCCGGGATTCAGAAACAGCGGAGATATTGCGAATCGTGAACAGAGTTGGTGTGATACCTAAACGTTTATGCTAGTGTTTATCAAGCAACATCAATGTACACAGTACCGGAAACCAAATTTGCCACAGTGTTTTTTCAAATGATTGTCCAGCAAAGTAAGGTTCATCGAAGGAAACTATCCACAAGATTGTTGAAATCTCTTCGACAGCCCACGACCGGTTTCGCCCTTCTTGGGGCTCATCGTACCAACTGAAACATGAGACGGCTTTTGTATAGCACATTTAGTAGAAAGACATTGAATGAGAGATTCAACTGAGTCTCCAAATTGATATGCAAATGTGAACATTTGTAAATTTCGCCTACTTAATTTCAGCACAAAGTAATCTTTTCACTGTTATTCGGGTTGTTCAGGCACTCAAGTTTTGAGGTATTCAAATTTTCATCCGGTGATAAGCCTGAAGGTTTAGCATGAAAGCACGCTCCTCACGAGTCTACCTTTACGGTGTTCATGTTTGTACTTGCGAATTCAAAGCCGCCGAGTAGACGTAGTGATTGGATCTCAGTGCTGCAATGATCGGATTGGAGATAGAGTCTTCTGGAAGCCGTTCACTCCGACTGTCCAATTGTTGACTCTAACGACAGGTGTCTCAAAACTAAGAATCAATCAGAAAGCGTACAGTGTGCACGGTCATGTCGGGGTAGTCTCCGGTATACGTGTGGATAAGAGCTTGAGACTGAAGGCTTGGAATTAGGCATCCGATGATGATGACAATGTATAGACCTAAAACACCATTCATACGGTTTCCGAAAATTATTCGACAACCCACGACCGGTCTTGCCCTTCTTGGGGCTCATCCGACAGACGCAGTCCCCGAGTTTCCGTCAACCTTATGTTCTTCTTGAACCATAAACACCATAAACGAGAGATCCAGCTGGGTCCCAGGTGAGTCTCTCGTAAAACCAAATTTCTTTGCAAATGAGTGTACTTCACTAAACACGACGACCACTTTCAAAAAGGAAGATAAGAAACATAGAATGGAAAGTTTTCAGGCCAAGGATGAATGAAAATGGTCTGGAAAGGAGACCTCTCTGGTTGAGGACAAAAGTGAATGAGACCGTGGACTAGTATCTCGACGAGTTGGGTTCGAGCCTCCAAAAGGGTGCCTGCACATTGGCTGTCAACTACCATCCTGATAGTCTGTACACAAGGTCCTTCAGAAATAAAGACGTGAGGAGAAACTTTCAAGGTTGAAACAACAAAATGTAACTCGCGGCAAACAGTTTACTTTTTGAATCGGAGCGTCAAATTCCGAAGTGAGCAGCACTATTTCCGGTTCGCAGTTGTGGGTCACAAGGATGAAACAAGAACCGATGCAGCAAAATGCATCAGCCTGAAGAGGATGACCAGTATATACGTAATGCACTACTCATAAGGTTGCTGAAAATTCGTCGACCAGTAGTTTATGACTGTATACGGCAAACTTTGTCGCATGTATCATTGCTTATGCTCTGCCTCACGGTGCCACAACAGAATGAGGAAAGTAAAAATAGTATGGGGCCTACTGCTGGACAAAACGAGATCTGCACCCCCGAACAAGCACCTTTTTCATCTCAGACGATTACAACGGTCGAATAGGCTGGGATATTTCGAAATCTAATAATCGATGAAATATTATTGAAGTAGTTCGTAGCATTTAGGCAACTGTATGGTTCAGACTGGGTTAGGCACCGCTTGTCAAGCAGAGTTATCAGCGGAGTTGATAAACACCTGCTGATAATTGCCCAGGACCACTGAAGTAAACTGTCAAAGTACACACTTTACAGCTAGAGTGACTTATTCGAAATGACTCATGAAAACAGCCCGACAGATTCAG
This sequence comes from Clonorchis sinensis, assembly GCA_003604175.2. Lineage (NCBI taxonomy): Eukaryota > Metazoa > Platyhelminthes > Trematoda > Opisthorchiida > Opisthorchiidae > Clonorchis > Clonorchis sinensis. The sequence goes on along the minus strand of CM030375.1, from coordinate 10,587,268 downwards.
CCTCCCGAACGCAGCCTAGAAACGCCAAAAGCAAGTCTATGAAACGCTTAAGAAAATGGCTGGTGGAACAAACGAAGTGGAGATATTTATTCGATCAACGAATACGTATGTTCAAATAAATCTTCAGTAGATTACGAGAAAAAATATGGGATAAAACTTCAGACTCATAGGTTTATTTGAGCTAGGATCGAGGTCAACAAATCCGAGCACAGTCTTGCAACTCGTAAACATTACTCTTCAACGCCAATAGAAAGGTTAAAGCAAATGAAACTGATGTGGACAACGCAATGAGAATGTATTATCACCAGGTTTCACGAAAGCAACCGAGGTAATTTCAAGCCTAGAGCACCCAGGTAACTGAATGGAACGATCCCAGTAACAAAATCGCGAAATTCAACCGCAACACATCGACAAGAAGGCGAGAATATCAGAATCTATTCAAAAAGCGATCTGCTTATTCGGTGTCAATTGCAGTTCGATCTTGTTTGCCTGACAGTGGATCATTAGTTGAGTGCCAATGGTTAACTGGGCAATTCGTGACGACATCAAGGCCGTGTTACTAAACTTAGTCGAGCGGGCAACTGCCGCCCCCCTGGATGGGGACCCCGGGACTCAAATCACCAGTGGTTAATGACACTGGCAGAAATGGCCCAATCGCGCAGTCAGTGGTGCTCGTGCATCAAAGCTATCGCCTTCAATGCGTAGCTACTCAATTTCCGAACGAACTGAACATACCTTCGCCTCCAAGGCTTCGTTGTACGTTCCACATTCCCGTTTTCCGGTGATCGAAACTGTAGCAGCTGGAACTAATGTGCCTATGGTACACGGTTTATAGCTGATAAATTGAATTGAATTGACCGTGTTACTAAGAGTTGTCACGATGCGTTAATGGTTATCAAACAAACCCGTTTGATTAGAACTGATAGAAGACACATGCCGTGATGGTTGTTAACATTTCCTTCCCTCTCTTCAGTCGAGGGCCTGAAACATGCAAATTATCTAAATAAACAGTGGCTTAGAGACCGGTAGAAATAAGCCATTCAGTGTCTGTACAACACTGTTTATTCCCTTTGATGATGACTTCGTGACTGAAGAGCGTAAGAGAAATGTTAACAGCGTACATCTCCCGTCAGTACTGATGAGATGGATAAAGGGGACGTAATGTTTCAAATCCGTTTGGGTCTGGAATCCTCAAAAGAGAAGAAGATTTGTTCCCTCGTTCGGTACTTTAGCTATAGCAAGATTGACTTTTTCTTGTCCTGTCAGCATCGCAGAAAAGTACTCATTTGAGGCGTTTCTTGTCATTGGTAGGTAAACCAGCTCACTTTTGTCTGTAAACATCTTAGTTGTTCTCTTTGAATCGTCCAGCTATGGTAGCCAATCGTCTTACATATTCGACGACCCTATGAGCCTCATATATGACTTTCATGACCCAAGCTTCTCTGCTTGAAGTAGACATTGCCTCTTGCCCTGACCGCTTTTCGGCATATGGCAGCCATTACGAAGACCGGCATTAGCTACCAGGTTCGCTCGTAGCGAAGGTTTGCATTATGTATGCACTACCTAGGAACGACAACAGAACCTATGCACTGGAACACCAATGCATTGCCACACTGTTGAAAGATATCAGCTTGAGTACTATATTGTTGTGACTAAGATAGACAGACTGGATTATGGATGACTTGCGCACGGAACTGAGTCACTCGTTCCAAAAAGCGCGGTGCTTACATCAATGTATGCAACCCTAGTAATTTGTGATTTGTTCCGATGATTGTTAGATTTTCAATTGTGGGTTAACCGCACTGTTGATCAGGCGCTCGTCGCCACACTACTGGTCTTCAGATGCGCATTGTTCGTGATTTGCAATAAGGATGAAGCCTCGGCTTCTTGACTGCTCCTGCCTAGGCCTGGGCAACCTGACGGTACCTCAGCTTTCGAACCTCCTTCAGGTGGCATGGCAGCCGGGCACCGAACGATTATTGCTTATTGCTGTACAGGCAACTTTTCAGCACAGGTTGGCCCCACTTACAGGGAGAAATCTACTTTGAAAATTCACAAATCTCTTCCCACTACTAACGATTGTCATCGAAAGTTTTCTTGTGACTAGTGGAAGACAGAAAATGTTAGCTACCGTCAACAGGTTGAGGTCCATACATGATTACAGACCTTTGAAGGTCAGAAACACCCTTTAGATGGGGGATTTCGATCCGAACTCGTGTGAACTAGATGTCGCATACACACAAGTCAGAAGCGAACGGGAGCGAGTAAAACTTAAAAGAACAGACATTTCCACTAGGCCAACAATCAGGTTGGTCATGTGATTTTGGCATTAGATCTCCCCTCACTTGTGCGGAACTTCATAGACACCAAAATCTGGTTCGACATTTAAGTTTGTTGCGAGCTGTTTAAAGTTCAGCCATCCGAGCTCAGGACGCGACTAAGCCATAAGCACGGAACTGCAACAAACTTAGTTGTGATGCAGGAAAGCAACTTGTAGGCGAGGCCAATTCCCAGATGGAGGAGCGGCATTACAGAATGACTTTTCCCGCCTTTTATAAATATTCCGGGAGGTGAGACCTCTCGCAACAGTTTGGGGATGCAACTGCGGTTCATCCATGGATGAGAACCCGGGTTCGAAACTGTACTGAATTTGAAGTAACGTTACGTAGTGGCTCAAGGACGGTTCACACTGTTTGAAGGTGGTCCACGCAGAGGCACCTCGCAACTGCTAGACAGTCCAGTTCTGTGCAGCACAGTTGTTTGGGCACAAACCGTCCATCAAAGATATAATACCGGATGCTACAGCTTCATTCAACTCTAACGAAAAATAAAAGAGATACGGTCGCCTGGCCTGCCCGCTTACAACAGGCCAGTATCACTGTTTTCTCATCAAGAGGGAACCGGCACACCTAGGGATCGAAGACAATGTCTTGAATAAATCGCAGTTAAGCGCCAGCATATACTATTGGCCTAATGCTGTCGATCATGAGGAACAGCTTGGATACAGGAGAGCCACTCATCATCATCATCATCATCGACAGCATGACATCAGTGTTGAACACCGATGCTTCGCTGCCGTACAACCATGATTTATTTGAAAGCCCTATTGTGAAGGGAAAGAATAAAGATGGATGGGGAGGGGACTTATTGCTGTCTTACTACAATCATTCCGAGGTGCCTACACCTCCAAACACTCATTCAGGCAATCTGGATAGAAACTGACAACAAGATCGCCACTGACATCGGTTGGCAGCCATATCTTCCAGCGTCTCCAACCAGGCACAGTGTGGATCACGCGGTCCCCATCCTGGAAGGCGAGTAGCACCGACAGCACCCAAGCGTTTCGTGATTTCTTTCATACTCTTCTGCCACTGTTCCTTGATTGGCACCTTGTAGGTGTAAACACCGTGCTGACCGTTCAACAGAATGAGCTAGATTACTAGGGAAGATAAATAATAATCGTTCAGCTTTAGCACCCTTTCGGTGCCTAACTGCCATGTCACCCGAAGGGCTGGGATATTGCCAGGTTGCCCAAGCCTAGACAGGGGAAGTCGAGAGGCAGAGGTCAGATTCGAACCACGGACCTTCCGGTCAGTACGCTCGCGCTCTAACCACTTTGGCCATCTCGCCCCACTAGGGAAGATTCTCACCGCATAAGCGCAGTGTCCTCGGAAGTAGCGTTGCCTAACACTAACTCCGTGGCGAACTCATCAGATGCAGAAAAGCGAGCGAATAAAGGAGTTGCAATACAAAGCTCACGAAACAGACAGTGACACAGTTTCCAGAGAACGGCGGAATCAAAAACAGCCCCCCCCACAAGGGTGCACATAAACGAGCAGTGTTGAAAATATGGCGCTGTTTTACTGCCCCTCATAGAGCAGAAACGTGGCGATGCGCCCAAGACCGGAGGGAGACCAGCTTGAGTCTGGTCGACCTGACGATCGACCAGCTAGCATATCACAATGCCAATGAATGGGTTGAACGCTAGGTCTATCAGGCAAATGCGACGACGGTTTTATTCTGTTGTTCTCGCACACTTTCTTATATGGTGCTCTTGCTTATAAGAAAGCGATACTCCTAAGAACGAAACGATCTTCGTGCTTTGGGGCTTCTCCCAAAAATAATCCTTTTTGAGAGCAATAGGCAGTAGCTCCGGACTCCTTTGGATTTGCGGTGAAAACTCCCGACTACTGGTACAGCATACTTCTTGAACGCCATTTTATGATTTACAAACAACAGACAAAACGCTGGTTTTCAGCAGCCTTACGGGTGAAAGGAAGAAGGCCTTCGCTGCGGAGTTGTCTATTTGAGAATACCAACTTAACAGTTACAGACTACTGAACAGGGGAGCAAAACTCTCATATGCATCTCGTTTACAAAACTGAATATCCATCTTCTCCTTGAACGCGTCTTCCTGAATTTTTCTGGATATTCATTTACTATTACTCAAATTCAGGCAAATGCTACAAAGAGAGTCCGCCAATTCCGTAACAGATATCGCTTTTCAAGAGACGCAAAGCGGATTTACGAGAAGACGTGCTACTCACATGCCTCATCAGTAGTATCCACCGTTACACGGGTAGTATGTTACGTCTGAACAATGGTGCTGTTAAATTTTCGGATCGTACTTTGTTTGTGCCATGGAAACGAAGTCAACCAAGTGAAGAATCCACATTTCTTGGATGAATGTCCCTTGTTCGGCGGAACACTGAATGATGAGGCCGACCCACTGAGCACGTCAGTGATCAGTACCATTCCGGCGCTGAAAATTGAGCCGTTAGCATTTATTGAGTCAACGGTTTGTGCAGTGTGAAAAGCTGTTAAGATCAGCCGTTTTTCCGGATTATCCCCCCTCTATGGCCACCTAGAATTTCCAAATTTTCACCACTCAAATTACCTGGCCCTCGAGTTTGGGATCAATATCCTAAGGGAACATGTGTGCTGAGTGTGAACCACTAGTAAGGCCATTTTATCGATCTAATCGGTAACTGTCCCTGAACTGTACTCAGCATGCGCGATACCCACAAATCCAACCAGCGATGTCCCGAAGTAACAGCTGCACTGCCATTGGTCGTGATAGGCCATAACTGCTGAGCTGTGCTCTCACTATGAACTGAACAGACCGGTTGATACTTTGGGAGGATCGTACGCTCATCCTCTTTATTACCAATGAGTAGGGAAATAGTATTGCGAGGGAATTAGCATGAGTGCCAGCGCTTCAGAGTAGAGCACAAAGAAAATTACTGGCTTACAGGTGCAGCAGTGGCTCGATTGCGTGCGCTCACTTTGGTGACGTCTGTCGACTGGCCCAAAAGAGCCAGAACCAAACGACCTCGCCTAGTAAGCGTGCTGGTTGTCGCGTACTTTTCCCCACATGACATGCCGTCTCAAGCTTTCCTGCCTGTCCGTGACCAACTAGTTTCGAAATTATTACACAGACAGCACGATGAAGATCGGGTTATGTAGTCCGGAAGAGGTTATGAAACTGAACTGAGGTTCTTCATGGATGACTGATGGTTACACGATCAAAATGAATCTATGGCTAGTTTACAGTTGATGACCTCCAAATAACAGTGTGGGCGCTGTGAGTTTGTATTGGCTAAGTACAGACAGCACTCTGCTCAACTGAGGAAGTCGCTAGCCATTATGTATTCGATGGGCAACAAATTCGAAGCAACCATGTAAGAATGCTTTCTCTGGGTAGGTCGACTGACTTGAACATGCATATCACGTTCACAAAACCCGCGGTTTGCTGAACGAAGCAATTCTGACACATGCCGACAGAAACCATCTTCCTCATCGTGTGTTTAAAAGACAAGTCAGGTTGTGGCAGACGCCTACTGACTTGTTTGAGAGGGTAGGGATAATGAAAGCCGCGGTGTAAGAAAGATCTCTTGATTTCTAGTCTAATTTTATTAGGCGGAACTTTTGGCGTGACAGATAGACAAATGATCCAGGAGGATCTAGATGGAGGGGTCGTGATTCAGAATCGGATGAATGGGGAAACTTTAATCCTTAACGGTCCGACCAGGTAGTCAGGCTACAGCCTTGGACTGGAAAGTTTGGCCTACAAGGCAATGGGAGGTGTTTATTTCGGTATCCCATACCTTAACCTTTGAGACCCCTGCTCACAGTTAACGTCTCAATAGTCTAGCTCACTTCACCGAGGGTGGTTGGCCAAGCTTCATAACGCATGGAATACGGCGCAGGTGTACAACCCTCAATGAGGGTGTTGGAGCCATGTTTAAGTCCTCGATCATCTGATGTTGGCAGTCACAACCAACCGTCTGGTGGTCGGGAAGTGTAGCTTTCAAGGTCGAACTTTTATGACCTGTCGTTGCTCGGGCGAAAGCTGCATCGCTGCTTACACAAGTGTGGAAGTGATATTTATTTGGAGGAAGGATTTGCTGTTTCCACGTTCCTGTCAAAGACGACCGTTTCACACTAGAATAGCTCACAAAAACGGGGCTCGGTGCACTTTACCCAGATGCTTCCTTGACTCTGAGGAACGAACTCAAAAACAACATTACCAACTAGAGCAGGACAGTACTCAAACTCGACCACTACGTCAAGGTGACAGCTACCTCTCCAATTAGAGGTGTTTCATGACGAAAAACCAACCACATACGTCCAACCACGGGTTATAGATTACTGTACTTTATCGCCATATTCAGTAGCGGAATTGTAACAACAGTGACACTTGCTTTGATCTAAATAGGAAAGTTCCTAAAGCATCATCAACCTGCCATGCAGGCATAAGTATCCAAGTGAGCAGCTGAGGTAGCTGGTTGTATGGACTTCCGCTACATCGATAGTGTATTTTCAACCGTACCTACCAGAAACGAATTGAGAAGGCCGACTAAGCACTTGGTCTGGGCTGACGCGCATGTGCGTAAAAATTGCAACTATTGTTGTTGAACTGTCTTGAGCAGTAATACTAATGATGAGCGTTCAGTTGTTACACCCTTTCGATACCCAGCTGTCATGCAACCCAAAGGAGAACTAAGATACTGCCTGGTTTTCCACGCCTAGACAGGAGGAATCGAGAAGCCAGAGGTGGGATCAAAGGACGGACCGTCTGGTCAGTAAATTCACGTCTTAACCACCAATCTATCTCTCACTAATGTAGGGCAGAGGCCTGGGCGCCCGACAGACGACCGTTCGTGTACTAGAGACCGATACCACTTTCAACAAGTACACAAAATCCTCCGAATCAGCTTGACAGACGGAGTGTCGCATAACAAAGTTCCTTAAGAGACAAAGCAACAAAGTCAAATATTAAATATGATGTAAAACCAGTCACAAGAATTGGGTAATTTGAAATGAACGGTGGAAAAACCTCACTCCGACATTTAAAAAAGTCGTTCAGCTGTAGCACACTATCGGTGCCTATCTACCATGTCACCCGAAGGAAGCACGAGGGCTGAGATACTGTTAGGTTGCCCAAGCCTAGACAGGGGAAGTGGAGATGCAGAGGTCGGATTTGAACCACGGACCTTCCGGTCAGTAAACTCTGCCGTAACTACTCCGACATAACTTATCTACGATCAGGTGGAACACGGAGTTCAAAACCAGGGACGGCCAAATTACAATATTGTTTTCAGATCACGAGAAGGTTATTGAACCACGGAATTCGTGTTGGCATGAGTAAATCACATGAGAGGTAAGCTCCCGACCCCCTTCACCCCCGAGAGGAACAAAACAGTCTGGTAACTAAGTTTGAAAAAACACGGTGCTAAAAACTAAGTCCTTCTAATGCTCCGATAAAAAAGGTGGGGGAAACAAATGTCAGCCATGTAGATGCCAAATGTCGCCGACGGATCAAAGCAACAATTCGATCTGGGGTGCAAGGACTGCAGATAGGAATTATCTCCCCCCCCCACTGAACTGCTCAGTAAGATGCAACATGTACAAGCGCTCATAATGTTGCCAAGCTTACTTCGCTGACCGTTCTAAGGTTTTAGACAACTTGGATTACACTTGAGAAGGACAAAACGCCACTTTACTTGGTGCGGCGTCCTTTAGAGGGAGTCAGTGTACTACATCGTACTTTGTAGAAGATAACCAATCAGCCTATAGTACTGGCCGGTGTGGCATGAACTAGCGGAGAAATCCCGGATAACAGAAGAAGAGAAATAGCCGCGGTAATTGTTTCATAAAAGACCCCTTTTAAGAAAGGTCATTCCCTCCCAGGTTAACTGAGAAGAGATGGCCCAAGTGGTTAGAGCGCGAATTTACTGATCGGAAGGTCCGTGGTTCGAATCCGACCTCTGCCTCTCGACTTCCCCTGTCTAGGCTTGGGCAACCTGGCAGTATCCCAGCCCTCGTGCTTCCTTCGGGTGGCATGGCAGTTAGGCACCGAAAGGGTGCTACAGTTGAACGATTTTTTTAACTGAGAAGAGGCCTAAGGCCTGTCTACCCGTGGTGTTCTTCATCAACCAAAACCGTCCTTTAGCGGAGAGCGGCAAGTGTATTTGATGAAGATAACCGTTCAGCTGTAACATCCTTTCGGTGCCAAGCTGCCATGCACCCGAAAGAAGCGCCAGAGCTGGGATATTGCCAGGTTGCCCAAGCCTAGACAGGGGAAGCCGAGGTGCAGAGACCGGGCTCGAACCATGGACCTTCCGGTCGGTAAATTTGCGCTCTAACCACTGAGCCAACTTGTCTCCTTCCCCAACTGTATTAGGATAGACGCCAAGATGACAGCTACATAACCTTCAGTAAAAAAGCGATAGAGAGAGCTTGGAAAGGAAAAACTCCCAGGCAAAAACGTTCGAATAAAGTATTGAATACCCAACTTGGTGCGCATACCAGCGGCTGAGTGACCCATCCGCATTTGTCTTGGTGAAAACTGAGGTTTATGAAACCCATGATAGGACGAATTTGGCCGATCCCCAGGGTGTTCAATCTCCAGATGGAGGAGGCTTCGTACCTATTTTCGTCCAAAAAGAAACCTGAGATGAGGAGCGGATTCGACTTATCCACATAGTGCCCAACTGTTCTTTTCCTCATCCGCATCAGAACGAACAAAACCATCAATGATCATCAGGATTTTGCAAAAAAAACCAACCACAAATACATCATCATTGACTTATGTGACAAGAGATGTGTGCGCTTGGAGAGGCATGTGAAACACACTTGTCGAGAATAGCACAGCTATGAGAAAAATGTTTATTACAGTGAATGGTGAACGTGTGTTCACCAACAGGGGACGAAGTATTATGTAAACTGCATCCCCAGGAGTCTGTGTGTGCAGCGTTGTTGAGATGAGACATATCTACAAGGCAACAAGGGCACAAGGCCCGATGGGGGGTAGGTGATAAGTTGATCGTCGCACAGAAGAGCAGCAACGATGACTACGTGTTAGGTGGCCGAAACCGGATTGGTAACAACAGCAGGATCCGTGGGGAGTAAAAACATGAACGGTCGTAACAAAACGTGAAAGAATAGAAGTAGTTGTAATAAAAAGGAGCGATGCATCCCACATCTGGTAATTCGCGCCAAATACCACATTGAAATAATAAGCCATTCACACGGGAGTGGGTACCTATTCCGGGGCGCGCGCGCGCACACACACAGAGGACGATTCTATCGTTTGTGAATGCAGCATGAGCATGTAAACGATAGAAAAAGACTCGTCATACTCCCAACAAATCGTAAAGTTCATCGTCCTGCGAGGCGTGTTGATCAGCCTGCAGCTGTTTCGCACCCGCATCTGCCTGTGCCAGGGAGGAACGTGGGGATTTCCGAATAAGGTCTCGTTTTTTGGGGGACGGATTCAACGCACGTACAGCAGCTATCTTGTCAGCCACGGCGAGCAGAGGGGCAGGAATTGTTGGGTGTCCATTATTACCGTCTCCCGCTGGAAGAGGACCGGCGGCGATTTGTTTGGACGAGGACTCAGTGAATCGAGTATTCGGATTGGACACAACAACAGGAGACCTGGTTTGACTTGGCTTGGGACCAGTAATCAGGCGTTCAATGCGCGAGTCTAGGTCCAAATCAACAGATGGGGGAGACGTGGTACGGGTAGAAAGTGGAGTGGAGTTTGTCGTGCCTGTAGACACACGAAGTGAGGTAGAAGGGAAGGGTGGGGGTGGCGGAGGCGGGGGCGGTGAACGATGAACATGTGTGTTGGCGGTCGTTGGCCCTAAAACGCCAGACGTAGCCTTGGAAGCCTCCTCGTAGGCTGCAACTTGTTCCACGCGAGACATGACTGATTCTTCATCTTCCTCATCATGCATATGAGCAGCTGCAGCGGCAACAGCCTTTGCTCGGATTACATGACCAGCACCACCATAGACAAGCCCAGAGGAAGGAATATTAGACCCCAGTTCTTGGTGCAGGTATGTGGCAGGAACAATGCCATGCGGTAATTTGCTGACCGGTTTTGAATGGGATTGAGCAGCAGCAGCTGCCGCTGCCATACGCTCCTCTGTGGCGCGAATCCGTGATAACATATCATCCATCTTTGCTTCCAAATCAGCAGTCAAATTTTCCGGTTCCACCTTCGTCGCTGTTGGGCTTTCAGGTAAATGGGTCTGCGAATTAGCGGTGCTGGTGGTTGTTGCCGTCCCCACAGCTGTAGAAACAGGGGAGGAAACACAGGTAGAAACAACATTTTCCGGAGTGGTCTTGGGCGGATCCACATGAGCTGTGGGATGTCCATCGCCCGAAAGCTTCGACTGATTTGAATTGAAATCTGATGAAGCATTACCACCAGAAGCAGTAGTCGTAGGACGATTCTGGTGGGCAGCAATCAGAACTTGTGTCTCAGCGAGCTGGAACAAGATTAATGAGGAGCATAAGAAAACCGAAGCTGAAGCACAATTCGAAAGAGTTTGGTGACTGTTATTGCGTACGATGTCAGAACAGGTTAGGACAGCACAAGTGTAAACCGCATTAGCGTACTTGACTGCAGACATTTGTAGGGAACGTGTAAAGGAGAGAACTTACTTCTTCCTTTGTAGCACTACTTTTGATGGACTGAAAGGCGCTGAAGGTCTTTTGAGCGGCATTGCGGACTTCCTCGGATAGTTTGTACCGCCGACACTGCGGGCAGAGGGAGGAGTTGGACAATTCATCAGAGGGACAAAAACGTTTCCCCAGTAAAAAACTGTTCAGCTGTAGCACCCTTCTGGTACCTAGCAGTCATGCCACCCAAAGGAAGCACGAGGGCTGGGATACTGCCAGGTCGCTCAAGCTTAGACAGGGGAAGTCGAGAGGCAGAGCGGGTCGGGTTCGAACCACGACCTTCCGGTCAGTAAATTCGCGCTCTAACCACTTGGACCCCTTCCCCAGTAAACGAATAGGATGGACCATGAGTCACCGCATCTCCTGACTATCAAGAAAGGCTATCGAGCAAAGTATATGAAGTTAGTATGGAAGTCACAATCCCGGAAATCGTCGTGTCTACCCAGAGACGAGACAGTATTCGTCCAATCTGACGAAAGCCAGGATCATCAGATTAAGAATAAAATGTTATTCCCAAGGATGAGACGTGATCAATCCTGGTCAGTTCAGTCACAGTTTGGTGAAAGGGAAGGAAATGCTGCATGTGGCCAGACACACGAGGGTTTTCGTACAAAAAAGCGAAAAACACCCAATTTTTATTTCGAACTTCGTCGGTTTGTTTATTGGGCTCAAAGACATGGAAGGTGCACGGTGCAAAAGGAAAAAAAACCCACCTTTTTAATGCAGTCCATTAGATCCCATACTTGTGCCAATTGTGGCAGGCGGGCTTGAATCGTGGCCAGCTGCGTTAGGTGTTGCACGGCCACCGCAAAATTCTCGTGACCACGGATTAGACTGGCTTTGAGTTCACGACAATGCTGACACAGTTGCGTCACAACATCAGCTGGTCCCGGTGAACCGGTGGGATGACCATCTGTATTGGAAGGAACAATGTGTTGAGACATATTAGGAATCGATCACTTTCTAAGATCGGTCCTAAAAAACCTTGAAACTACGGGACTAAGTTGGAATGGAAGAACCAAAAGAGTATCGATTGAACAAAACAGCTGATCTGTTGGGGGACATTCCCGAAAACCATCTGGCGTACATTAGCATTACAGAAAGGATGTTCCCACATGACTCGCATAATGCTTTGGAGGCACGATGGTCAGACGCAGAAAGTCTCTGAAGGTTCTCAGCGCACAACGGTGATGCATCTGATCCACAAAGCACGATAGGTCAGACTGTCGCAGTGTACAGTCCACCCTTTGACAGTGAGGCTAGTATCAAGCTGGCGCCACAAATCTTGAAGGTTGGCAAACGATGACCTAGCCTTTCGGATTCAGAAAGTGATTTCGCTTCTCACATGCCGGCCGAGATTTAAGCAGCTGCCCAGATAAACGAACCTGTCTACCATTTCGACTGCTTCGCCTGAAAGCATGAGATTTGGGTTTGATACCGCCCAATCTTGCAGTAATAGTACATTTTACGTATACAAAGCGCACTTCGGAGAACGCAGCAGAATTATTTAAGTTAGTTGAGACAATTTGCATTTCCAAAGGGTCTGATCCAAGGAGAGCAATATTGACGGCGTACTCAATGCCCCCGAGAGTATTTCGATGCCCAAAGTCTTAGAGGCAGGTAAAGAAGACTGCACATCCATTTCATAGGCTACCCTTCCATGCTGTTGATTGGCCTCCACAACGCTCCCTCCAATTCGCACCTGGTAAGGCAAACAGAGCACGTCCAGGCAGTCGATTCGGTTGCATTCTCGGGATGTGGTCAGGCAGACGAAGCTTGTTGAGAAAAATTATGCTGCATAGCTCTGAGGCCTTGTTATCATGTAAGACACGAAGCCCTGCTTCTTTAATGTTCATACACTGCTGTCATAAACGAGGACAATGATAAGTCAGCAGTGATGGTTAAACGTAGACAATCGTTGTATACCTTCGACGCATAGTGAAAAACCTTGGCACTCGTGAGGAAGTGCCGATCTGACCGATGCGAAATACACTAGTTTTTTTCAGCAAAATGCCAAAAAGGAACCGTCGCCAGAATGGTCGAAGACTGGAGAACACCGTCCCCGCCTTTGTCATTTCGTAAACTACTTCCCCTGTGGCTAATATCTGCGTTCCAAGTTAGTTGAAGTAGTTCACAACTTGAAGATGTTTGTGGACAGTTAGCGTATGTGGAGCTGAAGACCGTAGTGGTTCAAGCACAGCCCTTTAGAGGCGAAAAACAGAGTGAAGCGGGTCGCTACCCCTGAAGGTACATCCAATACTGCATCCAACTAGACTACTCTGAAGATCCCCCAAAATGCCACTGGAAGAAGCCCAAAGCCACAAACGCTCGTGAAAAAGTGCCAACCAGAAACTCAATGGTAAATGGGAAACTGGACATACTTGGCGAATTCCACTAGCTAACGAAAAGAACGATGAAAATGGACCATACGGAGGACGTGGCCTGACGAATTCTCATAAAAAGCTTCCAAGATATCGAAGAATTTGTCCTGTGCAATTTCGTAGATGCATGCTTTTAACAGACACCTCAGTAACATGCAGATCGATTGATTCGGAAGAAAAACTGCAGTCGTCGATGAGCGCGACGACGTTGAGCGATTTGTTGCAGTGTGGAGAATTGGTCAGTGGAACCACGACCACATTAAAAGTCGGAGCATGCCCTTTGCAACATATGAGTATGAGGAGTGAGGTTAAGTTCCGAAGAATGAAGGCCATCTACATCTTCGGTACAAGTGCCAAGAGACGTACAGCATGGTGACTCGGGTAATTGATTTTCCATTTTTAAAGGTGCGGAGCAGGACCGACCTTGTCCACGAAATACAAAAGTACTTCCGTATCCAGATTCTGTCAAATAGCTGTGACAGTAGTGTCGTCATCATACTGGAATAGACCCGAAAGCAATTCGTTCTCCTCGTAAGACTTGCTACGGAAATGATTGAGGGTTTAATTGAGACGAGCCAGAGGTGCGTAGCACAATTGTCAGGAATTGCATCAACAGAAGCATCGTGATTGGATTGGGACACAAAGTGCTATGTCCATCGGTCGATGTAAGTTTGTGATCAGCGTTCAGTCAAGCTCACACACTGTCGGGGCCCATTGGCCGCACAATGCTCTTATCTGCAAAGTCTTTGCGAGTGGAATAAAAGCTTTTGCGCCAAAATGTTACATTTTGTTGCGTATGTGCTCAAACCATAAACTATATATTCATACTTTGGCAGCTCACCAAATTCCATTGTCCACTGAAACAATTATACCTCTGGCGGAAAAGGTTTGGAGGAATACTTTCCTAGCATAGTTATGACCCCGGGATGCCTAGATGGGGCTCAAACGTTTGGACTGGCACTCTGAACTCAATTGCCTGTCTGTTTTAGTCCATCAGGGACACGTCGTAGTTTTCGAAGATTCCATTCCATTGTGCGAATACTGAGCGCCAACTAACTAGAATGTAGTCGTAGAAACAGCACCATGAAACACCTTACAGAATCGCACAAGAGTGAAAGCACGACGTTTCGAATGCTATGGGTGAACTTTCCTAAGAGCTGGGGAGCCAATCGTCATATTTTTGGCCAAGTCACACTCGATTTGTTGTAAACGGTGCCTACTCATGAGTAGTCAAAATAAAAGACGAAACAAACGAACAGAATTACCTTCGGGGGTTCGGTGTTTCTTTTTCTCGTCAGCTGGAGGTCTGGAATTCGGATGAAATACAGCAATGAACAGTGACGTCAGATGAGAGGGTAAACATTTAACTAGTGAAAATCGCGCCAGATGAAGACAAGAGATATTGGGTTATCTTCCAAAGTAGTTAAAGAAACCCATGGCTTGTGAGAAGATACATTGGGGTCGACCGTTCAGTAGACGCCCCTTCATCTGGAGGAAAAATAACAGCTCACTACCGGTTTCAACGTATTTACAGTCAGTCATACGGGTGCAGTGCCCTGATTTCAGCGCTCGTTTGCACATAATCTGATTTGAACGCCGCACTTGGTACGAATGATAAACCCAATTCTCTCTCTCATTAAGTCCTACTGGGCCCCTGTTTTGGTATTATTCAGCCGATTTATTTCCGAGTTCATTTAGACATACAGGCAGCTGGATTCTCCAAAAATTACATGTACGATACTCAGGATGATAGTCGGTTGTCAGTTGGTGGGCACACATTGGTGGGGTGGGGGCGAATACAGGAGGTAGATCACCCTGGTTTGCACACTGACGTAAGTAGGTAATCAAGTTAAATTCTGTTATCTCGACAGCATTGAAGAAAACGAATTTAAGATATTGCTCAGATGTTCACATTCAATGTGGGGTGTTTAATGGGAGCAAGTAGGAAGAAATTAATAAAAAAAAGCAGCGAATACACAATGTGATTACCGTGATTCTGACGCTTTAGAATGCTTTCGGGACCCAGCGTCCTCGCCATGCTGGGGTTTTCTGGGAATTTCGGTGGGGGAGGATTTTCTATGTTGTACCATTTCGGACTTGATGGGTATTTTCGTCGATGAGAGTTGCTGCGCATCCTTTCGGTGATGTGGCGCAGCAGGAGAGTCGGGAGAGGCGATCGCCGGTTCGGAATCATGATTTGGGCTGCCTTCGTGCTCATTCTCATCAGAGCTGCTGCTGTCGACAATTCGACGGCGTCTGGCAGCGGCATTTTTCCGTGACTTCACCACAGTTCGAGACTTCCCACTTGTAGATCGGTCTCGTTTAGACTTGTTTTCAGTGGTGGAAGGATAAGGTTGTTTCTCCCACTTGGTAGCAACGACCGAAGTAGATTTATCGATAGTTTCTATTTCACTTGACTGATCATTTAGCGGACTGGGCAGAGACGAAGCTGGACGTTTAGGTTCTGGCTTGGCTCGCTTTCGTGGAAGCAGGACCTGCTCAGGTTCAGAATCTAGGGACAAAGCTGGGCTATCCTCTTCGCTAGATCGCTGCAAAGAACGCTTGTTATTGGCAGCTGCCGGACTGGTGTTGGAAGCTGGTGGGGAACCGGACGGCACCAGTGAAAAGGCCACGTCCTCTTCCTTCATCATGAGTGTTGTATCGTTGAGTGAGTCGTCCACACCAGAGTCGTTCGGAAGTTCCGCTTGCAAGTAATCATCTAGCCCTGAAATCAGAGTACGAATAGTGTTTGCTAAAACTTACCAGTA
Source organism: Clonorchis sinensis (assembly GCA_003604175.2). NCBI lineage: Eukaryota > Metazoa > Platyhelminthes > Trematoda > Opisthorchiida > Opisthorchiidae > Clonorchis > Clonorchis sinensis. The sequence goes on along the minus strand of CM030375.1, from coordinate 10,571,145 downwards.
AGCTGATTTAATCATACAACAAGAACAAACTGAAGGGTAGACATTGGTGCTCACATGACATAGCAACATACCCATTACTAATACCCGCATGTACTTCTTCAATAAAAGGGGAGAATAGCGTGAAACTGCCCTTCCACGTGTCTCACAATTACTGTAACAACAGATGATGTCTAAGCGACTGGTATAATCGGAACACAAACTGAGCATGCGCATACAGGGAAGCACTTCGGGTGAGTCAACCTTTAACTACGCCATCGCCACACAGCAACCGTGTAGATGTAGACTGCATCTCAGAGGTTCGAATAATTGACTCTGGATCAAAATCCGTCACGGACCAAGGCACCGTTTCTTCCTACCGGTAAACCGGAAGATAACCCTGGCCAGTACTCTTGGATTCAAGGAGCCCCACCTCCAGGAGAGTTGCAATCTCACTGACTCCTCGAGGAACCGTTTCAAACGTTGCGCAGTGCACATCTGTGACCCCGAAAGAGCCACAACACTACGTCGACTGTACTGAAGCTCAGGAGAAAGATTTACTGGCCATCATTAGCTGTTCAACGAACATATCACCGAAGAAGATAGGATCCCAGTGAGCATGTTACGGCGCACTGCTGATGATTCACAATGAGGACGAGACAGCTGTACAGTGTTTCTAAGCTTTTCAGCATAGATTGACTTCATTTACAGGACGAAATCTCTATTGAAACTTCTCAAGCTACCTCCAAGCTACTCGGTTGAAGTGAAAAGTGCTCTCACCTGACTGGTACACTTCAACCTTATTCTTCAAGACACCTGGCCGAGCTCGAAAGGAGCCAGAGTGAAAGTTTCGAGGTCCGGTGGTTTCTGAGTACAATCATGGGGAAAGCATACACAGTTTACGGAATATCTGTGGTTTTTATGCTATCCGATTAATGACCACAGAGGAGGGTCTACGAAACTTTTATACTGCTAAGTGGGATACTCAACTTTCGAGTTTGCACGAAGAAAAAAACTGATCCAAACGGCGGGAAATAAGAAAATAAACGGACATAGTCTACTTGACATAGGGAAGGCCGTTGGAATGAAAATGAAGCAGGGTGCAAATTTCCGTTTCCACGTACCTAGCCATTTATCCTGGCACATCAATGAAGTCCGTTGATGATCATGCCACGCCAGACTTTCGAAATACTTGGATTACTGTATTTAAAAAATCGTTTCAGCGCAGCCAACTACGTGTTATCAGACAGCACTTCGTACTTATTATTACTATCATCGTCATCATTATTATTGTCATCAACAACATGGACAACCACACGCCAGTACCGAAATCTGGCGATTTACTGCCAGACAACCATGAACGAAGTAAGTCTTAGTAAAAAACGAAAAGGAAAGGGTATTTATTGCAAAAAATGCATGTCCCCGAAGCAAAACCGACAAGAACGGGTGGACCGAAACCTTCCAAAATCAGAGTAGTGCAACTTCGAGGAGGATTTGGCTACACGGATTTCAACCCAGAAGATTGTGTTCGTCTAACCTCTATGACCAACTGACCAACCTAGTATGAGAGGCTTTGTGGATGTCGCTTCATCATCATCATCAAAGACAGCAACATCAGTGTTGACACTGATGCTTCACTGCCGTACAACCATGTCGCTTCAAGTATAGCTCAATCCGTCACGGAATTGCACAGACCGTCAAAAAGCACAGTAAGTTCCAGTTGCTTCGTGGCCGATTTCGCATCTGAGGTCACACCACAGACTGACACTGTAGCAATTTGGTGTGGAGCAAAATGCAACAGTCCTTGTTGGCAAGAAAGCCGTATTACTCGCTCACACAGACACGTGTGTTTGAACTGCTGTTGAAATGAACCCATGGACACCGTGGGCACGCACCTGTCATAGATGGTACGTTGGCGGGTGCACGATTCAGAAAATGGGTGCTCGGTAGTAGGAACCTTGAGGGTTTTCTAGATGACGGATATCGTACTGAGGTAATCAACCTCCATCGACTCAATCTAGCATCGGAGTTCAGGATATATGGTTTATCGGAGGATCACTTCACATTGTGTCCGGAGGTCAGCCGCTCTAAGTAACCGAACACCATTTCGATTGGACGGATGTGTAGCTTGCAGGTTACGGAGCCAACGAAGACATGCTCTGATTGGCCAGAGTGTCAGCCAATCAGAATCGAGAATTTAAGGCTCGGCGCCTCAAACCCCTAACGAACATTCTGGCGTGACCATGTGGGACATTCTCTGCTAACCATAAGAATACGATTGTGGTAATGTTCCTTTGCGTGTAGCAGACGGAACAGGAAGCCAAATTCAGACGCAAGACTTACACCACTGTCTGCAGTACACAATATATTATTTTCATGTTCAGCAAGGCAGATGAGTATATTTTGCCCTACACTGTTTGCTAGATACACTCTCTAACGATAGAATCTCCAACGGAACAGTTCAGGCAGGTGGTACGAGGCGAGATCGAACAATAGCTTTGGTGGGAGAGCTTGAAGTGTACATTGAACATGTTTTGGTGAGCTTCAGAGTGACCTAAAAGTGCAAGTTTTCTGGCGTGAAAAGGTCATGGAAGGATTGGCGTAAAGTTGCAAATTAAAGTGAGCGGTGGGACAAATAGTTCAATCTCAGCAAGGTAAACCGGACAAAAGACGAGAGTAGACACTTGGGTTAAGGCTAAAGAGATCACTGTAGAGTGAAAAGCAATCGAATTCGTACTGTCACAAATAAGTTAAATTTTCAAACGGACGGTTTCGCACGTGCGTGGCTGTCACCTTGGGCCACAACCGTCAAGATTTCGAGTCGACTTGCGATAGTTTAGCAAGATAAGAAAAACTTTCCGTCTGTTTAATTTTCATCTCAATGTACCTGATCTCCCGCAACTGTAGCGGTGTCGTTTAGGACCAAATATATATTTCGAGCTGCTGCACGGCAGCTGTGCACTGGAAGGGCGCACGGCTGAACCAGCCCTAAGTGATAAAATTGCTCTTAAATAAACCACCACGGGCTGGTTAAATAAGGTGGTCCCTTCACACGAGAATAACTCTATAAGTAACGAAGTTAGATACAGTCCTATACCAAACCAACAATTCAAACGTATTATGGTTGAATGGAACATTTGACCACTAGAGGCAAAGAAATGCGGGAAGTGAGATAACACTTTCGCAGCTCGACGACACACGATTGGATAGTGTTGGGACAATCGAGAATGTTGTATGTATTTGCATACAGGGCGGCTTATGACGACAATTCATTTACGTACCCACAGGATATTCACCTCCGAATACGAGACAATAGCAATTAGTCAAGCAACTGTATGTATTTGCATACAGGGCGGCTTATGATGACAGTTCATTTACTTACCCACAGAATACTCATCTCCGAATACAAGACAATAACAATTACTCAAGCAACACGAAGGTACCACCAGGTTGCTCAAGAGTAGAAAAAGCAAGCAAAAATCCAAGGAGGGTTCCAAACCACGAATATCCCCACTCGGTTTGGGGAAGGTTGGCTGTCACTATAAAAGGCGAGTGCCAGAAAATACGAGACGACGAAAACGATTCAATGACGAAAGTGAAAGAAAAGAAAGGCTTACTCAACGGACTGGTCGGACGGTCAAGGTTAGGCGATAATACATCCGTGCACTCCAGCTCAGCCGCAATTAGTTCTTCATACGGCATACCAACGGCTTGCACTTCTTCTGTCATGTATGGATGATTGTGAGGTGGGCTTAACTGTTCAGAGTTGAAGTTCCAAGTGTCCCTGGACTGAAACGACTCACCCACCATCTCGATCACGCCGCCAGCTGACAGCTCCTGCATTCGCTGTAGTTTTTCCAACCGATGAAGGCGCTTCATCTCACGTCTTGCTTCTCGTCGAGCCCGTCGTTCAGCCCGTTCGGCTTCCTTTGCCAGACGCTTCGCCTCACGTTTGGCCGCTTTCTTTGCAGCCTTTTTCTGAGCTTTCTTCTCAAGCTTTCGTTGAAGTTTTCGAGCCTCGTGACTATCAGTCGGAACGGATTCTTCGACTGCTTCCGTTTGAGAAGCGGATGGATAACGAGCTAGGTCGGCTTCGAGTGAACCCGCATCCACGTCTGACAAGGGGTCACCTTGTGTGGACACATCGACCGAGGAGTGTTTAGTCAGAGTCTCGTTGGTATCATCATCATCATCGTCCGAAGTTGGATTGCGTTCCAGTTTGGACAACGCTGAGCTAGCATCACTGGATGTCTCACTTGAGGGCTCCGGTTTGCTCGCTGGGACGATCTTAGGAGCCGATCGTTGTTGTCCAACTGGCTTTGTGCGTCCGCGACTACAACAGAACGAGACGCAAGGTAATGCATTATTGTTCCTAAAACAATCACTAGCTCTGACGATAACCATTACCCCGTTATCGCTTTTTTGGTCATAAATGTACGGCGAATCCCACTGAACTCAGTGGAACGGACCGGGCATTGAAGTGTCCTAAAGAAAGCATCTCCATGCCTGCACCAGTAAAACACAACCGGAAATCCCAAGGTGTCGTTCTCTGGCAGCAGTAAACGAGACTCGGGTGTAAAGGCTCAAGCAGCACCAGTGGTGAAGCGTCTAGCGGATGACGGATCAGCAAGTGGGTAACATTAATGTGCTTTACGGTTGTTGAGAGCACGAACAGGCTTCGAAAGCCACAAATGGGGGTCTAAGTAAACCAAAAATTAGGAGGCTAAATGTATCATATAGGTGTAAAGCGTTCGGTATGCAGCTTAAGATGAAAGTAATGATAACAGGTGTTACAGGATCACTGTAACCTCAATCGAGGCACGGGGAAAAATAACGCATGTCGCTTGAGTACCAACATGTTCGTCTGTTCATGGCGCTAATAAGATACGGAAAATATGGTCCAATTAAGCAGTGGATTCGTACCTCAGCTGACCAGAGTTCAAACCTTGATATGGCCAAGAATATGTACTGCTGATAGACTCCAATAAGGGTATAACCCTTGTCCAACGACCCCCCTCCTCTTTGCTGTGGATCAAACAGCAAAATCGTACCGGAACAAGAGGACTGGTCAAGTCAGTGTATAAAAACTTGGAGCTTTGCTCAAACTGAACCTGCCAGCCTCTGAGAGGAATATGAATTAATAAACAAGGAGCATCTGACGGAACTTCGTAGCACTGACGAGCGTCTGCTTGTATATCAACGCAACACTGAAACACGAAGCATTACTACACCACTATGCACTGATGCTGCGACCTCAAATGAGGACAAAAAGTTTCCAAGAAACTGAAAAGCAAGGCGAACAGGTCAGTCCTAACTATCGACGTGTTCCACCAAACTACGGTCATCGTATTAATATTTTGATGATAATAGTCGTTCAGTTGTAACACACATTTCGGTGCCTAGCTGTCATGCCACATGAAGAAAGCATCAGGGCTGAGATACTGTCAGGTTGCCCAAGCCCAGACAGGAGCTTCAGAGTTGGGCTTGACCTACAGGCCAGTAAGTTCGCACCCTCAATACTGAGCTGCCCCGATCTATGTGGCCGTTGTAACATTGTAAATTAACCTTCAGGCGATTGGAATACCAAGACTGTTTTAGTTCTCAGGTTGAGTAAATTAACCTTCAGGCGATTGGAATACCTAGGCTGTTTCAGTTCTCAGGTTGAGCTCATGCTTTCTGTTTCATATTCCCGAAAAACCACTAACACAAAAAGGACTCCTAGCAGAATAAGGTTGCTCTAGAACAAATGGATAAGCTGGATGCCTCAGATGACAGTTAGCGGATGAAACTAACTCAGCAGCCACCCAGGTACCTGGCTCAACAGTGAAAAACAGTCCTTTCGATGAGGATATACTCAATGGAGAAAGGCGGACAGCCGTAAGGGGGTGGCGTCGGTGAAACGGCTGATGTAACTTGGTTATTTAGTCAACAAACTCTTGGTCAAAACTAAGATCTAATAACCACGTACACGTTTCCAGACACGCTTAGAATATGTGATAAAGAGATTTTACTGACAATTATATTCCACGCGTCAACTGGCGATCTATCCAAACCTTCTGCGGTCACATACTAACTTACCCACGGACTGGAGATAGCACTTTCGTTTGTGGATCATCTGGTTCGCTAGAAAAAAAATAGATAAAGGAAAGCCTTATTTCATATCCAAAAGCTGCAATGAAGGAAGTAGGTTGGCAAAATTGTCTGAGACGCAAAGATGTCATATCTTGGGTACCTGTGGTAACATGCTAATAGTATGGATGCACCTGACACCTCAGCACTTAGTGTGCACTTCTGCTCGAGCAAGATGATGACACGTGTTCGCACGTCGAATGCATTTTCCCTCATCACACCAACGGAATGCTTTCATAGGAAGTGGTGGTCAAACAGACGGGCGTTCATTTGTCTCGCGTCTGTCTGAATAGCATTCAGTGATGACTATACATGCTATTGCAGTATCACCTTCTCTGGCAACACAGAAGATGTGACTTATGAGAAGGCAGACACCAGCAAGGTGGGCCGACTGTCCCAAGGGTTGTATACCCATTGAGCAAGTCTAAAACCAATTTACAGGAAAATGCTGTTGAAATGACGACTAATGTCCGTAATTGTGGCACTTTATATCGGACTGTCAATGTAATGCACTTTAAGGACAAATTCCCAACTACACGTGCATGATAGCCGTGCCCTCGCTAGAGTCAAGAGTGGGGGTTATAGGGAATCAAGAAATAAGTCTTTGTGAGTTAATGTACCGCCATCGCTGACACGGTAGAACGTAAATCCAGCAGCAGCAGCTTCACGTGACAGCAGACGATAAAAATGGTGTTTCTTCATGACGATTGAACTGGTGATCCGGGAAATCGGTTCGGTTCTGAGAGTGGACTGAGATGTGGAAAACGCTCGAGTCGCCAAAATTGTCTCATCGATGAAACTGCTCACCTCCTGGAAGTTCCAAGTGTAGTTGTAGCTTAAAAACTAACGAATACATCCACGCGAAAAATTGCCCCACTGGATGCACCAAACACCGCAGCAACTTAACAAATTAAACAGTACATTCAGGGATATGAATGAATCCTAACGCGGTGTCGGTTCATAGCTGAGGAAAACAGTTTCGTCATCGTACCATCAATGACACATTAACGGAAAGAGGCACAGAGCAGTTGAATAGCACTGAACACCTCGAGCTGAATTGTCACACAGTGAACACAAACAAAAGCTATACTGTTTTTCGACAGACTGCATGAACCGTCATTTCCAAAAATAAATTACTGACATGTAGCATCGCTTCCCCTGTCAAGTCAGGAACCTCTAACTTGAAACAAATCTACCCGAGCCCAGGCATTTATTTAGTACATATAAACTGTTGGGGTCAACTGCACAAGCTCGTTGGGAAATTGTTCAACGCGTTGTAGGTATGCCGAATGCTATGCGAAACGCGGATAGTAAGGGTAAGTGAAGTATTCCCATGAGTGGAGCGCAACAGCGAATTTGCGTAAACAGTGAGTTGATGCATTAGGTATGACGTCTGTTGTGCTATCGATACTGAATGCTGTTCACTAGCTAGGTATGTTCTCGAGAGGAGCTGACTGATAGTTCATTTGAATGAATTAAAGAATGGCGCCTGTTTCATCCGTGTTGGAGGTTGAATAAGAATACTGGCGTAAAAAAATGGAAAATACGCAGCAGACAGGTCGGAAACAAACAGGCTGGATCGGAATAGGACATTAAACGGAACAAGAGCAGCTCGCAGGAAAATGCAGAGGAAGTCGAAGCAATGATTCTTGATGATGTGCCCGATCAGGTAACCGGAGGTCGTTTGTGATGTTTTCAGGCAACTGAATGTGCTGCACCAGGCCGCCTCATGTTCCAGTTGCTACGATATTCGAGATATCGTGATACATGTATATTCGTAATGGACTACTCATAAGGTTGCTGAAAACTGTTCGACAGCCCACGACCGGTTTCGCCCTTCTTGGGGCTCATCAGGTAGGCGCAGTCCCCGAGTTTCCGTCAACCTTATGTTCTACTTGAACCCAAATTGCACTGTTTTCGAGAAATACACTCATTTGCATATCAATTTGGTTTTTGCGAGAGACTCACCTGGAACCCAGCTGAATCTCCCGTTTGTGATGTTTTCAGGCAACTGAATGTGCTGCACCAGGCCGCCTCATGTTCCAGTTGCTACGATATTCGAGATATCGTGATACATGTATATTCGTAATGGACTACTCATAAGGTTGCTGAAAACTGTTCGACAGCCCACGACCGGTTTCGCCCTTCTTGGGGCTCATCAGGTAGGCGCAGTCCCCGAGTTTCCGTCAACCTTATGTTCTACTTGAACCCAAATTGCACTGTTTTCGAGAAATACACTCATTTGCATATCAATTTGGTTTTTGCGAGAGACTCACCTGGAACCCAGCTGAATCTCCCGTTTGTGATGTTTTCAGGCAACTGAATGTGCTGCACCAGGCCGCCTCATGTTCCAGTTGCTACGATATTCGAGATATCGTGATACATGTATATTCGTAATGGACTACTCATAAGGTTGCTGAAAATTCTTCGACAGCCCACGACCGGTTTCGCCCTTCTTGGGGCTCATCAGGTAGGCGCAGTCCCCGAGTTTCCGTCAACCTTATGTTCTACTTGAACCCAAATTGCACTGTTTTCGAGAAATACACTCATTTGCATATCAATTTGGTTTTTGCGAGAGACTCACCTGGAACCCAGCTGAATCTCTAGTTTGTGATGTTCTTCAACTGGGTTTTCAGCAACTTCATGAGTTGCCTGTCACGTCTAAGCTTGTGGCCATGTTAGCATCGTTCATCCGCAATTTCCCTTCAAACGGGAATCTCACTATCCAACCCTTCGAGCAGCTATATAAGTCGTTGTGCATGGCCTTGAGCGTGTGGTTATTAGCAAAATCCTTCCACCACAAGGAACTCCTCATCAGTCCCAACGAATTCCTTATAGGGAAACTGGTTGCTTTGTGCATGACACACTCATACCTAACGGTAATTTGTGCAGAAACGCAAGCAAAGCACTCATTAGACGGTCTGGAATGAAAAACAATCATGTTGTTTTCGAGAAATACACTCATTTGCATATCAATTTGGTTTTTGCGAGAGACTCACCTGGAACCCAGCTGAATCTCCCGTTTGCGATGTTTTCAGGCAACTGAATGTGCTGCACCAGGCCGCCTCATGTTCCAGTTGCTACGATATTCGAGATATCGTGATACATGTATATTCGTAATGGACTACTCATAAGGTTGCTGAAAACTGTTCGACAGCCCACGACCGGTTTCGCCCTTCTTGGGGCTCATCAGGTAGGCGCAGTCCCCGAGTTTCCGTCAACCTTATGTTCTACTTGAACCCAAATTGCACTGTTTTCGAGAAATACACTCATTTGCATATCAATTTGGTTTTTGCGAGAGACTCACCTGGAACCCAGCTGAATCTCCCGTTTGTGATGTTTTCAGGCAACTGAATGTGCTGCACCAGGCCGCCTCATGTTCCAGTTGCTACGATATTCGAGATATCGTGATACATGTATATTCGTAATGGACTACTCATAAGGTTGCTGAAAACTGTTCGACAGCCCACGACCGGTTTCGCCCTTCTTGGGGCTCATCAGGTAGGCGCAGTCCCCGAGTTTCCGTCAACCTTATGTTCTACTTGAACCCAAATTGCACTGTTTTCGAGAAATACACTCATTTGCATATCAATTTGGTTTTTGCGAGAGACTCACCTGGAACCCAGCTGAATCTCCCGTTTGTGATGTTTTCAGGCAACTGAATGTGCTGCACCAGGCCGCCTCATGTTCCAGTTGCTACGATATTCGAGATATCGTGATACATGTATATTCGTAATGGACTACTCATAAGGTTGCTGAAAACTGTTCGACAGCCCACGACCGGTTTCGCCCTTCTTGGGGCTCATCAGGTAGGCGCAGTCCCCGAGTTTCCGTCAACCTTATGTTCTACTTGAACCCAAATTGCACTGTTTTCGAGAAATACACTCATTTGCATATCAATTTGGTTTTTGCGAGAGACTCACCTGGAACCCAGCTGAATCTCCCGTTTGTGATGTTTTCAGGCAACTGAATGTGCTGCACCAGGCCGCCTCATGTTCCAGTTGCTACGATATTCGAGATATCGTGATACATGTATATTCGTAATGGACTACTCATAAGGTTGCTGAAAATTCTTCGACAGCCCACGACCGGTTTCGCCCTTCTTGGGGCTCATCAGGTAGGCGCAGTCCCCGAGTTTCCGTCAACCTTATGTTCTACTTGAACCCAAATTGCACTGTTTTCGAGAAATACACTCATTTGCATATCAATTTGGTTTTTGCGAGAGACTCACCTGGAACCCAGCTGAATCTCCCGTTTGTGATGTTTTCAGGCAACTGAATGTGCTGCACCAGGCCGCCTCATGTTCCAGTTGCTACGATATTCGACATTTCGCGATACATGTATATACGTGATGTACTACTCATAAGGTTGCTGAAAATTCTTCGACAGCCCACGACCGGTTTCGCCCTTCTTGGGGCTCATCAGGTAGGCGCAGTCCCCGAGTTTCCGTCAACCTTATGTTCTACTTGAACCCAAATTGGACTGTTTTCGAGAAATACACTCATTTGCATATCAATTTGGTTTTTGCGAGAGACTCACCTGGAACCCAGCTGAATCTCTCGTTTGTGATGTTGTCAAGTAGAACATAAGGTTGACGGAAACTCGGGGACTGCGTCCATACATAAACTGTAGGAATTATCGGCTTTTAGACGCGAAAACCGAGTAGCTATACAGTTACACAATAGCATCTGAGGGCTTCCACGTCTGCACTTTTGAAATATGTGATGCATGTTGAAACCGGTAGCTGATTTAATCAGAACAATCAGACGACTGATTAAGAGTCATCTGTCCTCACGGAAGGTCTAAGAATTACCAAAATAAATCCACTAAACGTCAACAGCGAACATTCCGAAAAGTATGGACACGGGAAATTTTTCGTCCTTATTGGAGATCATCAGATGGGCTTAGATAGGATCGGTCAAGTAACTCTCAAGCCAGAATTGTAAATCCTGGGTCCCTGTATGGGACGCGTAAACTCACTAGTCTTGGACAGGTGGTAACTTGATAAAAAAAAGACGCAGTTCTATTCTAACCTACTAGTGACATGTACTTTCAAAGAAAACACTGGTCATGTTGACATGTACTTTCAAAGAAAACACTGGTCAACTGGTTAACTGGTCACTGGTTAACTGTTGCTACACGAACTTGTTTTTGCTCGTATCCTCCCCTACATGGCTTGATACGCCGTTAATGTAAATTCTGAGGACACGAGTCCTTGCTGAGCACAGTTAACACTAAACACATTTATACACACACACACATACCCCTACTTCCAAGTTCAATATACGCATTTCGCTCTGGCATATACACAGAAAATATGCATTCTGGGGTACGAAACTTTGTTTAAATCGTCTTGACATCATCTGTGCATGGTGACCGTGTGCCGGCTCAGATTAGACAATGTCTGTCAGCTACGCTGCGCAGTGTCTTCTCTCCCGCGGAACGAAGAGTCTTCCACTGAAATAATGTAAGAACTATGCGCTGACCAATTTGGATATTGTTAAAAATTCTGGTAAGTCACCAGAAATATAGAATTATTGTTTGGTGAACCTGTAGCACAGAGTAGGAATGGTTAGAAATGGCATTTCTATCGAGTTGAAAAAACAACGACGCAGTCATCTATTCGACAGCTTAGTTCAGTTCGATCGAGTACAAATTTCCAAACAATCCGGTCGTAAAGTTTACCACAAGCGGATATGATATGGGGATATCCTCAAAATAATGAACGCAGTGCACACCGTTCCAGTGGCACTGAAGGCCTTTTGCCGAGTAAAGATCGGGGTCAAGTTCCGAGTACATAATTTCTTAGACCTAAGCGTAGCCCAGACAAATTCAAACAAGCGGTCAAAAACTCAACGTTCTTTTTTAAGATACAGGTGAACATGGCATTGCTTGTTTTATTCAAATTAAAATCCAAAATGCAATAACTAAGAGGACACTGAAACTACTTAAACCACTGATGACGGTACGGTTCTCTACTGGATTTAGACGCGTGCATCTAATTTAGTCTTTTGTCGTCAGAAAAAGGGGACAGTATCCCATTCCTCATCCCATAAGCAATAAAGGCAACTAAAAAGGTCAAATCATCCTAAGGAATACTGTGGGCAGACAGCAATTTAATGGATTCCGTCATTATAGGAGGGTGACCCAGTGTTCAGTTCATTGGGCTGAGGAATCGACCAATCAGATGCTTCGCTCTAGACGATCAGCTGATTCACGCCGAATAAGCTGCACGTGCCAAATCTGGTCCAAAATTAAAGTCTAACTTGAACTAGTAGCCTAATTCAGGTTAATGCAGTGCAGCAGAGCTGACAGGCACAATGATGCGTGTAATGATTGCGCATTTTGTCAAAAGTACTTCGACCCTCACTGACTTGTCGATTGGGTGCTCACTGCGATTCGCTAATTCGGTTGTTCACTTTGCATTCTGATTGGATATTCTGGTATGCCTTACGGGATTTGCGATTCTCAACGTTTTATCGCTTTACCCCTAGTATCATAGTTTTTGAAAAAATCTCATTTTCCAACTATCTTCGTTTTGCGGTTATCGCACGCCACTCAGCGTAGGCCTTTCAAATAATCTATGTGTTTGAAGATGCAACTCTAGTTAGGGCTGGGATGGTTGCATATCAGCCATCCTGAAGTAGGGCGATGGCACAAATGGCTAAAATATACAGCATTCTTGGCTCCCGATAGAAGATGTTAGCTGATCATTATCATTAGCGGTTCATGCATGCGAAACACAGCCGCATCAAAATAAGGACTTGTCCAGATCGCGATCCAGCCGGGCTGAATATAACAGAACATGAATAGCGCAAACACTCAAAGGCTGGCCGATGGACCTACGGGTAAGTTGAAGCGACACAAGGGTTAATGGCAGTGCCAACTGGTCTGCTTACCCACTATAGCTCTCAGAAACAGTAATGAGGAAAATAGAATAACGCTGAACCTGGAGCTGAGTCACATCACGCTGAGTTTATAGTGTTCACCGTCAGTCGGAACTAGATTGTGTAATGTTAAGTCGACTTGATCGAGCTAACCGAATACAGTGCATTGACCACTAGATGTTCGCAGGTTGATTTTGCACTTCTTCAAGTGAGTAAACGTGGCGCTGACGTGTATATCAGAGAGGCAGCTCCGGCTCCACGCAGACTTATCCTACACCAGATGGGCTAAGGACCGACGTTACGCAACTCGGCATCGGGTTGTATAAAGAAATAAAAAGAACGAAGCTATGTAAGACAGCAGGTCTATGAAGGACGAGGTGTTTGGGAATGCAACCAACCTGAGAGAAGAAAGACTGTCTGGAGTATCTGGTGGGGGGATTTTGGAGGATTTGGGCCGCTCGGCACCTCGGGCTGACACTGCGTGGTTACGCCTGGGCGCACTGGTGCTTCCTGTGGGGAAAGAAACACACAAAAACGGATAAGACGCTTGATGCCATCAGTAACATATTAGGAAGCGGGTAGCATACGAAACACATAGTCTGCCCCAAGTGAAAAACACGGGGCACAAATCTGTTAACCGTGTTTTACCACGTACCGTAGTACCCAACCAATATGTTCGCGTCCGGACACTCGATTGATGCTACCACCACCATCACCACTGATAGCAACAACAGCCTGAGAACACTGGTCTTGTGTGTATCCTAGGAGCAACTTGTTGCCCATGGTAAAGATGTAGTACACAGCTTTCTCATGGCCAGAATTCTGTTTGCTACTCTTGACTCATACATCCTGGTGCCGACATAGGGCTCTGAAGGAAGTGACGCTAGTAGTCTTGTTACAGCGGGGCTAGGGTGTTACCTGTACGACTACTATCACTGGAATCGCCTTCTCCAAAGGTAGGCCTCCATGCCGCCCGAAGGAAACACCTGCGAGTTTCACATGTGTGTGCCTCCCAAACAAGGTTCCAGTTCTAAACACATAGCTCCATCTAGAACACGCTGCGGTAAAAAGGTCTAAAGAAGTAGCCAAAATTAACATCGCCTAGTTCTGCCTAAATCGGTAGACCTAATGATATCATAATGCACAGTGGAAGGTGGTCTTAAACCGGACGAGTGGGAATTTCTCTAAATGAAAAATGATCACAGTAATCATGGAAAGCAATGCATGGGTGGTGGAAGCTGGTGCTTGACAGCCACACAACCAAGGAAAGCTCTAGTGAAAAGTGAGAAAGAAGAGGGTGGGAACTTATTGCACTAATCCGGACAACGGCAAGGTAACTACACCCTCTAAAACCACTTAAATAAACAAACTTGAACATAATGACGGAACGAGATCCCATCAACGAGACTGCTCCAATGTCCCTTGCGAACCACACTAAAAACAAGCCTAGCACACGACAAACAGGCGTTATCTACACAATCCGGTTGGGAAGTGGCCTGAAGTCCGTCATTGGGATCGGTTACATGGCATGTTCCGTGGGATCTACGACGCTCAAGGAGAATCACGTGGACTCATCAAGAAAGGCACGAAGATTCCACAGCACTCAACTTGACAGTGGTCGATTTCGTTTAGCGTTACCAGGTCATGGTTTGTCCTCCACGTACCTTTCGCTAACAATGGTTTGGGGTATTGAGGCCTCTTTTGTTAGACGGTGGTTAGGCACATGTAATACATGTCCCAACCGCCTTAACCTAAAAAGCCTTATCTGTTCCTCCTTATCCGATATATTCCTAGTATTCGCTTACGGACCGTTCCATTAAGTACATGCTTTACCCAGCTAACGCCTGCTGTACTATGTAAACATAGGCGACCAAACACCAGAAAAAGTCTGAGGTCTTTAGACCGTGAGGGTCAAGTTTCACGAACAGCAGGATTGCTTTTTTTGTAGAGGCGGACAGCTGAACAGTAGGGTTGTTCGTTTGTCACACCGAAGGTGGCTAAATTCCTCAAATGTTACTCGTGCACTGATGATGCATGCACGGACTTGATGTCACAATGCAGTCGCGACGCGCGCAGTTCATAAAACTTGTAAGCCCATCAACATAATCTAGCACCCCATTCAAGGGTTCAAAGAGGCACATCGGAAAGGCAAAACCTGAGGTGCGTCTTTTCACTTCAATGGTACTGTACGCCAAAACAGGAAATCATTTCCGACACTGTATTTAGAGTAGACTGGGCGGACCAATGACCGTGAAATAACATGACAATGTTATCCGTATAAGCCAGGCCTACCAATCCTTGTCTAGACATTTTCAGACAGCCAGATTCGTGGCCTATTGGAAAGTACGCTCCATAAGTGTCAGATAAAAAAAATGAAAAACGGGGAGAGGGGACATCCCTAGAGAACCCTATTAGTTGCTGGGAGAATTTTGGACAACCCGACGTTAACGGTAACCCGACCAGTAGTATGAGAATAAATGGTACGAAGAGTATCCACAATCATATATCGTTTGGTTCTAACGAGCCTACGGTGCATAGCTGCCCTGCCAGCCGAAAGAAGTACGGGGGCTTGCCCAAGCCTATACAAGAGCAGTCGAGATGCCCAGGTTGGGTTAGAAATAATCAGTGAGTTAGCGCCTTAACCACTGGGCTACCGGGGATTAAATTAAAGCATTCCCATTCACAAGGGAGGCAGTAGAAGTTTGGTTTATAATTAAGGGGGGCATTCCTGTTCGGCTAACTGTATATCATACAGTTATATATATATATATATATATATATATAGCAGCCAATCTTTCAACGAAGCTGTCACAGGCGACCGGCAGTATGTTGCGCAAGCACCTGACGTGGTGTGAAGAAGCGGTCAGTGCACCTTCTAAGTGGTGCTCTTGGAATTGCATTTCGTGCGATAGCGTCAGACGTCAAATAGCTATTGAGACAGTAAGCATGATACAACTGAAGTAACTGGAGTACCGTTGGACCAGCAGCTTATGGGTACTTTTGAATAATAATATATATACATCATAATGACTGGTGGGTCCCAGATTGTTGGAGCGGCGTCTTGTCCCCAAACTGGTATAAACGACCTGGTCAGGGCGAGCCACAAAGATACACAACTGACGGCGTGATGGCGCCTCAGGGTAGATACCCACATCAATAGTTCAGAAGCTGAGGCGAGAGATTTGAACTCACAGACAACGACAGGAGTTCAGCGCGCCGAATGAGAGACCTAAGTATGGGGACAGATGACCAACCAAAGGTTATCCGAAATATTCGACTCAGCAATTAAGACGTTGTTTTTTATATATAAGACTTCCAACAGTGACCTTGAAAACCCCAGGACCGGGTGTTTTTTCAGTTCCGTTTTGTGTATCACGTGAAAATTACTGGACATTTTCGGCTGCACTAACTTACTTCGTTCCCACAGCCCTCTCATTCTACCAGGTTCCTCTATCCAAACACATAATGTGCTCTTTTGGCAGGATTGTGCTGAACAGTCGACGGGATATGTCTCGCATCGACAGCCCTGAAATTCATTGCTTATTAGGTGCGCCTTCATTGACTCCACATGCCGAGTTCCTGCCATAAGAATGACGGCGCTTGTCTCATTCTAGTTACGACTGACGTCTCCTGAGGACGTGACTAAGTTTCGAATAGGCTAGTTTGATAAGATTGCTTGACTTGTGGGTTGCCATCACCGATAGCACATCAGTGTACCGCACTGATGCGTCGCTGTAATACACGTGTAATTTATGTGGAAACCTTGCTGTGAAAGAAATTTGATGCTAGTCTAATACAGTCAATCCTACGTCCACTCTTCCAGACGACCACGCAGGCAGTCTGGATAAAAACGACACTGACAGCAATCTGCGGCCATATCTTTTAGCGTCTCCAGCCATTCCTATGGTAGATCAAGCTTACCCCTGTTGCGCCGACAATACTCAGACTTTTTGTAATCACATCCATAGTCCTCAACCATGTAGAAGGCTGACCACCTCTGCTTGCGTCACTCTGAAGGGCACCGCAAACAGCGTCACTTTCTGCGGATATGCGCAATACATGGCTGAACCATCACATCTTTCGGTACTAGACACTTCTCCGATCAGGGTTCCTGTTGCACAATGGAACATTCGTTTTCTAATTGTCCCGTTGCCCATTCGCTGGCACGAACTACTTTTCTGAGACAACAGTTACCAAAGACCTGAGAACGTTTCTATTCCGCTCCTCGCAGAGGCTACATCTCGCAACCTGATATAGTTCTTTGAGATTAAGAGGTAGGGCGTTTTGCCATCACATATGTCACAAATTAGCAAAAGCGGTCAAAACCTCAGAGATTCGTGAATTGACCTATAACGCCACAGTCGAACACTATACAACTGCCAGGATACGCGGAACGTTACACCATCTGGAGTGCCTCTCCTTCTATCGTAGGTGGCTTGTTCGGTGACTGCGTGTCCAGAAGCACCTTAGAGTTTAAGTGAAAAGTGCACGCTGAAGGGCGGAGAAAATAAGTTATTTCATCCAAAAACACCCCTTATTTTCCCATCGTTTGTGTATTGAAGATCCACGTTTTCCTCGATAACCATTTGGACACTATGGTTTTGAAGACCTATCGTTCGTTGGGCATGAAATTGAATAGAAAGAGTGGTACCTTTGTAGGAAGCCAATTTTTGTACTGAAGCTTTTGGACAGCTCCTCGCATACTCCCGCAAATCTGCGTATACTAAGAACCGAGTATATTCAATTACGAGGTATCCTTTGCTAGGTAAGCGCGTTAAGATCAGATCGGCGAACACAGTAGAATGCTCTGTGAAAATCCAGGAACACCAAAGTTGCGGTTGGTTATTTGTATGGCGTTGTTCCATCCCTGATCGAGCGTGAGTTGCCCGACGCAACCTCTAGCAACCCGAAATCCGGCTTACTGCACTCGAATCGATGTTTCATGGGCCATTATAATGATGAGGGACATGTGACGCCGACAGTCCCGTTGATTCTCCTGTAATTACCGCATTTATTGCGTGTCCCTTTTTTAAAAGCAAGCACTATTAACGATTCATCTCAGTTGTCTAGGAGTCTAATTGTCGAAAACGGAGGCAAATAAATCAATCGCCCGCCGTGGACCTCACTTTCCCAACAATGCAACGGGGAGGCCGTTGGACAATGTGCTCGGTGGAGCTTGTGAGAACATATAGAGTCATAAAACTCCGAGGTTGTAGGGGTCCCAGATTCACCATCCGAGATCCTGACGGAATGACAACAAGTGCCACCAGGATGGCTGTTCAAAGCCTAGTGCTCGAGCGTTCCTTTTTTATTCAATAAGGTCACGCCAGTTGGATCCTTGATGTATCGTTCACATGCAGCCTTCGCGGATCGATCACAAGGATCAACCGAAATAATCTTCGGACATTTCCAGATGTTTCGCCTTTTCCGTTTCCTTGAGCATGCTGCCACGGACTCGACTAGTGTACGTGTATCTTGTATTCGAGTTTCGGAAACGCACCAAATGTCTATCGGTAAGCAGTCAACCATTCGAGCAAGAGAACCCTGTCAACCAATCGGATGGAAAGTTCGTACGCTGAAAGTTACGGCGGAGCCAGGGTAATGGGGCCTGATAAGTGGGGGTGAAGTGGCAGAAAATGGCATACTATTAATCAACTCTTTGGATTCAAGGCCGACATTCTTGTGGTTGAGGTCTACAGAAGAGCGATCAATAAGTGGGAAGGAGTAAGATACAATTGAATAGAGAAGGGATAGCAGCAGTAGCTTGTTTTCCGCTATGCATGTAGGTGACCCGGCTGATGGCATCACGCGACGGCCGATGTGACACGTATTCGTGGTTGTAAATGGTTGTAAATGGATTGCGATACTACCAGGGTGCTTGAAACAAGGCAAAAGGGCAGTAAGGTTGCCAAACAAAGTTTGTGGCTCAAAGGCTCGAAGGGAAGGCAGAGGAGGCTGAGGTGAGACTATTAGAGAAGTAAAACTTTTAGAGGACTTGGTCACACACGCCCCAAACCCCACATAAAGGGTCAGGAGACTACGTTAGTCTGATTTATATTCATCAATCAGTTTCGTGCAGACGACACTCAGGTATAGCTCAGTGGGTCACAGAGGTGCACAAAGCGTCACAAAACACAAAGGTCTAGTCCGTTCGTGGCGTTAAGCCGTATCACTCCGGTGCACTGGTGCCCTGCTGTTAGAACGGAGAAGGTGGACAGGGATATTACCAGTCTACCCAAGCCTAGAGAGGAACAATAGAAGGACAGGGCTGGTTTCGACCACAGATCTTCTGGTCAGTTTTTTCGCACCTTGAACGCTAGGCTATCTCAAGTTCAGATGGAAGACAAGTGCTGACCGAGTAAACGATGTCCATCTCTAAGCAGAGTAGGAAAGACCTTGCTAGGACGTCAGCAGATGCAAACATACGACTGACCGACGAAATGTTTACTGCTCTGTTCAATAGCAAGGGTGAAGTTTTGTTCGTTCCTTCTATCTCGAAAGAACGGTTTCAACAATAAGCGTGCGATGGTCGGCAGTCATGACGATTGAATAGCTCAGCTGCAAAACCCTTTCGGCGCCTAGCTGCCATGCAGCCTGAAGGAAGCATGAGAGCTGATATAATGCCTGGTTACCCAATCTAGACAGGTTCGAACCACGGACTTTTCAGTCCGTATGTTCACACCTCAACCACTAAGCTATCTCGAGCTCGACGGTCACAGAAGCATCACCTTTAGCTCCATTCAAACAGAGAGCGAATGGGATGGTGGTGACAGACAGCTCCGTGGCGCATACCTTAGACATCGTTGAAGATTCACTGTCTAGGTTGGAATGCAACGGATGGCAAGGTGAATCGTCCAGCGATCCAGGAGTTCCTCGCCGTTTGAGGTAAGCAGCCAGTTTGCTCGACTGGCTGATTCAAAGCAAGAAGGTTTAGGAACACACGGTCTTCATAGCGCCTCTTCTGGTAAACACAGCTATAACTTGTGGAATACGAGACTATTAGAGAAGTAAAACTTTTAGAGGACTTGGTCACACACGCCCCAAACCCCACAGCTACACCGATCGGTGGGAACTTTAAAAGTATGAGATTTTTCTCTTCCTATTTCTTCGTTCTGTACCCAAAAAGCTCCTCAACCGATAGACACCCATTTTCACTTGATGCCCGAATCCGCCACACAGCATTGTGTTACCACACAACCTGAGAATGACCTCAGGAGTCAAGCTACTTTAAAAGCATACCCGGGCCATAAACAGAGCACCGGACAATGTCTTCGAGACATACAGCACGTTTCAGTGAGACCTATCATCGAAAGATGGGTTAATAGGGATGGGTCACATCAAGCGGTTTTGGTGAGTGTAATTTACTTCGGAATCCGTGAGCTTCTTCATGTCTAGGCGAGGCGTGTGTCGGTTGCGTGCCTTCGAGAAGTATAAAGCAAGGCAACGAAAAAGGGCTTGATCGAAGGAGGGCAAGTTGGCTTAGTGGTTAGAGAGCGAATTTACTGACCGGAAGGTCTGTGGTTTGAATCTGAACTCTGCCTCTCAACTTATCCTGTCTAGGCTTTGGCAACCTGGCAGTATCCCGGCCCTCGTGCTTCCATCTGGTGGCATGGCAGTTAGGCACCGAACGGGAGCTAGAGCTGAACGACTTTTACAAAAGGAACCTAATCAATCAGCAGCTGTTCAGCACCACAGGTAGCTAACGGCGATATGACCTACCTGTGTTTGAGGCTGGCTAGCACTTAGAAAGCATCAGGTGGACAAACACTGAAGGTTGTCTCGGAGTGGTCAGCAAATTAGTACAACAAATCTTTACCCATGCCAATGCATCGACATTCCAGTTCAAAGTACGTCCAGTTGAGCTTAAGCCGCACTAAGTAAAGCTTATTCCATGTTCGCATACCAAACAACTACAGCGATATCTGGCACTTTAGCCCACTACATTAAAATGCCCAAGGCGTGTAAGAGCTGTCTGCGAAAAAACAAATCCGAATACGATGAGCTAGCAGCGACCATCCGTGCGCTTGCGGGATACTTTCACGTCCTTACCAAACTAGCCAAACAGAGGCTGTAAATGGATATGCAGCCAAGAAAAAATTCTTCTGCTTAGTGACTAAAGCAATAGCTATGACTGTGTAACCCGTCTCAGTGGTTGCCGGACCACTCAATGTGAGCAACTAAAAGCGATCGGAGAATCACGCAGCGTTAAATTCGTCAAGTGTACCAGTTTCTTGAATCACTGTTTCAGATGAACAACGGGTATCACAGAAATCGAGTCCCATGTACGAAACAGAATGGCTTGCCGTCCAGTGTTTCAGAGTGCGAGTCCTAAGCAGAAATGTAACTGGGGTCCAGGGTTCAAGAGTGGTTTCGAAATATGTGCAGCTGTCATGGCAGAAATGTCTACAGGCCACAACCAGCGGCGAAGGGAGGCCCATGTGTATGAGCCCACAAAAGACCACTGCCAATGAGGTGGGTGAGGGAGAATATGAAAACATAAAATAGAAACGAGGCGTCAACAATAGCCTGCTTACGCTTACCCTCAATGGAACCATTCCGGCTAAGGCCAACACAAGACGGCTGGCGGAGTATGAGTTTGCCCAAGGATGTGGAATCGGTAGTTGTACTTGGGTTAAGATACTACCCGGGCACCCAGCAAACTCAGCTGCGCTGGTCATTGCCGTCTTCCTGGATGGGGACCCCGAGAAGGGCCACATCAATGGTTAGACATTGTCAGACATGGCCCAGTCGCGCCCTCAGTGGCGCTCATGCATCCAACCTATTGCCTTCAATGCATAGCTCCCTTCCCAATCCCCCCACTTAACAGTCCATTGACAGTGGTGTATTTACGCACCAATTTATCAGCTCCCGCCTCCAATGCGCAGCTACCTACCTCACCTCCCCAAATCATCGGTGAACGCAACTGTGGCAGCTACAACCACTGTACGACAAATACACGATGAAAGCGATTCATGCAAATCACGGCTGTACACGTTGGAAGAGAATGCCAAGACACCCAACCTACACAGGAGAGTGGTTAGAGTCTTCGGTTAAAACCTTTGGTTCAAAAGGCTGGCCATAAGGCAGCAGTGTCGGGAGGAAGTATCACGGTGGTTCAACATCTAGAAAAGCTGCCGTACGTATTCCTACCTGTATTACCACGGGACTTTGTCAGTTTGATTTTCACCCGTTCAGCAGCCTACTAAGAGGGGTTGTGCGGGTGCCACACGAACACCCCCAGTATAATACAATGGGCAACTACATTAAGGCTCAGTCTCTTTGTGACGAAAATAACAGCCCAACTTCCCCACACGTTCCAACTCCCAACCTGGACGACTAGGTTACTGTATTGGTCAGAAATCTACCCACTGAGCAACTTGGTTTGAAAACCCTGTGGGTGTCACATAGACATGTCTCGGTATGGCTCATAAATTGTCACACCAGGGTAAGGCCGCCGGACCCGAAGTAGACTCATCATTCAGCTCCAATTTTTTGGCCCACATTTAACTCGTCTCATATATTCCAGGGATATATTCTAGAGATATTTCCGTACTGGCCAAATATCTGCCCATATCAACGGGTTGACGTAACCCACGTCACGCCCTACCTCAGTTTAAAAAATTCCAGATCGCCATTTTCCATTCTATCTGCCGCATTTAACATACGATCAGTGGGACAGATTGATCGACAAGCCAGGCTTGCTAAGATACGGCGGTGAAGCATCACTGTCGACACTGATGTTGTTGTCCCTGATGAGGATGCTTGCTAAGACACTCAAATCCTCTGGTATTGATGTTTTCTAGCCTAGAACCCAATACCACAGAAAGGCTGTTATTTCGTGTTCACACCGTCAGCCAAGTGATCCGAATGTCCAATGGTTAGGGCGTGAGCTTACTGACCGGATACTTTGTGGTTCGAACCCGACCGCTGCATCTCGACTGCTCTTGCCTAGGCTTGAAAACCTAGCAGTATCTCGACTCTCGTACTTCCTTCTTGTGGCATGCAAGCTAGGCATCGAAAGAGTGCTACAGCTGGACGGTACAGTGGATCGGCCCGGCATGGGTATTGTATACCGTATGAATGTGGAATCTGTCCATAAATGGCTCTGTGTAGGCCACCCTGGGACTTCAATAAAGTCCCTAGTTCGATTTCCATAGTTTTCACATACGAACTGACCAGTTACAACATCGATAACAAGGGAGGCAATTTTTCAACAGGAAATGCCCTGAATGCAGTGGTCTATAGCAGAGGTGAAATGATACAGGCTGGGAATATGAATCAACGGGACGTAAGGCCCAGCTCGGATAAAAAAGTCTAGACGTGTAATGCCCTGCTGACAAGTAACGCAATGATACCGGCAAATTTCCTCTCCGGTCTTTTACCAAGTCGTTCCGGGTACGAATTGCCGCCAAAATACTAACTGAAGCGTCACTCGATACCCTCCTTAGGCTACTACTACTACTATTGCCAATACTGTTACATGAACTTTATCTGACGAGGCTGCGTTCAAGCAACACAGCCCATATTATGCAGGTATGTCAACCTGGATGGTGTGCTATCAGGCACTATCCTACGGGGTAACTGAAAGATCGTCGACCCACTTATCACAAAGCGTTACAACTGCACTTAATGGGCACCAATCAACCATCCAGACACAACCACTCTGGCCGCTTGTTTACTAAAAAAGGTGTTTTAGCCTTGGGTGCGGTATTCTCCAATAGAGTTATAACCTGCAAAATGAGCCAATAGATCTCCTCAAACTTCCTTGCAATCCATGAATTCTGTCGACACACCCTCGCTGAAAATCAAGATATTCACGCTAGAACCCGTAAAAACCTTCAAGTGACATTGAATGACACAGAAAGTTGGTGGGTCCAGCAGGCTTCAGAGAGTTGGAAAGTTTAGTGGGTTCCTCCAACTAGGCTAGGAGTCCAACAGTGAAGTAACAATCATCAGTGTAATTGAAGATCAGCCTGCAAACAACCCGGAAAGGCGGGTACAACCCTAGGTAAAACATTTTGAAGCACAATCTAACTGGACTCCTGTACTGCGTACTTGAAAAAAATCAGCTAGAACGGCCCATTAGCTCCAGGGCATTCCGGTACCTGAGACTAGCTGAGACATCCAGCTCCCAGAACTAAACTCCCAACTCAACCCATCTAGTCTTGAAGATAAAAGATTCCGCCTGTTAACAGAGTTCGTTAGTAGTTTCAACAGCCTGGGCGAAACTTGGGTTGGAGTGAGTTTCAACGGCAAAAGTCGTTATTCATGGGGTTATTCTTCTGGAATCTGAATGAAGGCCCGCCTTATTTCCGTTGCTAAGACGCTTGATGATTCCGCCCAAAAAAATCGTTCAGCTGTAGCACCCTTTCGGTGCCTAACTGCCATGCCACCCGAAGGTTGCACGAGGGCTGGGATACTGCCAGGTTGCCCAAGCCTAGACAGGGGAAGTCGAGAGGCAGAGGTGGGGTTCGAACCACGGACCTTCCGGTCAGTAAGCTCGCGCTCTAACCACTTGGGCCGTCTCGCCCCAAAACGGAATGGGTTTGACGAACAAGAGCATCCTTTAACAAATGTGTTAATCTGTCAACATGTCTGAAACCGTCGTATACTTTACAAACTTATTCCTTACAAGCCCTTCAATTGAAAAGGATGTGTGGCTGAAAGAACAACAACTAGAAACCAAACTCCCACCGCCTAGCTTGCAAATAGGGATGCTCACAGCTGATTTTCGGTAGCTTAGAAGTTAGGGTGCGAACTAACTGACGACAAGATCCGCGGTTCACACAAACTAAGTACCCCGTTTGCTCCTTTCTACGGGGCGAGATGGCTCAGTGGTTAGAGCACGAATTTGCTGACCGGAAGGTCCGTGGTTCGAATCTGAAAACTGCCTCTCGACTTCCCCTGTCTAGGCTTAAGCAACCTAAAAGTATCCCAGCCCTCGTGCTTCCTTCTGGGGGCATGGCAGCTAAGTATTGAAAGGGTTATACAGCTGAATGATTATTATTACTATCTTTAGGGTTGCGCAGCTTGGTTGTATCTCAGTCCTCGAGCTTTCTTCGGGTAAGATAACAGTTAGACTTCGGAAGGATATTAAAAATGAATATTGGGCCTGGGGAATTCTCCTTTCCAGACCGTTGAACAAAAGGGCCACTGCTGGACTCAGGATATAGGCACGTGACCACAGGGTGGCTGGTTCCGTAAAGTCTAGGCTTCCCAATCACTGCCAGTGAACTTGATATTTTGAGCACGGGGATTCGGAAGTAGCACCTGGGACCACGTACTAAAACCGCAACATCAACCTTATAAAGCAATCGAATGCGGATTTCTGTTCATCGAAGTAATTTTTAGATTATATCATCCTTGTATCTTGCCTATTGGAGATATGAACTCGCTTGAACATAGTTAAAGCAAAATCTAGGGTTCCGAAGGGCCTTTTCTGCCAGTTTAAACCCAGACGTTTCCGCTGCACCCTGCTGGGAACCTGTCTTGAATTTGCGTACCTCGAACCAAAGTCCCCAAGATTGGCAGCGATACACAAGTAACACCTTATAATGAAAAATAAATAATAATCCAGCTGTAGCACGCTTTCGATGCCTAGTCATTATGCCACCAGAAGGAAGTACGAGGAGTGAGATATTGGCAGGTCATTCAAACCTGGACAGGAGCGGTCGAGATGTCGGAATTGGGCTTGAACCACAGACCTTCCGGTCGGTAAGTCTTCAACTTAACCACCGAGTTCAATAATACGCTGGTGCCTAACTGCTGTACTGCGACTAGATCGTGAACCAAAACAGCCTTTTCCTATAGTGGTCTCACGCAATGCCCCCCTATCAAGGCAGTTGCCTTCTATAGATCCACTCCGGACGACGAATTCACCCAGTATTTTCTCTCGGCGCACCACTGGGCATCATCACTCATCATGACGTCCGTTTAGCTGCTCTTCTTATGGTGCCACTCATTGGTTAATCTGCAAGCCATTAGGATACTTTAGAACACGTAGTTCGTATATAACAAATCTCAGTGGACATAGATCGCGGGTCAGTTTCGTTGGCCTCAGTCAAACTTCTTAAATCTTATTACTGCAGCCTCAGATTTCGACCAGCCCCAACACTGCACGCATGCCAGTAGGCGATCTACAACCATACCGCATTCACCCAAGTCAATATCTCCAGACCACCAAGCCTTTGTTGGTTTTGCGTAGTGTTTCAAAATTACGGGCATTACTAGGCACCGTTTACAAAACTTATATTCTGAGCAGTGCATTAACTAGGGAACCACTTACCTGGTTGGAATTGGTAAAACTGTAGCAGGAAGCGTTCCGCACGTGGGTCCTAAGAAGCATGAAACCAAGAAAAAGAGAACCTACTTCACCTAGCATATATATTCCAGGATTAGATTCGATTTCCTGCATAGCGGTCATAAACTGAGGACTGGACTTTGGTTTGCCTAGCTTCTCCTTGAATTTCTCATACGGTACGATATTCTTGACCGGTACAAACGAACTAACTTGTTAAAAATGGAAAGGAATGTACATACACTTGATATGTTCCATAAAAGAACACGGGTAGTTTGCCTTTTGGTATTTGTACATCAGGTGGGAGGGGGTTAACCTAGAGAAGTAGTACACGACACGGGACAACTTACGCGCGCGGGCCAATTCGAAAATCCCTTAATTTTAGCAAACACTTTGTCGCCGGGACGGTAGGTCATGGGTTCAAACCTGTATGGATATAATTCCAAACGGTGGATGCGCACACATTCGGGTTACAGCGAAGGAAAAAAGCACCGCAAAATTCAAACACAGCGCTCGCTGTCACGGGTTTCAAGCGTTTCAGATCAACCCGACCCAGAAAATAGGAAATCACCGATTCACGGATTGATACACAGGATCGAGGCTTTCGCCAAAGTTTCCCGGGTCGGTTTTGTTCTTGTCGTTCAGCAGCTGTCGTTCAGCTGAAAGGCACAAGTGAAAAGGTGTGTAGCACTGCTCTTTAAGTTCTCAGCGAGAGGCACTATGCTTGCCAGCGCGAGGACTCGCACAAATAAGTGTTTAATAATGCTTTGAACTGGGTCCTAGAAGGAGCGTGGGCAACCGTGTTCTGGACTGGGTGCTGTATGCTACGTGAACAACCGTCGAAGGAAGTTTATTCCACGTGGCAACTGCCCGAAATGATAAAAAATTGTTACCAAATAAATTTGTGCGTTCTGGGCATGAAAGTCCTCTTACCTTGTCCCCGACCTGTGTTAGTTGGGTTGACAGCGAAAAACTTGATGGGCAAACCTTGCTCAAACAAGGCACAGGTAAGTATTAGGTCTCCGCGGCGGCGACAATACTCCGGAGGGATGGGGTCAAGCACCGTGAGGCTCGTTTCACGGTCTACGAATTAACGGCCGGCAATCATTTTCGTAGCAGCTCGTTGAACACGCTCAATGCGTCCTTGCGTCCTGAATAGACGTCTTGGTTGGCATATTCAAGAAGCGGCCTGACGTAGGCTTCATAGAGTATTTGGAAGTCCATGGAGGTAATACGGGAGAAGGTGGGCCAAAATAACCACAAAACGACGAGCGCCTTTTGAGGCGATTTTTCATGTTGCAGTGAGAAGACAGCCAGACGTCTGATTATTTTCGGTATTCGTCCTCGAAAAGTCTTCTGGTCCATTCACACTATGCACGATAAAAGTTTTCGCTGAGTCCCCTCCGAATGATACATGGACGCACTTTTCGCCATTCAGAGGAATGTGCCAGTCCAACGACTACTGATTTGCGGCGTCGACATCCATTTAGAGAGTGCCAGCATTGGAATCCAGGATTTCAAGCTTTCCGCAAAATGTAGGCAGGGGATTGAAAGAACATCCGCAACATCGTTGACGTAGATCGGAAGCAGAAGCTTTTCTAAACCGGAGTCTGGGGGAACTCCAGTGGAGACCGGGGTCGAAGAAGTGTGGGTCGAGCGTATTTTCACAGGGAATGTTCTACCTGTTATGAACGTCTGAATCCAGCGTATGATTCCCAATTTATAGCTCACAAGACTTGAGGTTATGGAGCGAAGAGATTTGTGGGACTCGTAGCGGGAGGTACAGCTCATGAACCACGGTTCAGTAGCAGCAGATACACAAGGTTCAAACGGTGGCAAAAAGGCTACAGCCAACCTCAGACCCACCTGCTGGCTAATTTTAACCGGTTGGTTTGTAATACGATATAAATCATTTTGGGCCACTGGCACTGAACGATAATCGGCATCCTGTAGAGCCGAACCTCTTTTTGTCTAACACCTCTAGAATGCTTTATAGATGGTCTGTTTTTTCATATAAATGTCACACGATATCCCCCTTATTATCGGTTCACCCGATGCAATAGCTGATGTCTTCTGGTTACACTTTCCGCCCACAAATTCGCGCTTGCACTTCTAGGTCTTTGTGCCCATGGCAAGCACTTCAATTGGCAGACAGAAATTTACACAGCCGAATGGCAGACAGATACTCCTACACAATTGGTCGATTAAGGTGTGTTAGGCGGAGAGAAAATCTTTTGGGGTTTGCAGATTGTGGAGCACAGGAATTTGGAAGGAAAGATGAGCCAGACCGAACAACAAGGGGTGGTGAAGGCAGTGTGTCTACAGAGTCCTGGACTAGTAGCGTCCATTCCAGCAGTCAGCGTAATAGGAGAGTGTTTGAGCTGCTTCCGAAAATAAACGCTTCATTTTGGGCACCAAGATAATTGTTGTGACTACTGCGTATTAAGGTTCTGACCTGCTTGAAGCGATTAGGCCTGACTGAGTGTGGGCTTGTCTGGACGGACACTTAAACTTCAAGTCAGGCATCGGAAATAAGGTGACCCATCGCTGTGGGCGGTTACGGCCGGGAGGGCTGCTTGTGGGGTTGGTCAGTAAACCGACGCCCGTAGACTCCTATGGCACGCTTGGACGGCAAGCATGATTGTCAATGTTTTTTGCTTTTATTTACCTGTGCTCAACTGTTTTCTTGGGGCTTTCTAACCACTCCCGGGGAGCACGCGCAAAATCGTTGCGCCAATACAGTCGTCCGAGACATCGAACGATGGAACTGAGCACCATTAATCTGACTGTGTCTAAAAATCTTTTGACATGTCTACTTGAGGCCCTCAATAAACAGCTGGTCCAATGAAACTTGAATCGTATATACGCCTGGAAAAATTAAGTCGCGTCGGTTGGAGAGACGGAGGAGTAAATTGTCGGATTTCATGCCTCTAGGCACCAATATGTGTTTGATAGAGTCAGTATTTTGCGGGTCGGATTGGCGGCCACGTAAGTTGGTGTCATAACTGGAGTACTTAATCGACTGCAATGGGATGTAGTGGTCTGACTACCCAAAAAGCTACTTTACCAGGAGTGTGTGGCAAAGTAATAAAACTAATAAAGCAAGCTTGAATAGACAATAATAAACAGGTCAGATGGGACAGATTCACCAAGAATTGTTCTCTTTTAAACGGTTCGTCGTTGGCCCAGATCAGCGAATAAATAATTATCCAGTTCAGGGGTCTTCTTCTGAACAGTTTCCACATACACCAAACTCCGAAGATAGTCTGAACTGTTTTGATGCCAGAGTTAGCACATAAAACTCGCAAATGACCGCTGTAAGCGCGAGCGAAATCAGAAGATAGAGTCGAAGCACGCGACCACGTTTGTATTGCGTGAAAGTGTACAAATGCGCGTTTTTGCAGCTTTCCATATTCAAACAAAAAATCTTTATGCGATTAAAAGGACACGTAATGTTATGACGGAAGCAAAAAAGCTACAAAACACCACTAGAGCGTTGACCATGAATGGGGAGGATGCTCGAATCATGAAAATAATTGATAAAAATGTGCTCACTTCAAGTTTCGTAATCAGTTGAGTGTTAAGGGCAATGGACGCTTTGTCCGGGACGACTAGTAGGAGGAGTTAGGTTGGCGATATGGTGTAGCTTGAGTAGGTGCGGGCGCTGGAGGGATAACAGGATTGCTGTATGTGGTCGTGGGCGCTTCGATGAAGGCAGGCTTCAGGTGATTAATGGAGACTGTATCATGCTTTCCGGTTCTCTCTAAAGCGCAGTATTTGGAGTGACGTTCGATGACGTTTAAGGGACTACCATAATAAGGTTGAAGAGGTTTCCTTGTTGCGTCATGCCGAGATGGTTGAGATGGGCTCTTTTTGTGTTGATCGTTTTGTCTGTATCGCACGAAGTTCGGACATGTGCTGTTTTAGACGGGTGCCGAATGTGACGGGTGAGTCGGGCTCTGCACCAGAAGTAGAAAACCAGTTCACTAGGTAAACATAAAGTTGTACCATATACTATTTCGGCTGGTAAACAGTGAAGATCCTCCTTGATAGTGGAACGAATAGCTAGCAAAATGAGGAGTAAAGAATAGGATTATGAAGATAGGTTCATTTGGGCAGTCAATGCAGCTTTGAAGTAGCGTCGGAAACGTTCAACCAGACCTTTGTGACAGGGGTGATACGCGGTTGTCGAAATGTGATGAAACCGAATAATGAGGACAACTCACGGGAGAGGGCGCACTTAAGTTGCGAATCGCAATCGGTGGTAACAGAGGAAGGTGTGTCAATACTTCTCACCCAATGCTGAAAAAACGATAGCGCTGCCATTTCAGCTGAAGTATCCGAAATGGGTGCAGCTACCGGCCAACAGTTGAAACGATCAATCATGGTGAGAATATGAGTAAAACCGTTTGATGAGGAAAGTGGACCAACGACAGCGGGATGACCTTGTGTGAACTGAGCATTAAGAACTGCAAATGAGCCGAGAGGTGAGTTCGTATGCGGAGTTACTTTACTGCGTGGACAGGCGATGCACTGTTTGTCCAGGCTGTTGGATTGTTATTCATGTAGGGTCACACGGAACGTGCACTAACCAACTGCTTTGTTGCCCTGATTCCTGTCTGAAGGAGTTCATGAAAGTGCTCGAAAACAACTCGTCGAAAAGCGTTGGGGACGACTGAGCAAGCTGTGCCGGTGGACATATCACAAAGAATGGTTGGAGACTGGAGGGGTAAGGGAATTGAAGAAAATTAAAGTAAAGGATAGTATGGACGTAAAACTAGGATCACAGTGCTGAAGGTTCGCCAGCCTTGCAAGGTGCAATTGCGTGGAAGAGCGGAAAATGTTGAAGTCTGGGCCGGATAGGGCGCCTGCGGCGACATTGTCCGATATTAGCGTGTACCGAATGTCGGTAGTGAATTGGAAAATATAGTCCAGACGACGTATCTCGCGTAGAGAATGGCGGTCAGACTTGGCGTTGACAGCATACGTAAGTGACTAATCATCGATTTGAATGGTAAATGATCTAAATTCTAAAAAGTACCGAAAATGGCGAATAGCAAGGCAGACTGCGAGTAATTTACTGCCAAAAGTACTTTAACGCGTCTGGACAGCCTGCATCTTCTGAGAAAAAGGCTAATGGTTGAAATACGTTATTAATAACTTGATAGAGTAGAGAGCCGACAGCAGCGTTCGAAGATTAGTTGTCAGAATAAGCTTTGTGTTATCGTGAGTACCTAGAAGAGATAGTCTTGCGGCCCGAGCGATGGTTTGCTTGGCTCTTTCAGAAGCACAGTGGTGGCGGGGGGCAAGGTGACAGATTTTTCTTTGGAGCCAAGTGACTCGGTCAGTGGCTGTAAATCATCTGCACAATGAGGGACGAACCGCCGATAATAGTTGATGATACCAATAAAACGACGACGTTGGGTGATAGAGGTGGGTATGGAAAAAGATTCTAAGGCCAAAGTGCGATCGGATAACGGTGAAATACCGGTTGGGTCAATGTGCTGACCAGAGAAATCTGTATGTTATAGTTAGAAATACGCTGGAATACTGCCCTGAGATGATCTGCATGCTAGCAATTAAAACGTCGTCTAGATAAGCATAGACAAAAGACCACGCAAAACTTCGTTGATGAAACTTTGAAAAGTGTGGGCTGCATTTCGAAGGCCAAAAAGCATACGCATGAACTCGAAAAGACCAAACGGTGCTGTCATAGCTGTTTTAGGGATGTCTTCCGAGGCTACGAGGATGTGGTAGTGTGCACGTTAGGTCGAGTTTGGAGAAAATATTTGTGTGGCATAAGATACTTGCAAAATCGCGGATATGTGGGATGGGGAACCTGTCTGGGATAGTGGTGTTATTGAGGAAATGGCAATCTCCACGAGGTCATAAAACACCTTTGGATGTCTTGGCTACCATATGCAGGGGTGACGACCAGGGACTTGATGAGGGACGGATGCTGCCGAGTCCCAGCATATGTTCAAACTTGTGTTTCGCGGTCTGGAGCTTATTTGGAGGAAGTAGACGGAGATTAGTATTGAAAGGCGGACCTCTTGTCTGGATGTGGTGAACGACGGAATGCGTGACTGGCGCTGATATGCCTGATATGGATGAGTGCATTGATATGGATGAGTAAGGATACGAAACTCCATAAGGATGTCAGCAAAATGAACATCAGGGAGTATAACTCGGGTACCTGTGGATGAAGTTGGGTCACTAGTTCCGTTTACTGAGAGGGAAGTTAGCACGTCAAAGAGACGTTTGTGTCACACATTGACGGATAAGTTGTAATGGGTTAGAAAGCCTGCGCCAAGGATGGGTGTTTGAACGTCGGGCAAAAGGAAGCTCCACTTGAACGCGCGTCGCAATCCGAGGTCAAGGGTGAAGGAACGTCCGCCGTATGTAGCGATCCGGGTACCGTTAGCGCCTTGTAACTAATAAGCAGCGGAGTCAGGAAGTAGATTCTTGTATGGTAGCACACTAACTTCAGCTCCCGTATCTACGAGGAAACGTAGACCACTTGAGCGATCGGTGATGTGGAATAGGCGACTAGTACGAGGAGGGCCGCAGACAGACGTCGCCGTTACTGACTAGCCAGGATGTTTAAGAGGCTGTTGGAACGCGGCTCGAAGGAACAAGGCGGTTGGCATTTGCGTGCTTTGGGACCGAAAAATTGGTTATACTAGCGCCAAAAGGGGCGAGAACAGGACAATGATCAAAATCGTGTACATGGTCAACGCTTGTTGATCTCCAATCGTTGTAAACGACCAGTCAAGGTATCGAATCTAGTTTGCAGTTGTGAGGTGGCAGAAGGTATTGGACCGGAAGTTGTGGATGTGGCTGAGGTAGGGTAAAAGACTGAGCTAACAGGGTAACGGCTTACAGCTAACAGCTAACTGGAGTAGGTCACGTGAATTTTACCCGCAGTATGGACTAGCTGCTCCAGGCTGTGGTCATCAACGAAAGCACTGATGACGAGGGAAATAGAGGGTGGAAGTTTATGGACATGATTTCCACCGCCAGCTTACAGTCGCAGAGGAGATTACGCACATGGCGGAGCAGCTGCAACGGCGACCTTTTACCAAGTTCGACTGTGGTGAGCAAATCCCTCAGCATCTTATTTTAAGATTTTCCTGTCCTACTAATGGCAGCCCCTCACAATCGGTACAATTCGTGCGAAGCATTTACTTAGCTGGAGAACATTGACATTCTTAATTTCGTCCAGTTCCATGCCAGCATTGGTCAAGATGGTGCAATGTGACAGGTGTTTTGGCCTGGACATTGTTTGGTTTGGGGACTGGGTAGAGTCTGACCTTTGCTCTTGCCCACCGTCCGAATTTGCCATCGAGTGTAGATACACTGAGTAACAGGCACTTGATTAGGCAGTAAGAATGCTGAGTTTATGCAAGTCACCTACGGTGCTGGGTGCACCAGAATTCAAATGGCGCTAACTGACTTTTCGAGGGAATTCAACCTGTTTATTGAACAGTCTAATACCTGAGGTCAGGAAGAATGTGGCTTGAGTCGCCTTGCCATTGAGCCTCATGAGGCGGTGTACCCACCAGCCACTTGGTTAACATACAGAAACACTGTGGTACAATAATCAGTCAGGTTTACTTGAGGTTTGCCTAATCGTCTTAGCATTCGTAAACTGGGTTGCGTAAACCTCATGAAGCTACAAACCGATCGGTATGTTGTTGAGATACAACGACAAAAACAATTAAGGACAAGCTAAATCACTCGATTTCATCGAGTTGGACCGCAGTTTATAAGCCGCGCGGTAGTAAGATGGCGGCTGCAGTGCATGGGGTTACCACGATTGTTTTGTGTGGTTCTGTGCGGCCGATTTCAGCAACGACCCCAAACACCTCAGTGTCTATTTTCGAATCATGAAATCCGGTCTACTTAGCTGCCTTTGGAGGTTGCCCACTGAAGCAAGGAGAACAACAAGTGGTGCTTACTCGTGCGCTGGATTCCCTGTGCATTGAGGTATCTTCTCTGTTGAAAACAGGTATTGCATTCAAACTGACAGCCCCTCGCACTCTCCCGGCCTCCAAGGGCGTAACTCTGGTGACGCAGAGGCTGTTACAGCTTGATATGGCTGGGTGGCCTCAGAAGCGTGCCATTCATAGTACCGATATCCGGAACTACAGAGAGCCCTTGACAGAGCGGTATCCATACAAGCCAACTAGACTATATAGCCATCAGTTACAGATCGGTCACTACCTGCCACTCCTTTTGGTGTGCTTGCGTGGGCTCTGGGCACTCCCTTGCCCGCTGTCGCTTTTTGTTACGCCTTCCAGTTTTACGCAAGACGTACACACTTCGCTTGGCCTTTGAAAACCCAGTGGTCCCGGTAGTCGCAGCCGGTTCCTTGGACGCTTGGCGGTTTGTCCGACGTTGAATAATAGTGGCCACGGGAAACAGATATCCAAAGCGATACTCAGAGCCGGAACTTCTGTCTGTGGTTGAGCTCAGCAAACCTCGTCTAAAAAATTGGATTTCCGATGGGACCTTATCCTTGCTGGAGGCCGGACGACAGCATTTTCTTGAACGGACGTTAGTGTACCTGAGTGTCCGTGCAGGCCAAGAAGCTTGATAGACCTGAGAGGCCAAAGAGGTAGGGGGTGCGAGAATTAGTGGAAATGCACGCGGGCTGTTGAGTTTGATTCTTTCGACTGATCCTTGGAAGCCTTTTGTTAGCTAAATTATCAGGCACCCAAATGGACTTCTGATATACAGCAAAGGAGAGCGTTAAGACCGTTGGGTACAGTATTTTGAACAACGATTCTTTTAACTATCATCTGCTTTCAGTCCGGAATGATGACCTTCAGTTAAAAGCTTGGCCGTAAATGTGGGATCCCCTCAGCCATAGAAATATCCGTCTGTGCAAACGTGTTCAAGCGTTATCCCACTCCCGGTCCTGAAGACCTTCCATCTTTTCTCTTTACGGATGGTGGTAAAATTCTTCAGCCAGTGCCCTCTGGCATATCTGCAACTGTCTGGAAAAAATCTACCCAGTACTTTGGGGTCGAATCGATTATACTCCCCGTTTTAAAAAAGCGGTGTATGCGGTGAATGCAGTTACCAGAGGGGTGTCATTCGATTACAATTTTTACAAGGCTAATCGCGTCGCTGAGGTGGCTCGTGAATCTTTGAGCCGTGAGCAGCAAACGGGATTCCGACCGGATAGAATGTGCGGCCTGCGCATCTTCACACTCCGTTAGGTTTTGGAGCAATATCGTTGATATAGGCGGCCCACAGTCTTGACGTTCCTTGTTTTGAAGGGATGTGATTTTGTTGACCGATCAGCGCTATTAAGTACACTCGCTAAACAGGGAATACCCTAGGTGCGCCCCAGATAGCTCAGTGTTTCGTGATTCGAATGCAAACGCAGCAGCTTGATAGCTCCTGTCTACGCTTTGTCACTGTGGTTGTATCTCGGTCCTCATTATGGACACCGAGAAGTTTTTGCCGTTGGAAGCTTTATTTTTCTTCCTTCTTCCTTTTTCTTCCGAGAAATTTGTAAACATAATCTGGTCCCCATATTCACATGCCTCTGGGTGTGTGGGTAAATGGTGAGCTTCCTAAAAGATACGAAAAGTGGCTTCCAACAAGGATATTGGCTGTTTCTATTCTTTTTCAACTTCGTCGTCGATGAAACAGTGAACTAAACACTGAAGGGTCTACGAAACCTGAGTGTTCAAATCACTGCCTGTGTTAACCTTGTCAATCTGGAGTACGTGGACGATATCTTCTCCATATTTGAAGACAAAGGCGAATCGTAAGTTCCGTTTAAATAAACGGACCACCATCATGTCATCTTTCGGCATACGCCTAGCATTTTTGAAGCACAGAGTCATGCTTCAGAACGTGCTGTCTCTGAATGTACCTCTTGCAATTTAAGGAGAATTAGTGGAGTTTATGGAGAAGTTCACATGCCTTGGTAGTTGTGTTAGTACTAATGGAGGTGTGTCTGATGAATTCAGTGCAAGAAGCTCCTAATTTGCGTCACTTATGGCGTCAAAACGGCATATTCCTGGGTTTCCTGGGTTGAGTGTACCACGCTAAATTAAGTGCTATGTTTTTGTATGGTTACGGGACATGGTCTCTGCGAGCAGATGATCTGAGACGTTTTGCTATTTTTGACCACCGATACTTCAAAAGAGTTACTGATATCTGATGGCGTCAACGAATTTGTGACACGGTAATTGGAAAACGGGTATTTGTTTGTGCAGCCATGACTAATCACCATCAACCAATGGTGTATGTCCAGAAGACCTTGACGTGCGCAATCAGATTGCAGTGAAAACCGATAAACCGACCTGATTAATTCACAGGTGGCTTGGTTGAGCTCATCGTTTCATTGCTGTCTAGGTTTTAAAATCTCGGCTGTGGTTAAACGGACGTTAAGTCTAAACTTTCCAAGGTTGATGGCTAAATTGCTTTCATTATTTGACCTGCTTTCATTATTTTACTAGTATCTAATGGGGAAATTAGTAGCCGTATGACAGCAATTATAAATTTGCAGTTTATTTGCCACGGCAGACTTATGTTTTTCTGAAAAAATTGCCGGAAGGGAATAAGGGGAAGCCAAACAACCCCAGCACGCTTCTTCCTCTAGTAAAGCCCCTAGTCATTGCAGAAGGATTGAGTCAATTTCAGTCGTCTGGGGTACTGGTTTTGTTTCCAAATGTTAAGAAAAAACTGACGTTCCGTTTACGAAGAAGGTATTTACCTACCTAAAGGATGACATGGCTTCAAACAGTACAACTGATTTTGAGGTGAACAGAAAGCTAGAAGTTGTCTACACCTCACCAGGTCATGCAGTAACTTGCAATATTTATGTAGTGAAATGAACTACCATAGGAGATTGCTTTTGGAGTCAGCTCTGTCAGATTTACAAGTAGGGAGGTACTAGCGTTCCAACAGTGTGAAACACTCTAAATAGATTCACGCTAATCCTCGGAAACATTTTTCCAGACATGAATGATGATATCTTCAATATCCCTGATTACTTAGCTTTTAAATTACATTCCATTAGTGCTAAAAGGTTTACGTCTGATATTGGCCTGTTTAACTGATGTCCGTGTCCAAAAAAATTAGGAAAAAATGAGGAAAAAAGACGACAATCACACTTTGTTTCTAATACATATTTTGCTCCGAGACATGCTCAAGCACTTGGTAAATATTTTTCCTTCTTGCGATTCCCCATCAGACGTCGAATGGAAACATGGTTGCAAACAGCTCACAGTATCACACATTGCAACACATCCCAATTCAATTGTTGCCGGTTTTCCGGAGAAACTCGAGGAGTTGTCTGGTTGTTCGGATCGGTGACTCATCAGTAACCATTCTGCCCGTCCACGTACACTCGCTCGTCCATGAGATCTGTGAATCACCCGCAGTCAGTTTACTAGCAAGTGCAGGCATGTGCGATGAGATGCTGTCATTGGAGAGAGGGGGCAGGTACGGACTTGGAAGTACATCCGTTCGCAACTAATTACTGATAGCGTAAAAAGTGTCGTAGTCCCTTGTACAGACCTGTGTATATTTTTTTTGAAATCCGTGTGTTCTCCTGTTCGCCAATCTAAAGCATTTCCGAAAAGTTGGGTCTATGAATGGGTAGCAAAGACGCTAAATAACCAAACTGTGAACACTGAAGCGGTGGCTCCCGAATATCCAAAGAGAAGTGGAGCTAATTAGATACGTTTACGCACATAATGTGCGCAAAGTATACTCGGGAATGTCCCCATTTTCTGTTTACCCCTATTCAGGACGATGTCAGTGACATAAGTTCCCAAAAGTTGCCAGTAGCTCATTCAGTACGCTAGCCTACTAGTATAACCGCCTGCCGTCAGTAGGAAACGACCAATGCACTGCCGCACGGGTTTATGGAAACAGGATTTTTGCAGCCCATGTTCACTACGCAGATAGAGCGTCAAGTTTGATTAGTATGTCCCAAAATGTGCAATGATTCTCCGTTAAAAGGGTCCATATATGAAGGATTTTCTATTTGCTTTACTTTACTTTTGGACTTGTGCGCTGACGATAGCCGGATCAGCTATTCCGCCACAAAAGCAAAGAAGTAAACTGTTTCAGAAGGGTTTGGTATACGATCGGTAGTTTTTTGGGCAACGTTTCGCTTTTGACACATGAAAGTCTGTATAGGTCTATATAGGACAAATGGCCAGGAAACTGCACACCAGTATCGGAGAGCATAAGAGGAAAGTAAATAGGCCGCTGAGAAAAGCAGATGAATATCGGGCGTTACTAAAAGACTCGGCAATTGCAGAACATGCACTGGACACGGGGCACAAAATAGATTTAGAAAATGTTGAGTTTTTGAGGTGAGGACTACAGTCCATGTCACAGAGAGACTGATGGCCGAGGCGGTAGAAATCGTCAAGCATCCCAGCGTTAACAGAATAAAAGGCGTGGAACTAGCAAGCGTGTGGAGAACGGTTTTGGATCAGTCGAGCTGACACGTGTTGGTATGCGGTCATCAGAAGTAGGAGTAGTCATCATCTGAATTCCACTTGACCTCACCCCCCCCCCCCAACGAAGACCAAGGAAAATCTACCAGTGGCACCCGAGGTGAATCATCATTTAAAGCACCCTGAAGTGGAAGATTAAGGAACAAGAGCCGGTCAGAACTAATTTGAAACTCCTGCAACCCATCAATTCAAGATTTTGGCAACCACACTAGCCGACAAGAGCCGTTAATTGACACTGAACACTGACCTAGTGTAATAATCTGAAAAGAACTTACTGATCGGTTCCCCGTCTGCCTTAAAACCTGGCCAATTTGGTGACCTGTTTATTTGGCCTGGTGAGGCTTTTGTGTGAAAAGAGAAACGCTGCCCAAATAAAAACTACCGATTGTTTACCAAGCCCTTCTGAATCGATGACTTCTCTATCGGTTCCAAACTTTTCCAATTGATTGAAAAGTAAACTGTTGTTTCTACGCATTCACTGTTTAATCATTATGATCTCAGCCAAAATGTTACGTACTACCTGTTTAGGAAGCACATCTTTAAGGAAGTGTTTGGCAATCATTTTCCAAATATGTTATCTGTACCACATTACTTTTGTTGTCAAACATAACGTTAGAGATCCAACACGTTTCAGGCAACCCCTTAACCGTACAAGTAAGAACTTACCAGCGGAGGCAGTATTCACGAATTCTTTTACAGTTTGTACCGTCATCTCATCATGGTCTGGTGAGGTCTTTGATGTTAACGCTTAGGGATTTTGTCTGTCAGAAATGGTAAAACCGGTTGATGTGGTCCTGGTTATTCGTCAGTCTAACCACCCGAGTAAAATTCGCCGGGAATGCTGGCTAACAGAGACCTGATTTTTATTGCAATTTCACTGGTTATCCGCACCACGCGTTCTTCTCCGTAAGGGGAAGGGGCGGATAAGTGCTACCCAATGGAGTAGCACACATCAACACTGCTCACTGAGAGCAGGTCAACGTACTGTGAGGTTCAAAAGTCACGACAACTAGGATTCCGAAATAACTTGACCAGTACATGATAGCCAGCTGCTGTGGCAACAGATAAAGGTATCTGGCGGCTCTTGAGGTTTTTGGGAGGGTAGGTACGAGTCCTTGCATAGAAAACTCAAGTCTACGGACAAAGAGCCAAGGTTTTCGTTTTTTTTCGCTTCAACTGTTTAGAAAAACCACGTTTTATGTGTACCCAGTTTCTCAGTTTTCCTTGCTGTTGTATGACTCCGGTCAACTACCAGCTATTTGACATTCCTGATGTATGTTTTCACCTCACCCTGCTCTATCTAACCTTATTACGCCATATTCTGGTGGATGCATTTGCTTGCGTGGAGTTGGCCATAGTGTAGCGCTGACAACAGGTATGCAGGACCTAACGTATTTGGATCTTTCAATGGTGAGTGCGGCCCGTAAGTGGATCCCGTCTATGCTAAAAAAGTGGAGAGATGTACAATCATTTCATTTCCGCTGGGAACCATCAGTAGTGTGCATCTCAAGAAACTCCGGGGCGTTTCGAATCTGTGACCTTGTGGCTGTGATCAACTTGCACTTAGATAGGATATGGCAACGCCCATTCTTCAATCGAAGAATCCGTGTCATGTAGTCGCGTGCAAATTGACAAAGATTGTCTTCGCTTGCAGTGCGAAATCTCTCTCAAAACTTTCAAAATATACACACCAATGAGGTAAATGAATGACTGAATTTGTGGGTACCCAATGGAAAGTGAATGAATGACCCATCCATTTGGCAGGCTTTACCAGTCCGGTTACTGTATGCCAGGTAAGTCGGCGCAAGTAGTCTCATAATGGTGATTGACAGTACAACCTTTAGACTCGTCATCTCATGCAAGTATACATCATAAGTGCACTTAACAGATGGTTGAACCAGAGAGCAAAAGACTCATTTATCCTGAAACCACAGCCATGTGCCACGTTCACGTACTAGGTGCCCACACTAGTGGAACCGACTAGGATTACTGAAAATTGTTAGTAACAGTTACGTAACAATACACCCCTAAAAAAAGAAACCGTGTTTATATCGGACAATCGTTTCTGAAAAGGGTATTAACAAGGAGGATTCCCACCGCTTCCAACATGGAACTTCCACAAATTAATTTAGATTTTTCGAGGCGGCAATCTTTATAACCGGCTACCTGATAGAAAGGAGAGGCTGCGTGTTTTCTATTCAACGGTTGTTTAAGCCTTTAGAAAGTGAATACTTCCCAACTGTTTAACCCTGCTTCAAACAAGAAAAGTAAAACCAGTCCTCTTTTTCAACCCCTCTTGATCATTATTGACAACAATCAGAAGGGCACACTTCAGACAGCAGTGGCGATTTTCAGCCAAAATCTTCCACGTGGGACTCAGAAATGCGAGGCTTTGAGTTGCTTGTTGTCCTGTTAACCTACACTGAATTTTGAGCGTCTAGTTCATGTCACATGAGCAGGTATTCATCGTCTCCTTGAGTGGTTATTTTCAGTTAATTTGGTGATGTATTTATATTTGCCAGCGTTACTCACATCCTCTTCGGAAGTTGGAGAAACGTTGTAATCAAAATTTTGTGACATGTACTTCTGGAATCGTGTGGAACTCAGCAAGTACTAAGATATCAATCAAGAA
Organism: Clonorchis sinensis; assembly: GCA_003604175.2. Lineage (NCBI taxonomy): Eukaryota > Metazoa > Platyhelminthes > Trematoda > Opisthorchiida > Opisthorchiidae > Clonorchis > Clonorchis sinensis. Next base: position 10,529,727 of record CM030375.1, on the reverse strand, counting down.
TTCGTTCTGAACGTGAAATCATATCCTTTAGAAAACCCGAGGAGCATTGTAGAGCTGTTTTTCTCCCCATTAAGGCTCTTCTTTAGGGAGATTCGAACCCCGTCCTCCTGGGCAGTAGCAGGGATCTAAACTCTACTGAAATTTCTAAGCATCTTCAGGCTATCAAAGAAAAACACAAAAACATCAAATCCGAAAAATAGTTACCAATGGTGTGCAGGAAAATCTTGGAGTCCTTCTAGCGACTCCTAAACTTAGGTGAAATATGAGGAGATCGAAAACTCCTTATGAGTAGTGCGATATGAGTACCTCCTTTCCGAAATAGTGTGCAGTGATTAGTCCGCATAACAAAGTTCACGTCATGGATTTCGCTGTACGAGTCTGTCACTTGAAAGTTCTGTGTTCGACTATCCTTGACCGCATCCGTTCCGATAAAGCCGAATGAAACCACAAACTTGAGGTGGCGGACAGAAAATCACATTCCAGGTCAGTACACAATGTATTGCGCTTGGTGATTTCTCCTCACAACTGGGAAGAAGAGGGTGGCTGGGTGAAATGGCAAGTGAATGGAACTGTAGGCAAAATCGCTAAAAGCATGACGCGTGGGCTTCAGCAGTAGAACTAGGAGGTCGCTGGAAGGTCGCAAGAAGTGCTAAAACACCGAGAAGAGGGATTAACAACAACACCAGAGGAGAACACCGTTTTATCACTCTCATGTAACCACATCAGTTTATTTGAATAAACCGGAGAAAATATGAGATGAACGAGGCCCTGGGGCTAGCCTTCCAGAAATATCCGAGGTAAGTGTGCTTGCAAAGCTCAGTTAGAGAATTTGGGTAGAAACTGACAGCACGAACGCCAGTGAGATTGGTTAGACGCCATATCTTTTAGTGTCTTCCGCCAAGCACACGGAGAGTCACTTGACCCTTCTCTGAAAAGACAGCGGCATTTCGGTCCTGGAATGGAAGCACGCAAAAAAGCCCATATCAGTCAAAGAGTCCGTAATGTGATATAATAATCTTGACTGTTCGACGAATTAAACCAAACAATTTCAGGTAAGTAGAATCTAGGTAAATACAGCTCAAAGTCGGTTGGGGGAAGCGTCAAGGTTCCGAACGAAACCACAGGTAAATTATCGGCACATTCGTCAAAATTATCTGATGGCTGAGAAGCGGGAGATGTTTGCAAAGTTAACGAACTACATGTTCCTTTCAAGGATGTTCCCTTTGATACAATTCCATCCTGCGGGGAATAACGGGATCAAAATCCCGATTTGCTGCCTGAATAAGTGTCACTAATTTCAGTTTTAAGGGAAAGCGAAAAACAAGCTGTTTTCAAAGTCGTACATTCGAATAAGATGGCAGTCCCTAATAAAATGAGAACGGAAATTTATGAATAACTAAGAACTTCTAAAAATGGCCTATGGTTGCGAGATACACTAATGTGTAGATCAAGTTACTGAAATTTTTGGTTTTTGCACCAGAAATAAAGATTACCGTAGACAGCAGCACTACCTGGAATGGGACAAATTTTTGCTCTCATACCATCCCCACTTGCTAGTCCAAAAAGCAAATTCCAGCTTTTCAAGATGAATATCCAGCACCATTGTTGCTTGCTTTCTGCTTGTCTTTAGACCAAGAACAGTTGACTAGTATCGGAGGGCAGCAGAATTATCGCCATTCTACTGATTGTAATTTACGTAAATTGATGATATAGCAGGGATAACAGAAATCTTGTTAATTAAAATGCACTTACTGCTTTGTATTCTAGGGTACCGCTGTCTGCAGGGTGCCAAAATCTGCTCTAAAATTTTTGATGAGAGCACTTTTGTGACTTTTGAGCTTCCGGGGAAAGTTCTTGTTTTGTCGGGTCCAAATCCGTGCCGTCTGTGGATTTCTTCATTTTCAGTGGTGTGCTTTTGCGTCACGTGATACGGATAGGTTATTGCTGTGCAGTCACATTTTGGTGAAAAATGTGTCGAATAACTGAACGCAAATGATTAAAGGTGGAGATCGATCTGAATAAACCAAATCAGCTTAACCACAAATGAAGGTCACACGAAACTACCAGCAATTTGCTATGTTCGCTAGTCTGTTTTTTCGTGGAGTGATCTTCCGCTTTCAAAATTGAAACGATATTTATAAGAATGATTTCATCAGCTGACGTGCTGTTTTGCTTGGTTTTCAAAGGATCAGAAATATACTCCTTTATTACTTGTGGAAAGCAGGATTTAGCATACTTCGTGGCGCGCTTTCAGTTTAGTAATTTCCCCAAATGTAGACCTTTGAAATGCAGTAGTAAACAAATTCGTTTGAGGAGTTTCTCTCTTTTTTTCCGTATTTTCTACCGTGATGCAACAACACATTTGTTCTACACATCCATAGTGGTTTTTGCTTGTTATCTAGTTGGGTAATCATTGGACCATGCAACCGTGTTCTACTTGAAGCCCGACCAAACAAAATTCATCTGTTTGTCATGGCCATCATCGAAGTGTCAGTGTTTATGAGAATGGGGTTGGTAGCTCAGGTAACGTAGATGGTCGTTGACTTGTTCGCTGAGCTGGGCAATTTGATTGCAAACACTTCGTCTCCAATCGAGATGACATCATCCAGGGTCACAAAATGGAACCCACACAGGTGAAGGGTAGGGGTCATCAAAGAATCGACCAGGGTACGAGAGTGAGGAAGAGCATGTTCAAAGGTTACGTGTTTACCGGCCAATCAGGGCACAGGATAACAGACCAACCAATGGGACCGCCCAACCGAGCAACCAATCATAGTCGAAGGTCAGCTCCAGCTAGCAGCACGTATATCAAATCACAGCAAACAAAAAGCAATCTACCGCTACACTCCAAAAAGCTCCATAGCAACACAATGATGATGTAACCTCGATTGGTTTGGAAACGTGTGTAATCAAACCATAGGAACTGCGTTGCTTGAGCTGGAACTGCCCGAAATCTAGATTGAAGAAATGTCGGGTTGCATCACACGGTTTGTGAAGCAGATCAGTACTGGGGTCTGCTGCACCCGGGGGAAATCTTTCCACATGCCAAATAGTTAATACCCTTGTCCTATTTAGCCTAGGGTGAAGCGTGCATCACCCATTGACTAAGAATCCCCTGGATGTTCGTATTTTATTGACCAATGATGTTAGACGTGAGCAAGTGCGGAGGTAAAGTCAGCCACCCCGCAAAGAATTTCCCAACAGTTTTGACTTGGTCGGGATTCAGGAAACAGTATGCGAAAGGGGGACTATCACTGTAGTCCTAATCAGAAGATGTGGCCACCCCTTGAAGTTTTTCAGACGAGTCATTCTAACGGAGTGTTTGTCCTGTAAACAATAAATATGCCGGAAAGCCGAGAGGTACTGTACAGGTGATTCATTCTAATCTCACAAAACTCCAGGGAGTTTCGAACCCTCCGCTTCTTGGATAGTAGTTTAAAAGAATGGCTGTTCACTAATTATATCGCACGCAAAGTGGCCTTCTGTCGTTTTATTCATGAAAAATAGCTTTCATCTGGTCTGCCAGACATGAAGAATGTTTTAGTAGTCTGACTTTTGTATAAAAAACGCACCTGATAAAAGCAACAAAATTTTTTCACTATCAATGCTGCTATGTCACCCGAAGGTTGCATGAGGGCTGGGATACTGTCAGGTTGCCCAAGCCTAGACAGGGGAAGTCGAGATGCAGAAATCGGGTTCGAACCACGGACCTTCCGGTCAGTAAATTCGCGCTCTTACCATTTGGGCCATCTCGCCCCCACTATCAATGGGTGGACTGACTTTAACAATCTACGTCAGACTCGTGTACTTTGCGCCTTTTAAACTCTAAGCCATACAACGACCTTGATAACTTTGCCAACACCTTACTCAATCCCGGTAAATTTTCAATCATTGTTGGGTTTATTTCAATGAACGGCAGAGGTAGTTAAAAGAAGCGCACACAGTTTTGATAGATTTTGCTACGTGAACCCGCATGTCTCCAGACTGTTAACATGTCATTGAGCCCTCCAGGTGTTTGATGCACACCAGACGCAGACCTGAGCAGATGTCAATGAGACCTATTTTGACTGGAACTGGTCGTTCAACACCCTTTTACCGGTCCGCCGTTAGTCCGACGCAAGCACCATTGTCAACAATTTTGATGAAAACGACCCCCAAGGAAATCCTTGTGAATCTCGTAAGTTAGTGATGTTTCGCTTATTTGTAGTGAGGACGTACGTTAAAAAATTCAGCTGAACAAGGCATTTTGTACCTACTTAGGGTTGACAAGCGTGGTCTTGGTTTTGAGTAGTGGCCCACTGTAGAAAATCCCCGTATTTTTGCAGTAAACATCCAGTTAACTCCAAAACCCTTGCGTGAAGATCGAAAAATAGCTGCTAACTGCTCACGGCTCAGGTGATATCTGATCAAATCATCTCTTTCCACAGATATTTGAGTGCTTCTTCTCGTCAGCTGACAATGGGTTTCCATTTAACCGCTCTTTATCAGTTGGAAATCAAAGCACATATGAAAACCTGACAAAGTCTTGCACGCTATGCCGCCAGAAGGGACCATATCGACCTTGCCGATTGTGTCGTACCGTGAGAAACAGCGCGGCATGTACAAATCCACGGCGGTTAAAAAAACGTCAAAGTTTCCACATGAAGTGTTTATAAGAATGGTATCTGGCCAACGTTTCTATGAAAATTACGTTTTGTCTCTCGCTTTTGTTTGGTTATTGGTCTGTTCGAGGAGCTTGACAGTTAGTCTGCAAACGCTTTTTATCACCAACCAAGGTGACTTCGTAGTGCGAGACCGCGTGGGTAAAAGCCCCTCGTTCTTCCTGTGCTCATATAGTTTTTAGACAGTCACAACAGTGACTTTTGCGGCCCCAGTTAATTTTCGGATATCCCCTATTCATTCTAGGCAGCGACGTCCGCATTGGCATGCTGAAACAGACAGTGAACAGTGCATTAAGAGATTTGACGGCACAGGTCACCGATTGACTTTTTATATCTCTGTTTGGTAGTCGTAACACACACATGACAAGATGGAGTTTGGAGTGAGCTTTTAGTGAGTAATCCTCAATATTCACAATCAGGAAACCTCAGGATCGCAGACCAAACGACTGCGTCTCCAGCAAGAGAGGTTGTGTGATTCTGACGCAGAGTATTTGCTTCCCAGCTGAAGAGGTCTCAAATTGAGTTCAACCCTCACGGGTGCAGCTCGGCCGTCTGCTGAGGACTGTTTTTTGCTGGGGTTGGTCTATTCAGATAAGAAGTATGAATTCTCGTACAGGCTGTTGCCCTGGTCATATTTTTCGACCGCCTTTTTCAGAGGGGGGTTGGTTAAAATGGGATATAACCTACATCAGTTTGTCAAAAGCACGTCTGCTACAATCATTGGAAACGAAAAATTATGCTTAAAAGTGCGTTCCAATGACGTTCTACTTTAGCAGTAATCGGCGAGAAAAACGTTGTATGTGAGTGCACTTTATGCCAGATTTACTCTCACTTTCGATAGAAAGCTACGTGCAGGAAAGGGGTTTACCCGCATGGCAAAAAGAAGAATAGTAAAGTTGTCAACAGAAACCCTGTTAAAATTAATTAGTTAATTTTCTTGACAAGGCATACGCAAGATCCTATCGTCAAATGGATAGCACATTGTCGCTAAGTCGTGGCTATCTCGTCATTACTGCCCGTAAAACTATGGGTAGTCTTTGGTTCCTAACAACACCCCATTCCTTGTATTCCGCGGACCTCATCTTATCACGAGAATGGTTTACATTTGCCGAGAAACTGCTCATGAATCGTTTTCAAGAATATTTTGCCAAATTCTGTTTATACTTGTCTGTCCAAATGTATCCATGAGCAATCCTTTTCATGTTTTAAATGGACAGTAGCAGCAATGTCAACACAGGCTTCGCATTCACTTGAATGCCATCCCGTTACTCTTTTTAGGTAGATACTTTGGTCGTGACAACCATGATGATCAAATCTATTTGGTCAAGAAACATTGGATTTGAATTAAATTTTTAAGCTAAGCATTTTAATGCAAAAGTCGTAGAAATACCATAGTAATGCCATGGCCTGTAAATTGACGCTTTCAGACGGCCAAGAGTTGTGTTACCTCTTTCTGACGGCAGAATCACTTTCACAAACTGATTGAAATGGTTTTGAAAAACTAAGGCTGATAGGTCTCCGAAATGCTCCGCGATGTCCCCGGAAGTACAACACTTCAAGAACAATGGTGATGGTGCAAGCCGCTTGGATGAATTTGAAAACAAATAAAACAAACTCTTGGGGAGAGAAGCAAAATTTGATAGGGACGAAACAAAAACTAAAGCAAAAGCAAAAGCTGTCTTGTGACAAATACACTCATGTGTAAATCACTTTGGTCTTTACAGAGACTCAACTGAATCTCCAATTTATGGTATTCTCCAACTGAATATGTTGCACACAGACCGCCCAATGTTTCAGTTGGTACCATACTCAAGATATCGCATAAAGTTTCAAAGTTTCAAAGTTTCATCGCTTCAAAGTTTCAAAGTTTCAAAGTTTCAAAGTTTCAAAGTTTCAAAGTTTCAAAGTTTCAAAGTTTCAAAGTTTCAAAGTTTCAAAGTTTCAAAGTTTCAAAGTTTCAAAGTTTCAAAGTTTCAAAGTTTCAAAGTTTCAAAGTTTCAAAGTTTCAAAGTTTCAAAGTTTCAAAGTTTCAAAGTTTCAAAGTTTCAAAGTTTCAAAGTTTCAAAGTTTCAAAGTTTCAAAGTTTCAAAGTTTCAAAGTTTCAAAGTTTCAAAGTTTCACTACTCATTAGGTTGCTGAAAACTTTTCGACAGCCCACGACCGGTTTCGCCCTACCAGTTCGGGCTCACCAGGTAGGCGCAGTCCCCGAGATTCCGTCAACCTGATGTTCTACTTGAACCCAAATTGGACTGATTGCGACAAATACACACATTTGCAAATCGATTTGGTTTTCACGGGAGACTCAAGTGAATCTCTCGTTTATGGTTTTCTTCAACTGAATGTGCTGCACACAGGCGGCCTCATATTTCAGTTTGTACCATATTCAATTAGAACATAAGATTGACGGGATCTCGGGGACCGCGCCTACCTGATGAGCCCCAAGAAAGGCAAAACCGGTCGTGGGCTATCGAAGAATTTTCAGCAACCTTATGAGTAGTGCACTACGTATATAAATCTAAATTAATTTGTCGAAGTTCCAGGTTAAAAGAGGTGGGAATCCTCCCTGTTAGTGACCTTTTCAGAAACAGTTGTTCCAGTCGGTCCCACCACAGCTGTATTGTGGGCATCCAATACGTGAACGTGGCACATGGCTGTGGTTTCAGGATGAATGAGTCTTTTGCTCTCTGATTCAAGCATCTGTTAAGCGTATTTATGATGTATACTTGCATGAGATGACGAGTCCAAAGGTTCTATTGCGAACTACCATTATGAGACTACTTGCGCCGACTTACCTGGCATACAGTAACCGGACTTCTAAAACCTGCCAAATGGATGGGTCATTCATTCACTTTCCATTGGGATACTCACAAATTGGGCCATTCATTTACCTCATTGGTGTGGATATTTTGGAAGTTTTGAGAGAGATTTCGCACTGTAAGCGAAGACAATCTTTGTCAGTCTGCACGCGATTACATGACACGGATTCTTTGATAGAATAACAGGCGTTGCCATATCCGTCCTAAGGCTGTTGAAGAGCTTTCAGCAACCTTGTGAGCAGTTTCCTTTAGAAAACCTGTCTTTTATATGGATATGGACAGCACATCGTTCCGGAATCTCAGTGACGGCCGACAGTAACGGGCCTATCGATCTTCTAGATACTGGTTTAATGTGGAGTCCTCCAGTAATACCACGCCTTTGATTGGTTCACTGTGCAAACCAGAACGTTTCTCAAATAATACTGGTGTAACGGTGGATACTACTGATGCGGCATGTGAGTAGCACGTCTTCTCGTAAATCCGCTTTGCGTCTCTTGAAAAGTGAGATCTGTTACGGAATTTGTGGAGTCTCTTTGTAGTATTTGCTTGCAGTTGAGTAGCAGTCAATGAACATCCAGAAAAAGTTCAGGAAGACGCGTTCAAGGAGAAGGTGGATATTCAGTTTTGTAAACGAGATGCATATGAGAGTTTTGCTCCCCTGTTCAATAGTCTGTAATTGTTCAATTGGCGTTCTCAGATAGACAACTCCGCAGCGAAGGTCTTCTTCCTTTCACTGGTAACATCGTTACGATTTGAGCAACACACTAAGTTCTCCTCAGTGTCCACCGAATTTCTAAGACTTTTACTATCCTACCTCCCACAAACTAGGCTGAGCGATGAGCCAATTTAGTGCAGATTCTGCCACATGCTAGCTGGCCACTGGATTGTTTTTCCGGGGCACTAACAACTTTATAACATTATACAAGATAACGTTGGAACAAAGACATTCCACAGAAAAGTCCTAAAAAACTTAAGTCAGGAGGTAATCAACTTGGACTAAATACCGAGGACGAACTAGCTATGGGTTATCAAAGAACAAAACGAAAAACAAGTAACAGCACGATGGATCGATATTCTAGTTCAATGAAAGAAAATAACTTGTTACGATGACAACTTGACGTGACAATTCCAGTTTTCATTGACCGGAAAAAGGGGCATTTATAAAGGTGTCTCATTAATATCCAAGAAGTTTATAGTTCTTTGTTGGTGTTGTGAGGAGATTTGGGGATTTTTGTGAAGACTTCGTCCTGTAAGTGAAGCCAATCAATGCTGAAAAGCCGAGAGGCACTGTACAGCTGTTTCATCCTTATTGGGAATCATCAGCAGTGCGCACCTCACGAATATCCGGAGAGTCTCGAACCCGCGACATCCTGGCTAGCAGTTTGAACACCCAACCGGTCGGCCACGAGCGGCTGATCAGCAGTGTGACTGACTCGCATGAGGAGCCAGGACCGCGTGATGTGGAGCCCGTGATTGAAAAATGAACGGCGCTATATCTTGTTTGAGTGCGAGTTATTCACATTGCTGACCAGCTGCTCCTGGCCGAACGGTTAAGTGTTCAATCTACTTGCCAGGAGGTCGTGGGTTCGAGAACCTCCTGAGTTTCTTGAGATGCGCACTGCTGATGTTTTCCAATAAGGATGAAACAGCTGTACAGTGATCCTCGGCTTTCGAACACAGATTGCATAGTTCTGCTCGCAGTGTCTCGGGAGAAGCATAGTTGGGCAGCCTTTGATTGATACAAATTTAGCAGAGTGATGTTCAAATTTCGGCAATGACAGATATCCTTTGGACTGTGCATACCAAGCATCCTTCCGTTTTAATCCCTCGGCAGTATTCGCAAATGCTTTGGCTGATCAGTTCACCTCATGAGAGAAATGTCTCATTTTGCTGATACCACGATAATTGCTTGCACAGTTTCTCTGGAGAAAGCCGTAGAACGGCCCGTTTTTCTCCTGCCAACACTCCAGAATCAAAATGCTCCACTCGAGGCATAGTCCTGGCTGTAGAGGGTGCCAAACAATATATAGCTTTTACGTTCAACGTAAAAAACGGTGCCTTCGGTTAGCTTCTTCAGCGGGTCCAGACAAACAACCTAGAAAAGTATAGATTAAAGATATATGACGAACTTCAAACAGAAAACAACGGATATTAGTGCAGCCCTGCTGCAGCACACCAACACCACATCTAACGTTCTTTGCCAGTTTACCAATGTTGAGGTTGCAACCAGTCAAAGAGTTGGATTTGTCGTCCACAATAAGTAATACACAAATTGAGTTTGTGATACAAGGGGTAGTTTGCTTAAATTATCTCAGGTAGTGCAGAAAAGCTGATGGAACATTTTAATGAGAACGTTAAAAATTGTGTAAAAAAACTCCGACTTATTTTCCACTTATTATTACCTCTAATATCATGCAAATTAATTCTCCCGTTTGTTACTTAAGTATAAAATTTCAAACCCGCTTCAAATGTCAACATTTAGACTCAAAACCTGCTGATAAACGATAAAATTGCCTCCAGAAACCAAACGGATTGCTACATTTTCCGTTTTGCTCAGAAATGTTTTGAATTTTAAGGTCTAGTTATAAAAGTAACCGTATTCAAACCAAACGAACAAGAAAATTCACTGGAAATTATTGTCAACCAGTAGAAAACAGGTCTGTTGACCAATCAAAATTCGGCGCGCACACACGGACGCACGACAGCTCCCGTATATAAAGATGTACACAGTTATATCTAGTTGGTAACTGAAGTGTTTTTTCGACAATGTGATGTGTCATCTCTCAGCTGCTTAGATGGTAATTGTATCAACACTTCAGTCAATGGAGGATGCAGACCCAAACGAAGCGTATGCTTACGAACTTTTACAAAAGGGAATATTGACCAAGGAACAATTGGCAGGTGGGTTAGTCATCGGAAATTTCGTTAAATCATTAAAACGCTGATTGAAAATTGCTACAGTTCCAATGCGAAATTATTACCCGGCTTCGGTAGATTTGAATAACCCGTAATTAGCATATTCAGACGTGATATTTTCAACCCTTTTAACCCGAATATCTAGGTTATAATTACCTCTCCCCCAAACAGCGACGACCCAGAAGACAGACTGCTCATCTGGAGATGCCAGGAGGACGTTTATTCTCAGTCAAAATTCAGTGTAGATATCATGAAGTCAGGCAAAGCCATATCAGGGTCAAGGAGTTCTCCTCACATGGTATTTATCCTTTGGAGTGACGGCGCGGACCAAATTAAAATAAAGAGGTCACAATAGCTGATTTTTCTGTACACCGGAAAGTTTTGTTTTGTATGGAACCCTGGGTTGTGAAGAAACCCAAATGACTGAATAGCCTTTTTTGCAGAGAGGTAACAGCTGGGTGTGTTTGGTATCTAAGACTTTCTGAATATGCGATAACCCCCCAAATATAGTTTGTCCGGTCATTCAAAGACTTTCTGAATATGCGATAACCCCCCAACTATAGTTTGTCCGGTAATTCAACAGGCAGCAAGTTAACCTGTTTGCAACATATAATTTTTACACAATTAATAAAACTCATGGTTTTTACACAATTAATAAAATTTTTCCGTCTCACATCTGTATCAAAAAGGCAGTGACAAATAATTACACATAAATTTTGTCCACTTTTTCAGTGATAGCACTTAAAAAAGGTTAAGTAGCACCGTTAACGTGATGTGGAATTAGTGAACTGGAGGAAAAAGGCAGACTGGAGGAAAAAGGCTCTATTTCCTAAAGATCTGTGTGGAGTAGTCGTTAGAAATAAGCAAAGGACCTACTGTGGTTTGAACCCTGCTTTCGCTCCTCAGGACAGCAGAGTTAGTAAACTGATGGTTTTTTTGCGGCAGATTGACAGCCGCAAGTGTTTTTTCACTCTTATCACCCTAATCTGTCTGTCTATTTGGAACCCGGCTTTTTGCCGTAGGCAAAACGCTTCTGGTTGCATAACTTAACACAGAAACTGTAAATTATTCAATGGTTGCCGGGTGCGTGAATAGCTAACTCACAGTTGAGCCAGTCCATCAGCTCCAATCCTATTCACCCGCATTTATACCAGATCGCCTACACAAAATGTTATCCATAAACGATCCAGGCGCACCAATTAAATGTACAATGAATATCTCAGTTGCTGAACTCCTTGTTCACAGTAGCTACAACTCCAGGCGTTGTGGTGAAACGTTCGAAACCAGAGCTGGGCAAACAGCTAGGAAGCTGAAATTGGAAATTACTTTAACAAAGAAAATGCTTTATTCTGTCATTGTGAAGTTAACGGCCACCTTAGATCACGTCATTACCTCATCCATTTACTGAATCTGATGTCGTTTGCCAAAATGTTCTTTAATGTGTTTCCTAGTCCGCGAAATTGTCAACTAGTTTGATACGACCTTGAAAGATATTGCAATCAGCTGACGGAGTAAGGGGATAAATTCGAATTCAAAAATCTTGCTGATGTACTACTTACAAAGGAGGTAGGCAATCGAATAAGGAAAATTGGTTAAAACTGTCAATGTCTTGCTTTTCTCCAAGTGAAAGGAAAGGTGCCTCGCAATTTTTCTAAACCAGTGTAGCTTAGGTGAGTTTTTTGGCTGGTTAACTGCCACCTAATCAACAGTCGAGAAAATTATTTGCTTCGACAGCCGACGACCGGTTTCGCCCTTCTTGGAACTCATCAGGTAGGCGCAGTCCCCGAGTTTCCGGCAAATTTATGTTCTGCTTGAAACCAAGTTGCACGAAATTAGCGAAATACACTCACTTGCAAACAAATTTGGTCTTGCGAGAGACTCACTTGGAATCCAGCTGAATCTCTAATTTATGATGTTTTTAAGCAACAGAATATGCTGCACCAGGCCGTCCCATGTTTCGGTTGGTACGATATTCGATATATCGCGATACATGTATAGACATAATGCACTACTAATAAGGTTTTTGAAAACTCTTCGACCGACAACGACCGGTTTTACCCTTCTTGGGGTCCATCAACTTGGCTCAGTCCCCGAGTTTCCGTAAACCTCATGTTTTACTTGAAACCAAATTGGTATGCAGAGGAGTGTATTTCGCCAAAAATTGCCTCCATTTAATTGTCTGCTTTGAAAATATCATGGGATCGCCGCCAGCTGTTGTTCTTCTACCGATCCCGATTCCATCCGGTTGCTCGTTTGGATCCGTGCGCATCCTAAACAAACCACCCCGGCTGATTTAAAAACGTGCACCATCTCCTGCATACTTAGTTGCCTCAGATGGTTGTTTGAACAGGCTTTTTACGGACTGTGAAAACTACAAGCATACTCATCAAGTAAGTCTAACAATTCCACAATCATTCCATCGGTTACCTCCTTGGTGGCGAAATAATTACACCATTTCGTGTCTTCTAACTGCCCTGGAGGCTGCAATTGCACACTTCAAAAGTATGTTTATGGGATGAGCTTTAATTCGACTCAATTTGGCAAACCTCGCCATCTTTTGGTCTGTCTGACTTTTTGTGACATTTTTGAGTAATGAATGGAACTGGTATTCCAGTCCCACGTCGTAACACATTTGGCGAAATTAAGGTGTTTTTGAAAACCCTCCTTTCAACCTACCTCTCACTTGTTCCTCTAAAAAGGTTTTTCGGAGTTTTGACGAAAAACTGTGTTGAAGAATGAGACATTTCTTGTGGGGTGCATTCATCAAATGGCAGGGAACCATTTTACAAACGTTTCATCAGATGCGAACGAGCCTTGTTTCGTCAATTAAAGGAGCTTTTCAATGGTTTGCGGGAATAATAACTTATCAGAGGAGCTTGGGTTTATTCCAGAGTTTGAGAAAGTCTCGCTGGAGAGAACAGTTCTTACCGCGGATGTCAATTAAAGTGTGTAGTTTCCTCGACAACTACTCTTTTTCCTTACAAAAATTTTTGTCTGGGAAGGAGGCTCCTTTGAATTAAGCTACATTTCCCGTTTACGATGTTACTTCAGTAAAAGGCTATTTCGCATGAAACTTGGTGGGATTCAAGCGCCTAAAGGTTTGTTGCTTTCCCATAATTCTAGGGATATATTGATTGCAATCAAGTCATTTGATGCACATGGCTTCCAATTCAACGCAGTAATTCCACTTTATTTGTCGGTGTCAGTAAAACTACTGGCATCAACAAGCGTGATAACATGTAACGCAAGTTATTTGAATCGATCGGAACTGGTAGTCATTTTCATTGGAATAAATCAAAGAGTAGGACAGCCATGAGCAAAAAAATTTATTAAGGATAAAACCACCATTGGAATAAATTTGTATACCACAAATTTTTATTCTCATATCCAGAGAGCATATCCAATAGAAGTTGCGGAACCACCTCTTTTGTAAGTCGGTTGAAGTGCGGTGGAGATTATGGATGGGAAAAGGCTTACAGAAATGAGCAAAATGATTAACCAGCCGGTCGGACAGCTTCAACGGCTTTGGGAATCAGAATGACACCTTCACTTTGTGGTTGAAACAGTTTAACTGTGAAAGGTGTAATAGGGTGGACGGTTAGCATGTTTCGGCACAATCCCTATGCCGTTTTGGAGGGGATGGAATTGACAATAAGTGGCAGCATCTACTGAGAGGTACATTGCAAAGGCGAATCCACCGGTACCACGCCACATAGCTTGTACCTGTTTGATAAAACTATTCAAAACACCATTCTCACCTGCATAAAATTAGGGAAGTACAATATTCGGGATCCGATATAACGGTACCGCTGAAGAACTGATAATTTTTTTCCGAACAGAACATCCATGAAATCTAAGTGATTTTACTCTCTAATGGATGGATTCTCCTCCTCAATTGGCCTTCTTATTTAATGGGTTCACGATGTTCCAAATGCGTTAAACATCTTTTACCCGACGTGTATCTGCATACAGGCCATGGTCTGGAGAGACCATTGTGTACCGTTTTAGGGGAAAGCGAAAAAAGCCGTTTTCTTCATGCGTGAGGCTAAGGTTTTCGTATGCATCGAGTAGACGATAAGATCTGATCTTGTGCATGTACTGGTCCGGTCACTTATTTTGACATAAACTGTCGCTCCTGGCCATTCATCAGGCGATTACGGGTATCTCAAGTTGCGAACACTGTTACCTCCCTTGAATGCCTCATTTTTTGAGATGCGTAACGAAACTAGATGGTTGACGAGTTTTCAGGTAAACATTTATATTAGTTACCGCTACCAATAACGCCGGCGAACTGATCGTTTCAACTAGGCTTTCGGAAATTCGGCCAGATGAGTAAAGTTCATCCCGTGAATCGCCGATTTAACGGGTGATTTCAAGGTCAAAGCAACTCGCGTTCCCCAACACAGCAGTAAGTGGCACGCAGAAGGTCTGTTTTTCGGGAGACAACCAATACTGAAATAGGTGAATTAAAACTGTTAGTTAATCGAATGCATTCTGAGGTCTTTTATCCTTGACTGGTATGGAGTAGATGCAAAATCTCCGAAAAATACGTATAGTGTGTCTACTCTGGGGGGACGACGAAAAACTCAGTTTTGTTTGAAGCTCCTATTGGCTGAATAGACGAAGATTAGTGACTTGTATTGGTGATGGTCTGCGTGGTCGGTTTTCGGCCAAAATGCTCCATAGTGAACGTGTGATTAACTTTTTATTTAGTTGTTCTTTACGCGTGCTCAATGCGTACGCTGAAAAACAGAATACAGGGAATTTTAAAACGACTGTTACGAGGAAGTAGTCGTTACATGGAAGAACGTGTTGAAAACCGTAGAAAATGCTAAAATATCGAACAAACCAATGTAAACATTTAATCTGACCAGGCCCTTTTGTCTGTTCAACGTCCACAACATTTTTACACATGCCATTGGGTGTAAGCGGGAGGCTACACACGTTATAAAAACTCAAATATCCACAACAAACGATTCATAACACCACGTTTGGCGCGCCATATTATATTTTTAGACCAGGATGTTTATCGTACTCACTCACGTGACGTTAAACGCTCCGACGGCCCCGAAATTGAGCGCAGTCACTTACGCATATTTTGTACGATTGCAGACATTCGCTGGACGTTTCACTTCTTCGACAAAAACGGAGACGGTTCGATTTCTTGCGATGAATTGGAGACAGCATTGGCCTATTTGGGACACGAAGTCTCTCAGGTGGAATTGAAACACATGATTGCGCAGGTCGATGTGAACGGTAAGTGCGGAGAATTAGGAAAAAAACAATCAAATTGGAACAAGCTTTGCTTCCATCAGCCGGTGTGAGATATGGCTTTCTAGATTTTTTGCCAGTTTTGACATCAGCATACGTCTTAAACTAGTTTTGGAGGCTACCCCAAAATGCTTCCTGAAGAATTTTTTAGGAACACACTGGACGGCAAAATACTGTCTTACAAGGAGCAACCACTCTTTTTGTGGACTAAATTTCGGGGCAGTGTCCTCTTCCATGCCATGTTTAGGTGATACCAACCGACCTGCAACGTAAGAACAACCATCTCTAGTAGCTGGATTCAAATAACTTCCATGTAGCGCAGCGGGACTAGCTTTCAAATAACAGTTCTACTTGCTTGCTAGTGTTCTTTGCTGTTTCCAGATCTCAGAGCTATGAAAACCTGTCTGTTTTAAAAGATTGTGTAGGCTACGGATTACCATTTGTTCTTAAATTATACGAGTGACCTACGGGATACAGTACAACCACGTTCAAAGTGATTTAACAACTTGGAATAATCATATCTTCTTCATTACGTCGGAGGTTTCCGGAAGTTTCTGGGTAGAAATTTGTTCCACCTCATTAGTCAACATGTCAGTCAATCCTTCCCTTTTTCTTGCGTTCCCACGCAGTTGGTGTAAGAAGTAACCTATTCTAGACTGACAGCCGAATTTGCGTTGGAAATAACTCACCGAGTAACGCTTAATACAACTCGTTTTTGTTCGTGTTTGAGTTGTGGAACTCTCGTATGCCTGCATTAGGATTGTAATGATCTTTGTTAGGTTTACTGCAGGACGTTACCGGTAGTCAGTCTATAGATTCTTGGGTCATCTAATCCCAAGTTCCCCTTTTGGAGTCAGTAGAGTTGACCGTACTGCCTCATTTTGAAAAGTGATCAAATTTCCTGATGTGTGTGTATTACCCTGAGAGTTTGCACAGTTTGCGAAGCCTTATTAATGATTCTAGTTTTTCTTGATTTTGCCAGCTGTTGTTACTTTCCGGCTATTATGCCCCTTATATTGTGGGCGTATTTATCTGTGTGTGTGTGTGTGTGTGGGGGGGGGTGAATCACAGTCTAACGGTTGAGCATCAAGCGGAGAAACACCGACGCCGAAAATCAGGCACACCATGTTGCCACCTCTACTTATCCCATTCTTCTCTACAAGTTTATCGAAAAATACTACTGAAAGCGATAGCTGCGTGCCCCAAGGTGGGGAAACGAGAGGTGTTTTTTCGTCTGGTTTAACGACATGGTATTTTCTAATCACAAAAATGGACTTCTCATTGTGACCGGTTTCCACGATCTGCGCCGTTTATTACCACATCCCACCAGACTTCCTGGACCCTGCCTAGGTAGCACCACCTGTCGTCATTTAACGTCACCTACGAGATCCTTCTGACCTGACTCTGTCTTCCATCCGTAAAGGGAAGCTTCATGAAGTTCAGTTGTTTCGGACGTGGAGAGGACTTGTCTGACCTTGAGCACACAGATTCGTCCTTTTATTCACCGCTGTCAGTATCCCAAATCACGGTTCGCCCATTGGCTTCTTAGATTAATTGGCAGTAACGTTTTTGAAAAAAACTTGGTCAACGAAGTTCCCTAGCAACGTACGCATTGCTTTTTCAAACATACCTTCCTAATCCCTCAACGACAAGGAGAATTCGTGTACTATACGCCAGCTGGTCGACCTAAATTACTACGCTGTTTTTTTTGTCGCGAAGATAACTTACAATTGCGAGCAACCCACCACACAAAAACTTTTCAGTTATGATCCTGAAGTGTCACTAGCCGAAACCCTGAGCATTGCGCATGTTTCCAACGATCGAGTCAGTAGAATAAGCCGAACGGAGTTCATCAGTCTTTCCATGCGCAAACTTGTCTTTTAGGACAAAAGATTTTGCTAGCAGTTTATTGAACAGCTTCCATGAATAATGCGTGCTGATAATTTAAATTTTATAAGTTGAGCAGACGCAGAGAAGACCAAGAAGAAGAACTGGTGACCTCCTCGGCGTTTCCATCCATGACCTGTAAGTGTCGAAGTGTTGAATCATCGTTTTGGGTTTCAACCACTGGAATTTTTCCTTGGTTCGAACCCGACATTTGCATTTTGGCTTTCCCTGTCTAGGCTTGGACAACCTGGTTGTATCCCAGCCCTCGTGCTTCCTCCGGGCGGTATGTCAGTTAGGCAGCGAAAGGGTGTTACAGCTAAACAACACAGACACTTGATTGAAAAAAAAATCATCATAAACGAGAAATTCAGCTAGGTTCCAGGTGAGTCTTCCGTTAAAACCAAATTGGTATACAAATGAGTGTATTTCGCGAAGCACTTACTTGTTCGCGTGCAATGCGTACATGTCGTTTGTGTCCATCAGGAGGATTTGTGATTTTAGAATGCCTGTAGGATACATGAGCGGATGCAGAAACAACTTGTATTCTACTTTGGGTCTAACGCGCAAAGCTATGTCCATCTGGTCTTTCATTTCCAAATTCCTGTCCCGGTCCCGCCGTGAAACTAGGCCATCTGGAGTAACATTATTCAGTTATGTGGAAATGACGCATTTTGGCTATTTTTAGCCATAAATTAATCCCATCGGAATTTCGGCATGTCTAACCAATGTGTAAAACAGCATGTGTAAAATTTTGCGTACCATGTGATGCTCGATGTTATGAACAACAAAATCATAATTTACGACTCATGTGTAGACGTGGCGTCTATAACCTATTCCAAAAGTTGACACTGACGAATACTGCACGAAATTAGGGGGTCGCCGGATGCAAGAAATGACTGAAAAATAGTTCAAATCAAAAAATTACCCAGCGTATGGCGCATGCAACGATTAGACGGAAAGTTGTGCATGTAGGCTGGAAAAATGTACTGTTCAACTGGCTCAAATACTGACAATGTTGATTGACGTAAAGTACGGCGCGTTATTCCATTTTGATGCAACAGGGGAGACGTTTTACACTTATTCGTCAAATAATATGGTGGGGCTTCAGATTTACGTCCTAGAGTATTTTATACAAGTATTTCAGTGTCACTCTGCTCCTGTCTTATAAGCCGGACAAAAGTAAACCAGGCAGTTCTGCGGAACCACAAAAGGTTTGCAGAAGCACCGACAAATAAAATTGACCGGGTTTTGCGCTACACACTAATGGCTGAATTTACCTGACAGTTTGTTTTTATTTGCAAATCAATTGCCTGCTCGCCTCAGGATGTTTTTAAATCCTAAAGTCGTAGTTATCAGCTATTATCAAGAATATGAAAACAGTAGTTTCCATACATATGTTTAGCTTATAGGGAGTCCTCAGAATTCGTCAGTACAAAATGTTGGTGGTTTCACCTTCCCGTTATTTGTTTTTCAAACGCGTCGTGCTTATCTTCGGTCCTCTCGGTAGGTCAGCTGACCGGGACGAACTGCGCTGGGCGCTGCATAAAACGCACTGGTCAATGACGCAACAACCTGACTCAGTGGTATAGACGGCGTGTCGGAGAAGGTTCTGTTTTATTCATACAATCAGGCAGTTTTTTGAGGTTTCGTGCACTTCCGAATGATTTAGTCTGTCGACTGAACGCATCTCCCCATTGACTAGTGAATTTAAAACGGCCTGACATTCTCCTCACACTGTTACTTACATCGCGTAGGTTAATTCGTCATCTGAATTATTTGGCATTGCTTTCAGGCATCCGAGTATGTTAATTCGTCATCTGAATTATTTGGCATTACTTTCAGGCCTCCGAGTACGTGACCTGGTTAGCTCGATCCCATTTGGTCTATTTTGTGTTTCGCCTGCGTCATGAGCCGTGTTTCGTGTTTTGCCCGAAGCTAGGAAAACGAGTTGACTGAAAATCCCGGAAAAATGACGTTTTTGGAAAAGAACGCAGATTGTTGAGCTGTCAGAAAATATCGCAAAAATTGTTATTTCTGCAGACAACGTTTGACAGACTCACATTTCACAACACAATTTATCAGTTGATTAAAACACGCAGAGTCAACCGGGTGATAAACTTCATTCACAGGTCGAGTGTGCAAAAGAGGCTCTTCCGGGCTGTCTGGCTGAACAAAAACGGTAGAGCACAACTCAGTGTTGTTTTTAAATAACCCACTCAAGCTAATGGAAAGATGCCACATAGATAAATTTGTCCTTATCTTCTTCTGCAGTTCAGAATAATTTTAAAGTAGAGTTACAATAGGTGTGGCATGCTAAATTTAGTATTCAGTAGATAGAGGCTGTTGAACAATTACAGTGACTCTTCTGTAGAGTGAATGCCAAAGATTATCTAGTAGTGCTCTAGTCCACGGCCCTTCTCTAGTCCCAAAGCATTTCACATAGTCGCTGTGGAGACATCAGACGAACTAAACTGCTCAATCAGGCGGATGAACAAGACAGCTTTCTCAATCCATAGGTTTCACGCAGCAATGATCACTAAGTTGATTGAACGCAAGTAGTTGACTAGGTATTTTCATACAGCACAAGCGACTTGCACTCAGAAATAACCTAGTCCCAGTGACTTACTACCAATGTCGATCAGCGGAACTCACTTGGAATTAAACTAGTACGTGCCTCGATGAATGCTGTTCATTTGGACGTGCGCTGAACAAAAAAGTGGATGCGTCAGTTAATTAGGGCCTGCTCGACTGTCAACGGTAGTTCAAACTGTAAAGGTGGACTGGGCTACGTGCTCGAAAACAGGACAAACGTATATGCAGTGGCCAAGCCGTAATGGTGTTTGTCGTATAAGCCATTCAAGCAAATAACGAATGCACAGAAATTTACATTCGTTTGGTTGTGAATGTTTCTGGGACATTTAGGGCATGGCGAGCGGTTTTAAAGTTAGAATCGTCAGAACAGAACACGTCAGTAGTGAGGGATGAAAAATAGCAAATTTTAATTCGAACTGTCACTCTGTAGGTGATACCAATGGCATTCGGCAGCGGAGCACAATGTAAAATAATATAGCGTAGTAAAATATAATATAATGTGGTACGATGAAATACAATTATAATGTCCTATAATAGTATAGGACAATATAATATAATATAATATATAATATATATAATATTAATATATATAATAATATATAATAATATCTAATATAATATGATATACATAATATACAAAAATATATAATAACAATAATATAATTAATATAATATTAATATAATAATATACTATAATATAATATAGCGAGTAGCAGCACAGTATAACACTAATAAAATGCAATATAATACAATATGCTATAAGAAATATAACACATCACAAAATAATATAATATACAATGTGGTCCGATGTGAGACGAAATAGTATAACAAAGTACAATACAGCATAATATAGTCTACCACAATATATACCGTATTACTGTTTTGTAGGCTTCAATGATCCGGGGGAATACAAAATTTGAGTGAAGTTATAGCCAACGATTTTTTCCGGAATACGGGTAACCGTTCTTCTAGTGCTACTTTGTAAATCATTGTGTACGAATAACTCTCTTTTTGCGAGTAAAAAAAATAAGAATAGGTAACCAGAACGCACTTTTTTCAAGGATTGATTCATAAGTAAAAACAAGTGAGTGTAAAATGCGACGTACCGCATAAGAGGTGATAAACTGTTACTAAAGAATCATGTGGAAATTAAGAAATGCGAAAAAACAAATTGTTTAGAGAAGAAGGGTTTAAGGCGAGTGACGTGTGTATCTTCTTTGAGCGTTGTCGCCGACGGCAGGAAAGTCGATGGGTTGCACCCGTTTGCGCAATCATGGTCGATCAGTTATTTAGTTTCATAAAATAGTTGATGCATTTCACTCCAAATAGTTGTTACTTCTGGGGATACACGTTGCGGATGAGCCTTTCACTCCGGTTTACGTTTTGGAATGATGTTATTTGCCTTTCGGTTTGAGAATACCAAACATATTCGAGTACGTTCTGAAATGGAAAGTAATGAATAGTTTTGTGTGGAAGTGAACAGGTGGCCAATTTGTTTGAGGATAAAACTGTTTGGTGTTAAACGTTTTGTCGATGAATCGACCATGTTGAAATGACAGTGTACTGTGCTGATAACCAGATTCGGTGAATTAGTGTCTGCAAAATCTACGCAAGCACCTAATAAACCTTTGGATTCTCTCCAAATATTTATAGAAATTTAAAGGGTGAGAAGAAGGGGGATCAGTACTGTCTGTCAGACTGCGGAAATCATCGAAAAGAAATAAAAAACGCGCTTATTTCACTATCCGTGCGAGAAGGGATTTTTCCGTCGTTATTTAGGAGTTTTGAAGAAAAATTTGAAATTACTCTCCTCGAAAAATATCCCGAAATAAAGAAGTATTGCCAAATGGACAGTGATTTGGATTTAAATTCTAACGAGTCAGTTTCATCAGACAGACCTACCTTAGTATTGAAATACGCGCACTATTACAGGTGTGATTTTAGCTCATATGATTACATGCAAGTTGTCCTAGATTGTAAATGATTGGAAGACTGGCGCCACGTCCAAATTTGGACAGGGACGAAGTTCTTAGTAAACAATGTCACATGCGCGAGAGATGGAAAGTTTCGCGTCAGTGATAGCCATTGTAATACGAGTTTAAAAAAGAAAAATGCTACTTTTTGTGCTATCAGGCGTGTAATTTTTAGTTTATAAATACGAAATTAAATGTATCATTATCGGTTGTTTTCAAAATTGTAAATGGAGCCAAACCGAAGCCGAAATTATAGGATATTGTGAAGCAGAACATAAAAGTTCTCGGAACAGCGATGTAGAACTTTGTTGAGAATTCTATGATTTCGGGAAGAGCAATGGAACTCCAGCTCCGAACTAGATGAAACAAAGCGGATGTGGGGGCTCCTCAGTTTACAACCTTCAATGAAGTTTAGACTGCAACCAGAATGTAAACTGGTAATCTAGGCCAAACAGATAAAATCAATATGAATTTCATTGTGACCCCTTAAGCAACCCCCTAATGCAGAATGAAACATATTGTAGCGGACCAGTTTGTACGATCGACAGGTTCAGTAGATTTCACGGTGTTATCTAACTATGAATGGTAATGCAAGTGATGGATATGACTATTCTTGTGACTCCCAATGTGGACACCACCAAAAGTGCAGATTACCAAACCCGCCAAGCACACTCAAATATACAACTCAAATACACTCAAATACAAATGGTTGTTCAAGAATGCAGTCACCAAGGCATGAGAAATAAAGGTTGTAAGCCATTTTCACAGTGTCGCAGAACGCTCAACCGGTCGTATTCTTAATTACTAGACGAGTGAATATTCTGTTGCTTTCGCGCCGACTGTATCGTAGCTCGATAGCCCCACACAACAAAGTAGACCAGAGCGTGTCGTCCACAGTTACTTAGGCCATGTGTTGTTTACGGCAAAGGGCAGCCCAATAGATCCTCACATTTAACGGCACTGGTATGTGCGGAAGTTGAGTTAATCAACTGCATTTTGGGAAGAGCGGTATTCTATCAATTATTTCTAGAACTAACATTTAATTACCCTAAATTGCGTGTCCTGTGGTAGTTTGGGTTGAAACCAGTGTACTTCCGTCAAGCTTAAATCATTTTGGTACTTGGCTGCTACAACATTTTGCAAAGTAACACCTAGTAACACCCACTGACAAGAATTAATTCCATCTAATAATGAGTCAAACGGCTTTTTTGGTAATTCCGTGGAGGCCTTGCCAAAATTATGCACCAATTAGCTCTAGATTGCTATAGGTGTTAATGAAACTTTAGGGGAAGGCCACAACATCACTTTGGTAGCTTAAGTGTTGCGCCGATTTATTGGAGTTCTTCTTACCGGTGGTTGTTAGAAGTTACCTTTTATGACGGAATAAATTGTCTCAAAAAGCCTCGCAAAATCGGTGCATTTGGTATATGCGTTAGAAGAGGGATTTCTACACACTCTTGTTGCGGAAGTGTCTTGGCTGTTAGTGTATTTTTTGCTCATGTCTTTATTTCGGTGTACAGTTTCTTGTTATTAGATAAATGGTTGTTATGACGGGGTTCCTATTGCTGGGTCAACTTAATGTATTCTTGGAGCATCTTTCCAAGTATTCTTCCTCAAATGTTGCGCAATAATTAATAGCCCCCTTCTAGACGTTGTTGATTAATTGGAATGTGGCCTGTGGACTATAAATATCACTTGCTGTCTGTTGTCAGAGGGAGAACTGCTGGTCCGGGTTTATCGTCTCATTTGGTTGAATACATTAATCATAGTATTAAAACTGTTGTCCGTTGGTAAAGTCGGGAAAGCATAACATAGTTAAGAAACGTCCTAAATTGTGACTAAAATTACATGTCTGAAGAAACCCAGAGGCCTAATATACTCTCAGTTTAACTGCATAGATACCAGAGCATGGCTTTTCAGACAATCACGGTCGGACTTGATGAAGTAGGATCCATCTTACCCGATTTCTAACACGCCTTGTTTTTTCTTGAATTGTCGCCTTGTTTCATTGTTGCTTTAATGAACTGAAAGTTTACAGAAAGCGAATTTAAATGATGGACTGTCTGATTATTCCAAACCATCAGATTATGCTGTAATATTCACGCTTCTCATCCATGACCGAAAAACGTCAAGGAACCTATTTTCACCCGGTAGCTTACTGTAGGGGAGACATTTTGTCAGCACGGTAGATACCTGACCATCTAGCCCTCACAACTAGATGGAAAACTTCGCTTCTCTCTCCCCCATCGCATAGGTGACGGATCGCTGGATTTCGGCGAATTTCTTCGCGCAATGACTGAACATCACTTTCAACCGCCGGATATACTGAACTCAAAACATGCAAATGAAGAACTCTACCGTCGAGTGTTTGCAGTAAGCACAAAGTATATATATTTTGCTGCCCCGCGATTTCCTTGATGACCCAAATAATTCCTCTATCCGAGATGCTTTGGAGCATTTAGGTTCCGGAGTCGCCCTCCAGTATACTTTTCAACGGCCGCTGGTATAGAGTATACCGGAGGTTTAATTGAGATCTTATAGGAAAACCTGGAAAGCATTTTCCCCAAATGTTACATTTGGTTGGTATGTCTTTGGACGGATATGACGGATATGAGTGAGTGGTCCGACATGTTCTTCCTAAATCGCCCTCTCTAATCGTGTTGCCTGTTTGACCCACCAAAATTGACCGTATGCTGTGATCCTAGAAAAATGATAGGCGAGGTCAGATGTCGACCTGCCTCAGGTGAAACACAATGCAAGCGCCGAGTGCGCAAATCCGAGGAGTATAGATTTTCAGATGCCGGAGCAAAATCCCCAACATCCAGAAAGTCAGAAAAGAGGCGGGAAGTCTAGACATTCAGACCCATCTAACAGTGGTTGTCGAAAAGATCCCGTAGCTTGGTAACGGCCGTATCTGCATTCTGCTTCTTTGTGACATAAAGTGCAGTCGAGTGACAAGGCTAAACAACGCGGCTTGGGTTCCAGGGGCTGATGCACGGGCTGGTGCATGAAGGCACAACAGAAGAGATTAATAGACAAAAAGCGGTTTGGATCCACTCATGAAAATTCCACAGATTTCCAGGTTTCTGACAAACAGACTGGTCAAAGTCGCTGCTTGAGCAACGAGACTGTAGTGGTAGGCAACGTTTGTTGCGGTATTCACCAATGTCCTAAGAACACTGGTAATCAGGGTAGTGATAACTGAGCAGCTAAAAAATCGCCCAATTCTAATGTTTTAACGTTCATTACCGGGACATCCTCTTTGGACCAAATTCAGCCCTTAATGCCGATGGTATTGCTTGGAAGCTATTCACATGTGAAATTTGATTTCAGTTTTTGT
The DNA here is from genome assembly GCA_003604175.2 of Clonorchis sinensis. NCBI lineage: Eukaryota > Metazoa > Platyhelminthes > Trematoda > Opisthorchiida > Opisthorchiidae > Clonorchis > Clonorchis sinensis. Next base: position 10,504,271 of record CM030375.1, on the reverse strand, counting down.
CACTATGTAAAATGACACAAACTACTAGCGAATGCACTCATTTGTATACTAAGTTGCTTTCAACGAGAGGCAACAGGAACGCAGCTGGAGCTCTCCTTTATGATGTTCTTACTGCGCCTACCAGGTGAGCTCCAAGAAAGGCGAAACCAGTCATAAGCCCTCGAAGAGTTTTCAGCAACCTTATGAATAGTGTATCCCGTCAATACACTTATTTGACCTGTTTTGGCTTACGTGAATACATCAAGCATTAAACGATTACAGCACTTTCCTCTTTTGAAGAGTTCTGTTCAAGGGGTTCCAGAATACCTCCCGGACAAGGCTCGTTCGCACAACTACCCTAATTGCGTTATGACGGGAGAATGACATACTGTTAGGTTTCCGTTGTCTTTTAACATGAGAATGGTGTACAACTGAACATATCGCAATTAAATGCTCTGGACATAGAACACTTGTTTATCTATGATTTACACAAACGAGGTCGTGTAGTAGTTCCTGACATCTGTATCATTAGAAATGGTGGTTTTTCATCTGTATAAACATTAATAAGATGCCCATTACGAGATGGTTTTTTTGCGAAGCCATGATAGAGCCGAGAAATACTGGATTCCGTGCGTTGCTTAATCTTACCCTCCAACAATATTGTCTTAGATAGGAGTTCCAATTATAAACTGTCCTAAATTTCGGGGTTGTGTTGGTATCCATGCTGAATTGCAGGCTAAGTTTAACTAAAACCAGTTTAAGGAATTTCATTGGTGTGCATTAGAGGTAGAGTACGCATTTCTCAATTGGCAGTTCATCCAGTCCGTGAAGCCGATCTATGCTGAAGGGCCGAGAAGCATTGTACGGCTGTTGACTTCTTTTTAGAATTCGTCAGCAGTGCGTATCTCACGAGACTCCGAAAGTTCAAAAAATGCCACGTTCGGTCTGGCGGTTAAAAACCTAACCATTCAGTCATAAGCGGCCGGACGTCCGCGTGACTAACTCCCAACTAGACAAGAGACAGCCTCCCTCATCCTTCACTTGCATGTTGACGGATTGCTCCAGTGATGACATCTGAGATGGAAGTTCCAATCACCTCGTGAAACTATTCTTCCTCAGAGTCGTTTACGGATTGGTGCTAATGTGGAAGGCTGGTTTATTTTGATTCTCATTTGGGCAAACAGAAGGTGCTCCATCATCGGTTAAGTGGATATTTTGATTGTGAAGTTGTTTACCCGGGACAAATTGCAACATTGTGTGGCCTCACCAGCTGCAAATCCGTGGATCACAAAATCCAGCTAAACACTGGCACTCTCGGTGGACTAGAGATGATCCCATGAGGGCTTTCAAGGCCATAGCAATCTCAAACTATACCTACAGAAAAAGACTGAAAATTCCAGTTTCCTATGGTTTCTTCCCCTTTGTCTAGATTACCACGTCTTCCATTTTTGTGACAGGCGAATTATGGCGTATTTTTAGCATCGAGATGTCCACACACAAACGCTTGGTAGTCAATTCATGCGATTATAGAGGAAAGGCGATTTTTTACCGTCGTCACACATGCCAAATTCTATGGTTGTATTGAGGCAAGGAAGACAAATTTCGAATGCTGCAGGAGTGAGCAGTATGGAATCGAATTTAGAACATCCGGCATCATACACTACCCCACTGCAAGGTCGCCATGTAGCATGGCGATTCTGTTGAATTCGCTAACTCCATGCCATCAGAATGCAAAGCTATCTGTCCCCAGACCTGTCAAATTGCACCCTCCTTCTTTTTATCTGTTTGTTTGTGGCAACAAACCAAGTGATACCGATGAGGAATGGAAAATGTTATGGCTGGGACGGGACCAGGATGCGAAATCAATATACATGTGTCGTCATCAGAACTGTTGACAATAAACTTGAAAGACCGTTTGGAGCAGTGAGCCTAGATGCCTATAGCTGTAAACAAATTAGACGAAAAAACAGTAGTCCTCTTTTAATATGGTTCATCAAGAGAATTGGCCCCCAAATGGGAGGATTTCACCTAAGCCCTGTACAATTCAGCTTGAATCGAGACCTGGTTGAGTACATTTCCGGCAGTTCTCAAAAACGTTTATTCAAAATAATCCTCCCAGTATTAACCCGAGTGCAAAATTCGTAAACTGGGTTTTCGTGAATCCTGACACAAGTTAGGCATCTGAAAATAAAATGAAGTTACAGTTCAACCCTGGGTGACTGACGTGCCCGTAAAATGAACCGCATATGCTTGGCACAAAGCCAGTAAAACTCCCAGAGCTGTAAACACCGATACTTGAATGAGGCTTCTTGCTCATAGCTCCTTGCCAGATATTCCGCCCTACCTAGTAGAGACCAAGAGCCTAAAAATGCAGGATTTGATGATTTCCTTCAGGCGGCTGCCAGGAACAGAGTGAATTTACCGCAGCTTAAGGCTTTGAAATGAACGCGTTGAAAGGTCGACTGAGGTCAACTTTCTAAGTTGCTGGCCTAAATATGTCCCTCTCAAAGGACCGTCGGAAAATGGCTCCCTCTGCGAGTTAGCTTCTTCTCAGCAGGACTTTATTACGAATGTTCGCGTTCGGGACATTTTACTGGTGGCCCCATTGAACGAGAATTGAGGTATAGTTGGAGCATTTTGAGATACATACTACTTTATTACTGTCAGCAATCCATGCAAAATTTTTCCGAAAGTTTAGGTCATCTATAATCTTTATAATAAGTCCCATTTTGACAATATTTGGGACATCGTTTCTGTCACAGACACGAAGTTGCTACAAGGTTTGTTGAATGTTTTAGGCCAAAGTCTGCTAGAAGTAGACGCAGTGGAAGATCTCCCTATTATTTTCATGTCAGCTGGACAAACTTTTACTCTGAGAGAAACAAACATTTTCTGACTTCTAATGTTGGCGAGAATGAAACTAGTTACAATGGGCTCGCACACACAGACTTGTATCAAAGCGGTAGTGCTCCAGTACTTACATAACACCGCCACGGAGAGCACGTAAAAGCAAAAGAACCTCTCACTAACGATGATGTTGCAGTTAGCCTGCAGCACGAAAGAACTTGTGCAATCTGGGTTTGTTGCTAGGTGCCAGCATCACAGTGACCCTGAACACACCGGCATAATTGCCCAACCCCCTGTTTTTTATCGAGGAGACTGAAGACTTGTGGTCAATCAATTAAAATTGTGTCAGCCACTGTTCAGATGGTCTTTTTATTGTTCAAACGCCGTATCAGAAAGCAACTAGCTTAAACTCAACTCCCTCAGTAAGCATTCGAAGCCACAAAGAACTAATCGAGAGTTGGTTGAAACTCAAGTGATTGACTCCATATAGAGAAAGGACTGTTCCCATTTGCAAGGTAACTCTTTACGGGAGAGAAATGTCGTCCTGTTGTTTGATATAATTACGGGTTAAATTGACCTCAAGGACAGCCAAATGACTTTCGATCGTGGTTAGACAGTCAACTACAAATATCTTTCCTAATTCTCTCTCGCATTTTCAAGGAATTCGATTGTGATGGAGATGGATTTATTGACGCGACAGAGTTGGAAAAGACAATGACAAGCTTGGGAGAGACGCTGAGTCGTGAGGATATTATGGACATGATGAGAGAGGCGGATACAGATGGTGATGGAAAGGTCAGTTTTACAGGTGAGCGAATTAAGCCACCCTCACTTGAAGGTTGCGTGGTCGAAGCAATACATCCTAGTCTGATCATTCGACACCATAGACGTGAGCAAGTCCTTCTGAGCAAGGCACCAATCTATGTGTTGTCGATATCCGGAGTGGAATGTGACCAGTGGTCATTAGTTGTTAGACTAGTGTCCATTGAAGTCGGGTCAAGCATTCGATTCACAGGGACAACTTTCAGTTGCTCTTTAAAAGAAAGCAGACAAATTTAGGTCCATGAGGACTGGGAAAACATCATGCTTTGGACCGAACAGACCATTTTAGCTCCGTATTCGAAGGTGCTTCATCAGTCCACGAAGAAGCTTGGCATCAGTGTGATATCAGAGTTTTTCGAGAATAGATCAGAATCAGTATAAGTTGGTCAAAACTGGCGTGGTAGATTGGTGAGAGCCTTAGGAAGAGTTCCACTGGCTTTAGCATACCAGAGATCAAATTCTAAACAAACTGTTGGGATGAAACAAATAGATATCATCACCTCATTGATACCGTTCATCAGTCGTGCAAATACTGAGTGAACCTGAGTACGGTTACGTGAAACTCAGAAGCATGTCGGGAGATGATTGGTTTATGGGAAAGACAGATAGTCGCGGCATGGTAGGATCATACTGTATTGTGATACTGTGCATTTTATGATCTCTTTTGGAACCAGTGACAATTGCAGCATTGATTAGACTTCACTTGCGGGGGGTGTTTCATCATGGATCATTCATGCGTGTAGACCTGTTTTGCGTTCCGAGACAACTGATGCTAGGTGGTCCTTGGGCAGTGTGCACTCCTGTTTCCGTGAAAGGCAGCCTTTTTAAGAACTTTTTATCGACGTCCCGAAGGGGAACATTGTCAGCACACATGCAGTCATTGGATATGGAGTTCCTAGAAGATCCCATCGACTGCGCTAAGGTGTCAAGTGGATGTCGAATATGCCAGAAGATTAGGCTGAGCTCCTAAAGTGGATCTAATTTGCCCAAGCTGGCGACGTCGTACTACTTGCCACTTAGGAAGTTCACAGTGTCACCCTTCAGAGAGGAGGCATTTAAAAAAACTGGCCGACTTAAGCTTAACAGTTTTGATTCAAGGACATATTTTTGATGGGATGAGTTATGGAACCTGATTTCCTTCTTCCTCAGGAATTTCATTCATGATTTCGGCAGGGTATCTAAGGTCTCTTCTTTGTACTGTATATAGAAAGGGACCGTTAATATTTCTGTCGATTTGCACTGAAACCTTCATAGTTGTCAGGAAAGAATTCAAAAGATATATCAAAATAGACCATATCACGTCCATTTCATACACCTCCAAGCAATATTGAAGGATTTCATCATGACATACGGTGCACTCTGAATGCGGAAACTCGATGTCTGATTGGATGATGTTAAATCGATCGACTTTAAAGAGAAGAACCAATCAGTATCAGATGTGTTATTCCATAGCGGCTCTTTGTCCAAGTTTCATGTTGTTAGCCGTCTTAAAGTCCGAATAATGGCATCTAAACAGAAGTGTTTTCCCCGTTCACTTTTTTGATGCAAAGGTGCTGACTACAGGTTTTTTCAAACTCTGGGAATCCGTCTCCGCCTGTAGGGGATCTGTTCAGTCAAGTAAAAGTTCCGTTTCAAATTGGGTGTGGCACAAAAATACCGTAGGTCAGCTGATGTAAAGAGGTTGATTTTGAGACTCGGAACAGAATATGGGCACCAATGCCCACAAACCATCTGCGTACAATAGGAGGAGACATAACAATGCGCCATGGAAATGACACACAATAACATAGGTCATTTTTGCGAAGTTGCGAATGTTGCTCCAAGACATAGGCACTAGGAATTGGTGGGCCTACAGCCCGAGCTCAACATCAACGTAGATACGTTTGGTCAGATGAAGGCGTTGGTTTCAAAGTGGGGCAGTCTGATTTTCAAAATCAAATGTGGTGTTTCAAAAACATCGTCATTGGGATCTCGCACCCCGAGCGCAACTTACAAATAAAAAGTTGATTTTGGCTTTCTACTTAGAAAGCCGAAAGAGATCAATCTACCTAATAAACTACACCATGCTCTGTCGTGCACGATTGACCGCCAGCACTCTATCCGAAGGGAGGTTCAATCCGCGTCAGAACTTCAAGCTGTTCTAAGTTCGGAAAAGCTTCGTACGTTTGCGGAAAAGATGGATGAATGTTTATGGCCGCGTGACAACCTACGGACGGGTGCACCGTGATTTCGGGCAGGTACAATACATGAGAAATAGGCTGAATTTCAAAAGTTGTCCCCGCAAAAATATTGTGAAGTCACTGGATTTTGTGTTATCAGCTACTTTGCCTCTCCTTCTGCGTCTCTGAAAATAACAAGTGGTCGCGGTAAAAGCGGTAAGACTCGGGTCAAGGCGAAGTCCAGGTCGTCACGTGCGGGTTTCCAATCCCCCGTTGACCGTGTGTATCGTCTGCTGCACAAGGGCAATTATGCTGAGCGCGCTGGTGCATGGAGGTGTGAGCACCTCTGAATAATTGCGATAGGCTAGCACCAAGTCCCGCCTTTATTCACTCCTACCTATTCGCTTCGCTTTGAGACTTCAAATGTGATTAAATGAACTTTTTGTTTGTATGGCAGTAAAGCAGCGGCAGCAGCAGTCTAAACGCTGATGTTGCTGTCTCTGGTGATGATAATAACTTCTACCTAGGTAATTTAGTAAGTTCCGTCAGCGTAAAAGAATAAGAAACTTTTCAGTAAAGGTCGGCCTTCGGCTGGACAACTTCAGTCATTAAAGAACGAGGGCTGTGTATATTCCCGTGCGCGATTTGATTGTATGTTTTTCCTTTGCCCGTAAACAAGAACGTTTGAGTACTTGCTGCCAACAGCAGAGGAGTTTATCACGCTGCAACGCTTAGTCACATAAACTGCTATGAATCGGCACAATTTACCTGCACGAGAAGATCGCCATTCATGAAAGGAATTATAGTACCGGACAACAAAAGTCCATGATTTCGACAAATACACTCACCTGTAAATCATTTTGATTTTTACGGGAGACTCAACTGAATCTCTCGTTTATGATATTCTTCAACTGAATGTGTTGCACAAAGGCCACCTCATGTTTCAGTTGGTACGATATTCGAGATGTCGCAGTATATTTTCATAAATGAAGCTAATTATAAGGTTGCTGAAAGCTCTTCGACAGCCCACTACCAGTTTCACCCTTATTGGAGCTAATCAGGTAGGCACAGTCCCCGAGTTCCCGTCAACCTTAGGTCCTACTTGAACCCAAATTGGTCTGATTTCGTTAAATACACACATATGCAAATCAGTTTGGTTTTCACGGTAGACTCAACCGACGTAGTAGTCCACCTTTGCTTAACCAGCACGAATTTGGTCCTGACACGAGGTGCCTCACTATTTACAGAGTGCAAGAGCCTTTATTCTCTTTCCCTTTTTGATGCACTCAGACTCAAAATTCACAATCGAAAATCACCTAAAATTACCATCAATCAAGAAAAGATGCTTGTTTCTATCAGTATCAACTAAGGCCGACATTAAACCAAAACTTCAAGTAAAATCAATCAAAGACAGTGCCACCAGAGTTGGTACAACCGTCAGAAAAAACAGTTCTCTTAAGTGGTGACTGATGGTATTGGACACATTCTTTAATGGATGTACCCGGTGCACAACCCAAAACTCGCTTTTTACTTGCCTCGTTACGGTTTCGCCGACACAAACCCCTACGAGCTATGGTTCTGAGACAACGATTGTCGAATACCTGAAGACGTCTCAGTTCCGCTGCTCGAACAGGCCAAGTCTCACGGCCATACAACAAAACATCCCGCATTGTAGCTTGATACACACGTCCCTTGAGATTCAGGGATACATCACTTTGACGCCATAGGTGTCTCAAATTGGCGAACGCGACCCGAGCCTTGCAGATTTGCACATTGACCTCATCTGTCACACTACAATCAGAACTAATACAATTTCCAAGATACGTAAAACGCTCCACAACTTCGAGTGCCCCTCTCTGGATTGTAAGTGGCGTGTTCAGTAACTGCATGTCCAGGAACATGACCTTCCACTTTTTGGGTGCAAAATGCACACTGAGGGACGGGATGACTTTGGTCAGTTCATTCAAAAACACCTGTGCCTTCTCCTCTCTTCGAAGATGAGAACAATATCATCTACATACTCCAGATTGACAAGGTTTTTGTCACAGGCTATTTGAACACCGAGGTTTCGGAGAGGGCAAATTCTGAATATTGGTTGCAATGTCACCGTACGTATGTTCCGACATTCTTAACTACTGAAGACAACCGCATCTCATTTAAAGATCCGTCGAGGTCCAGTAGTAATCTCCGTTATTAGGCTAGAATAAACCCCAAAACAGTGAAGTATGCCCGGATTTTTACTGCGGGCAAATGAGGAGTGATAGACAACCAATTGCACGTTGCGCAAGCATTTTGATAGCTTTAAAGCTGTTCAAACGCGTAACTGGATAATTTCTGTACGTTCCTTATAACCACACAATTAAGAATCCTTTCTGTTTCAAGAATGCGCGTTTACGATGAAAATAAGCCATGATTCAATAAGCATTGCGTCGGTTTCGCACTTTTGGCCGGTCCTTCTTTAGTGTTTAGGAGTTCTTACAACAAAATGACCCGGACTAAGTGGTAAACACAAAGACTGTTAACTATATAATCATTTTTTTCATTTGAATTTCAGAGTTTCTAAATGTACTTAAATAAATATCGACGACTGGAATGAACTTGAAAAAGAACAATCCCCGGCATTCCGCAAGCGTTGGAGCAGTTTCATCACAATTCCACATCCAATGCCTTTTAATCAGGACAGCATGGTCTTTCATCCTCCCCGCAAACTCGGATCTGCAACCAACTTGTTAAATCGCCTTTTCTTTGAATTTAACGCAGTGGAATTCATCAAAAGTTTTGTAAAATGTAACCACATTTGATTCCCTTTCATTGATACTCAAAGTGTCTACGTTGCCTTATTTTTAAATACACGTCTGCAGGTAAAAGAATTTTCTCACAGGGTGATTTCATACCCATTTTTGCTGGACTTTACAGGCGAAGAATGTAGGTACTGCAATAAGCTGCATAACAAGGGATTCAGGATTCGGCTCAGTCCAGTGAAAAATAATTCTCTGTCCATTGTAGGGATGCTTGTTGTTGTAAACTGCCCAAATTATTTTAAAAATTTGCCTTTTCTGTCCAGTAAAAACGGATTATTTCGGATGCAATGGAACCATAAAATGTGTGTGCTTCGGAAAATCTTGTGCCCTGACCTTTTTCGAGGGCGATGCGTCAATGTTATGCTCATCTGACAGAACCGAACATGAAGTGCATACCTCCCGCATCAAAATCATTTACAAAAAAGGCATCAATTTGCTCTTGGAACCTCTTGTTTCGTGAAGCAGTTACTTAACTTCTGTAGACACTTCTCCCAGACATCATTTAGAACCATGCAGTGGTCATTCAAATCCACTTGATTCTGTCGTTGTATTTACTAGCTTGTCACCGCTTGTAAGACAATGGATCTTCTTGAATGGATAACCCTGGATTGCGTTCCCCTTAAACCGCAAACTTTGGAAAGCTCCGATGAATATTTGGCAGACTGTGAACAATTACTGTCTGATCGTGTTTTCTTTTACCATGTTACCCCTATTGCAGCCTATGTGTTCTCCACAAATCCTTAAATATTACGGCAAACACTTTTGGTATCCTCTCGGCAGACGAGCTGTTCTCCACGTTTTCCAGTCACATTTCTTGGAGCGTTTACAAGCAAATCTCTGTCCTCCTATTTACCACGTGAATAGCTTTCCGAACGAAGCTTTTCCATCTCTGTTTTCTTGTCTTGGACGCTAGAGCCACCAGGCTCTAGTGGCTGTATAGTTCATTAGGTGACTGTTAGGTAGACATCTGACCACGTCGTCTTTAGAAGACGGAACAGAAGCCTTAAACTGATCGCGCGAGTGGCATAAACTGCGGTGATGTGCAAGTTTTCTCCGCTCCTGTGTGGCCATGGCAGAGAAGTAAAAACATTGTACGATCGGGCTGTCCAATACGGAGAAATACTCATCGCCGAACATTGCTAAGTCCGTAAATTAAAGAGGCTACATTTTCAAGCGTCCTAGTAACTACAAAACACAGAAAGTAAATACAATTCAGAACCACAACGAAATGAGTCAGCTCATATTTGTTGTCTCGTGCTTTGAAGAGAGTCGTCCATTACCTAAAAGTGGCGACGGAGCTATTCCGTTGTTTACTACTACTCTATACGGATCCACCAGACAGAAGTTTTACATTTATGGCACCTAAAGGGAGAGCTACTTAGGTAGGCAAGTAACCAACTGTTTCCTTCCATTTTAGACTGACGCTGGCAGAAATGGCCCAATTGCGCAGTCAGTGAGGCTCTTGCATCAAAGCTATCACCTTCAGAGCGTAGCTAGTTAATTTCGGAACAAACTGAACATGCATTCGCTTCCAAGGCTTGGTTGTACGTCCCACATTTCCGTTTTCCGATGATCAAAACTGTAGCAGCTGGAACGAATGTGCCCGTGGTACATTGTTTATAGCTGATAGATAGATAGGTAGATAGATAGAAAGATAGGTAGATAGACTGACTGATTGATTGAATGATTGATTGATTGATTGATTTTAGTCTGACCAATTCTCCACCAGATCAGGACTCCGCAAGGCTTGCTTGCACAACAATTTGTGCAGAAGTTCAAACGTCTGTGGACTCCGGAAAGTTATTGATGGGTGCTGTAACAGAAGAATGAACAAGTCCTCAAACGCATTCAGTTGCACACTACTTGGATCTAACGAGCGACTCAGTTAAACACAAACTGGAAATCACACTTATGATATTCGTCAACTAGAGGATATCAAAAGCGAGACATTCAGCTGAAATTCGGTTGTCTCCTGTAAAAATCAAATGGGTTTGAATTGCTAATTTTATACTGTTGGGTGTAGGTAAAACATAGGTTTGGAGGAAACTGTGAGACTGCGCCTACCTGATGAGCGTTAAGAAAGGCGAAGCTCGTCATGGGCTGCTGAACGGCAATTTTCCCTCAAGGAATAGAGACACTTCAATCATGATAGTGTTTACACCCTTGTTGTGATTCTTTTGTTGTGCTACACAAGGTTCTGAGGAAAAACACCATCAAAATCTCCATTGATAGGATGATCAAGGTTTTCGGTTTTTAGCGCGCTTACACTAATTGATCGGGGTTATACTCTTGTGAATTCTGGGTTCCGTTCTCTCTGGTATCATACACCATTCTAGTAAAACATAAAAAAATTGTAGCGGCATATCTACGTCCTTTAGAGTTTGAGAAACCACGTAACAGTATGTTTTATGAAATGTCTCAGATATTTTTCGACTTACTATCCTGAATTCCCGAGTGTCAGCGCTTTAATTATGTACGATGGATTTTGCAGGTGATCAGCATGGTCGTCGTCCTTGAATAAATCAATACATCAAACGATTCTGTAATGCTGAGCACGTGACTCACCTGACCCGTGAAAATGTACATCTGACGTAAGGGTACACCCTACTCCAAAATTTCCATATGCAACCAACCCTGGTTCAGTTCATCCTGATTTTGACATTACCAAGTTGTGATCAAACAATAAGATTTTTCTAGTAGACAGTTGCCTCAAACTGCCCCAAATGTGGTTTCCCAAAATGACAAAAGTATAATGTTTTTTGCCGGAAACTCCAAAAATAATCAAACCACTCTGTATAACAAGAATAAGGACTGGGTCACACCGTAGCGGGGAGATGTTTTCTATTGAGAACCAAGCTTGGGAGTTGGCCACCACGGTTGTAACGTAAAAGTGTTCAGCATTTTGTGTCTATGATGGAATTTTAGTCAGCTTTTCGCGCAAAGATTAGGACATCACACATTTCAACAGAAACATAAACAGAAAGGTGTTTTTAATTCACTTAGTTCAGCCTGATATCCTGTAAGAAGAAAAAAAACACAGTGTCCAAAAGATCTTTCAGCTTACGTATCCATGTTTGTTCCCTTGAGGAGAGTTCACCCCATGAGAATGGCCCGGCTGGTCACATTTGAAAAGGCGGTCTTTTGATGGGGAGGACAGGTCCGGGCAAGTAACCATGTACATACCTCATAGTTATAACCTTGTAGCTAACACAATGATACACTGAGGGTGGCGCAATAATGTTGGATACTTTTTTCACAACGTGCAACACTCGATGAGTACGTGAAATTCGCGCTTTGAGAGGACCAATAACATAGAGGTAATTCGTTCCGCCCACATAGTGACGTAATGTATCCAGCCGTAGCGCTAACAATCATCAGTAGTCCATTACAAGTATGAACATGTATGGCGATATGTCGAATATCGTAGCAACTGGAACATGAGGCGGCCTGGTGCAGCACATTCAGTTGCCTGAAAACATTGCAAACGGGAGATTCAGCTGGGTTCCAGGTGAGTCTCTCGCAAAAACCAAATTGATTTGCAGATGAGTGTATTTCTCGAAAACAGTGCAATTTGGGTTCAAGTAGAACATAAGGTTGACGGAAACTCGGGGACTGCGCCTACCTGATGAGCCCCAAGAAGGGCGAAACCGGTCGTGGGCTGTCGAAGAATTTTCAGCAACCTTATGAGTAGTACATTACGTATAAACACGTGATGTGGTTTCCGTTTCCGAGGCATGAGTGTGGCCATGTTCTGTCTAAGTGAGAACTAATAAAGCTACATATCAACCACTTGTGGCCAGATCGTTAAGCGTTCAACCGCTTGCCGGAAGATCGGTTTCGAAAATCTCTGCGTTTCGTGAGATGCGCACTGACGATTATACTCAAAAAGAAAACGACAGCTGTACATTGATTGATTGACTAAACTGTTGAATATGCCTAATTTCCTTGTTTCTCTTTAAACCAGCGGGAACGCCGGTAAATTAACAGGTTCATCGAATTGCAAATGCTTACAAGGCAGAAACTATTCAGACTGTTAGGCTCCTACTAGCTGACCTTGTTGGTGTATTCTCTTGGGTCAGGAGAACTGGAAAGGAATGAAAACTATTCCGGTATCAGTAAAGAAGCTGTTGGCAATGGCCAGTTAGTACCCCTCCGGGGATAGCTGCTTTTTATTCGTCTTCCAAATACACATGTGTCAAAAGCGAGAGCTCACGGAGGTCTAAACAGCGTAAACTGCTACCGCGTAAGGTTCAACTTCCGATGCCTGCCAACGGGTCTGCCACAATCACTCGAGATATACATTAACAAGTGAACAGCTTCGGAGGTCAACGGTGGAAGCCACCCAGGGGTCAAAACAATCTTGTCTCGTCTAAACACCCCAATGCAACAGGTTACACAAAAACGAAAAGCACCCCAGACTCAACACGCTGTCGGGGAAATTAAAGAAGAACGCTTTGCCAGTCAAACAGTTACTTTGGAACCGTAATCTACCTACATTACATAGAATTCCATTTTCCAAGAAATAAGCGGTCTTATAAAAGACGCGACATGGAAGTAATTTATCTAATCAGAAAACAGTTGATGATTTAGATATATTGACAGACAAAGAGTGCATTCACTGTTCGCTATCATCGTGTAGACTAATCCTGCCCACGAGCGTGTCTTCATCCGGGTTTATGGGACAACGTATGTTGACTTAGCGATAAAACTTGAAAAAATATTTTTATTTATAGCCTGACTGGAGTGGAAATGGACGACCTTTCATTCTGTTCTTATCGCAAAACTCAAAAATTGTGTTCACAACGTAACTTTCTGCCTTTGTTTTGCTGTTCATCTAACTTATAGGACGAGTCAAATGCACACTGTATCACCAAAGAACCCTGTTTCTCTTCGCAGCGCCGCGTGTTTTTTGGAGGAAGACGGGAGAAACTGGTGGTTGTCAACCTTTAATATATGTGCAGGCGGACCATCACTGTTTCACAAGTTTTGGCCTGCTACGTTCTACATTCTGGCATTTGATGTAAACTGAATGTGGCCACCAGTCTCATAAACTATTATTCAACGTTCAGAAGTGAGACATTTTGACAAGTTGCAAGCTATCGGAGGCACAAGTTCATTTTTCTTTTCCAGGGCGACTCAGTTCCTCGTGCAAAATTTCAAATGATCGGCAATGGCGTAGAAAGTTTTGCGTGTGAATAAAAGAACAGCTGTCGGTTACCCAGTTTGGGGTATTCCTTTCATGGATCATAGTTACCTGCTGGCCTAAAGTGTGTACTTCCAGCGGTCTTTCAAAAAGCGAGGTGATGGCAGTGAAAGATGATGCTGTCTTGGTGCAGCACATTTAGTTGGAATTTGTCACAAACGATTCTGATAGGGTTCAATGAGTCTCCCATAAAAAAACAATTTAACTGAGTGTATTTCACTAATTGCGTACATGTTGTTTTTTCCAAAAGGTAAAATTTTCATGGAAAATCAAAAACTATTTCCATCTATTGAGCCATAAGAGAGACAAAACCTGCAGTGGGCAGGATAGAAGCTAACTCGAGGTTGTGATTGGCGGTAATTTCTTTTTAATGGCTTGGAAATATTACTTTCAAACAGACGCGTGTTTTCTTATTCATGAAATCGAAACCCCGCACAAAAGACGGTGTGAGCAAAGCTGTTTTGTTTATCGGTGATTTGTTTTGGTTCAGTCTCCGGTGTTACTGCATGCCAGATGTTCATTTGGTTTACAATATGGTTTTCAGTGAACTGAAGTCCCAACGTATATGATGTGAAGTAACAGTTTCCAACATTGAAGTGGATGGGAATCAGACTGTCCGACTTTGCAACCAATGTACTCGTTTCACAAAGACTGTTGCCACGAGAGTCAGTGATCTGACTTAGCAATAACAGTCATGCACCACAATAAGCGATAAAGCTTGTTTCGCTCACAAGATTTGTCCAAATATGGCCAGTGATGTTCGACTGGGAAAGAATCGCTTGGCCCTCACTGTCATCCGGCCAAAAAGCATAAAATTAACCGCGAGGGTTGATTTGTTTCACAGAGTATCGTCTGGTGAGTTACTTAGTTCTACCATATTGTGCCAGTCAGTTTCATTCCACTGCTCATGGTATTTAGCCAAAGAATAGTCGTTATATTCAGATAACAGACCATGAGACACCGTACCACTGCTCAGATATAAAAGATGCGTGACTTGAAATCTCGTGCTACACATTCACCAAATCGCTAGTCCGCACCGGCGGTTAGCAAGCCTGGTTAATGTATCTATTCGTCGCTGCAGCTCGTTTTGAAATTATCCCAAAGGGACACCCAAAATTAAAAAGTCTTAGTTTTAGATATTTTGCGAGTACAGAACGAAATATGAAGAATCTTGGATTAAAGGGTGAGTGTTGACAGAAAAACTAAGGAAGTTCCGGGTAGTTTCAGGACTTGAAAAATACCGCGCACAAGCAACGAGATCAACCGAAGGTGGGAAGTGGAAACAAACTGCTGTCCAGAAATTTGAAAGAAACTCGAAGATGTTCAACAAGCTTGAACTTTGCAACCTGAGTTTCGGCGGATCAGGAGAGAGGCTTAAAAAGTTTCAGGAAAGTTGCTCAGAAGTTTTCTTCTACCTACTGAGAAGAAGCTTACCTCCTTCGTCTACCCTGAAAGCAAGATATCGTCTTGTACCGACGTTTTGTTTTGCATGCCCGTCGCGTATCTGCTGGTTGTTTCAAATCCATTACTGGAGAAAGAAGATGAACTGTTAACACATCGTGATCTGTGTCATTTTACCTTTTTTTTACAAAATGGTTGAAGGACACAGGGTGATCTAAGGATATTAAAGGTGAGTAATGACCAACTGAAAGGGCAAAAAACATTCGACATGTATCAGACGCGAAAAACGTTGGAAAACATTTCAGGTACGATACAATTTCAGTATGAGTAGATAAGAAAAAACGAGCAATAAAATTTGGAAAAACGGAATATTCTAGGTTAGTGTGTGAAGAGGTAAGTAACATGTTGCTCAAAAGTAGTATACAAAGAGTGAGTAAAATTTGTCGACAACCCACTATTGTTTTTTGTTGTTGAAGTACAGAAAGGTACGGGTATGCAGGGCCAAATGCAAGATGAAGCTACCGGTTGGTAAACTACACTTACAGATGACAAGCTGATTGCAGTCCTCAACTTCATCTCTGGACACATGCAGACGTTTACTGCGTTTTTTGTAGTAATCGAGCTACAGTGAAAATTGCTGAGAAATGGAGTGTTGGGTGAGCGTTAAATCGGTCTTTGAGAGCAACGTAACAGCTTGGCAAATTATCAGCATCTTCTGGATCAGTCTATCTTCATTGTGGAAGTCCCATGAAATCAAACGTGTCCGTTTTCCTTCCGATTGTCTCGACGAAGCTTCTGTCGACAGTCATTGCACATGGTGCTTTAGGGTTCTCGTTTAAATGGACCCATCCAACAGACGGTGCAACGGGTTGTATTCATCGTGCGTTAGACGGTTTGTTTTCCCTGTTGAAAGGCACCAGTTGTGTGACACCTTTTCGGACACCTGTATAAATGAAAAACACTTTCTGGATAGTATTTTAAAGGTGGAGATCACTGTCTTCAAGTGCTCATGCCGGCGTTCCAGTGTATTTGAAGAGAGAACTGGACCGACTGGCTCGTTAGGCGAGCAGCGATGTTCGGTTGACCAGGAAGTCAACTATTTGCTATTACTGATCAGAAGCGACTTCTCTAACCTAAATAAAGTTTTCCTGTAGAGAGCGGCTTGTGGAAGGTGTTTTTCAACCTACGTCGGAATCAATATTTTCAATTAATGGTCAAATAGTTAATCGGTTTTGACTAGCTGCTCCTGACAACAGGCATGTTTTTAGTGAGCAAACTAGTACAGACTGGGCAGTTAGGGAGTTATGTCACGTACGCCCGTGTATTTTGGGCAGGTCCATCGTGTGTCAACGGAGTAGCGGCAGCACACACACACACACACACGTATCCGGAACGCACGGACATTCGGCAAGCCCAAGAATATGTCTCATTGATGAGCTCTTCTATAGTTCAGTTCTGACACGAAATAGTTGCTTCTGAATGGGAAAATGCGAGTGCAATGTAAATGAAAATAGTTAGTTGTTTAGTTATTTTCGTGATTAGCCATCACAAAAAGGTGTAATAGTTGAACATGAAGCCCGTTACAGATACATATGTTACTACACTAAAAGTCATTAGGACATCGTAAATGATGGTACTGTTTGGTCGAGTAGCTCGGGACAAGGGGCATCGACACAAATGCTAAACAATGCTGTCACTTGTGTTGGTTAGTGACCAGAGTGGGTCAGTTGTCCGCGACCGTTTTTCTGCGCAGGAGATCGGGTTATAAGCGGAGTGACCCAAGCAGTGTCGGTCTCTCGGCGAGGATGGTCTTCGCGCACAGACACACTGCAATTAATGCAGCGTAGTGTGACGTTTTCGAGGCTCATCGGGCATCCCTTTTCAATTTCCTGTATGTTGTTACTCATTGTTGTGTCACCACATGATGACCGGATTTTTCCAAAAAAGCTCAACATATACCCAGATTTGAGGATTCAAGTTCGGCTCAAAACTATGTGTATGGAGTCTACTTATTCGTGAAGGAGTTCCTCACTGAAATATGTAGTCAAATCAATAAACGTGATGTACGTTTTCTCGCAGTTTAAGTGTTCATGAGTCCTGTTGTCAAAAAAATGTCATATTTAGTGCGTCATCTTTATAAATTAACTAAAATAACAGAGTCTTAGCGTAACCAAAAGTGTACAAGGCCTCCAAAAACGGCATTCTCTTAGATATGACACGTAGACTACACTCTGAAAAGCAAGGTGAGCGAAATTACAAAGCTCTTTCAGTTACTTGTGTTTTGAACTTACAGCATCCATGTTTGTTACACGTGAACATCACCAGTCCTTGTTTGTCTGACGCGTGGTGAGACACCGTAAAGAACTTCAAAGCACAGGTGCAAAGTGTACAAAGAGGGGGGAGATGGCCTGGAGTAGCCACCCTTTGTTCGCAATGTTATCAAAAGAAGCAGATACTCTTTGGCAGCCCGGTGAACTTGCGGTTGTGAACATCGTGGAGGAGCCCGCGTGTTGTTTTACTTAGGCAGCTGATAAAAAAAGAATACCTGATTTAAAGACATTTTGAGAGACATCGGAAAACACCAACTGTTAACTTATGCAGGTCTGAATGTTTCAAGCCACGCGTTCAGTGATCAGTGCAGTGATTAGTTCATCCGTAATAAAAAAAGTCTTCGAAATAAACCGGATAACTCGCCAACGATGTATTGCTTTGCATTGATTGGCTTTTCAGTGTAACCTTTCAATAAATTACACGGAAACCGTTTCCGCCATTGGGTTTTGAAAACCGGAGGTGCAGATTGCTTCAGGTGACTAACTACTAAGCTCAAGTTGAGGCGTTGAAAATGGATTTTGTGCAGTTTATTGATTCGGGTGCAGTTTTTGACAAAATATTTATCGAACTGTCCCCTGTCACGATATTGTCGGCTTTGTCTCGTTAAAACTCTCTTTCGCCGGGTTAACTGTGGACACGGGCATTTCTAGGGAGTTCCAAACCACATAAGTGTTTGATTCCATGAGTAACGGTTAAATAACGGAAACATTTGAACCAGATAATTTCTAAAAATCCTAGAGTTATCTACCTGGGGGCACGTTTTGTACATCTGCTGCAGATCGCTGTTTGTTTGCGGAGTCTTCTTGCGTCATTCCTATTTGATTGAACTACGTAACAAGATCTTTGTTTCTAACAGCCGAGGAACCGTATCTTGGAAAAGCACGCTAGCCCAAATAACCATCATTCACAGGAGTAATCCCAACGTTTTTGACCAAAACTATCCATGAATACCTGGAACACCCTTTTTAGGTAGATGCAGTTTACAAGCTTCACTCGCTTAAGTTTACTGTCATCTCACCAGCGTGCGGCGTATCATGAAGGAAGGAGCTTACAACATATTTGTTCCCCCTAGCAACGTACTTACCGTGTGCTTTTGAACTACAATAGAACCATTATCACGTTCAAACCATCTAGTGTAAGAGGAAGTCCAAATTACCTGCTCACAGTGACATGATCACGGAGAACACTGGATCCTACATCAGCAGTTGGGCTTGATTTTGTTTGAACTGTCACCCACTGCCGATTTCCTCACTGGCCGACCACCACTCAAGTCATGGAGATAGAACATATCCTATTGTTTTGATGTGGAACTTTACATTAGAATGTATTGCTTACAACTTGGTGGAAATCTTGTTTGGAAATTCTCTTTGATCACGATGGCGATGGGCCACCGCATCTGGCAGATAGGAACAAATATGTAGGTTTCAAATTTACCTGAGAATCCTAGGTAGTTATGAACTTCATTTGCTGCAATCCAAAAACACGTGACTATATGTTAGGGGAAAATATCAATTTGATAGTAGTAACCACGGAGATTTCTTCAAGAAAACTTAAAGCGTTAAGAAGATGCACCTCAATAAACAGTCTGGAATCCTGATAGTTGTGTTCACTTTGTCCAAGACGAGTAGACTGGGATGAATGCGTCTGCGTCGCATGGTCCGATCGGTAAAGTTTCTGAAACAGGGGCAATAGAACTGAATATATACAACATTAAGTAAAAAACAGGTTGTCTGTTCTTTCTTCAAAATAAACCCTCACATGTGCATGTGAAATGTAGCGGTTGATTGAAATATGCCTGCTACAGATTCTCACTAACTCCTGGTACATGGCTACAAACAATGAGGCGGGCAATTGAAAAACAAAATTCGGGTAGTGTTTTCGACTACGGACGACTGAGTGAAGTGGAGTTTTACTCACACAAGCACACAAAAAGTAAACTTTAAAAGAACGCCTCTCAGGTGACCGCATTCTCAAAGAATCCGAAAAGTAATAAGCCGAACTTGACCCACGGTTTGCCAAGGACAGCCCATTCTGAAAAAAGAAATTAACGTTCAATCACATCGCTCAAGTGTGAACACGTTCGCCTGTTCGGAAGTGAAAATTCAGATGCGTCCAACGTGCTCTGGTGGAGTAGTGGTAACACGCTCACCTCGCATGTCAGATGTCCGGGGTTCAGATCCCGGCACGGCCACTGGATATGCACTGCTGATGAGCTCTAATAAGAGCGAAACTCGAATCCAGTGCTTCCCTTTGGTGTGGACTCACCGAAATAATTACGCCAGAACAGGAGGACCACCGTTCAAACGAGAGTGGTGTGAATATGAACAAAATGCCTATCCCGCAAAACCCCAAATTAACTTTCATTTTACCCAGCAGGTCTTTTTGTTGTAATCAGTCAACATCTTCACGTGCAACCAAAAAAGCATGGCTTATATTAAAGCTGTTTTTCCAAGAAAATCCAGATACACCTGCTTTACTCTACAAGAAGGTGGAAAAATAGTGCGCGCGTGCTCTCACGTAACTTGCACTTCCCTAAAGAATACAATTATCGCTTTCGCCAAATTAGGGACAGAATGCCACATCAACATGGGACATCCAACTAAGAGGTGAAGAACCCTTTTTCCTCTAAAAAACCCTCTTCGACTGGATAACGTTCATCTTTTCGTCAATGTAGTTTGACACGCAAACTAAAAAGCGGTCACCTGTTTTTTCCTTTAGGTAAAAGTTTGCTATCGATTTATTTTGTGAGCAAAGAAACTCTCAAGTTTCAACACAACCTTATTGATAAGTGCGCATATCGGACTACAAGACCTGAAAAATTGTTTGAGTTTCTGGAGTAGAGGAAGCGTAGGGGGAGACATTGGAATCCAAATTGATGCGACGTAGACATGAAAAAAATTGAGCGTAGGACTCTGATTAAAAAATCCCAGCCAGTAGACTAAATTGAACTACAGGATAGAGAAGAGATGGATATCCACAATGAATTTTACACTTAAGTTTGAATTCGGAGCCAAATTTGACTACAGCCTGCAATCTTTCATTGACCGTTCGTTGGAGGTGCAAACACGATAAGTTTTTTAAGTCACTATTTACCTACAAACATAGTGATCTAGTCATACCTGTAAACCATTAGACCACTGTCCTTGAATGGGACCGCAACGATCAAAGTTGATTCGTAGTTCATAGGAAGCATTTGAGTGCACCTGAAATAAATCCTGTTTTACGGGACTAATCCCCTTAGAAATGATATTGTATTCCATTTTCTAAGGTGATAAACCCTGCATTTTACTCAAGGGAATGGTTGAACAATGTGATCACGACTGCTTTCACCTAAGTGAAAACTATTCACCCACTGTATGATGCCAACAATCAATAGGCAATAGAGGACATTAAGTACATTCAAGCAGTAAAGCTTGTTTGTTTAGTAAATAAGTACTAAAAATGAGCGGCACGAGCCTATATCTCAGGTGTAACAGTAAGTACAAGAGTATTCGCCGAGTGCCAATAAACCTACAGATATTTGACATTTTATTCAAAGTTTAAGATGGAGTTTGTAGGTTTGAATAGTGCAAACAAAGAGTGACCAGAATCTGCGTGCTATAACCTGAATGAAACTTGAAAAATTCTGGAAAACCCGCGTGCAGTTCCCAAAAGTCGGTAGGTTTGAAAAGATTGTCATTCTGGGTATCCATGGATGACTTATGCAACAATGAGCTCCTTGACGGGTCGACGCTATTGTACGTGAGCTTGAAACCGCTTGTCACGTATACTTGCGGAACCAGTTGGTGATGAGGTAAATGTGCGATAATAATGCTGAGAACTAAGTAGAACTGCAACGTTATCCTTTAGATGAACTCATTGAATGTAGAAAAATTGGTGCCTGGTCCCACTTAAGGTCAATAATAGGCACTTTTGAGGAGGTTTCAAGCTGTAACCGGGACAGCCTTCAGGCCTTCTCTGCCACTGTTACATATCCGAATAAGCACGTTAGTCTTAACTGTGTCCTATTTTTAGCTCAAGAATAAATCATCCCCCCGTCTGGTTGATATGTTTGATTTTGTTGTCCTTAGAAGCGATCATTTAGGAATCCTGTTTCAGTCACTTTTACAATTTTTTACACAGGTCTGAAAATTTTCATTGTTTGGTTTGGTCTAACATTCTTTCGGTGCCTGAGTATTCAAGAAGAGAATAGCCCATGAAGGACTCCTTTTTTTACACATTCTGTATACACGTTCTGCCTAGGGCCAAATTTATCTCAAACGGTCTCAAATCCTACAAGTTGCTTACACATCTTCGGCAAGTTGGAAGTGTTTTGTCGGATGATTTGGCCAAGCTCGATAGTCAGGCCTGAGTGATATGCCTGCTTTTATGTTCTGTGCATTGTGGCAGTGCTGCCGCGGCTGACATTCTTTGGTTTGTTTGTTGAGCATGGTCAACTGTCATTGTTTACATAACCACGGATGTACCGCTGCACAACGACGCACTAATGATAGTCCATTCGTTGTTGATGAAACGTCTGAAGCTAACTTGTTCTGCTCAAGAAACTGGAAAAAAGAACATCTTACAATCATAAAAAGATTTCCGAAACCCATAGGATATGACAACGTATATCTCAGTTGAAATATTAAGAATAGCGTACTCAATGGGCGGCGTTAGTTGAACCAAATGAGCACAAGTGAGTCAAATTCAACTCTACACTGTTTCGAAACTGACCAACAAGCAACCCGTGTAATTGTCGGTTAACCGAGCTGCGCATATTCGATCATCAGAGAGAAAATACTCAGGCAACAACGCATTGTCGGTGCCTTACCTTATGAAATGGCATCGCAGTGTTCAGATAACCATTAGCTAAGCTTGTCACGTAGTCCAAAAAACCTGAGCAAATGAGCACAATGAAATGGTTGTCCCAAGGATACGTTTCCAGAAGGAGCTCCTACTCAACTTGCATAGCCAACCGTGGTTAGCAGCAGCCCTTGGAACTCTTCCGGTACTTCGTAATCCTCAAACGCTGTGTGATTTCTCAACTGAACGACTGGTGAATTGTACACACTGTGGCAGCTATTTACAGAAGTAATAGGTCTACTCAACTACATCAGGTATCTGGACTGTTGTCTGGTTGACTTTTGTCATTGAAAAGCTGCAATAGTGATGTCTCTATTAAATACTGATGGGGCAAGCTTGATTTCACCCGTTTGCAACCACAGAAATTTATGGCTGCCATGCGTGGCCGGATGAGCAAACCTGTCTTTCACGAGTATTTGAATGTGGAAGATGGTGTAGTTACAGGATTAACCGCATGGTAAACTTTACCTCTGTATGGATCCGAATATAGTCTCCAAACCTTCAATGGGATTCACTGCTTCGTTGAAGGTACCCGCCAGTGTCCTGTAAAGAGTTACAGAGGTATTCCCAGCGGAAACGAAATCCCGTTGCAAATACTCCAGAGGGTTAAATTGAATTCATACCCATCTGTGAACCTACCTGGCAGTAATACAGTAACTATTATTACGCTCAGGATAGTGGCGAATTGCTGTGTCAGACAACGGAAACAGAGAGAGGTAAATTTGTTTCGTTTAGTGTGACAAGGTTACCATTATCTATCCTTCCAGAGTTACAAAATGGATTTGATAAATCAGAGACAACCCCAACGAAGAATTCTCGATTTGCATAGCTTTCCATATCACGGTTTTACCAGGTCATTTGAGTAGAACTTTAATAATGTCAACCATTCATGAGGCAGCCCCACCTGTGCAACCTGTGCTTCGCGAGATCTCAGTAAGCAATTCTTCTGGAAACATCTTCCTCGACCCTGTGGCAAGGTTATCCATGCAGCTGAAATCCACACAAATTGGAAGCCATCCAAAATTTGTCCGGAATACTCAGTGAAATATCAAACGGTCTTAAAAATCAGATGGCCTTCAAGTTGACCAATTGAGGGAAAACTATCTTTCTCTACTAGTTTTTGTAGCTAGTATACTGTTATTCTGGACAATATTACTGTAGAGCACGAGGTTTCCTATAGTATCATCAGAGTGTCTACCTGCAAATCAGTTTGGTTTTGCCAAAGACTCATCTGGAACCAAGCTGAATCTAACGTGTGTGCTGTTTCCAGGCAATTGAATGTGCTGCACCAGGCTGCCTCACGTTTCGCTCGCTACGATATTCAAGATATCGCAATACATGTATATTCGTGAAGCACTACTCATAAGGTTGCTTAAAACTACTCGACAGCCCACTATCGGCTTTGTCCTTCTTGGTTTCAAGTAGAATACAAGATTAACGGAAATTCTGGGACTGCGCCTACCTGATGAGCCCTAAGAAGGCCGAAAGCGGTGGTAGGCTGTCGAAGAGTTTTCAGCAACCTAATGAGTAGTGCATTACGTATATAAAAATAACATTATCTTCAACAAAGTTAGAAATGAGAGATTGAGTGGACGGAAAGCTTTTGTAAGAGTAGAAATACAGCAGGGCTTCGTGGTACCAGTTTACAAAAATTCACTTATTAGGTAACCAGAAAAATCAAGTTTTAGAGAGAGTCCTGCAACCTTTGCATGGTTTGCCTTTCGGAGAGAAATAGGCAAATAGGTCTTACATTTTTTTCCTCCGAGTTCCACTGTTCAATGCGCTTTAGAAGGCTGTGGTCCAAATGTCGATTAGTGTCAAACACGCAGTTGCGTCTGGTGATTAAACTTTCGTTGTTTTTAGCGGATTAAAAAGCCGTGCTTTATGCAATAAACGGCAAAGCTACTTAGGTAACTTTCTAGATAGGAACTACAGCGAATTCGCCACTTGTCGGCGAAATTAGAACAGGAGGGACAATTTTGAGACGTAATTTTTTCTGATAGCCAGTGATGCGACCAATCGTGGCGGCGGTTTTTTACAGGTCACGCAATCATGCTCTTATAGGCCTTACACTAAAGGGCAGCAGAATACGACTTGGTCTAGGGTTAACGTAAAAGTGGCAAATTAAGGAATTCCTCATCCCGGTCCTTGGAGCATCCATACAAGAGCGGCAAACTAAATGTATTTTTCAGTACCCACATACACAGAACAACTACACAAAAGTGATTTCTGCAGGTCAAAATTTACTTTTGAAAATGAGGTGTGTTACGATCTACTCGGTGGGGACTATCATCTAGGTGTACAGCGAAACGAACGCAAAGATATTGCATTCCGGCTCGAGTCATGAGGAGAATTCATGCTGGAGCGTGTGATGTGTTTCCCACTTTTGCTTTAATGTCATGAACTTAAGGTGTAACATTTTTTATAAGAAGGCCATTCTTAAATAAGCGGGAAAGTGTAGTTAGCCAAAATACTGTTCCGATTTGTGGCCACTTTCGTTTATTTTGAGGACACCGTTTCCAAAAAGAAATCTATCCAACACTGATCTAGTGTGCTATTCAAAGGGAGCTTGTTATTTCGTGAACAGTCTGCACTAAAACCTGGCCAGATTGGCCTGATATAGCTTTTATATTAGAATCAAATGGTTACCGGGCTGGGGGAGATGGCTCAGTGGTTAGAGCGCAAATTTACTAACCGGAAGGTCCACGGTTCGAAACCGACCTCTGCATCTCGACTTCCCCTGTCTAGGCTTGGGCAACCTGGCAGTATCCTAGCCCTCGTGCTTGCTTCTGGTTGCATGGCAGTTAGGCACCGAAAGAGTGCTACAGCTGAATGATTTTACCCGGCTAAAAAGCTACCGATTGCTTATCAGACACAACTGTAGCGAAGAAATTCGAGATAATTCTGTAAACGTTACAACTGTGTAGTTTTAAATTCATTTGTTAACTCCAGTCACATTCGGCATCCCCGGATTGAGTTTAACTAATGTCAAGCGAAAGACTGTCTCTGTCATCCTGTAGGTGAAGCCAGTGTGTGCTGTAAGGCCCAGGAGCACTCTAAGGCTTTTTCATCCTTATCGGGAATTATCAGCGGCGCGCATTGCACAGAATTTAAGGGAGCTTTGAACCAGCGACCCCCCGGGTACTATATTCAACCATCCGGCCACCAGCGGCTGCTTAACCTTGTGATTAACTCGCTTTTGCCGGCTTAGAAATCGGTAATATGGTGACCAAGATTTCCACAAGAACGTGCTTTATGCGTTAAAAATACAGCAAAATGTTGTGCGGTAGGAAATCCTACTTACACTGTTTAATATTTTGTTGGAGCCCCAATTTTCCTCTATTATTTTGGCCGTTATCAGACGTACTACGCAATGAATGCCAAAGTATGAAAAGAAAACACAGCATGCAACATCTGCTAGAGCATTACCCAGGCACTTTGTTAAAAAAACTCTAAAGAGTGAACGTAGCGATAAGCAGCCCGCAGCTGTGTCTCCCATCAGCCGCTCATTGGGAGAAAAATTTCCATAGCAAAGTAAATCTTCCACAAAGAAAGTTTATCAAGCCCCACAGAAATCCTGAGATCAGGGATTCAAACAAGCCGGCTTTTGTCCACTCGGAGCTTGAGAGTTGTCTGTTGGCTTATTGGTTCTCGAAGAGAAACGTTCGGTGAATGACAAGTGCATAAAACGTTTCAGTACACTGTCGGCAGTACTGGCTGCTTGGCTTTAGTAAGCTTAATTGCCGTGCCACATAAAGGTTGTTTGCTAAGCAGGTAAGACAGAATGCAGGATGATCAAATGTCTGTAAGCTGGTTTCTTGAATGAAGTTCAGTGTTTGACGGATAAGTCTGGTTTTTGCAGTGTCTTCTCAGAATAACCCAAGCGACTTCTTGACATATTGTACCAGCGAAGGAAGGGCAAGCGATCGAATTTACGAGTTTTTGTTAGGGGCGCACTAACAGTAACAAGGTCAGCTGGATAAAGTACACAAATTATCAATGTAATCAACAGATATGGAAGAAATATGAAGCTTTGGGTCCCTTTTTATTTGGAAAATACGGTCAAAAAACGGGGACGTTGAAATTTTACTTGTGCCTCTTCAGCCTTTTACCTTTACTTTCCGGTTTATTAAAAAATGAAGAGGAATTTGTAAGAAAACAGTGAAACGCAGTCAGTCGTATGCTAGACCGATCTATTTGGCCTCACCCTCTTCAATGCTATGTATCAGGCAATGAGGTGTAAAATCGCTGGTCTTTGATATTGTGGCTGAACTGATAAAACCGACATCTGTAGTATTCGAATGTGGCAAAGTAGTTTGATCTCCTGCCGGGTTGGAGTTTGAGATTTACTTCATTTGGGCTGTTGGTTGGCGTTCCACGTCACATTTTCCTCTGAGTCAGGCCACCTGGACTTGGGAAACCCTAAACAGGGGACTTTACAATTACTACCTCTCTGTTTTAGTGTCACTCCTTGTGTTTGCATAGTTTAGAGCTTTATACCACTAACCTTTTGAACTGTCCTAGCGTTGTACAAGGAGGAAAACCTTCTTGTTGGCTCAATGAAAACACTAAAGTCTATAATGTAAAAGGTGTTTTGGTGGGTGGATTCATTAGGTTGTAAAGATGCTAAGCACCTACGATAAATATTTCGGACTCATGCTACTGACGTTCAGGTCGAAATTAAGCCCTCTCGCACGATCCTTGCCTAATGTGCATTGAGACGACACCCGGCAATTGGATATTCTTTGTTTTTGTATAATATATCAAAGAGCATCTGGGTTGAAGTGATGAAATGAACACTTGTGTGATGCTGTTGGAAATTTTGCTCACAATGGCTCCTAATCCCGCAGTTTAATTCTTCGGAGCATACTTTGACGTGCTCCACGTTTTATTTTTACAAGTCATTTTTCATTTGATGAAGACAGGATCCCTCTACAAAAAGGTCCTGTTGACAGAGCCTTGTTATCCTTGCAATGGATGGCGTTTAATGTCTTGTCTGATAACTACGACGAAGTATCGTTGATGTTCACTGATAAGAAAGCTTCAGTGTACTCAGCAAATCGTGTCGTTTTCACGCAAATCTGGACTTTACAGGAGGCTGAACTAAATTTACTGGAACGTGGGGTTTATAATGTTTACATTTAACTGAACGTGTTGCACCAGGTAACCTTACTTTTCAGTTTGTACCATAATCGGGACATCGCGATACCCTGTGCAGACGTGACATACCACTCTTAGGGCTGTTAAAAGTACTTCGACAGCCCGCGACTAGCTTTCCCCGTATTGGGACTCATCAAATAGGTGTAGTCCTTGAGATTCCGTCAACTTCATATTCCAGTTGAACTGGAATTGAGGAGAAACAGACAGACACAGTCAGTTGTACACGAGTATGGTTTTCTCCCGAGACTCCTCTGAATTCAGCCGCATCTATCGTTTATAATCGTTGCCTACTTAACAGGAATCGAGAAGGGCGAAATCGGTTATGGGCCGTCAAAGAGATTTTAGCAGCTTTGTGCGTAGTACTCCATGTGTCCGTGTCACCAAAATGGCGGCAGTCTCAGAAGGCGTAGTGGGACAAGCCACCGTGATAAAAGCTCAACGAAAACGGAGAGCGTGTTTTGTGCGTTGTACGCTTGCTTGTCTCACTTTCGTTAAATGAAAATGTGTTTTATTTGCCAAGACTTTGTTTTAGTCACCGTTGTCGACATTTGAAGCAACGAATGGGTCTTTGACATACTACAAACCGGTTTATCAACCACAAGGTTGCAGTTGACAATAAGAATCGTTTTTATCTGTATTTTAAAAAAGAGAACACAAGTGGCTAGAACTTAGAAATGCGAATCCAAGAATGCAAACTCCATTAAAAGAACTGTATCAAATCGGGGATGTTTTCTTCCAAACAAACAAATCGGGACAAATCCTTGTTTCCGGCGGATACCGTGACCAAGTGATTGCCTTAAAAGTAACTAACTAACTAACTAACTAAAAAGTAACTAGTCTGAAAGACATGCCGTAAAATACTTTATGTAAGATTACTAACATCAGCGACAGTCTTCTAACCCCACAGTCGAACTTTATGTGGGTCATGCTTACAGAGGAACTGCTCTATCAAAAACTAACTACGATCACCTGTCAAAAACTTTCAAGCAGTTTACTAGTTTTGGAAGGCCATATTCACGGATTTGAAGCGAACTTCTTCGTGCAAAAGTATTTGCCAATAAGGTAACGTTTCTTGGTGAAACTTTCCTGTTCTTTAACAGGGAATTTGAAATAGACACAAACTAACGTGTTCCAAATCAGAGATTAGATTGAAAATTCGTTTGCTTTTAAAGGAATGATTGCGATAAATTACTTGGACCTCAAATAGGCTGCGCAAGAATTCACATAGCTGACCGCGTCGAAAAATGTACTTACAAGTTTACTGAAAATAGCTTCACCTGACGCGATAGGTGTGTAACATTTCAAACTTAAAAAAAATTCCCATTGTGAATGGAAATTTTTCCCTTATTTTAGAGAACTGTAAACCAGCCTAAAATAGTCATGTACAGAATCATTTTTTGATCTATTCGAGGTGGAATCAACCAGACGCAACGAATTTTCCGGAGGGTAAACAGTCTATTTTTGTAGCAAGTGACATTTCATCCTAGCTGGTCGCCAATAGTATTGCCCACACTTTATGCAACAAAGTTTCCCAGACTGAGCAGATATTTCTTTAACCGTTATTCAACTCATTTGGGGTTTTCAAAAACCAATAAGATGCACGATTAGTGATATTTTTACCAGGGCACTGTACGGCTAACCAAACTGATGAAAAGATGTTGTTAACTGCTTAGAGCCTGTTTCGTCTTACAGAATTTATTGATTTATAACCGCTCAGTCAACCTCAGTTATTCATTTTTTCCTCTTGTTTCGTATTTCTCATCGGAGCGGCTCCACTGCCAACCATGTCACCTTATTCATTCATTCTCATTGTTTGGCTTTCGTCAACAAGAAGGGAAACGTCCCGATGATTTTTTGAATGTAGAAATATAAAAGATAGCGCCCTCATGCTGAGCTAGGAGGTTTCCGTTAAACATACACCTCATCCCGACACTGAATCGTCACGTAAAAGTCTGAACGTGCAACGCGTCTTATCTGATGTTTTATCTGCTTTTTTGCGGGTGTAAAGTCACCGCCAAGCTGTGCCTAAAAATCCAAAACTTTCGATGAATGCCGTCGCTACATTGAAGACACCAGTTTCCAAATTAGGCATTTTCACGCTAGTTGCTTAGTGTAGTTTATCAGTGCCTTAAGAGGCAAATATTCTCGTTAAATTGAAATTAAACCACTCTTATAACATGCTCAGGAATTTTACAACAGCATCCACCCGTCTAACAAACTACTCAGTGTCTGGTAACTAGTGGTTCCTAGTCAGCCAAACAAGCTTTTATTAGGTGTGCAAAAGATAATTTAGTTAGCTGTCAGTGCGATTTCGATTTTTAGAACAATGATGGGAAACCTGACAGACAGCCACTTTTGTCAGAACCACGTTTGGCTCGCGGATGCCGTTTATCGAGATGATAAAAGTTATCTCGTAACAAACACTATCGTTCTGTCTACCAATGTGGTTTCGCCTTTCTATTGCCCAAAAAATTACGCCGAATTCGGTTAACAATTCTGTCATCTGACTTGTCGGTCTATGTTCGGTCTCCCTCATCATTAATTCCAATTTGCCCGGTGTCATCACGACAGACAAGCGCCTACTACTACTGGAGCGTTGATTCTGTGGCAAATGACTGAGGGAGGTGTTGTTTGTGTGCGTTGTGTATGCGCTGGCCACTAGAAAAAAATAAACCTGGAAATTCGTAAAATACCGGTCATGGTGCGTTTTGCGTTTTGCTTGTGCGTAACATCTGATTTTTCATCTGGACAAAATTTTGCGTAACTTTTTACTAATTCGACGGTCTTCAAGGGGGAAAAAACAAGACACAGCTCACCTTCCCAAAATTGTGATGAAATTTTACGTCGGTGCGCTCTTGTCCTTAAGACGATGGTTACCCAAACTAGTGGATGATGGACGTTATAACTCAAACTGGTAGACGTGCTTTGTTCGAGAGTGGCTGAGACTGGCAGAATGTTGATGAAAGTTTAAACGTGCTTGTAAAAAGAAAGACTAGAGTTGCAACATTTAAAAATGCATCGACGATCCGAACTCCCATTAAATTTTCTTGGGCAACGTTGTTTTGTCATAGATACGGGAAATTCATATTGACAGCCGCAGACCTCACGGCATTTCCGGTTTAAACAAAAGTGAGAAATGACGCGAAAGCGTACACCTGCAACGATGTGACCATATACCGACTCACCTGGTCTTGTAATCTCTGACTTGCCCACCAGTATATTCTATCTTTCATCCTGTTTACTCTCTTGCCGGTAGTTACGGATGGTGTTACTCTACTGCCAGCAAAATTTGCCTTGATGAAAACGCTAGCTGCATTCATCAGATCATCTGGAGATTGGTCTTCTAGAATCTTCAAACGAAAACCTTTTCTCAGTTAGGTTGCTTTACGTAAAGTAATTTCAGATAAAGGTCTAAGAATGTCTCTCTGATTTACTTACAATCACAGGACTCAAACAAATAAATAACTAAATAAATAACCCTTCAATGATAATTGGAGCGTTGCTGAATCATTTGAGTGCCTGATGAATGTGGCCCATTCTCAAACTGAGTATCTAGCATTTAAAACCAAAAAGCGGAGCAATGTGATTCGTCAAAAGTTACCTTTGAAATATGACATCAACTTCTCGTGATTTCGGTCAAATTCTGGAGATTGGTGTGGAGATCCATTGAATGGCCTTACTACTTGTTCGAAGCTGTGCGTTTACAGAAGAGAAGATTTGACGCTATCGGAAAGCTTGTTTCGGTTTTGCAGTTTGTTTTGTTCATACTTCAACTATGCCACAATTTTTCTTACTGTAAACAAAGTACTTGATAAGACATTTGGACTGGACATTTCTTCTACGGGCAAGGCAAGCGTTAAGACCATCTATCTCTTGACAAAGAAGTAAACAAGGAATTAGAACAAGGAGGCTTTTAAGATATACGTAGGAAGATTTAGTCTTCCAACAACAAGTCAGTTACTGACGGTAATGGTATTGGCTAGCAGATATTCGTTCAGTGCAGCTGAACAATAAGTATCTCACCATCACTGCTATCTGAGTTTTGCCACATTGTTCTCAAGAATGACTAAAACTTCCCGGTTGTCTAGCCGTTGGCGGATGTGTTTAGATTCAGGTGATGTTCATGGCTGTGCAGTAATTCATACAGATTTTCACCTGCAAATAAAGACCAGTATTCCTAACTAGGTTCACATTTTGCCCTCAAGAAGATGTGATTTTCCACGAAGGGCTTTCAAGTCATTTAAGCCATTCTATTACGTCGGTAAAACTGGCCTTCCAGAAAGCACGACGTGGCAGACATTATTTTGCAATGATAAAAATTCAACAGACGGAATTGAATACTTAATGAAACGTTTGTTCTTTCTGCAACTGCCAAAAGAATCTACTTGACCTGAGCCAGATTTTGCGGACACAATTTAGATGGGTAGCAATATGTTCCTCCTTTAAACAAATCTTCCCTAGTGACTAGCCATTCAATTAAAAAATTTGTTAAACAATTCAGTATTCAGCGGTCCTGTAGTCAACATCAGTACCATATGAAGTCGAGTGAAAACACTAATTATGCTGTGTGAGATGCATTCACAAAATCTAATTTGCAGTGTAAGAGCCTGCTAATTCTTGATTGGAACCTGAACGGCATGATATAATTGAGCGATAATTTTTTTTATTGTTGTGCGTGGTTTGCTTTCGTTCACCGTCCCTTTTAAGGAGAAAACCTCTGGCCAGTATCTCTACTCGTCTGTTTCAGTTACTGAGAAAATGTCGTTCATCTTTCCCGCTCCATTGACTGGGATTTTTGCTTGTGTGTTCTTAACGTGATTTAGCGTCCCTTAATACGCTCACCGTCGGCGACAACTCGGTTTTACTTCAAATAGCCCACCCCAGGTAGTGTGCCTTAAATTTGGTGTATTAAGGAACCGGTTCAAAGGCCGCATAGTGCCTCCCTCACATAAAATCGTTCAGAAAGTCCGCAGTGTTTGTCATTGCGCGATGCGGACAGCCGAGTTCTATTGGAGTACGACAGTACGAGGGGTTGAAACTGTCTTCAATGGTTCAACTGGCTACTGACCGCATGCTTGGTTAGGGTCAGTTGAAACCCACTTGAGAAATTCTAGGGGCGATGTAACTTATAAGACTATAAACCCGGTACTTTTTTGTATGTTACTAAACAGCCCCTTAGAAGGATGACAGGACAACCTTCAAATATCGATGGAATGATACGTGCTGCTTATTCGGTTTCGCAAAAAGTACTTCAATGCGTTTTCTTCGACCTTGTGAAAAATCTTCCTTGTGTCGGTCACAGTTAACTAGTTAAAAATTGTATACCGCCGTTCGGCTTGGTCAGTACAGCAAGGACCTGTCAGTTGATGGTTGTCCTCATCTGGCCCTGATTGTATATAACACAGCTGATCACACAGCCGATATTTTATTGCTGCAAGTAAACTCCATTGTCAACTCCGAAGAGAACGTACTCGTCGGACTACAAAATACAATCCCAGATGCCCGCTCTGTTTTTTCCAAGACAAACCGCAACTGCTGTTTGAACACTCCCGAACCGCTTGTTGTTCGATGCACATACAGCCGTTGATCTACGTTTGGACGAGAATCGTTTGATTTTGCAGAGCACTGTGTGTTTTAATGCCCGATCCCCACAGACGAGATTAGTTCCAGTAGCCTGTTCATGCAGAAGTCTTCCACTCCAAATATACAACCACAATATCGTCCCTCGTCCTCTATGAAGGCTCAGCCATGTCCAGGTGATTAACTCGGAGGATACACTCGAGCGGCGCCGGTGATGAACAGTGTTTTGTTGGACCAGATGTACGTGGGTACGGTAGGCCAATTCCCGGGCCTTATTCAGGAAGGTGGGCAGAATTTATTAGCAGCAAACATGCAAGTTTAATGATCGGTAATGCCCTGGCACTCAGGACACCCCAAAACTATTCATATGCTCAACTTGTTGAAGTAAGATTCAGGCCGTCCTAAACGGGCAAATTCCCTAAAATCGTCTAAACAGAGCAGTTCAATCAAGTCCAGGAAACCTAGTGCTTCCACGGGTTTCTTGCACGAGAATGCGGTCAGCCGAGTTGTGTAACTCCCATGTGCTGTTCAAAATATGCCACTTTTTGTGGTTTTCTGTGCAATCTTGAAATGTATGAAAAAAGCTCCATACAAGCCATGATATAATGTGCATCATTATGAAGGCGAAAAAGCCTCATTAAAGATTTCGCTAATATTTTTGGTCAGGCATTTCCCGTTAAATACAATTGGGACAGTTTCAATCACGCACAAATAACCTAGACCTTAAAACTATGACTGCCTCAAATTCTTGAAACTGATTGCATACACTGTGCAAATTGAACCTCTGAAAGCCGCTTCGCACACAACAAAAAAACATCTTAAAGATCGAGTTGGAGGTTAAAATAGGCATTTTTGTGTTTTAAGTAGAAAACCCAATCCTTATTTATCGATGCAAATTAAGAAAACATCTGACCTGCAATATTCTTCTCTCAACGTGCTGTATTTTTACGGTTACTCACAGTAGCAAGATACGCTATACATAAAAAATTCACACTTCGTTTAAAATTCAGTTCACCTTGAAAGATTTTCACACTTGGGAAAAGTTACTAGGCAGAAAAGATTGCAGTAGTCCCTGTTGCTCTTTTGAATGCAATAAGACCTCTATATTACCCAGTGTCAAACGGGCTATGCGTTTTCCAGACACCAACTCAAGTATAATAGCTCCACACCGTAAACAAATTCATCAGCGTGAAACAACACCATGCATCGAAATTTCTTAAAAGGTACTCGGCCGTATCTGGCCCTAAATGTCTTCTGCGCGAGCACACAATCATCTGTCAGATACCTCATGTCAAAAAACATAAGAGGGTAACGTTTCCAAGACGGTTTTGCTTGCCACCTTGAAGTGGCAACGCGAAGCGGGCTAAAGAGTAGAGGCCAAAAGCGAATGCAAGTGACAGACACGAGGCAATGCTCACTGGCGTCACAAATAAAAACAGTGTTTGACAAGAGGCACGGATCAGTGACGTCAGAAAGAAACAGAAGATGAATGATTACCGAGCGCTCATTCAATCGATGGGGTGCATGTTCACAAGTCAGCTTCGCCATTCTTTACTAAACACATTGTAATATTTTCTGTTATCCTTAGAAGGGACAAACCTTGAAAGACAAAATGCCGCTAGAAAATAGCTCAACTAAACTTCATTTGGGCTTTTTTTTTTACCAAATTTCTGCCTGTGCAATAGGTAGATGTTGCTTACTTTAGCCTTCCCTGATTTTAACCAGGAAACAGCTAAGCAGGCGTAATTAAACTTAGCTATATCAACTAACCAAACAGTAATTAATGCATTTTACTGAAGCGTTACGGATATTTTTGAAGGATTCTTGGGAAACATATTAGTCGCAATCCAACTAGTTCATCCATCCGAAAGGTCGCTTTCTTCGTGTGGTCATCTAATAAAATGCCCATTGAATGAGATCGTAGGTATCATCCAGATCACAAACAGAGTTTTTCTGATTTGGTTTACATCTGTTTTTTTATCTAGCCCACATAGGAGGGTTTGTTCCCTTGTCCTGCCCTACTATTTCGAGCCGGTGAATTCCGAGGCGAAATCGATGGTGGGTGAGTCAGGCAATCTGATTTAATCATTCACGTGCTTATGTGGCGAGCGAACAAGTTTTGACGCTTAGTTAGAGTCGGGACATATAAATAAAACCCCGTGGGTCCCTGTCTTTCTGCAGCATATTGGCGATAAGTGAACATCTGCGTAAAATCATGCAGCTTGATATCACGGCACGGGAGTTACCATATGATGGTGCTGTAAACACTTGGCAAGGTTCTTTAATTCGATCAGTCGCCGCATTCAATTGAATATAAAGCTTTGAGAGGTTAGTTTAGTGTAAACGAAATGCTGTTTTTCGGATACTCACTCCAACATGACACCTCTGGCTTTTTAAACATTTCAAAAAACATAAAACCGTGTACAAATGGTTATGGCCCACGCCTGTTGGTCTCACTGTTTAAGAAAGTTTTTTAGTCAGTCATTTTTCCAAATAAAATTAGTCAAACACACGCCCGTCTACTGAACAGTTCAGTAGGTTTTGTAACTGGCACCCCATTCATTGCGCTTTGTCGTAAATTATAGTTACACTATTTATGCTCCAAGATTAAATACGTGACCGGCGGAAAATGAAAACTTGATAAAAGAAGTTTAAAAACTCAAAACGTAATTCAAAATTCTTGAAGCTAATTGCGCTTTACCCGAAAAGTGCTCTTTTTGTAATTTCCAATGTAGGGGAAGTTTCTTGAGTGGATGATTGATGACGGTCTGAATAAATATGGCTCGTTTTTTTTACAAAATGGAGGAAGTAACTCAGTTTTTAATAATTTTCCAAACCCCTTACTTTTCCAGATGACTGATATTTTGATTCTAGCAGGCAGCTGGAATCGTTAAAATTGAAGCACTCTGAAACACAGTTAATATATTATATATATTATATATATGTTATATATTATTATATTATTATATATATTATTATGTATATATTATTATATATATTATATATATTATAATAATAATATATTAGTCCCCGTCAAGCCAAACCAAGAATTTGTTGAATCAGTTGGGGAACGTCTTCTGCGTACAAATTTACAGCATAGTGAGAAAGTATACAAAACATGGAGAAGACAAGAGAATGCGTAAATTACTTAGTTATACAGTAGTATTTTTTGTTACCCAAAGGTCAGTCTTAGTCGATCCAAGGTGTAAAATGGGTAAAAACAGAGTACTGGAATCGAGAAATATACTCATTTGCAAATCAATTTGGTTTTTGCGAGAGACTCACCTGGAACCCAGCTGAATCGCCCGTTTGTGATGTTTTCAGGCAACTGAATGTGCTGCACCAGGCCGCCTCATGTTCCAGTTGCTACGATATTCGAGATATCGCGATACATGTATATACGTAATGCACTACTCATAAGGTTGCTGAAAATTCTTCGACAGCCCACGACCGGTTTCGCCCTTCTTGGGGCTCATCAGGTAGGCGCAGTCCCCGAGTTTCCGTCAACCTTATGTTCTACTTGAACCCAAATTGGACTGATTTCGAGAAATACACTCATTTGCAAATCAATTTGGTTTTTGCGAGAGACTCACCTGGAACCCAGCTGAATCTCCCGTTTGGAATGTTTTTACGAACTGTGTTCGAAGGGTGACCAGGTGTTTCAAGTAGAAACGGCTGTCGATGAAACCGGGCCAAGAGGGCAGTGAGATCCAATAGAAACGTTGGAAAAGATTGATAACAAGTGCTGGTGTGTTTACTACAGATTCCATTGCGTTGAGAAACAGTCTCCGGAGACCTGGGAGTGAGGCAGAGTTCCTTCACCAGTAAACCTAAAAATAAAACGGAGAATGGTTTGCAAAGAAAAAAAATGTCAGAGAATTTAGAATGAGATTTTGGGATAGAAGCATTTTTCCGAGTTTGACGCTTTTAAATGCTAGTTTTCGGCAGTTTATTCCGGTGGATCCGGGGTGCTTAGAGCAGCAAAAGGAAAGGTACTATGTGAAACCTTGAAAAAGAACAACCCCATGTTTGAATGCATCAGAACACTGAAGTACAGTTGACGTTACTCAGACTGTCCCACGAGTGTGTCATGACTGGTGGCCTAATGTAAGATTTCATTGTGTTCCTATATGTCGCATATAAAGCCGAATATCATATATTTTTAGTAGATTCGAACGAAGATCGGAAAGACGACCATCCTTAGAAAACGCCGAAACAGTACGACTTGTTACCAAAAGTAGAAATGTAGTCCACCTTGCCACTGCTATCACAATAGGAGTCAATCAAGTGTACCGAAAGTGTAGCAATTTTTAACGTCCTGAATTGAGTCTGAATTGATTACTTGTAGGAGACTTTTGGGTGTGGAACCGGTGAGAAAAAGCTTCGGGACATTTAAAATGCTTAGGTAATTGCGTAGTGTCTGTCACTCAAATGCAGACAGCAATATTTCCAGCAGCGACACGCTGGTTAAGCAAAAGAAATGCTGCCGTTTCGACGAAGATGTCAACGCACAAGATATTCAGCATGGGCGACAGAAGATCAGAACTATCTGCGTCTCCCGCTCTATTCCACAGATTGTTTGTGCGCAACAGGTTCCCGTGGCTTTAGCATTATTGTTAAGTTTTCAAAAAAGCACAAAGTCGATGAATTCAGTGTAGACCAATTCCGAGCAACCAAACACTGGATGTTACAGCATCTGGTTACTTCAAGCCAAATCGCATTCGGATTCGTCAGTTCACTAAAATATGAATCGCTGATATAAATTATGGACCTATAGAAAACCAGAGGACGTAATCGTTCGTCTGGAATAAACGTAACAGGTCTGCGCCGTCAAAATGTCGGATCCAGAGTCCCTCTTGAGAGCGGTGTGATCTAATTCGTATCACAATGACCCCCGATAACTGTGGGACGGATGCACGATATACTTTGATTTCCGGCAGATCAACAGTCTACTTGTGGTTCATCTCGTTCATTGGTTCCCCACCTTGAATAACGGATATCTGTGAGTTTTATTGTCGCGCATTCCTTTGTAGATTTGCTTTACATGATGCAGACTTGTTTCCGGTGCTTACCATCACATCAACCATAGAATTTTGGTCATCCTTGGCCTACCGGTTTACAACCTACTGTGAGTTTTCTCGGGTTGTTCTGCGACCTAAATTTATGTTTTTCTTCAAGACATTTAGGAGACATTGCCGACGAACACTTCTGAATTCCGAAAAGATAATGCGTAAGCACTGTAACTGCCATTTTTACCGCTGTTATAGTAATTCTGTGAGCCCCAGAACCACTGTTCTGAACTAGCCCATGGGGAGAGGACCAACAGTGCAAGTCTGGGTTTTCCTGTCTCTGAGCTATGGCTACCTATGAGACCATATTGCTCTAGTAACTGAGAAGACATCAATCAAACGAATAGGTTGACACAACCACTGAATTAATCATGTCTTGAATTCAAGTTTGATCGATATGCATGAATACATCTCAACGTTTTAGAACAATTAACATTTTGCTAACCACCATGAAAAACCTTACTCATTCCCTGCCCATAATTAGGAATTCGTTAATAAAAAATCTAAAGATGTCTATGGTTGGTTTATTAGAAGGAAAATGGACATGATACGAAAAGAATGATTGAACAGTTTTTTAAAAAATCAGCTTCAATTTCTACCCGTGTTTTGACAGTAGGTCATCCAGTTGGAGTCTAAACTAAACAAACAAACCCTGTCAAATCAGCAAGATAAATGGACCAGAAACTCGCTGCCCAAAGTTTTCATTTCTCCGTCTATATTGCAAAAAGAAAACAACTCAGTTATCTTACAGGAAGTGCTCTCTGTCACGATAAAGCTGTCTGACGTTACCGAAACTATGTAAAGTGATATACACGTGATGTTGCCTACTATTAACTGATATCGAGAAATACTATGGAGGAATAAACAATATAATAACATTATATATACATTACATACAAGATAGCCTTCTTGGGCTACCGAACATTGAATTGTGGCGTACGGAATTCGACACCAGAGTAATACTTGGCCAATAAAACTTCAACCGGTGTTCGTCTAAGTAAATGACGCAGGGTTGCAGATGCTCTGTAGTGTTTGTAATGAAATGTAAGACAGATTTGGACAGTATCAAACAAGCAACATGACGGGCTTTGTTTTTTCTTCAAAAGAGCCCCGAACCAACCAAAGACATGTAGTTTTTAGAGAATTTATGCTAAAATCTCTGAAACTTTTTTCAGCAAGCCTGTGAGTAGTTCGCTCAAGAAATTATACTGCGATATGTTGAATATCATACCAACTGAAACATGAGGCGGCCTTTGTGCAGCACACGCAGTTGAAGAGTATCATGAACGAAAGATTCAGTAGGGTCTGGCGTGAAAACACAGT
Source organism: Clonorchis sinensis (assembly GCA_003604175.2). Lineage (NCBI taxonomy): Eukaryota > Metazoa > Platyhelminthes > Trematoda > Opisthorchiida > Opisthorchiidae > Clonorchis > Clonorchis sinensis. Next base: position 10,464,754 of record CM030375.1, on the reverse strand, counting down.
TGATATGCAAATGTGTGTATTTTTCGAGTTGTGAAAGGTTTGTTTTAGGAGTACCAGCAAGCTAAGCATCTAGCGACAACCCCCAACATCAATAGATATTTCAAACACCTGTTCTAGTGAAATTTCAACGTGAAACGTATCCAACTAGGGAAGGTCCGTTGGGACTGGTCGCGTTCTCCAAACAGGAAGATTGCAGAACTTCTGAACACATTGACAACAGATTTAAGATTATGGTGGAAAAACACCCGGATAACATATAAGCATATAAAGCAAAGGTAGACGGTCGGCAAAAAATCGGGGTTAGATGTGCGGTGTGAATAGCGAAAGATTCAAGCGCGACCAATCGCGCAATGCAAAATTACCAGATTTAATGAAAAACATGGTGAATTCGAATATTCAGTCCACATTTTGGGCCCCTACAAAATGAAGCAATAACTATTTGCAAGACCAATTGAAATTTTCAGTGAAAACGCAACCGGAAGGCTTGCCTTTTAATTCAGTAACTGCTGGAAACGGTGATTCACCGTATTATTCGCTATTGAGCAAACTTTGGACCGAATTTCATAAACAGCTATTTGCTGAATGAAGGGACGATTTCACGACAATAAATAAAACAAGAAAAGCGTACCACGTTTGCATGGGCTTGAGGATGTTACCTTCAATTCCACGGACTGACGTTTGGAAAAAATGCTTTACAAACTTTCAGATACCAAAATTTGATGTAAAATTCTGTGTTACCCAATTGTGCGAGTAAAGTCATGTAAGCTAGAGCCATTGGGCTGATATTTATACACAATAAATGGAAGTGCGCAAGTACTGATTCCGGTTTTGGTTTCTTATTTTTTTGAATTTCCGCCTAATTCCGCTTTACGGATTGCACTGCAATGCATTTGATTAGGACATTTCAAAGCTGCTGTTTCGGTCAATACCGCATGAACTATCCTACGTGTTTTAACGAACTAAAATGACGAACTACTAGTGAAAAGGAAGAAAGCTTTTGTTGCAGAGTTGTTTATTAGAGAAACACCAACTCAACAGTTACAGACTATTGGACAGGGGAGCAAAAACTCTCATATGCATCTCGTTTACAAAACTGAACAGCCATCTTCTCCTTCAACGCGTCTTCCTGAACTTTTCTGGATATTCATTGACTGATACTCAAATGCAAGCAAATGCTACAAAGCGACTCCACAAATTCCGTCAAAGATTTCACTTCTCACCTTTCCAGAGACGCGAAGCGGATTTACGAGAAAACATACTACCTCGTCAGTAGTATCCAACGTTACACTAGAACTGCACCGTCTAACCAGCACAACAGCCCTAAATCACAAACAGTCAACTCTGGTCTTTCGAAGGGAGCGGCGAACGTTTACAAACGATGATTTTCGTCTACTGCATTGTATATAATCTAATCGGTGGAGTGAGTTGCAAGAGTGGCGTTGTTGCCTCAAGTCACTTTGTCTGGACGCTTTGCGTTCTGATGTTCATGGTTGCGTAGACACCTCAAAATTGTTCGCTCGCATTCATCTTGATGCTATTTGAATACTTTGTCCCTGCAAGACAGTCGTATGAAATGCTGATCTGTTCTTCTAGTTTGCATTGCTTTCTTTAGAGCAGTTCTCCTTTGTTCTCGACAAGTTTACTTGTGGCGGTCCACACCGTAGCGCTGGTTTCTAGCGCCAATTTTATTATAGCGCATTAGCAGTGTATCACTTTGGCAAAGAGCTAAACTCCGGATGTCAGAAATGCGAAGTGTTGTCACTAACTACACCACGAGTGTAGGTCTTCACCACACTGCATCTTCGCAGATGCAGAGAACGGAAAATTACATCTGCCGTTCGATTTTAGGGGTGCAAATGCAATTAGAACATACTGCTTCATGAAAATTGCGTTAACCATTCTTGAGAACTAGCTCAAAAAGATGGAGTAAATTCTGTTGAATAAAAGCAATTTTCAGACTTGCAATGGCATGGGTATGTTTCTCCAAAGAAGATGCAATACGAAAACATTTGGGAGCTAGCGTTCTGAATGAAGATCTTCGTTAGTTTAATGTAATGTGGATAGAGGGACTGGCATGCTGATGCAGCCCGCATCCGCTCTGGACCGATTAGTGGTAAAACACCATAGCCATCGAGCGAAGGATTCATGATAGCAACACAAATTTCTGACAGGCGTGGCAAGAACATCATCTACGTTGCAGTTGCACGTAATAAACGTAGTGTGTCAAAAGCTACTAAGCTTAGGTATCAAAATAGATCGACGGATGCCCCTGTTTCGAAACATAAAACCTGTGAACATTTTTTGGAATTAGGTTATCCCATACCAGCTCGATTATGTAAACATTTTGATATCGGCCCTTGGCGATTTTTCGTTTGCCGAAATTCCACTTGCTGACCTTGACTTTTCAAAATCCAGCAAACTGCCAAAACAATATATTCTGCCAGTCCCGGTAGAATGTGTTGCTAAATCGCATCGTTACCGCCACGACAAGGTAGACCTTAGCATGGAATAATGAATTGTCCTTTCTAAGTTACGTTGATCGACACCAGTTCTGCCTCTGTGATACTCGCGGTCTCCCGCCAAGTCGGGCAATGGTTAGAGAACGGACCAATACAGTCTCCGGGTTCTCCATCTTGAGGATTAGAACACATGTGGCAATGCGATCTTTGAAAAAATGCAGCGAACTGGTATTCCCTGCCGTTAGCCGCCTTGTGGTCGGGCGTCTATGCCGAAAAATTTGGTTGGGTTAACTCATCAACTAGATGAAATTTAGGCGCTCCGAGAGTATCACAGCTTCTGCGCGAGCACGATTTCCACCTCCAGAAATAGCCTCTCAATTGGGTCCAGATGACCTCAAATTCAATCAGCTCGGAATGCACCTAATGTTTGCAATGAAAAGTTAATTCGGAAAAGCAGACTGTGTAAGACAAATAAAATGAATCGGTAACAGAGCTCATTCCATAAAAGATGTTTTACTCCAGTTGCCCTTCGGCAGCTTACAATAGCCTGCGAAGCAAGCGGGCGTTACGTCAACAAGACCTTCAAAATCTGTCAAGGGCCAGGAAAAGCCATGCCTGTGTGGTCAAACATTTAGTGTTCCTGGGGTTCTGCTAACCAATCCATTCTCTTTCATGCTCAAGAAGTAATGCTTGAGTAGTGCATTACGTATATACATGTATCGCGATATCTCGAATATCGTAGCAACTGGAACATGAGGCGGCCTGGTGCAGCACATTCAGTTGCCTGAAAACATCACAAACGGGCGATTCAGCTGGTTTCCAGGTGAGTCTCTCGCAAAAACCAAATTGATTTGCAAATTAGTGTATTTCTCGAATGATGCTTGGGATGTTTTTCAATGTAATAAATCTTTTGTATTCTTAGACCCTTAGGTGCATAAAATTTCACCTGAGCTCTTCATATGCTTTCGTAAAGAAAGAGCTGTGCGACAAAGACGTCTAATCGGCGCTAGTTATTTTTTTTCAGTTAAACAGCCAAATGTAATGAGGTGGAAAAGAGATGCTCTCCGAAGCACTTATAAACAAGAAGAAAAAACAGGGATTTTTTAGGATGAGTTTACTTAATTTCTTTGGCATGAAATTATCACCCAAAATGTTAACGACCATGCTCTTGAACATTCAAACGCTGAATATGCCACTGACTATTCAAGGGAGGACATTTAAAGCTGTGAAACGTTTCATGCTTCTTGGAAGTTTTGCAAGTCCTACCGTATAATGAAGGAATGAGGCTGGCGCACGACTCTTTAGGAATCGGAACGCGTTTGAGAGACTTGCGACGCCTAGTGAAGCAAGTGGCATATTCGTGCATCTCATTGGTATGACTAGCCTTCCAGGATGATGTCCTATTGATCCACCTTGTGCTTCAAGATGTGACCGATAGATGACGTAACTCTCCAGGTTTTCTGAACGCGCGTTGAGGCAAAAGTGTGTTGCATTGATTGCAATAGGCTAGCACCTCCAGCCCTATCTTAACAACAGAGCTTTCAAGTGTATTTTGGTTGCATGACAACGAAACATCACTGCTAAATATTGATTTTTTGGTGTAACTGAGGGTGACGAGTCCCGTAGTAGAAATTTGGTAGCATTAGCGAGCAATGAATGGTCAATAAAATGCAACCTTGTTAGAAGAAATGATACACAGTAAAAAATAAGAGGAAAAAGTTACGTAACGAAAAGTAACTAGTGCAACAGAGCTTTTGTACCTGTTTATATCCGTGAACTTATATCTGTAAAATAACTACAGATTCCACGACAGTCGCTGATAAATCCAGACACTTCAACAAAAAACTTAGCTGGTCGAGCTTAGCAAGCTGAAAAAGTTCAAAGTTACACAGTTGAATGTCTAATTTGTCAAAGAATTATAAATGCAATACCGTAGAACCTGTCCCCCGGTGAGAGATTCAGATGGGTTACGGGTGAGTCTCCCATCGAAATCAAATTGATACGCAGATGAGTGTATTAGTGGAATTTCGTGCAATTTCGGTATAAGTAGAACATAAGTTTGACGTATCGTCGGTGATCGCGCCTTCCTGATGAGCCACAAGTATGGTGAAACATGTCGGAGGCTGTTGAAGTATTTTCAGCAACCAGCTGAGTAGTATATTACGTCTATGCCAAAAGTTTTGATTTTATGGCTCCATTATTCAAACGGCCGCCAAAGCAACTGCAGACAGGCATTGCTATAGCCGTTATTCGGCAGTTACCAACAATATTTACTTTTTTCATCTTTAGAGCCACAAACACATCCCAAAAGTAGGTTGTCGTTTGACAGTTCAAAGAAAAGGATTTCTGAAATTTTTATCAGACCTGGCCTGCTATAAAAATGTATTTCTTTGATTGCTCATTGAGGGTTTTTCCAAGCACAATCGATTTCGTCATACTGTTTTGCAATCATGGACTCCTATAGATTAGTTACACTCTCTTTTTAATACTACGTCCGCAACACATCCAGAGAAATGTGAGAAATGTGCGAGAAAGTTCATGAAACTAAGCAATTTCCGACAGATCTATTTTGAAGTGAAAGGGCGATGGGCATTGTAACACGTGATTCCTGCGCCCAGTGAGCTGTCAGTCAATGAGCGTGGCCACTTTTTTTAAAAAAAAACAGCATCGCCGCACGCATCTTGGTGCGCCGAAGACAAATTTCATAGGGTAATCACCAGACATATGAGCAAACGATGAGGCAGACTTTTATAGGCTGGTGTCGTAAAGCTACATTCGAGAGTTTATTTCACCTCGAAGGCCATCAAATTGCCCATAATTGCAGTTTTTCTCGGCTCGTTGAGATAGTCTTCCAGCAACAAGTGGAGTATTTTATCGAAAGCTAAGCGATGAGCTATAATGGTTGTTTTTATGTCCACGAGGTTTGATCGCCCAAGCGCTATGACCTGTGGTCGATGTTTCTGAGGGACAGCAAGATTAAATGACAATTTTTTTCAGACGCCATCATCTTACCAATGCACGTTAAAATTTTTACCACCAAAACCCCAGAGTTAACCAGCGGACGCAATGTTCCCGGTTGCAATGTGCACCAATTACGAAAAACCGCAAATATCGTCATGTACATAGCCTAATCCACGCAATTTTATTCAAACCACAAAAGCAACCGTCCCTCGGTGTTCGAGAGTTTTGGACATTTTATTGTGATAATTTTGTCGTGAACATTTCCGACTAACCGTTTATGTTTACGGATGACTAGAATGTAAGACCCTTTTACTCTACACGGTGCGTACGCCGTTAGTAACTTACTACGTCACCCATCAGCCAACCTGCCCAAAAATTACTGATACATATCGAATAGTTTAATGACAGTATCGTTACCACCGAAGCTGAAAATTTAAAAAGTACATTTCGGGAAATGTTTGAGCCTGCATCACACGGAAAACTTTAGATAGAATCAAGTGAAATCGAAATGTCTTGAAATGTCTATTAAATCCACCGACTCTCGAGTAGAGACATGTTATCCTACTTTATGGGGCAATCTGTGTGTGTGGAGACCTAGACGGAGTACGTTTGGCCCATGAGCGATCAGATGTCGAGTATTTTGAAGGCGTGGAATATATGCCTGTTATTACGGACCAAACAAGGTTGTTCTTGCCAGCAGTTGCCTTTAAAATACTCAAGCAGGATTAATGCAGTTCAGTCAAGCACAGCTCAGCTTCAAGCACGTCACAGCTTGGTCAAGTAATACCCGCAATCGTGTCGCATGGAAGCATCCAAAGGCATTCGACTGGTCCGTGTGAACATCGGACTAAACTCTCGTCTTTGCCAGTCACTGAATATCACAGGCAACAAAACGGATGTAGAAAACCCTGTTTTATCCCGTACGCTAAAGTTTGTAGAAAAGATTTCTCGGCCCATACAACCGCTGCTGGAAAAAAGTCCGGTATCTGAGCAAGATTAATGAGCTGAACGACAAAGATTGTCAGAGAGCGGTAGGCTACAAGGATACAGAAATACCAGTTGATGAAAAAACATTGATTGCAGATACAAACAGTGACAAGAAAGGAGAACCAGACAGCCTTGATTAACCTAGCGTAAATTGGGAAACATACAATCCTAATTTAGACCAAAAAGTACAACAGAACAGTAGCCGTTGAAATACGGTTAGTAGGACCATAGTTTTCGGCCAGGAAAACATCGTTACACAGCCCTTTTGGTGAATTTCGTTTGAAACAGTTTGTCTAACAAATGAGGTATAACTCATTTTTCCACAGTATGGGCCTCTCATAATGACTTACTCATTGCGAGGCTGCCAGCGATTTGGAGTGCGTTTCTCCCCATTTTGAATACCTATAAGGGCCTTAAACATTTTGTCTGCGTCTCACGAAGAGCAGTTTTTTATCAGCAAAATACACTCATTTGCAAACAAATTTGGTTTTGCGGGAGACTCACCTGGAACCCAGCTGAATCTCCCGTTTGTGATGTTTTCAGGCAACTGAATGTGTTGCACAAGGCCGCCTCATATTTCACTCGCTACGATATTCGAGATATCGCGATACATGTATATAAGTAATGCGAAACCAAAATACTTAGTGGATCGTGGTTGAAGCTGTCGGGCCGACCAATCGCATCACCGAAGCACGAACATGCTCATCGAGTAGGCGCAGTCTCCGAGTTTCCGTCAACATATGTTCTACTTAAAACCAAGAAGGGCGAAATGGGTCGTGGGCTGTCGAAGAGTTTTCAGCCCCCTTATGAGTAGTGCAGTATGAACATATATGTATCGCGCTATCTCGAATATCCTAGCGACTGAAACATGAGACGGCCTTGTGCAGCACATCCAGTTGCCTGGAAACATCACAAACGAGAGATTACAGCTAAACCAAATTCGTTTGCAAATGAGTGTGTTTCGCTTACTTCGTGCAATTGGTTTCAAGTAGAACATAAGGTTGACGGGAACTCGGGGACTGCGCCTACCTGATAAGCCCCAAGAAGGGCTAAACCACTTGTGAGCTGTCAAGGTGCTTTCAGAAACCTTATGAGTATCGCGTCAGGAACGGTTTTTTTGTTTAAAAAGCTGTTATGGATTCAAGTAAGTGTGGATAAAGTGTCTCCAAAACACCTTCAGAAATGAGAAGTTATCTTTCTAATATTTCAAGCCAGAATTGTTATTGCAAACTAGTTCAGTCAGGGAAATTCTTCCCACGACGAATATATTAATCCCGTTTTGTCAGCTCAGTTGAAAGCACCAAGTTTTTGGCACCAGGTTTATGCTTTATTATTGGGTAATAAACACACTTCGTGCGAATGATTTCCAATCGGATTAATGCAACAGATACTGAGTATGTTGCGATATTTTGGTTAATTAAACTATCACTACAGATGCTGGAATTTAACGACTAATGCCCTTAAGCAATAAAAAGGCTGGTCTGATGAGCGGAAGTGAGGCGCGTGATACATTACGAGGTTTCTGTTCCATAGGCCTGAATTTCCGGGTTTGTTATACACATTGTTCTCTTTCTTCTCGGGGAAAAAATCCATTTGTCAGTACACCATGACTAATTGGTTTAGCGCGAGCAGTGATGAATGCATAAATTAGCCGAGAAACCCATTAGTTGTGGTCAGGTTTCAGATTACTGAGGAGTATTTTTCATCGAGTTATCAGATTGCATTGGAAAGTCGTCATGCTATGCAAATGGACTGCTGGAGTTAATTGATAAAGGTATTAATAAGTGTTTTTTTCTTCGAAAAAACGGTGTTTTTTCGAGCTACTTCATCACGCGATTTCTTAGATGGAACATTGCACGGAACGCATTCGCTTATGGCGTAGTTTTTCATGGGTATAAATTTTAGACACGTTGCTTTATTGAGCGTCTTGAATGGTTAGGAAAGTTACATCCTTCAGATTGAGTAAGAAACCAAACACTATTACCGAGTAAAAAAAACGCCATCCCGTCCCCATCACTTATGTTACATTTTCTAATGGTTGTTGTTTGAACCAAGAGGGCGCTCTTTGAAAAATGCCTCCAGAAAAAGATAGGATCACTAACAGTAGCGCCACAGAAAATTAACTTCATAAAGTTAGCGGTGTGAGTGACTGATGCGTATTGTTTGAAATTATCTATGCGCCATTGTGTTTGTTTATCAGACGTTGCTCACTTAGACACAACACTTGGTCACATTGCTGAGGAGTTCAAAAACTGCAAAAAATAGGAGATGAACTGTACAAACTCTTCATCAACCCTGTGAGTGGCTATATTTGAATTGCCGTCCAAGTAAAATGTCTACAGCCTGTTTAGATAATTACTATTATAAACAAAGGATTTTACTCAGTCTGTTGTCAAAATTGCCCCCAAATGAGTCTACAGACATTAACATTTGTGTTTAAGTGCAGAATCACGCCATTAAGGATTTTTAAAATGAACCTATCTGATGAGATCAGTGAATCTTGTGATGGGTTTTATCAAGAGAATTTGTGTTGTCGTATCAAGGAATTTAGGCTGGCTATACTAACGCACTTTTTTAAGGAATTGTCATTTGGAGATCAAAAAGTGGGTGCTAACGTCAGTTGACAGAAATTGTTGTTTTCTAAACTGTGAGAAAACAATTAAGAGAGAATGCTGATTTTTAATCGAATTCAAGCTTTGGAGCGTTCATCCCAGATAGGTATTTGCAAATCATCCTTGATGACGCTCTGAGTGAAGGTGAATCGTTTCAAACATTACTTCATGCTTACCATCTTTGGTAACCAACCTGAGACTGAGTTATGCCAAAATACGACGTACATGGCTTTTAAAACTATTTGGGGATTGCAACTCCCTGATTCAAAGACTAGATATTCTCGGCTTTCGCGTGTATATCACGAAACATTACCCATGACGTGTGGTTTTCAGTTTATTGTACCTATCGGAATATTTCGATTAACCTTAAAATTATCCCAATGACTCGAGTATTTGAGTTTGATTGTCTCAAATTATCCTTTTTTTATCTATGCCTGCAATCATCCAGAAGATGTGCAGTTGACACTTTTGTGACCAACTCTTGTCCACAAATTTTCTTACACACCTATCTAACCTCTCTAAGTCACGAAGGTGCAAATTGTTGAAACGCCTGTCGGTCCAAACCGAGCGGTTGAACTATTAGCTGTCCTTGCAGTTGTTAGACAATGGAGGCAGGTCCTAGGACAATAAGTTACAAGTACTAAAGATAAACTCATAAGCTTAAGTCAACCTCATTTAGTCAATTTCACTGTCTTCATGATCAATAGTTCTGGCTCGTGCTTTTCTAAACAGTCGCCTGTCAAACTGGACGGAGTTTGATCTATGATACAAAGTCATTTCTGATACATGCAAAGATCGTTATAATCCTGGCAGCGATCACCATTTGTGTGGTGTTGCTCAAACAAGAAATAAAGCACGCCGGAAGGGAACAAACAAATACTCTTATTTTGTCGACCATAAAGCTCGCAAAAGGCAGCCGGAAAATTTGGATTTTACAACGAAGTGACTGAGAACAATCAGTATAGATGGATGAAATAAAATCTTGCTGTTTAGTAAGAAACAAAAGGCACTTTTATTACTGTTTACCGTAAAAGATGTTTTCGGGTTCAAGGCTATATTTTCATCCATAATTGATTCATCACAACGGAGAAAAGGTGACAGAACATCAATGTTCAATAGCGAGGAAAAGTAATGAAACAGACACCAGTACTACTGAAGGTTTATTATTGCTCGAAACTTGCATTGATTCTTTTGTAGTTTACTTGAGTGTGCTTGGTAGGTAACTCTGGAACATTGGTTTACACATGTGCTTTTCTACTAAAGATCTTGAACGATGTCAAAATCACTTGTGGTCACTTATGATCACTTAAGATTAAGTTTTGCTTCCAAATGTTTTGGCAAAAATATCCAAGTATATCGATAGCTAACGATCGCTTGAACGAGCTTTCTTCGAATACTGTTACAAACGTCACTACGATAACCACTAATCAATGTCTCCAGTGGCTGTACAGTCGGCATTCCGGCAGCTGAGGGTCGAGACAGGTTTCAGAATCACCTCCGTCAAACCACCCAGACTGAGATTGATTTCGTCCTTAAAAAACTAAAAATCATCAGTGCTTCCAACCATTGTAACTCACCTAGGACTTTGTCTGACAAATATAAAAGTGGATAGCATGCAATAAAAAAGAACGTAGGTGGTTTTTCCCAAGCTGTGTCGCTCCATTATATCATCACATGAGAAAGTTTCCAAGTTCTCTGGAAGCGGTAGATTGATTTCTATCCTGTGAACTAGAATTCAAGACTGACAAAATTATTTATTTTTTAGTTTCTCTGTTTCTGTGGAGGAGACCAATGTCAACAAAGACGGATTTCCTTCCCAGGTTTATTATAGTTTGCGAAATTTCCATGCGTTTCTTGATCCCACAACTGTCTGACATTCGAATCTTTTTGGTTGTGACTATAACTGATGACTTGCGCAATCTGATCACAGAAAAACCGCGAATTATTTTTTGGGGACGCGTAACACAAGGTACGCGAACGATTTAATGTGAGCAAATTTGCAGCAAACAGATATATCTGTTGAAAAGCTATTAATCTCTTAAAATAGCACAAACTTGGCCAAATGCGCAGTTTTTTACATCATCCTGTTGGCGTCATTTTGTGCTAATGACAATCAGATGCTAAACTTACTTGCAGTCAATTATCTGAACTAGTTTTAGATGGTTATATGTTGCTGCATGATTTTCCATGAAAATCCAATCTTACCGTGCTGTACCTGGTTGAATCTCTCACATTCCTTCAAATTTCTACCTCAGCGTGTAACACGGCAAACTGTTCTGACTACAAACTTGGGAGCATTGAATGCCTAATTGAATTTTCTTGGTTGATGTTTACAGAATTTTTTGACTGGATAAATGAAATAATTCATTTACTTCAATGCTGGGAAACCTAACTTAAATGTGCCATTAGACTCCATTCAATTCTAAAATTTGGCATTTCTAGTCTACCGATTCAATTTACTAAAGACGGGTGCTTCGTTGGATTTTATCGATTACCTAGGAAACTAATCATGTTGCATTTCCATTTTACGCAATCGCCCTCTGGTATAAGGACAATCTGGACTACGTTTGTAATCATTAAGCACCAGTGAGCTTCATAATTATCAACTATATTAGTCGGAACCACATCAGTGGCTTTAAACCACTATGATTACGCTTTCTATATTATCATCAACTGCCTGCTGTAATACTGAATTGAACCATTGCACGAAAGTGGACTAGTTCAACAATATGTTGGTATTTGATCAGGTGGCTGTTGGTCTGTTCGCCGAGCTTGGCAATTGATTTGTGAACGTTTCGCCACCATTCGAGGAGACATCTTCAGTGCGCTGTTGGGTGAGTAGTCACTCTCTTTGGTCACGACGCAACACAAATCACGAGCGGACCAACCAGAAGCCAAGTAAGATTTTTGTCAATGACCAATCAGGTTACAGCGCAAAAGCTGCTCTTTGCAAACTATGTAAACCCAAACACAAATAGAGAGACTACCCACCCATTAGCGCACTGAAGATGTCTTCTTGAATGGTGACGAAACGTTTGCAAATCAGTTGCTCATGCTTGGCAAACAGATCAACAGCCATCTGATCAAATACAAGCTATCACACCCGAGCCACCGGTATTCCAACACATTATCAACAATGTGTTTACACTAAGATTCTAAGTATATTCATACTACTCACAACACTATTGAAGGTTTGCATGTCATGATCCTGCAAATCCCAAAATCCTATACGTTTACTTTATCTTTGGGTTGAGACATATGAAAGACTTGAATACGCTTGTAAGGTGATTCTTGTTACGGAACTTGAGGTCGGTTCGATGAGCCTTGGATATTTTGGTAGAATTACTTGGCCCAAAGTAATTTTAAGACATCCCATCCGTTACCATTTTTATCTTGCCGAAAGCCGATCGGTGGTTCGGCAACAACATAAGGTTCATGTATTAACAACCCAGAAAAGTGGAATCACCTATACAGTAAGAAAAATTCTTTGCAAAATAGAATTGTGAACCCAAAAGTTTTGGTGGGTTCATGAAAATGGTAGGAAGGTGAATTGATTAAAAGACGTCCCACCGTTCCGGGAAAAAAACTAGGTAGAAAAGAAAGGTTTCAGGCAGTTGACAGGTGGAGAAAGATAAGGAGTTTTAAATTATTAGTTGTTAATTTTAATATATGCTAAGAAACTGCTCGGAGTATCTTCTTTGGTGTGCTGCCACGTGCTAAATGGTCACCGACCATGTGGCTTATGTGGTGACCTTAAGATTGAGCCAGGTAGTGCAGGAAATGTTATGTTCGATCGGAAAACAGCCACACTTTGAAGAGTTCCGACTGGCCTTTTCTCATGTTGTTGGAGTAGTTGAAAAGCTTGAAGCAAATTGTCTTTTATGTTATGAAAATCTTAACCGGATGGTTGGTGTCTCAGGACAGCCATTCACAAACTTGTACATTTGTATGTCGTTTGAAGCAATTACATCATGTGAGGCGCAATTTAACAACGGAAGCTGCAATTTGGTTGGTTGAAATCTGTGAAACTCTATCGGGAGAGTTGCGTTTCATAAAACCGCTGAATGAATGAGTGGTCAATTTAGTACAAAAACTTCGATGGTGGTCATCGGTGACACGTTTGTAAGTGACGATTACCCTTCGGATGACTCATTCCGTCGACCCTGTATATTCAAAGGTAAAATGGTGAACGCTTTTTTACAAGTTCGTGGTACCGATTGTTGGTTATGATAAATTTTGTCAGCCCAAGACTTTGGCACAATATTCTCACCCGCAACTGACCACACAAAAAACCGTTTGTTCCCAGGCCCCCTATTGTTCCTGGATTCGCTGGAATGGCATCTGCTCCAACCAAAGCGGTTCGCTGCTATTCAATGATTTATGAAGTGACAATCAAGCTCTCATTTTACTGCACCTCGTTATCCTACTTTTGAACAGTCACACCTAACAATTGCTTACAACGTGCACTGTTATGAACGCCCTGACCTGCTTCGCCATGATACACAACCTTGGTCTTTTCAGGCAGGTAAAGACAGTTTCGTAGGGCAACCGTTGAGAAAACACTCTTTTGTCATGAAACAGGTTTCTCGGACGATGTGATCGGCCTTTGGCCACAAAGTGACGATCACTCAGCTCGTCCTGACCTGTGTTGGATGAGTCAAACTCAGACCACCTAATGTATGAAAAGAGGCCACTGGTAGCGGCGTTTCGTTTCTATCTTACTGTCTCACGCACACTGTATAGGTTGTGGCACTGAAGTACATGTGCATTCAAGAAATGTCCTTGCCAAATTTATGATAATTTCAATGTTACGGGGACCGAAGGCTGACTGGTTAGATGTGTACCTTGACCATAATATCAGAATGTTTTCAATGAATACACTCATTTGCATATCAATTTGGTTTTTGCGAGAGACTCACCTGGAACCCAGCTGAATCTCCCGTTTGTGATGTTTTTGTTGTTTAGAAAAGATCCAGACAAATAATTTTGTGGAGTTGACTCAACTGACTTAATGTAAGCTGCGTAGCGCGTTACCCACACATTAACCATTGCTTTCGAGCGAAGTGCATTCAAATTTTCCGAAGAGGGTTGAATATTTCGAGACTACGTGCCATTCGGATGTAGGTACCGTTGGCTACGATACTCATCCGGAAAATCGTTTACATTACGGTCCGGCAAGATTCACATTCGTCGGAAGCAAAATAAATATGGTCCTATCCTTTAGTGATGAAATACAAATCACTTGTATAAATCATGGATTCTGATGTTATCTTTTAACATTTACCAGTACAGCGAATACGGTTTCCAAAACGCGAGTGAAACCGCAGGATGTCTGGCTTGATGCTTCCTAACGGCACTTTCGTGAGACGTGTGCGTCTCAGCTTACCTAACCGTGGAATGCACTGGTAAATGTAGAATGGATTATCTTGCCCACGGATGCACCGCCACACTTGTGTGATCCATCCATATAACTGCCTGCTAGCAAATCCTGCCTCATGATGCCTCAACATAAAGCACGATGAGCGAAATTTCCTTCTATAATAAGCGCAAAAATATCATACGGAAATACGAAATTTCAAGCACATCCCATAGAGTACTTCCTTTCAGTTTCAGACAGTGGATGTGCTCTCTGTCAACATACATGACCGGAAAATCAGGGTCTTTTCTTCTGTTGTTCACATAAAGGTTGAGTGAATCAGGGTAGTTGACAGATATCCAAAGGACGAGACGGCCCAAGTAGTGAGGGCGCGAATTTACTGACCGGAAGATCCGTGGTTCGAACCCGACCTCTGCACCTCGACTTCCCCTGTCTAGACTTGGGCAACCTGGCAGTATCCCAGCCTTCGTGCTTCCTTCTGGTGACATGACAGTTAGGCACCGAAAGGATGCTACAGCTGAATGATGATGATGATGATGATGATGATGATGATGATGATGATGATGATGATGATGATGGGTCATACCGGCGGTTCATATTCCTCGTAGCATTCAAGGCATATTGTCCTCTGCAAAGGAGATCAAATGGAGATATTCTGCTGTCAGTGCCAAACAGGGTTGACAAATTTCTCAACTATGACATTGCTTAAAGTAGAGCGAGCACACCGGGTTGGAAAATTTTGTTATTATCTACAAATAAGGAAGCAAAAATAAAAATACTGAATAAGCCACAAATGTACTACTTATAATATGTAAGCACCGTATCGTTTCCTGCACATTCTTTACAGTTTCTTTCACAAGTTCCATATATGCGAGTGAAAACTGCTAGGTAAAAAAGACTATAGTTTAAGCGATTGTCGCATGGTTGCTAAAACTTATGCTTGTTTGCTTTCCATAGCGAAACTTTTACTATGCAAGAGTGTGGTATTAAAGACATTTTTAATCCCAAAGCATATACGGTCATACTCGTGTTGTGCCATGCTGCGACATTAAGTTCCCTTATCCACCGAATTTCATCACACATATACATGCTCTCTACCTCTGATCTAGATGTGTTCGTCTGTTTTACCAGTGAAAGGAAGAAGGCCTTCGCTGCGGAGTTGTCTATTTGAGAACACCAACTTAACAGTTACAGACTATTGAACAGGGGAACAAAACTCTCATATGCATCTCGATTAGAAAAATGAATATCCACCTTCTCCTTGAACGCGTCTTCCTGAACTTTTCTGGAAAATTCATTGACTGTTACTCAAATGCAGGCAAATGCTACAAAGAGACTCCACAAATTCTGTAATAGATCTCACTTTTCAAAGACGCGGAGCGGATTTACGAGAAGGCATACTACTCGCATGCCTTATCAGTAGTATATACCGTTACACCGGTATCAGCTTCCCAACTCAATAACTGACAGTGCATTTTGGCGCAGCCAATGGAGGCATTTTCGTCACAACCAGAAGAAATTTTTCGGGCCAAATTGTATTGTGCTGATTCCGAAACCGGCGTCGAATTAATACTAAAAGTGTGCTTTATCGTAATCTGAGGTAAACCTAGAACTAGCCTGGTCACGGTCCTGGTTGTGCGCACATTTATACAGACACCTTTTTATAACCTTTTGTTTGCTTTGAATACCATGTTCAGGGAAATATATCCATCTCAGATGCTGTAAACTTCACGAACAGGGAACGGAAATGCCGAAAAACTTACAGACACCAACTAGCCACTAATTTTTAAGCAGTCAATGCCTTAGGACAGGCCTAGTGTGATGAATCACACCGCTTCAACGATATCAACTAGCGTGCATAGTACTCAAGGTGGAAGTCGACAAGATCAGCTTCGTCTGATATCTTCAGACCTAGCGCTTACTCACGAACAAGATCAAGCTCTTGTCCCGTGTGCTGCACTTATGAAAGTACATGCAAAGCTGAGGCAGGAATAGCCAGCCTTTTAAATAATAAGTAATCGTTATGTTGCAACCTTGTGTTCATTTTTCGTTTATTTTTGAAGAGCATGGTCATAGACATAAAAAGTGAATGCAAGCGATGAATGCGAAAGGGTTACAGGAGAATATGAGATAAAAGAAAGAAATGTCTCATTCGAAGTCATGCAACCAACAGTTTCAGTCAGATAGGATGAATCTCAACGTACGTAAGAATTTTGGTAGGGAAACTTGCGTGTAAAGTCTAACAACCGAAGAAAGGACAAACAATGCTGAATGCTCTTCAAGGCGCGGTAAGCGCTAGCACAGTCAAGACTCGCACATCAGGCACGATTTGCACAATATTAACCAAGGTGATGAGGGGCATTGTATCATATTCTCGTCCGACTGACGGGCACTTATCCTTTTTGACAAGTTTGAATTGATGTATCGGACACCATCAAGTCAAAGATAGACATTTTTCCAGAGTCATATCTTGAGCACATCTTGGGGGCCCTTAATGTTTCGACGTGTGATTCTACTGGACCATGAGGCGGCTCTTAAGGCCACCAAGTATGATTACGTGGTGAATTAGGCGTTTTTAAATTATGCTGTTATGTATTTACCGCGTCACATGATCACTTTGTACGACCGTATGAAAACTTGTAAGTGAAAACAAACTCATGGCGATCGTGTATTCGCATAATAGGTCGTCATGGTTACGATGCATTGTTTTCTCCATTTATTTTCAACCTAAGTCGTGTGCGAGTTAACGTAACACAATGACAATAACGAACTGTCATTACTTTTAGAATTTACCCAAATTGGTTCAAGGAACTTTGTGTTCGTGATTACCGGAAAAAACTCGACGTAGAACCAGTATGTCATTACTTTTAGAATTTACCCAAATTGATTCAAGGAACTTTGTGTTCGTGATTACTGGAAAACACTCGACGTAGAACCAGTGTAGTGTTAACTAGGATCTTCGTTTTTTACTTAAAATACGCACTGGCATGTACGTTTGAGTGAGACAAGTCCCGGAACACGTTGAGTATTGCGATGATTTCCCAAGAAACTGCATGCTTTCTTAGTAAGCTGCTGCTGAGGTTTACACGACAGAAATTGCTTTGTTATTCAGAACTGGATTCAGTTGGGTTTTCTGAACATGCGCAATACTTTGAGCCGTGAACGAGCTCACCCAGATGTACGTACAGTTTGAAGATGCGTATGTGGTTACCATACGCACATATATATCTCTTGAGGATAGGATCATGAGGATTGAGGCGTCTCCGAAAAGAAAAGGGTTAAAGGCTTTATTGCTATTTGCATTCTCTCAAGTGTCATCATTGATCCAATTTTTACAAGCGCACAATTTTATCCAGCTCGGGATGTTGAAAGGTGCATAAAAATCACACGAAAATTAATTTAAAGTTTTGAAAGGAGATTTCCATCGCTTCAATATTGATGAGTGAGGAACATTGAAATAAAGTGAAAGAACGTTTTCTGTAAAACTTTATCGGTGACGTCTGTTCGGGAAGAACAAAGTCAATGAATGACCAGAAAATGACTGCAAAATTTATGGACACCTTAAAGTTTCCACAACCCAAATTATTGTCTTGTCAAATGTGATGAATTTTACGTTTTTTTCAGGCTAACTTGTGTTCAGTAACACAGTACCGGTCCAAGCTCCAGATTTCTTCAAATATACTTCGATCATTTATATTCGAAAGGACAAAAACTTACCTACAGAACGCATTAACTTATGAAGGTCATCTTACCCACATACCAAGAAACAGGCTCCAACACGGGGCAGTATCTGATCTGAAAGCTGGTTAGCCCAAAAGCGGTGATACTAAGACGCACATAGTTGCGGACCTTGAAATCGGTTAAGTTGCACATGATACGGCAACAAGTTTCACGCTAACCTTGTCTCCTCTCTTATATTGATCGCTTTTATTTTCAAAGTTAGTTTCATGAACAATTTGTGTTGATAAGTTTTATGCAACTTGAATGGAGAGTACTCAGTTGCTGTCTCACTGTCTTGCCTAATTACGATGACAGTGCCTGATTTACCCTGGAGTACAATGTCACCTCAGACTACATCAGGCCTTTATGAAGTGGTCATCACAGGGACAGTTCAATTTCACTCTAGCGAGATGACAGTGCTGATCCAAATGGCTTTGATTTAATTGTTACATTGCAGGTGAGTAAATTGGACGGTTTTTTTGGATTTCGCTTGATATGAGTTTCATCTTCTGACTGTTCGGACCTATGGAAACATCCCGAAAATAGCAACTGACTGGAAGACAGTTTGACGCCAGCGTTAAATTATCCGATACAATCGGCGTTGCAGTTAACCAATTTACTGCACCTGAGCAGCATGAGAATTGGATGTAATTTGCAAATTCCACCACATTTTTAAATCTGAGACGTCTCTTCAATGATGCTCATGGGATATAAAAATGGAAGGAATTAAGCTAGATCTAGCTTCATTCTAGTTAACTTAGTAGATCTTGAGTAAACGTCTAAATCTCAGATATCGTGAGTATCTTTTACAACCTTTAGAGGTAATGAGGATGAATGGAGTGCTGGGGCCGGTTGCACCTGCACGGTGACACACACGGTGCTCAAATAATTGTCCAACGAGTCGTCTTTCAACAAACTGCGCGCTCCAACCCAGTATCAGAGGTTTGTATGGTTTCCAACTTAGTGGGAACAAAACTGGGAGCTCACGTGGATGTGAGCCATTTGAAAGTTTGGGGAACAGACGCTTTGTTGAGGAATTCGGTCAAACTGGAGCTTGCTTCATACAGCTGATGAATAATTTCTTCTCGCATCTCAACGCGAGAATCCCGTGAGAATGCAAGTTGAAGGACCAAATCAAATTGCACCAAACCAAAGTCTGCGTAAATATACGAGAGAATTTGTGTTGTAACTCCCAGTAAAAGACATGTCTGTTGGTTTTCCGCTTCCGGCGCTTGTATCGTGTGCGTGAACAGCTTTGATCGTGGAATCACTTCCGAATCATTATCCTACGTACTGATAAACAACTATCTAGCACTCGGATACATTCTGATAGAATCAAAGACCTCCGAAAGATTCTGCACGCCACTACAGGTGTAACGGTGGATACTACTGATGAAGCATGCGAGTAGTATGGCTTCTCGTAAGTCCGCTTCGCGTCTCTTGAAAAGTGAGATCTTTGACGGAATTTGTGGAGTCGCCTTGTAGCATTTGCCTGCATTTGAGTAACAGTCAATGAATATTCAGAAAAGTTCAGGAAGACGCGTTCAAGGAGAAGGTGGATGTTCAGTTTTGTAAACGAGATGCATATGAGAGTTTTGCTCGCCTGTTCAATAGTCTGTAACTGTTAAGTTGGTGTTCTCAAATAGACAACTCCGCAGCGAAGGCCTTCTTCCTTTCACAGGTAGCGGTAATAGCGATTCACTTCACTCTACGGCCCGACAAAATAGCCATTTTCATCCCCAGCTTTTGTCAGTGTCTCGATCATACCTCATTTAAATTTGTCAAGAAGTGCGCATCTCGTGAAACTCCAGTGAGTACTTTTGTACCAGCGGTCTTTCGGCAAATGAGCTGAAAACGTGATCAAGATGAACGGAATTTGCACTTGCATAACCAGCAATTGCACAGTTTTCCTCTCATCCTGAAAGCAGTTTTGTTGTTCTGTGGTGGGAAAAGTCAAGAAGCCAGAATTTTACTCTTGAGTTGGTGGGTGTGTCTAGTCTTATGATTTCTGGCAATCGCGTCCCTATTAGTTGAATTACAAGAACGCCCAATTTACCCGCTTGAATGGGCGATTACCTTTCTACATGTGTGGGGCAAGTGGTCAACTTAGCGCTCTCAAACGGCTACGGTTTCCGAGTGCCAAACACATTCACAAACTTTTTGAAACTTAATTCCCACCTTAATCAGTTGTTTGCGCCAAAACTGGATCGTCGTGGGATCACCGGCTTGTGAATGCAACAATTTATTCTAAGTTACGAGTAGAGGCGACACAGTGATCCTACAAATTCTGGATGGTCAGTTGAAATATATAGCGACTGTTTAGGAAACCTCTCGGGTCGCGCGTTTTTTGAGTAAAGTTTATAATTTTTGATTTCAAGCTCGCAGTTTCAGCAAATCAGCTACTAAATAAAAGTATTTGCAACAATTTTTTTAATGACTTTGTTTGGATAAGAGTGATCTGAGCAGTTTTCTTCCGTACTGGGAAGACATAAAAATTCCAAAATCTCATAAAATTTTATCGGGTGAACCAGATGGCGAAACTTTCGCTAGAATCTTGTTTAAATCAGACGACATTAGGTTGCAATAAAAATGCTTATTGCACCACACATCAACCGTAAAAATCCGTAGCTTGCTTCATGGGTTTATGCCTGAATTAGAGTGATTTTTTATTTACCAGCAAAATAATTAAACTGCTGTTTTTTTGTTCTTTGTGCTTCAGTTACTTGATTTTATACGGACGTCCATAAAACATCCAAAAATAGTGTTTGGTAAGCTTTTTGATAAATGCCTTGTTCGAATTTTAAGCACATTCAGTTGTTTAGAAATGGCATTTGCGTAATTTTTTATGCCAAAAATTTTATTAATATAATTCAACTCCGACTGAAGCAGTTTGTTTTGTGCAAAACAAACGGAGGTCTACTTTAGGTAACCGGACTTCAGCGGTTGATTTTAAGAGGTCATATCAACGGCAATGGTCCTTTCAAAAAACGGTTTTTTTATGATAGCATGCAGTGGACACAATTGTCTCTATTTTTGACTCAATCTACGTGGAGGATTTTAAGCAGGTTATTTCAATCACCTGAGCAAAGTTGACGTGCCACTTCCTCTGGTATGAAAGCAGAAACAAACCTCATCGGCAAAAATCATACAAACCTTGGTCTCAGCAAAAACGCCATTTGCACTTTGGATTTGTCACGACTAGATTCGACACCTGACGTTAGGTTGAGTTGGTCGATAAATCGGCAACTTCATTACCTCATAGCTTCCAGCCCCTGATTTGGAAGCGTTTTCATTCAAGCTGAATACATAAAAAGGTCTAGGATATTAAGAACCCTCAGAAATTACGGACATAAGTGAAGGAGTGCGAAAAGGCTTACTGGCCGAAAAAGCACGGTAAGGAAATAAGATGGTCTTTACCGTGCCCTGAATGCGGTGTACTAGGTGAAACGCTCAAAATTGCCCAAATACGTGAGTGTCGTTGAATCATGACTGTCTGAACAACTTTGCCTTTGGCACCTACAAAAAACTAATTTTCTAATTTGCCCTAGCCAAAATGGTACTTTAGGCATGCTTGTTATTCATTTAGCTGGCATCCTGAATAATTTTGGCAGATCTTAAATGCCCGACGTCTGATAAACTCATTTCCCTTCGGTGAATAGATATACAACCTTAACAGCGCTATGTGTGACACAGAAACAACAGCTTGCGCCACTGCCAAACTGCATGCATATGGGGCTTAGAAAATGCACGATGTGGCAGCATCCCGAACCGTCAAACTGACAGTCGATCAATCACTGAGCTCCTGGTAACAGTGAACTATCTAGTGCAGGTCATATACTGCAACTGAATAAGACTGGATTTCATAAGCAAAAATGCACACACCATATCAACTATTGTCGGATACTTGTTTGACTGGTGAACGATGCATTCAGTCCTGCTTCGTAAAATTTGCGGCGCCGAAGTTGTATTAGGACTTACCTGCAATTTTAACTTAGTAACAGATTTCATTATATTACAACAGGCAAGATGTAATCTTTGGATTGTTAGGTAGCTTCCGGAAGAATATAGCTCAATTTGGGTCCTAGCTAATCCAGTCTACTTGACTGATCAATAAATCCTTTGGCCTTTATGACCCTAAAACTTGGTGTTTTGACCTTGATGGCATCGCCGTGCATCGGGTGCTGTATGTCCTGTCAACAGGGTGGCTTTGCTGACTTAAAGGGTCTTACTGAATTGTCAAAAACTGTTTTTATAACGTTGCTGACAGCTATTTACAAAAATGCAAAATTTGTACTTCCTCCTAAAAGCTACCGTTGGTGATTGCACTCGAATGTTACAAAATCGTCCCATTCACAATCAAAACCCGCATTTATGAGTGATCTGAAGAGCACTTCAGAAGAATAAACTGTGCGAGTACCAATTCCGTCTCGTGGCGTGGCACTTCAAACTTTAAATAGAATGACAAATCTTTTGACTGAGACTCTATGTGATTGGTTGCGGAAAAAACTGCGTGAAAAATTCTCAATCGCAGTGTGAGCTAAAATTATTGTCATTCGGATGTCGGATGTACAATTAGAACGTACTTCCCACAGATAAGAAACCTTTTAAAGAGGGAACAGGTCCAGTTAGGCTCCATTTCAAAAGGGGGAGATATGATAACAATTCATTTTTCTCTCCTGAGCCAAGAACGTAATGTCTGGCACATCCGCATTTGGCAGTTCAAGCGGAAAATTGGGGACCGAGCTCCAGGAGGAACAATACCCGTCAGGCGCTATCAAGGACCAATCACAAACCTTATGTCTGGTAATTACTCACCGTTGTTTTTGGTCGAATCCAGTCTGTAATTGTATGGTTGCTTCTCTTATCTTTCGTTTTATGTTCAAGCGGCTAGAGTAAAGATTCAGGGTTCACTATTTGATCGATAAAGGATCATTACCGATCGGCTCAACTTGAGGATAAATCACTTTGACGAACAATATAGATGACCGCCGTCAACCACATGGAAACATGTGCACCTCATGGTTCTCTCCTACCACTGACGAAAGTGATTAGTATCAAGCAACCACCTCTAGAAAAATTTGACCGTAGTGAGTGTTTACACAGAGGCATCATGCTGGATGGTGTTGTAGACACTGCAATAATCGGGGACAGAGCCGCGTGGAAACAAAAAGAGACTGCTGTGGCTAATGTCACGATTTGTAGAAAATTTAGTAAGCCATGATCAGCTCCAGCGGTGGTATTCTCCTCTAAAAATGAGCCACTCAGGAAGCGAAAATGGGTCTTTACCTTGGTTTTACCGACATTTCTGTGATTGAAGGAGACTAAAGCATGCTGTGATTTGTTTTCTTTGTCATGGAAAAATCACGTGATTGGTAAAACGTGAACCCTACCACCTGGTTCACCGAAACGGTCATAGGACAAGTTGTGAAATGTTAACTTTCCAGAATAATCTAATCCACCGCAAGCGTAAAACTTTAAATATTTACAGGCAACAAATAAAGTAAGGAGAAAATAACGTGGGACGGCACGCTGCCTGATGAAGCAGGTAGTCCGAGTTTAGTTTGGGAATGGTGGGAGATTTTCAGTCAAAAATGTAGTTCGCTACGCAGTTATTAGAGCTGCTTTGGAAAAAGGCAGAGTATAATTAGGGCTTGAAAAGGGTTATGTGGGTCACGATTGATGACTGTATGTTTCATCTGGCTGTTGGTCGTGTTCGCCGATTTTTCGCGATTGGTTCGTAGTGTTCGAAAATCCCGTGAGTCGCTAAGTGGTTCAAAAGTAAAGGTGTCACAGCAAACGCAAATGAAATTATAGATGATAACAGGAAAGCGGAATTTCCACTCAAACTGTAGGGAATTAATTTGAACCATAGTGCCCCATTTTGTTGAAACAAGGCCGAACGAGCTGCCTAACGCTGTATGAGATGCGACTGTCTTCAAGTTGTAGTCAGAAGACTATTTCCTACTTTCGAGCTGTGATGGACAGACTGAGTGGGGAGTTTAGTCTGCTCTGCAAAACAGGGAGCATTTCCGGGAAGCCCTTGGCAAGCGGAGTCCTTTTCAGCAAGTATTCTGCATTCAATAGTTAGTTGGCTGTAAACATAGCTCTGTAAAGCAGCATTTCGGCTGGTTCTCGCCGGTGTAGCATTGAAGAATATCTGTCGAAGTGAAGATATTGCGCACTGTATGGGCAGTGCGTTGGAAATTCCCCCATCCGGACGTCGGGTAGTTTATATGTTCAGCAAGTCCTAACTGCCGTTTGTCTCACTCTCTTGTACTATAGGCTGACTGAAATGGTTATCGAACACCAAAAAGCAAACCGGAAAGCTGGTCTTAGATAGATATTTGGATATTGTCGACATGTTGTCCATACAGTGGTGCACACAAACATTATCAGTTTTGAGTCCTCATGTTTGCTAGAATAGTGCGGTAGCTAGGTTTGTGCATAATGGTATGCGCATAGCAACATCGTCCACATGTCCGCACGCAATTCTTTCACACATCGTCAACACCTAGATCAAGCTGGAAGGCATCGACTACAAACTAGTTGACCCTCCCCATGGTCTTACCATAATGATAGGCAAGAAAAACTGGAAACCAATAAGGTTTTGTGGCACACGTTTTGGGAAGAGCATACGAGACTGCGATCCGAGTTATCCAACTATGCAGACAGTAAGCTCAATTTTATTTTTTATTATTTATTTATTTATTATTATTATTATTTAGGATAGTATGCCCTTTGGCAGTTCCGATAGCCAAATCACGTCCCACTCTTATGGAATACCCTTATGGAATACCCGAGCTAGTTCGCAGGTGAAACACGACGCGAAGAATGAAAGTGTGATGGGAACAAACTCTTTTATGAGGAAGACAGTAAGGGATAAGTTTTCTCTTTAAACCAGCCTAGAAATGCCGTTGAAGGAGACTAAAGCATGCTGTGATTTGTTTTCTTTGTCATGGAAAAATCACGTGATTGGTAAAACGTGAACCCTACCACCTGGTTCACCGAAACGGTCATAGGACAAGTTGTGAAATGTTAACTTTCCAGAATAATCTCATCCACCGCAAGCGTAAAACTTTAAATATTTACAGGCAACAAATAAAGTAAGGAGAAAATAACGTGGGACGGCACGCTGCCTGATGAAGCAGGTAGTCCGAGTTTAGTTTGGGAATGGTGGGAGATTTTCAGTCAAAAATGTAGTTCGCTACGCAGTTATTAGAGCTGCTTTGGAAAAAGGCAGAGTATAATTAGGGCTTGAAAAGGGTTATGTGGGTCACGATTGATGACTGTATGTTTCATCTGGCTGTTGGTCGTGTTCGCCGATTTTTCGCGATTGGTTCGT
Organism: Clonorchis sinensis; assembly: GCA_003604175.2. Lineage (NCBI taxonomy): Eukaryota > Metazoa > Platyhelminthes > Trematoda > Opisthorchiida > Opisthorchiidae > Clonorchis > Clonorchis sinensis. Next base: position 10,439,296 of record CM030375.1, on the reverse strand, counting down.
AGTGTTCGAAAATCCCGTGAGTCGCTAAGTGGTTCAAAAGTAAAGGTGTCACAGCAAACGCAAATGAAATTATAGATGATAACAGGAAAGCGGAATTTCCACTCAAACTGTAGGGAATTAATTTGAACCATAGTGCCCCATTTTGTTGAAACAAGGCCGAACGAGCTGCCTAACGCTGTATGAGATGCGACTGTCTTCAAGTTGTAGTCAGAAGACTATTTCCTACTTTCGAGCTGTGATGGACAGACTGAGTGGGGAGTTTAGTCTGCTCTGCAAAACAGGGAGCATTTCCGGGAAGCCCTTGGCAAGCGGAGTCCTTTTCAGCAAGTATTCTGCATTCAATAGTTAGTTGGCTGTAAACATAGCTCTGTAAAGCAGCATTTCGGCTGGTTCTCGCCGGTGTAGCATTGAAGAATATCTGTCGAAGTGAAGATATTGCGCACTGTATGGGCAGTGCGTTGGAAATTCCCCCATCCGGACGTCGGGTAGTTTATATGTTCAGCAAGTCCTAACTGCCGTTTGTCTCACTCTCCTGTACTATAGGCTGACTGAAATGGTTATCGAACACCAAAAAGCAAACCGGAAAGCTGGTCTTAGATAGATATTTGGATATTGTCGACATGTTGTCCATACAGTGGTGCACACAAACATTATCAGTTTTGAGTCCTCATGTTTGCTAGAATAGTGCGGTAGCTAGGTTTGTGCATAATGGTATGCGCATAGCAACATCGTCCACATGTCCGCACGCAATTCTTTCACACATCGTCAACACCTAGATCAAGCTGGAAGGCATCGACTACAAACTAGTTGACCCTCCCCATGGTCTTACCATAATGATAGGCAAGAAAAACTGGAAACCAATAAGGTTTTGTGGCACACGTTTTGGGAAGAGCATACGAGACTGCGATCCGAGTTATCCAACTATGCAGACAGTAAGCTCAATTTTATTTTTTATTATTTATTTATTTATTATTATTATTATTTAGGATAGTATGCCCTTTGGCAGTTCCGATAGCCAAATCACGTCCCACTCTTATGGAATACCCTTATGGAATACCCGAGCTAGTTCGCAGGTGAAACACGACGCGAAGAATGAAAGTGTGATGGGAACAAACTCTTTTATGAGGAAGACAGTAAGGGATAAGTTTTCTCTTTAAACCAGCCTAGAAATGCCGCAAAATTTTGGAGCTTCCGCGGTCAATTATTGCCATCCACACATAGAGCTACTGAGCGTTCTTTCGGTGACCTGAACGATATATACAGTATTCTGTTCCAGTTGGCGTCTTCTCTGACGGCCTGCATCTACCCTTGGAGAAAATTGGATCAAAGATCGATTTTCTGGATGTAGAAAGAGCATTCTGGTTTATTTTTTAAGGATGTGGGAAGACTGTGGGAAGACGCGGCTTTGGGTGGCTACACAACGGTGTTGATTGAACAGATAAAACTTGTAATATAATGTAAAGGTTGCATTTCATACATTTTTGGTTACGGCGCTGATGGTTCGTCAAAATCATTAAGGTATAATCAACATGTTCCTCCCAGTTTCCTGTTGCGATCTGTGTCCCGTGAAATAGGTTAAAAATGTGACCAGTAGCCAACAAATATACTCGGTTTTGCATTCTCGTCGATAACTGGCAACCGGCACAAATAATACCTCAAATTAACACAACCACGAATCATGATGAGCCACGCCAAACGGTGAAACAGTTTCCAAAAGATTTCTCCTTTTATAGGAAGTATCACAAATTCCTATGGTTTTTTTATTTTGTCAGTTGATTACAAGCCAGCTTCCCCATGTGAACTGTTGTTAGTTTGTAGATTGGTCCATGTTTTTTAATACGTACGTGTATGTCAAATCTCATACACATCAGCTTTTGTGCAAAAAAATGCACTTTATGTCGTGCGATATGAAATCGCGGTTATATTCTTAAGACATGAGTTTACAAATCTGAACAATCTTCCAATTGTCAAGTTTAGTCGTTTGTGATCAGGAATGCCGATTCTGATCACGATAAATCCACCTTCATGATGAGATCAGCTAATCAGAGGTGACTGTGTATCGATAATCCGATCACGTGAGCAGTTGATGTTCTCGGATTAGCACGTTAATCTTCTAACCTGGATTAGGCAGAATGCAAGTGAGAAATGCGAATTGAGCTAATTGGTTACTGGAAACTATTTTTCCCCAGCTGCGACATATCCAGTGAGTGTGTTTGGAGCTCATAATCACAGTAGTCCTCAACAAGTTTTAACGCACTGCATGCTACAATCCCGGAGAGTTGCTGGTCAACAGTGGATGGAATACTGGACGTTTTGCAGTTTCGGAGAGGCTTGAGGTGTTTGCTCAGAAGCGAATATGTTGCTGTAGACAAGCCCTTAAAAGGAATACAGACTCAAATACGTGCGGAGGCTGTACGAGCAGAAAGAGACTCTATACTTCCAATCACTCTGTCTTCCAAACTTGCAACGTCTGTTGCACGTGTCGAATCGTGATTTCGTCACAGCTTGGGGGACTTAGATGCTATTTCAAACAACCCAGATTCCCACAAAATGTTCCTGGCTTATTTTGCGGTTGACTTGATACGTTCACAGTTATTAGCTGATACTGTAAAAGGTGCTTCGTACCTTACGGGATCGGTCCTGTGACATGAAATAGAATACCGAAACGTTTGTAGATCCAAGTCGGTTGAGCAAAGAATGCGTCAAAATGGCAAGATGTAAAAATGATTAAATCCACTGCTAAGATAACAATATTCGCCATCTGTACAGAAATTGTTTCTCTGAAATAATTCTCCAACTTAAACTCCTGAACTGCTGCTCGTTGATCAAAATGACGAGAGTGTTTTTTAGATGCAGAGGACAATTGGTGCGACTCTCGAGAAAAATGTAGCCAATAAGCCACCCCAAAAATGGTGGGAGCAATGTTTCCCTGGATGGGCATTTCGGTTCACAAAAAACGGGCAACTGCTGATTATGGCTTGGTCAGATGGAACAGGAATTGTTGGGTGACAGTTTGGAAGTTTCAGAAATTTATACCCAAAGATGCTCATGGTTTACTAAGCAGTAGTGCCTCCGCCCCGTCGGGGGACGCCTAAGCTTCAGGCTGAAATACTCTGGAAGCTCTAGATGGTTCAGCGGTTAAGGCGCGAATTGACGGACTGGAAGCTCTACGGTTCGAACTCAGCCTTCTGCATCTCGACTGGTCCTGTCTAGGCTTGGACAGTCTTGCATTATCACAGCCTTCGTGCTCACTCCGGGTGGCAAGGAGGCTAGGCGCCGAAAGGTTGTTACAGCTGAACGTTACGATCTCTGCGGGATATTTTATCATTCCCCTCAAAGGATCAAATGCAGATTTTTCCAAAAACAGAAACTTATTGAGTTACCGCACAAATGCAGGAATGGGTCTCTCTAAATATGACTATATCTCCAGTGTTATAATACGGGCTGAATGGGTCCCAAGTTAATCCCCACTGTGCGCTTCCACACTTTACATTGCTTGTTACGAGAAATCAGCCAGACAGCTGGATGTGCCCACGCAGGCGTAGTCAGATGCATTATCTGTGAGTATGATCGCCAACCTCGAGACTTGTTATTGAGTACGGCGGGTGCAATGGACGTGATGGACAATCAATTTTGTCGTGTCGCTCTACAGGCGTACGCTTTCCACGTATACTAATTGAATGGAGAATACTGCACAGAAGCGCAACCAACAAACGCAAGTGACGGAGAGTTTTCCAACCTGTCGATCAACCAGTTAATCTAGGACGGGCTGGCTATATGCGTCGAGAAGACGCACAAATCTAGAGAAGAATATCCGAGAATACAACCCCCCGTCTTTTCCTCCCAGCCGATGCGAACAAGCAGACTGGATTCCTACCAACCTTGCTTTGATACTCTGTTTCATTTAATTATTTAGGAAATAGGCAGCTGATTTGTCCAGTGGAAATGGTTGGAACCAAAAACGTTCTATTGAAACGACGCTTTCAGGGTCTTGTTGTACCCGAATCTGTGATCACGATGTTGTTTGTGTTTAGATCGCACTAGCGAATGTATTGCAGGCGATGCTTCATTGTGTGTTTCATCAAAACCGTATATTGGTGAACCTGAGAACAATGGACTCTTCAGCTATTTAGGGCGATCTTCATGCTGTCAGGATACACTTAACCCAAACAGAATTGGGGCCAAAAAATCTGCCTGCTTTGTGAAGCTAAAAGCTTTGTTTTTTGTAGTAGTAGTGACATTCCCGGGGAATTGATTATTCTAAGTTTTTTAGATGACAACCACCAATGGACTTTCGTCAACATCCGTACGCCAAAAGTACTTTCACCTGGATGAAGTCTGAACATTCGTGGTGATGCACCTTCCCGCGAAAATTTCAAGATTTTTTTCAAATTCTAGTTTGTATCTACCGATATCAGTGACGTGTGTTCGTATTCCCACAATTGGTACTGATATTTAAAAAATTTTTTTGTCGACTTAGAATTTTTGTAGCCCGACTTGTTATGCGTACAAGGTGCGTGACGTTAGTCGGATGACATTGAGCAGACAAGTGGCTACTCGAATCTCAGTCGGCGAGTTCATTTCCGGCAAAACTGGTATCAATTTTACGCTTTTCTTGACCTTCAGGAAATTGTTCTAAATTCAGGTATGTGCCTATACTTTACAGATTGTAAGTTGTATTTGAATGACCAGGTAACAAATCAACTATGTTTGCTTTATAATTGTGAAAACTGAGACAAAACTGAGAAACGAACAAAATTTGGGTCATTAACCGTCCCATTTTTCAGTAATTTTATTGGGGAGCTAAAAAGCTTTTGGCAAATATTTTCACCACAATTATATAAAAATTCAATCAGTTTGATGATAAAAAGGATGACAGTTAATCAAGCAGAAATTCGCAACGAGTCATTAGGTGTCCCAGTATTCAGCGCTTATCGTCACGTTCGAAACAACGGTCTGTCTCCCCCTTGTAGGCCCTCGTAGTTAAGCTGGTGCGCAGGCTAGTATTTTGCACAAGTTCATTAATCAGCATTTGTCGTTCCTTTTTTCTGACAATTTCTTACACAATTGAGCAAAATATTTTGCTGCAAACAATAAATTCAAATTAATGTGGTGTTTACTATTCTTTTTTTATTGTGTTCGCACTCTAGGATGAGGGATTTTTCATTCGAAACGAGGTTTTACGAACATAAAGTACTAGAATGAGCAAGTGTCTGTTACACCATACGCTAAGATTTCCTTGCGTGTCAGTTAGAGGAAAGTCCACAATGTTAACATTCAACCCAACTAGATCGCAAGTAACTTTCCAAGCACTGTAATCTACGAAAAGTTTAAGCATTACTTCTTAACTTTGGATGTGACAAAGATCCCGGAAATTATTTCCTTTCCATTGCTTTAAACAAGCCATTCAAGGGAGGTAAAGTTATTTCAGTTATAACTATCCTCTTAGAATAGGTAAAACCTAGCCGTTCGTTTAGGCTGATCGGCCGCAGTAGAAATGGCTATGTGGCGAAATGTCCATTGGCTGTTTACACATCATAGAGCACGCTGACATCGTCCAAGATGAATGAAGGCTTGGTCAAGTAACTTTCATCAACAGATGATTAGAGGTATCTCAAATAGTGACATGGGAAACAATGGTCTCGGTTGTGCTGCAAATCAGAAAAACGATATAAAATAACGATCAGTACAGATGGGTACGAAGAGAAACCTCCTCGGGACAATCACGTCAGATTTACCGCCAATATGATTTTCGCATCAATCAATTTCTCTAACAGGGTTTTCCGTCGGGGCGTCAAGGGTCAGTATATGTGTTGACTCTGCCACTCCGTAAACTTTAGAATATAATAGTAAGAGAAATCTTTGTTGGTTTTATATACACAGTTGATTGGGACAGTGAATTTACAGTGGTAGGTTGCGTGTTATTGATCGCTGGTTCTCGAGTGTGTTACAGACTTCCCATCAAATTGCACGAGGACGTTGACCAAAAATAACGGCTTTTTGCCCTCATCCGCACAACAGTTCCGGAAACGGTGAGCGTACGGTTTATTGGAACCAGATCGCTGTATCAATCACCAGAAAATCGCAAGAAACAGCTGTATTTAGCCGTACTGAACACTGGTATCCTCTATGCATCTCCCGGCGGAGGACCTGTTTGCAAATTGATCTGTTGGCACAGGTGGCATACGAGTCGGCAATCAAGGTCTGCAAAGCAAGAGGTTTTCCCACAGCCACGTTTTCTAATTTTTGCATACGTAAGCAGAAACTATGGTTAAACTTATGGATAAAAATAGCTGGGAGGTAAAAGCGAAAAAGATGAGGTCCCTATCTAGGGAGAGGTGGTGAGTTTAACCAACTTCTTCCACGACCTCCGCAAGATGTTACCTAAAAAAATCCCAAAGCTAATGTGTGGCGTAACCATTGTTAGATTATGTTATTGGCTCTTGGTTTACGAAGCATCGAGACAAGTTAATGTCATCTGCAACCTCTGCTTCAACGACCCCACCAGTAGGGTAACAACTGTTGATGTTTGCTCGGGCGACCGTGGAGGTCGATGACACAACAGTCGTCCTCATGAAAGATGAGTGGATTTTTCAAGCACAAAAAACACGAAAATTGAAACGGTTAGGTTTGTTTCTGGATGATGTGTTTACCAAGACCAAAGGTCTTGGTTTTAATAATTGCTGGCGTCTTCACATTCCGAAATCCACGTCACAAAGGACGCGGTGTTCTGTATTATCTGGGTTAGCCTAACTTTTAAATCCAGCCTGATGGACACCGAAGTGTGCCTTGTCCGAGGGAACCAGACGTACGGCAACACAAATTGACCAGCTCTAAGGGTAATCATTTGGCAAATTAGTGTCCCCGCGTCCTCTCACAGATTCATCTAAGCAAGACATCAATTTTCAGCGGAAGACGAGAGCAAGTTGCAGACGTCCGCATCTCTCTGGAGGCAATATGGACTTGCCGTAAGCCCCGGACCACATGTTTCCTTCAAATGAAACACTTAATTGTAGTATTTTGCTATGTAAGCTCCATGAACTGAGGTTTCCTACAGCTGTTTGTAAAAAACCCAGCTTATTTCCATTTTCAAAATTGTACTTCGAGTTTTGCTCCGGTATGCGTATGAAAACACCGGGACAAATAAAACAATGGTGAGATCAAGTCCTCAATAGTGCAACATGGTGAAAATAAACTGGCCGTATTTTAGATAATAATTCAGGCAAACTATGAATACCAGCTTCATTTTCAAGCTTTCTGTCAGTAAAATTTGCATTATTTCGCCGGACTTTAAAGGTAGAGTCCGAGGTTGGAATCCGGACTTTTCAGGGTCACATCACGAGCTTGAAGAAAGGCCGGTTTGCACATAAGGAAAACATAATTCACGCAGAAGTGGCAAACTAAACAACACATCAGCATACAAACTGGCCGAAGCCAACAGATTTGCTTTATATATTTGCACTGTGACACTAATTCGGAGTATCGATACCGCCTCTACACTTTATAGTTTATTTGTTTCTCCGCAAAATGTTGTTTCCTAGGATTTGTCTTAGGTACTAAAGTGCTTAGAACGTCCAGAATTTTGCCTTTTAGGAAGTTCTGAGGTTGATTGTTGGTCTGTTCGCCGAGCTTGGCAGTTCTGAGGTGGCCCGTGGATCGTCAGCGCTGTTATCTGGAGCTCACTGATTGACCGAAACATTGCGTATGTTGCATCAAGTTTGTGAAGTATCAGTCGCTTTAAATCCCTTTGAAGAATGGCGCAGACTGACATATTTTAATGGGCCGCAAATCTCATGTTATGCACCCAGAAAGACCATACATTTCGGAAGTTCTGAACGGAAGAATCGACAAGGCGGATATTCTGAATTTTTTTTAGTAACGTGATCTGCAATTATCTAAATATGTTTTTGTCTACTATCCGCCAATCGTTTTGCGAAATTCCAACTTATGAACAGAAACCGGAAACTCTTTGCATTTGATGCTGCAGGTTTGAAAAATTAAGTCTTACTGTGGAAAGTTGCAACATTTTTACACTTATATTACTGAGCAGCGAAGAAAAATATTATTTTGTCGCACTCGTATGATAGTTGAACCCCGAAAAATCTCAATTCATTCAGTTAGTCAAAGCTCACACTTCAACCATGTAAAAAGTATTTTTCCAGTGGAATAAAACCGGCAAATTGAAATATTTTTACTAACCCTGAGCTTACCTTTCAAACTCAGTTGAAAACAAAAAGACAAAGCGAGAAGCAACCAGTTAACCAACCCAATAGGCATCGTACCAGACACCAAGCACGTATTCCGCTACTATGTTGCGGATTATAGCCACGTAAATTCGTCCTGATTTATTCCGAGTCATGAACCTGTCAGTAGATGTGTTCGCGTTAGCGCATCCGTTCGGCAAAACCTGAAGACGGAATGAAGAATGGTCACTATTCACGCAACTTGGTCTTTTACCGGTGTTGGCGCGTGGTCAGATCGAGCTTTTTTAATGCAATCCCGGAGCCCCTGAAAGGATTTATGATAATTTCTTTGGGTTTGTTCGGATTTTCACGGAAGTTTGTTTCGAAGATTTGTGTAAAACTTGTTAGCGTGGGAAAAAAGACGTGCAGGAAACCTTGAGGCGCTAAAAACTCACACATTGTCCTCCTGAATTCCAGGGGTTTGTTTGTTGGTAAGCCTCTGCAGAAACGTTCTTGGAGTAAAAACGGAGCTAATCCTACGGACGTTTTGCCAAGAGCTGCAGGTAAAATGGAACATCCGCTTAATTAATGGGCCACTGGGAGAAAAGACCGTCGGTTTGGTATATCACTTAAGTGTTAGTCTGTACAACACATTATGGCGTGTCCGAAGTCAAACGCTCACAAAAGCTCTCAATATGTGACAGCACTTACTTGAAAACTTTTGGTACAGCATCATATTTCGCGAAGGCCGAAGCTCCGGCCAACATAGTGAGTCAAACCGCCAGGTTGACCTCTTTTATTGTTTATCGCGGTATTATCAATTAACTGGTGTTTTGTGACGCGCGTTGCAGTTTTTGCTGCAGAGAAGCAAGCTGCTGCAACTCAAAACCATAGTAACGAGGTTAAAAAACGACGCTAAAACGTCTATTTTGCGCAGGACAAGCTGCACAAAAGTGACTCGGAACGGATCCGGAAAAAAGAATCAACTAAAAATGCATCAATAAACAGCCAAAAAGACGGTTGATTCATTCAAATATCTGACGAGGTAAAGGAAAACTATTGGAGGGGTAAGTCGTTTGAAACATTTTTAAGCGTACTGGCCTAATAGGGCTTGGGTATATTTCTGGCGCACTGTGGTAATTGCTTCCTGTCCATGATCTCATTGCATTATGGGAAGCTTAATTTACTGAGTTCTACTCAACCCATCTCACGTGTCCTGGTGTGTACAAGCTTACGAAGATCGCATTATCCTTCCAACTAACAACTCGGCGGCGTAGCTCACTCTCTTTCCGAAAGCTGTGAGCTACTATGAGCAGTGTGCCCCCTATGATTGTGGACGCAATAATGCACTGGTTGAATAAAGTTTCTAGCGTCCTGAAGACGATGTTTTACTCATAGATGTGCCATGCCCAGCGAGTCACGGTACACAAAATATCCTGTTATTTTAATGTATTTAGTTTTCATTACGGATTTTTCGACTCCATGACGGATAAAAACAAATAAGAATGTAGTCCGACGTAGTTGATTGTGCCGAGTAAAATTCTGGTCTAAAATTGTGTAATTTGATATGTTATATTGTAGAAAAACGTCCTTCTCGGAGTATGTTTATCAACACAGAAAACTGACGGTTGTCTGCAAATGAAATTGACAGCGGTATCATGAAGGTTGTCTGGATGTATATGCAGGGAGTATGATTGCCTCATCATAATTTGACGTTTGTTTGGAGGGTAGGTGAGGTTTTTGAGCAGTTAAATAATCGTTACACTGTAAATTTTAACAGCCGTTGTTTTTCGAACAAGTCTAAAACATATCCATCTTCAAGCTTGACAAATATTCGATTTGACGCAAAGTTGGACAACTGCGACACAGTGTCCCCTGAAATTCTTTGGACTTAGATATCCTGACCCACCAGCTAAGCAGCAAACTCAGACGTGAGGATCACATGACCACTCTCTGTGGCGCATCTGTACTGGAGTATTGCAATCTTTCAAGATAAGGAATTCTGTGAAACGCAAATTGAAACAACACAAAATAAGACCGTCTAGATTTCAGGTTAACAACCCTGGTTCGCCCACAAAACACATGGAAGTTTGTGTACATACATTTCTCTGGCGTGATGTTCTAGTAGCACGGTAACAAATGTGGTTGTCCTCCAATACTTCCTTCTACACGAGGTTTTGCTTCCTAGTTTTGATCCTCTCCTCCAGATAGATTGAAAAAGACCGGAGAAGTGGGATACGCGAGACTTTAGGTTGCACATGTAAGTAACTGGTCCGTTCATTCAAAACTGTTCCCAGCGTAGTTGTTCCAGTTTGAGAAGTTTATCTGAATCCTCAGTTGGAAAACTGTTTGTTGAGTTGATGTCAATCTTACTTCATTCCAATGGTTTAGTGTGGCTTACGTCTTGCATGGCCAGAATAAAGTTGTCTCAGTTCGGGGAAGCATTGTAAGACGTATATCGTTTGCCGGATGTCGTCGAAATCGATCGTACGATGATCAGGCTTACATTGTCAGCAGGCATCTGTGATCCTAAAGTACGTACATTCATTTGCTTCCCGTTAATTTAAGCGTATGTGAATAGCACTGGACAGTCATGCACAAGGCAAATACGTAAACATCCAAAAACTGTCCAGAAATATTTTCATCAGCGAAATACCACAATTTGATTGCTCAGACTTTCAACTGGCATTCTGAAGGTTTAGATAGATGCTTTTGCGTTAATACCTGCATTATGGATGCCTTGAAAACAAACTAACTGGGAAGACAATAAAGTGTAGTAAGGTCAGCGTGCTCAGCCGGTGGCCACTGCGCTTTACCTCAAATCACGGATGAGGTCACCTCCAAATGTGTGAAGTGTTTGCGACAATGTGACAAGAACATCGGACAAATGGAACGCCAAAAGGTAAGCCGGTTGCAGCAAGTTTTCTTTCGACGGAGTACGGCGAAGCACGTTGTTGAATCTGATTCTCTCATGTAGCCACTTTCGGACCGCGCTGCCTCGCCAATTTGTCGTTGGAATTAAATTGACGTTGTCTATTTGAAAATCGGGTGTCTCCTTAAGTTCCTGCTACTTCACGCTAAAACGATCCTAAAGGTTTTGTAATGTTTTTAGACATTTTGAATACTTAACTGCATGTCCCAGAGTAGCCGATTTGAACTAAATATGGCTTACTATCTAAGTGATTGGTTGTTTGCTTGGAAACCGAAAATATGCATTCCCGTCACAATCTGACTTTGATCATTGTTTTTTATGTTATCTTTCCATATTTGTGCCAGTTTATTTTAGGAATTCCACTGACAAGACTTTCAAAAAATGCCAGGATATCCTCACTGGAAATGTAGCGTTTATCGATGAGGTTTTTTTGCTAGCATTTGTTTAACACCACCTTCTGGGAGACTATGCAAGAGCACATTTCTATGGGAGGATTGGTTTGACCAGGAGATATCTAGTTAACGACTGATTCAGTAGGCAAGTCCGACAAATGCGTTAGTCTCAAGGGTTCTTCGGACACGTTGTACATGCGATCGCCTCTTGAAAAGCCTGTGAAAGATGTCTCCGTTTTATCGGCCCCCACTCTTCTGTAACGGAAAACAGTCTTCAAATGAGTTTAAACAGTGTGCTGTGCCAACTAACCAAAAACGAGAAGAAAATCATTGGTCATTAACCGTGAGGAGACTGGAGGAGGCCTTTGGAGATTAACTGAAGCAGGACATTTTCTAATGGTTGTGCAAGACAACTAGATTGGGAGTCAGCACCCACCAAAGATATGTTAACGGGGGAGCTCATAGTCGGCGGGATAGTAGCGGAATACCTTCACCGGGCATGAGCTGGCAAAGGAACTAATATAGTCCTTTCCTCCGGCATATTTTACTTACCTTGATGGCCATGAATTTCGGCAACTTAGAGGGAAATGCAAAGCTGTCTAAATTTGTGAACTACCACCGGACTTGAAAAGAAGTGCAATGCTGGTGAGCCTTTTGGTTGAAAAGTTATTTTTTGCAAAATATTTTGGAGACAACTCGTTTCGTCCCGAACAAGTCAAACAAACACACACATCAAAACATGATCGCTGAAAGTGCACTGAGAATACCGTAAATATGATATATAGGGTCAATATCTTGCCATGTAACAAAAAATGTTTCTCCGTTTCTCGTTTTCCAAAATACACGTGAACCAGCCTGATGTACCTCAACTTTTCAAATAAGTTACCGAACCCTGTGGGAGTTTTTTGCGGCTTAAATCCAACCTAAAAGTACCATACAGCATCTAATAAAAAAGATCATAAAGTACGTGACCCAAACAAAGGGTCACGTGTTGCTCTTAGCTTATTTTAGAATGGAAACAAGTAACCAGTTTCCGTCCAACTACCAAAATTTTCCGTTTGTTTGCCAATCTTGACGTTTGTCATTCATGCATTTTGAGTTTTGTTTAGTTTCACTTAGTGAAAACGTCTTTTGTTCTGGCGCTCACACCAATCATGTATTGGGTAAATGAAGGAAGCATCCGGAAGTCATCTAACAAGACCGAACGTTTAGCCAAACAATTCACCGGAAATAAGAAAACAGGAGGATCCCATTGGTAGACCAGATTACAGTCAAAGCAGGAAAGGTCTATTTCTCTTTTTCATTAACCCTCTGTCATTTGCTCCAAAATGTGACCTCTAAATTGTGTTTTTGCCAAGTGCCTTTCTGATTGTAAGGCGTTACCCTCCTCCAAGCGCTAAAGAACTGATCCCTTTTTTAGCATGAATACTTGTTGTCACAATCCGCGTTCTACAGGGGTGAGAAAGTGCATGTTGTGCCAGACGTTAGTCGATTGAAGAGGACATCCAGTTCTGCGTTTGGCTCGTGTCGTGTCTAAAATAACCTTACCAGAAGAAAACAGCATCCACGTTTGAGGGTCTATTGAATTACCGGTCGGGGCAATCTGTTAGGGGACTTGAGTACTTTTCCTGGGCGCAAAACGAACATGCATATCAAGATCTGATGCAGATTTACTAAGAGGCTTAGTGTAGCAGATTAATTTATCCGATCGTTAACTCGGATGTTTAACCGGGCTTTGTGGAGAATGTGGAGATGGCGCTTAGTGGTGACCGCTTCAATAATCGATCGGAATATAGGTCCCTAAAACCGTAAAGGAGGCTATGTAGTGACTGTGAGCAGCTCCGTTTTTTTAACACTTCTTTTCTAACACTTTAACGTCGCTGAAAAAATGCCTGCTGCGCGAACAGGGGGCTAGCCCCGTAGGGTGCGGCATCCTCCTACATAGCTTGGTGAACACTCCAACTATTCGGAGTGACTAAGTTCAGACGTAGCTTAGCAAGTTGTGCAATCCCTCCAAGAAAACTGCTCCCAACTGAAGATCACACAAGGGTTCCCCAAGGAAAGTTACCCAGAAGGAGGTGCATAAAAAGACTCTTCTCCGTGAGGTCCACTGTTTGAAAGATTCCTGTGCGTGCTGATAAAGGCGGCTGCTTCTTGCTAAATAATATGGACTTGTGTGCCCTCTGAATGTTACGTTACAGCGAAGTTTATCAGCTTGCTATATTGACTTCCCCTGAGGTACAAATTGGGATCTGAGATTGGTTCGTTGAAAGGTGAGTTCTTGAGTTTCCACCAATGAGACGCTTTGTCGTTCTTTCCTTATACGTTGTAACGCTTGTTACCGACAAAATTTGGAACCAGTTTCCGCTGAAACAAGACGGAATTATTATCTCCAAAATAGCTTGTATTTATTGCACTCCGCATTTGTTGCTTATAGCTGACAAAATTCACAAATCGAATAAATTCACATTACCTTCCACCAGTATAGTTCAACCTGTAGACGAGTTTCAGCCAAATGTCCTTTAAAAACGGCAAACGAACATTTCAGTGTGCACAGACAACAACACATAAATCCGGATGCATTTGACGCGGTTGTGACAGGCCAGGGTCTCGCGCATCGGTATTCAATCCTGCAGTGACGTATGAAATGTCAAACGCAAATGTAGAGAAGATTTTCGCCCAAGATAATAGTTTGAAAAAATTGTACAAAGATCGGTGTCTTCTGGGAAACAGTCTTCGGATTAACTCACCCCGTTTCGTTGCGCTATCGCCAAAAGCTGTCAAACCTGACAAGCGTAAGTGTCAAGGACTGAAAAAGATCTCTGGTGATAAACTGAAACGATTAACTAACGAGAATACCAAACATAAGCAATTAATACGCGGCGAAAACGATTTTACCCCTTAATGTCTGTGGTTAGGCATCTGTAGGAGCAGCGTAGCTAAGAGAGCTCATTTTCTGCAACCGATCGCACGTCAATTTATGAAAAAGGGACAACGAATTGGGTTGCAAACTGTACCTAATTAGGATGCAGACAAATGGTCTGAAGACCCATTTTACAGAAGAAGCCTGGTCATCGTCAAATGCACGAGTAATTCTAGACTGACGAGCTCACATGCTCCTTCTTAAAAGATAGAAGCTAGTGTCCTGTTGCTAGAAACAAAAGATTCTTGTTGTGTGCGGTACAGTGTCAAACACCCGGGAAATTGTGCGAAAGCTTTTTGAGTTCTGTGAATTTTGTGGAATTTCAGTTCAATGCGGTACATCGACGCTTGGGTTAGATTCGTAATTTTGTCTTCTAGGAAGTTCAAAAAATCTTTCCATACAACAGATTAATGACAAAGCAAGAATTAATACCCACAGTAAGTGGCCTCAGGTGTTAGCACACGATTTTTTGTTGTTGCAATCGTAAGAGAATAACTGACTTCAAATCATTTTTCATGGACCATACGTGATGTCTACCTTCGGCAAATTAACACTGTTTATATAAAATCCACAGTTTTTCTATCTTACAAAGAACCAAAAGATTCGGGTGTCTTATTTCCATCGGTTTATGTCATTTTAGTGATTTCAGTGTCTTATCATCGTATTTCTGAACACTTTTGACAATCATTATTGGTGTGTGGGCTATGGATTTGTATTTCATTACTTGGGCAATCGCTTACACATTTTGGCGTCGCAGGTTCAGTTAGGGTTTTGGAACATTTTACCTCATTTCACCACCATTGCACACCAGTAGCTACCTTATTTCACCTCCCAAGGAGCACGTATAAATCGGGATCTTAATAAATCTGAAATGTGATTCTTCATTTTTCGGTAGTTTGTAAGTAGTATAAATTTACTAGAAAATTTTGCTTCATAACTCATCTAAAATAGCGCTCCACCATACGGCTAAGCTAACTCATTTCAAGATGGAAATCCATCTTGGAAGAAACAGTGCTGATCTGCTTCAGACTACAAAAATCAAGCGGTCTGGTGCTAACCGCCTTATTCGAAATTCATTCTCCTATTAGGTTTATTAATTCACTAGTCGCCCAATCTTTCAATCAGCGCTGACCGACAGATCCGATTCAAATAGCAGAATTTTATTAGGTTGACAAACCTAGAAGTTGTCAGTGGCAATGTTGAAGAAAGCGGCGGTGAACATCTCATCCTGTTTGCGTAATCTCTTTTTACTAAGCTGACGATTATTTGATCATGGCCTTGGATGTAGGAGTTTTGTTGTCCATAGCTGCCATTTTTTGTGTCTCACAAAAAATTCCTAACCTTCTATCCATGTGAATTTTTTTTACACTGTTCAATAGCGTAAATCTACCAGTGTTTCTTTCCACTCGATAATGAGCGTTGTTCATCTTCCTTTGTAAATGTTCTGTCGAAGTAAGTCTTCTGCAAACAGAATCATCATTTATGATTTACCCGATTAGATAAAAAATCAATACTCTCGACGTCATCAACAATTTTGTTTAATGTCAAACTTAATAATGGCGACTCAATAAAAGAATAAATCTCAGTGGCCCGAAGCCAACCCATGTTCTTGTGAGAACTGAGACAGTATGCAAACGTCACGTACACCTTTTACTCAGCCAGTCGGCTAAATGAGCATTAGCATTTATACAATCTGTTGTTCGACTGGAGAGTTTGTATGATAATGGCTTCTGTAATAGTCAAAACCCACCTGCTGGTGGACTTTTGCTAGCTTGTCGGTACATTGTTTCTGCGTGCACAAGATTTTCAGATACTCGTTTAATATCGATTACCAATTAAACGGGTTAAAACGCAGAAAAATGGCTCAGGGTGAGCTTTTTGGAAGCTAGTTGGCAGCTGTTCGTACGGTCGTTTGAAGATGCTCTACAGGGGCGGATAAATCGATATAGAGAGATTCTTGTGGTCTGATAAGGCAGTCAGTTTTTCAGTTTTGCCTAATTTTGGTTTGGCTTATGCAAATATCCATGTAGACGGTGTGCAATAAAGGGTCTTTTAGTAATGGGTGAATTACCTTAGGTTCAAGTAAACACGGTGTCTCATGGCATATCACGGATTGATAACCTTTGACCGCTGCTTTCCAGTGGACGAAGTAAATGGAAACAAGCGTTGCATGGGGAAAGCATCGTCAAACGGATATGAGAATGGAACATTGGTAGTTATATTTTTAGTCGTACATGTGCAGTGGTAATGTGTTGAGGCCAGTCTGAGAGAACAATAGAACATTTATTCTTGAACAAACTCTGGTTTTGCACACGTTTGGCTGAGCTAAGCAATGGGTGATCACTTGCTTCCCACGATTTGCTTCAGCAGACCTGGCTGCCCACTTCCAGGCACTTGACTTGTGACCAGTCTATCAGCCTGTAAAACCCGGTTTACGACAGCCCTTACGTTTGCTCTCCGGATTCTTTCAACAAGCGACAGAAGCGAAATAAGCTCCACGATGAGTAGAAGGTCTCAGCTCTGTTCCGGTTGATTGTTTTGGTGAGTATATTATAAACTCATACATGTTGACATTGTATATCTGCACCTATATAATTACCGCCGTAAAACGACTGAACCAGACAGTTTGTGGATGAAAAACAACTAAAACTAAAGAAAGAAAAACGCTTGCTTGGAAGCATCCTGTTCTTGCTATTTGATATCATGCATCCATAAGGAAGCCGGATAAAAATATCTAACAGCGGGTTGACCATATCAGACTCTTGTTTACAGGTTGTTTTTCGTTCTTTCAGCTCCATTGTGTAGATTTACACCAAATTCAGTTTTTGGCATTTTTACGAGCCAGACGCTCTGCGAGGTCTGTGATTTTCTAAATTTTTCAAACTGTCTGTATTCTCTCTGAACCAAGCAACAAGGAAAAAAACGAAAACAAGTGTATTTGTCTGTTAAATCACATGAAGCTTGAAAAGTATAATGGCACTTCAAAATGGTGGACATTAAGCTATCGCATAAAACTTGCGAAATCGAAGGCAACACGGTTATTGTCCTTGAGGTATCATGCCAAGTCAGTCTTCCAATTATTAGTTATCTTTTGTTTTTCGATCTGCTTCACGGGAATAATAAAACGTCGGCCTTGCCCTCTTATAACAAGACATTTAACATTAAGGGTTGATTTACCTACACGCCTTGAGTTATGCTAAGCTGGTCCTTCAAACCGCTTCAGGTCTGTTGAAGCCATCTCAGTCGAGAAGATGTTTTCGTTGTGATCTGAACGGATTTCGATACCCTCATTGACTTTTTAACATGCTAGTAAAGTCAAACTATTTGGAATTGTCTAGAAGCACTTCCACTTTTTGATGTTGCCCGGCTAATGGTTGAAGGCAATGACAGTCTGCCATTAGCGACCGCCAAACAGCGTGATTAGTTCGCGTTTAGACATGGCAGAGTGCAGCTCACTATTTAGCGTAGTTGACGAACATCGCGTAGTCACGTGCTGAATGGCTCTTTCCTCATTTGAGGGATGTTTGTGCTTGTGCTGCGAAAAGTTTCCTTCTGTGCAATGAATTGTTACGTACATTCATCGGCATTTTATCATTGCGCAGACCTATAGGAAATGCACTGTCTGTACAGTGTCAGCTGTAGCTGCATTTTACGCGTTTGCATTTTTGTGTGATCAGTAGAGCATGGAATACAAAAGTGTAAAGTGTAAAGAGAACAATAACTCCCGGGAGACCGTTCCATGTGTGTGAAAATTCATTTCAAGTGGATGTGAGGATTTAAGAGAAGATTTCAGACAGTTATCAAGCACCCTCAACAATTTTTTGAATAGTGAAATATCAGTAACCTAGGGAAACTTGTCTTCCAGTTGTAATCGGCAGAAAGCATGAAACATACCAGAAAAAGTTCATTTCATGAAGGAAGACCTGGAAAGACCTCCTGGAATGTTTGAACACGCAAGCTTTCGGCTAATAGGTGGAACCTAAACCGTCAAATCAGAAGCGATTGATCGGGCATCTCACACCCAGGGGTACGGTGCCACACATATTTCAATCACGGAATTCACACCCTGTGGTCACGTGTTAGTGGACTACGCAAGACCCTAGATCTGCAAGAGAACAGTAGTTAGTTTTTTTCGGTTTGTTTGGTCATCCTATACCTTGTTCCCAAAGTACTGATTAGAAACTAATTTACACTTTTCAGAGTCAGCAGGTTAGCTGGTCAACCCTATTGTTTGCTCCGCAGGCAATTCGTTTATCAGTCCCAAAATTGATCACAATTTGTTACTGCAAGCGGACAACAAACAACCAGACAAGCCCGTTTATTTTTCTGTCTGGTGAGGACGTGTACTTCTTAGTCATTCTGCTTGTTGTTAGTTGTACTCCGACTAGCGCACGAATTCAGGAAGGGTTCTTGGAGTAAAAATTAATACAACGCTGAATTTTCCAATGGTTCTGCTCTACTCATTTTACGGAAGAAAGAAATTACAAACAGAAAATAAACAATAAGGCAGCATAGTAATATTTTTACGAAACGCGGCAATTTGGTGTTTGTTTTGCGCACAGTAATTATCGGATCATTTGCGTGTCGCAAGATCATGTGGTCCACTGAAAAACGTCACGCACCACAAAGGTAAAAATTCCATCCGCTGCCCAACATTTTGGAAATCAGAGTTCCGGTAAAGATCCATCGACGACACCGTATGCTCTTTGTAGAATTATTCCTCTACCAAGACTGGGAGTGTTTGTAGATCAAATTTTTAGGAGTTGCGCTTACCTTTATAATTTACCTATTGTTACGGCTGTGTAATACAAACTGTAGTTGTAAAGTGGACTGGTACTAACCCCTGCAATCTGGTGATTAACTAGAGGAAACCGTTCATGCGCTTCGGATGAAAATATGCGTCACAAATATTTCTATTTGCTTCTTGACAGAGTAATTACGAGAAGCACCTTGTGATTTTCCAGCATGGGGGTTTGTTTTTTTAATTGAATCGACTACACAGCCCCACAAATGGTCGGTTACTGGCCACACCCTTTTAACGGCTCATCACCCGGTAGATCTTCGTGAATCCAGGGTTGCGTCGGTTCACACGGGGGTACTGTAATTCACCGATCACATGATCCTCTCCCAGTTATGCCCACTCTGAACACTGGACAAGCGAATCGTTTACATTTTATAAATTGCTCTCCTAAATGCTAATTCATCCAAAACTCTATCAAATAAATTTCTGTAGTTACCTTCCGCGATTGTTTTGAACGAAACACTTTTTCGCACGTGATCGTCACTGCTTTCACTCCGAGATTTCGATTGATTCATGAGAGTAAAACTGAATTCATGTACAAAATCTAGAAATGATCATTTGGATGATCTTTATTGTTCTGTTGTGAGTGAGAGAGAAATACAGTCCCGTCCATTGGTGACGATGACAAAGACATATATGCGCTTGGCTTTCATCATCCTGTTGGCGGGTAGAAAGAAACTTCAGTGCGGAACTAGCAACCATTTTTATGCCTAAAGTAAGACAAAAGATATCGATCTATCTAGTATATTAATATATTTATATGTATTTATTTTACCTGAAAGTGGGAGGATCGGCGGTGGCGATGCGGCGAATGGAGGGGTTGCTGCGCTGAGTGGAAACATTTCAAAAACTGGCATTTAACTAATCCTTTTAGGCGATTTGCGACATTTAGTGGCATCCAGACATTAAGACAATTGATTGTTTGCTCTTTAGACATAAGTCACCAATAATTTCGCAACGTGCACCACTACTGGTCTCTGCGATAACGCATGCACAACTGTGGCGAATCGGTACATACGAATGATGAGAGACACAGAAAGCCATGCTGTGCAACACTGACAAAGTTTAGAGCGTGGAACTGCTGTAGACACGGGGTAAATTTTACAAGAACTTCCACCAATGGATGAGAAGTTCGCGAAGCAGTCTCAGATGCTATATAAACACCATACGAGCAGAAAACAAACTGTGAATGAACTCAGGAGTGATGATCATTCTGATAACTTATACTGCGCGGCGTGTACCCAGCTAAGTGGTGTTCCCCTGATGACGCCAGATTAGTTTCCGCTGTAGAGTAGCACACCAACGACAACACCGTAAATAATGATTGGATGTTTCCCAATAACATCGTACAGCTCATCATAAATAACTGGAAACTGTCCTCATGAGGCTGACGTGAAGTTGGAAATTTGTGAAAATTAACATTTGTTCTTTATACAAATACTAGTAGCATAAGTTGTTTTCCCAAGTTCTCATAATGTCTACCGTGAGAAAACTACAGAAACTTGCAGCAGATTTGCGATTTGCGCTCTACTCCTTCTCAGACTATTAGGGTTCCCCGATCATTAGCTAAACGGTTCTTTCACTCGGGTTCGTTGAACTAATATAGAGAAAAATCCTTTGAAGCTACACCAGTTTTAATGAATTTGTAGGCTTTTGCTTAGCGTATTTTTGTGTGGAAACAAACGGTTATTTTCAAATCAAAATTATGTTTTATTAGGACAAAATCTTTCGGCTAAACGTGCTGCGCCAACGAATCCCTTGTCTCTACCGAAACAATATTTACTGGTCGGGAAGCCCATTACTAGTTGCTTCATTTCTGAGCTTCACCGGATATAGTTAGTTTTGGAAGTCTCATCAACCCATTTCGCGTGTCAAGGATACATTTGACGCATGTGGGCTGTTCAATCGTCTTCACGGATTTCACAGGTATTGTAGTATCAAGGGACATAAATCACTCATTTGGATATCGTTTAGGCTAAAACACCAGAACGAGGGGCAATAATTTTAGCGAAATAATTTTACAAAGAGGAAGTTTAGTTGGCGCTTTGTCGAGCCCTCCGCTTTAGTGGCCTAATATTTGTCTCCACATGCTTTCACTTTGTTACTCGGTTAGGAAATTATCTAGATAAAATTTGGGTTGCTCGCTGATCAGTCTAGGTGCTTGATGGTACCTCAACTTGGGCTTGTTCCCCTCTCCTAACACTATGGTGTAGATAGGTTTGAAAATGGCCCGAATTTTGTGGTGAAAAGACGATGACAACCCATAGATTACGGCAATTTTGGAGTGTGCTCATTTCCCGAATGAGAACCATGTTTCTACGGTAGCCGAGGGGCGAGATGGCTCAAGTGGTTAGAGCGCGAATTTACTGACCGGGAGATCCGTGGTTCGAATCCGACCTCTGCTTCTCGACTTCCCCTGACTAGGCTTGGGCAACCTGGCAGTATCCCAGCCCTTGTGCAACCTTCGTGTGGCATGGCAGTTAGGCACCGAAAGGGTGCTACAGCTGAATGATACTTGAGTGCTGAAGAATGAGAAATCGGCAGCGAGTGCAACCAGTAACATTCAAGTTGAGTTCAAGCCAAGAACAACAAGGTGGATGCATATACCAGTCGAATAAGATTTGATTCTTTCGGGTACAAATTTATGAATGTCCGGTGGAAGCACACGCAATTTCTGTGCTCAGAAAGGCACCTCATAAGTTGGTCGCTGTTGGACAGAACCACAAGCAGACGTGTATGCTTATGTCAGTTCTTCGGTGCTATTCCAAGATTTAAAGAAGTACACTCAGACGATGGTCATTACGTCGTTAAAATAGACAGTGGAGTGAATCTTCCGTAGTAAACAACAATGTTGAGTGGACTTACTTTATAGGTAACACTCAAAGAAATATGTAGTCCCAAAAATGTCAAAAAACAGCTTCTTAAAAGGTTTACAGAAATGTAGTGGCTCAACACATAATATGATATTGAATGAAGCGTGTCTTGCAGATCGTTGGGATGCACCGATTTTCTAAAAGGTATTTCCGAGATTTCATTGGAATTTTCGTGACAACCATTATTCATGGTTTGGCAGAATCACTTCTGGCAACGCGTGGTGCAAACGGTGCTACGTCTTGTTCGCTTGTAGACAACCAGAGTCCACATCGATGGACTGCATGGGTGTTAAATGACAAAGGGTCTTCGGACACCTTAAAATAAGGTGAAATATGACCTTCGGAATTCAAAAGCACCGTACCGTACAAACACAAACTTTAGTCAAACATACTTAAAGCCTTAGAATTAAAAGAAGAAAAGAGAGCTGGTGAGCGATATATCAGTTGCTCGACTGTCGCAAACATTATGAAGTGTCTACAAGTCCAAGCACCTAGTTAGACAATGTGGAAGCAAACTGACAGCACGAGAGCTACGAGCATCGATCAGCCGCCATTTCTTGCAGCGAATCGAGCCACGTGCAGGAGGAATCACGAGACCCCATCCTAGAAACCGTTCTGCAAAAACAAGACATAAACTCTTCGTAATCTCTTCCGCACCCTTCGGCAGAGTTGGACGTTGTCCGCCTCGCGGTTTTCACCATTCTAAATGAGGCACAGAGAACAACACTCTTCGCGGTAGACGGTATTTCGGCGTACGTAACACATGTCTGAGCCACCGCAGTTGATGGTGCTGTATGTTTTCTTCGATTAAAGCACGCACTGCACAACCAAAAAAACATTTTCAATTGCCTAGGCATAAATTCGTTGACGTAATCCACCAGGAGCAACACCTCTGAGACATCAGTGGTCAAAAAATGGAAGCGACTCACATCAGAGGCCATGCTTCGTGACCATACAAAAATATGGCCTTTCCTGTACCCTGATGCTCGTAACACTTATAACCCAGTGGTATATCTTTTCGACGCCACGGATGACGCCAATTAGTTAACGTAGTTCGGACCTTTGAGTTTCTTACACTGACCTCATCAGACACACTTCTGGCGTATGCCGAAAGATGGTACGCTGGTGTCCAGTTTATTCAACAGAACGTGTTCTTCATATTCGTCTTCACGGATGAGGGTGATATCGTCTTCGTACTCCAAAGTGACAAGCTTCTCAGCGGCAACGGTTTGACTAGCTGGGTTTGAAAACCTTCCAGCGTTTGCCTTAGTATTTTATCGACGATGAAATTGAACAAGAACGGAGAGACCATATATCCTTGAGCTTTTAGCGAGCTCACCATACACTCTCACAAACCCAGAAGTATGTAAATATAGGAACTGTATTATGTTTACCAAATTCTGGGGCATCCCCTGTTGACCACTGATGAAATCACGAACATATTTAAGTCGAGGAATATCAAGATCATGAGTCGTCCGTACTTATGGTTTTGCACTAACACCCGACAGAGTGTGAAGATGTTGTTCATGCATCTTCTACCTGGCTTGATGCTTATGGGTGAAGGATTCGCGTGTCGCCGTAGGACGCTGATGAATCAGTGAGGCCAGCAGCCTTGTTACAACATAAGTCAAGTTGACACCACTGTGGTTACCACATTCTTGGCAAGTACGCTTTTTGAAATACGGTTTCTTTCTCGTAGATAGACACAAATAGGCTGGACCTACACTGACTGAGGCGTCCTGCACCATCCTTGAACAGAGCAGGTAAAAGTCGTCAGGTCCAGGAGCAAGAATGACGCTTGAGTAGTAATTTACACTCGGGCGCTTCTGAGGCTAAGGGGTATTCCGAATTCACATTCTTCTGTGTATGAATGTTTCACGAGGGGAACGTCATAGGCCGCACACGTTCATATTCAATTCAAATGCCCTTAAACAAAAACAGTCAAGTGCTACTCCTGAGAGTCGACGGATCTTCCAGTGGGTCGGATCAGTACCAAGTCCATGAAGAATTTGATCCAAAAAATAAATTATGGAGTTTGAATGTTCGGTGTTTCTCACAGTTTACAAATTTTGCCTGTCTGTTAAGCTTGGGGGGACGGGAGACCCACCCACATGATGACTCCCAAGCAATACCACAGAGACCGAACAGAGTCCCGGTCTAACAGCACCATTCATGCCGCCGCTTTTGTACTTCATCCCATCTGCTACACGGTGATTAGCTGCGTTCAGGTTCAGTCATGAATTTCGTCGACGTACGTCCTATGTGCTACTTTGAGTGAACTCAGAATTATTGCGCCAGAACAGGAGGACGACCGTTCAAACCAGAGTGCTGTGAATATGAACAAAATACCTACCCCGGAAAACCCCACAACTGCAAACAAATAGTCGCCTAGTGGGTTTTAAGCGTGTGACGCTACTTGACTGGGAAGTCCTGACTGACGGGTCAATCGATCGTCACAACCAGGACAGTTACTGGGTCGTCGTTCGATGGGTTGGGCACACTAATCACATCGCTCGAACGTTCGCCTGTTCAGACGTGAAAATTCAGATGCTTCCAACGTGCGTTGGTGGGGTGGTGGAAACGTGCTCACCTCGCATGTCAGATGTCCGGGGTTAGAATCCCGACACGGCCTTTGGATATGCACTGCTGATGAGCTATAATAAGAGCGAAACTCGAGTTCAGTGCTTCCCTTGGTGTGGACTCACTGGAATAATTACGTCACAACAGGAAGACGACCACTCAAACGAATATGAACACAATACCCACCCCGCAAAACCCCACAGCTGAAACTCAGAGTCATGGCTAAACTAAGGTGCACATGGGGTATAAGTTGTAGCTTGGCCGCGTACCGTAGTAGACATGGTGGATGTTGTGAAATTTCCCTTTCAATTTATTTTGGTAACAGCGTTTAAAGAACCTCACGTGAAGTGGCTGCAAAGACTGACGCTTTCACTACTGCATGAATCACTTGGGGACGAGATGACTCAGTTGTTAGGCGCGAATTTACTGATCGGAAAGTCTGTGGTTCAAACCCGACCTCTGCCTATCGACTTCCCTGTCTAAGCTTGGGCAACCTGGCAGTATCCCAGCCCTCGTGCTTCCTTCGGATGGCATGACAGTTAGGCACCGGAGGGGGTGTCAAAGCTGAACGATCTATCTCTCACGAATCATCAGCCTGGCTTATTCATTTAGATAAGTGTTATTCATGTGACAGTGTGCAAGCAAAGCTGTTGACACCATGCTTTTTCCTCCGAAAATTCTGGAAATAGTCATACAAAACGAAAAGTGTAAAAACGTTGCACCATTACTTAAGAAGCCATTAGGTTTTTCGAGAGAAATGGCAAAGCCTTGTGAAAACTGAGAAAGCGCGCTTTTTGATCACTCAGGTATGATTGTCCTCTCCATCGGACAAACTGCTGATCTGCTAAATTGCCGATAAAATAATTTTTGCACGCACGCTTCAAGTGTGTATAATATTGCATCCTTCACCCCCTAAGACCACCGAATTTCAGAGTACGCGCAACTCATTGGTGTGCGATAGCCAAATGCATTGTACCAGTTTGGCGGAATTTATTAGTTCATGCGGTTTTACACTGATTGGTTACACTGCGGGTTCAATTTTAACAAGATATTTGGTGAATTATTGTCTCACTTTGTGTTTATTCTTAGCATCTTGGCTGGAGAATATTCACTCGGGTCTTATGTTTAGCACTTAATGTAGGATAAATGATACTGAGGTGAATAATTCGTTCAGATGCTTTTTAAAGTAATCTAATCTCCGGGTTCCGTTCTATATTACCAGTTCGATCAGGCAAACTACCTCGTATACTGAGCTGTTGAATTCAATTCTTTGATCGTATTCTAAAAATAAACACAATCAGTATTTTGGGACCCTTTTATCAGGTCACAGAAACGAGGACTATTGATGACTGATGGCCTTTCGAAACAGACTAGTGAATAGGGGAGAGTAAAAGTTTATTTGTCGATGTGGACAATTGGTTAAACTGGGTTTGTGCAACATAAAAACGGAATGTTTTGTTCATACATAGTCGGTTTGACCAAGGGTGAGAGCAAGCACATGTTGTATAATTTCCATTTGGTTATAACACAAAGTGAATAGGTGTCTATGGCAAGACATTACTTCCCTCTCGTAAGAAGCAGTGAAATGGAAAACGTGCGTAACACAAAGTCAATTATTGCGTAATGGAAAAGTGTTTACTTTGCCTTGTTTTCTTGAACACTCTGACGACGCAGGTTTTAGCGCTGAAATGCTGATTAACTTCTCTAGAGGACGAACAGCTGTTATCAGCTTCCATGGTCGACTGTCCCGTAAAAATTGATGTTAGGAGAATCACTGAGACACACAAGGGAACAGCCCTGTAATTGACCGCCCACAGGTGGCCAAATATCACTGCAATTGCCATGCTACTGATTGTTCTTCTTGACACATGACTTTACTCAAACTGACCTAGGTGTACAACTGTTTCATCCTTGCTGGGAATCATCACCAGTGCGAAACTCACAAGACTCCGGAGAGTCTCGAACCCGCAACCTCTCGGCTAGTAGTTTGAACATCTAACCGTTCGGCTACGAGCGGCTGATCAGCAGTGTGAGTGACTCGCACGAGGAGCCAGTCAACACGTGTGACCGTGTGATGAGTATCCCATGATTGAAGGATGAGTGGTGCTATACCCTGTCGAATTACGAGTTGATCAAACCGCTGCTCAGCTGCTCGCCGTCGAACGGTGAAGTGTTCAAACTACTAGCCGAGAGGTTGCGGGTTCGAGACTCTCCGGAGTCTTGTGAGTTTCGCACTGGTGATGATTCCCAGCAAGGATGAAACAGTTGTACACCTAGGTCAGTTTGAGTAAAGTCATGTGTCAAGAAGAACAATCAGTAGCATGGCAATTGCAGTGATATTTGGCCACCTGTGGGCGGTCAATTACAGGGCTGTTCCCTTGTGTGTCTCAGTGATTCTCCTAACATCAATTTTTACGGGACAGTCGACCATGGAAGCTGATAACAGCTGTTCGTCCTCTAGAGAAGTTAATCAGCATTTCAACGCTAAAACCTGCGCCGTCAGAGTGTTCAAGAAAACAAGGCAAAGTAAACACTTTTCCTTTACGCAATAATTGACTTTGTGTTACGCACGTTTTCCATTTCACTGCTTCTTACGAGAGGGAAGTAATGTCTTGCCATAGACACCTATTCACTTTGTGTTATAACCAAATGGAAATTATACAACATGTGCTTGCTCTCACCCTTGGTCAAACCGACTATGTATGAACAAAACATTCCGTTTTTATGTTGCACAAACCCAGTTTAACCAATTGTCCACATCGACAAATAAACTTTTACTCTCCCCTATTCACTAGTCTGTTTCGAAAGGCCATCAGTCATCAATAGTCCTCGTTTCTGTGACCTGATAAAAGGGTCCCAAAATACTGATTGTGTTTATTTTTAGAATACGATCAAAGAATTGAATTCAACAGCTCAGTATACGAGGTAGTTTGCCTGATCGAACTGGTAATATAGAACGGAACCCGGAGATTAGATTACTTTAAAAAGCATCTGAACGAATTATTCACCTCAGTATCATTTATCCTACATTAAGTGCTAAACATAAGACCCGAGTGAATATTCTCCAGCCAAGATGCTAAGAATAAACACAAAGTGAGACAATAATTCACCAAATATCTATCCTTGGGAGTAGTGCCTAGTGAGCATATATCCATCTAGGAATGAAAGGCGACCACTTGCGTTAGGCCGGGCGCGTATTTAGCCACTACCATCTGGAATGAGACTACTGGGGAGCGTAAAAGTTTGCAAGTTACTATCAAACATAAACTTCGTGATGATTTTTCCACTGCAGGAAATGCTGGTCCAAACACTCGCATTTCCAACGGGGAATGACTGGGTAGAAAAAATTTGCAGTGACGATTTCTTAAAACAACACGACTGGATTTGCATCCCGTCTCCATGTGGACAGAAAATTCTGACCGTTTATACGTAGAATCTAGCAAACAAAAATTAATTTTTCATCGAGAAGAAACCTCAAATTATTGGCATCTCTGTGCGTTAGCCGGTTATGGGTCAACTGGGCTTGATGTTTTTCAAGTTTGGCTGTTTACTTGCGGACGTTTCGGCAGAAGTCTTCGAGATGACATAGGAGCGTGCATGGTTGCAAACTTCTCGTTACGTGCTTACATTTACAAACAATAGTCAATACGTTGTAGCTGGATTGGCTGAAACAGGAATAACTTTATCGCAATTTCATTGGTCCGTTCCCGATTTTTGGGATTGGTTGTGGTTTGGATTTCTTATAATCTATTAACAAATGAACATTTTTCTCTGCTAGATTCCGTCGAATTTCCTATAGATCCGTTCGATTAATGTGCTGTTTTCTAACCTATCCTTCTGTGACTTGCTTGATTTGATACAACGTAGTGATTAGCTGCTAAATGGAAGAACACCAACTAGCTAACTAAGCTCAAAGAAACCGATACAACACACAACAGGGAATATGAAAGAGATGATCAACACAGAATTAGGAGACTACTGTAAATAAGAGGTGCTGATCGTAAAGGGACAGAGCACACAACAGCACAGCTTTTGAACAAATAATGCTATAATGAGTACGAAATATGGTCAACTGTAAACCAAAATGTATGGGAAGGGAACGCACACGGACCTGGTTCTTAACTGCTTCACATGTCATCCAAGGTGTCAGAGACGAAGATGATTTAAAACTTTTTTCAAAGGGATCTGGACGCACAGCAAAACAACAGAAGTACTGTTTATGCTAACAACTTCAAATGTTTGTGAAATAAACGCAGGGCAACTTTGTCGAAACAACCATAAGATAATCTCACTGAGATGACTGCAAAACATTTACGACAGAATGGAAAATTGACGCCTACATACCCGTAAACACGTCGAAAACTCCGTCGAAACCAACTAGAAATCTGGGCGTGAAGTGATCCACAAAAGTCATTGTAACGGTCGGGACAAATACTGCGTTGGTCAGACTGGAAGAAAACAAGCCACCAGAATCCACCAACACAAGTTTCTCGACAGAAGAGGTAACTCAATAGCACGTGTTTCATTTTACAAAGACAAAGAAGAAAATTAGTTCAATTTAGCTAACTTCCAATTCCTCGCTTAGACAAGGGATAAACGGGAGCAAATATCTCCATGTTCTCAATTCCAAACAGCAGTCAATCGATAAGCACACCATGATCGACCTTGTATATCAACCTTCATGGGAAGAAGAATTACACAATCGCGGGACTCCGACCCCGACGGGAAACCAAACAACCTCACAAAAATTCCGGACAAAAGAATGAAAGTTCCTAAATATGAAAGGTCATCAAATCAGCATACTAAATGAAGCGAAACCGGGCCAAGAAGGACGCGGCCCAATCACAGCGGGGAGCGGATTTGTCAAAATGAAGACATCTTACGAAACAAACAGAAACACGGAAATGAGACCACAAAGCAACGCATATTTGTTGCTGACCAGTCAAATTTGGCGAAGGCCTCTTCGTTCGCAGCATAACTCGCAGACGAGCCAATGAAATTATGATATAGCTGATGTTTAATCAGCCAGTCAAGTCAAGAGATATAACATGTCCTCTTATAAATTATAGGATGAATAGGCATCCGCCTGTGTTGATATTCTCAAGACTGGTAACGGGATGTCCGAAAGCACGTGGCCATACTCGCTGAACACATGGGCATCCATTATCAGCTCACAAAGATTAGATGAAACTTGTCCTTCGTATTTCCTCAAGAGGAAAATTTCCCACACAGCATAACTGCTAGTAAAGTACCCACGACGAATGTCCACCTTTCCAGTGAATTTTCTTATTAAGTGCTGCTTGAACTCTTACACAGTGTCTGATCTTTTTTTCAGGCCAATGATGCAAAGAAATCTCTACAGAAACAGTCTTTCAGATATCAGTTTATTCACTGACGCAGATAACAGCCTTTAGACAAACCTAGGAACTTGAATAAACGCTGAAATAGTAATTCTGCCGAGCAAAGTATGCACTAAAAGGCAAACGTTGTCCAACAATTCTTTCTACTGTTGATTACTTGTGCGATATGTCGGCTCCAGAAAATCCGACCATCTCACACCAACGATATATTATTGTATGTGACACATTAGGAAAATCACTCTGTCCTCCGATCGCGCACTTAAGATAACGTGGAACCAGTCCCTGTAAATGCTGCTGACTGTTTTATAATGTTGCAAGAGCAATCGGCTAAATGATTTACCAAAAAAAGTTCCTCCGGTCAAAATATACCCGAAACACCGGCGATAAATGTTTCATAGCTCGGACGAGGACAAGTGGAATCCTTTTGGTGGATTTTTCTAGTTGACCGAACGAGGAATAATGATACTCAGCGGAACTTATTCCTGAGTAGATAGTCTTAGTTTACGCATGTTTCAGCTTATTCTGTTGGAAGCACACAAGTGCAGTTGGTTGATAATGACAACCTAGGGTGACCTGACTCACTCACTTGGGTTTGAATCAAATTGCCGTTGTCCATTTTTGTGTATTTGTGTATACATTTCTCTAGCAGCTTATTTCAAGGAAAAAATGAAGTTCATTGTTCATTCATCATGAAATTTGACTCGTATCTTGAACGTCTTCATTCTTCCGAATACTAAATGGTCAACGTAGTCCTGGATGCTTATCAAAGCGGCCAAATATATTTGACACTGATGTATTCTTCCACAAACAGCTTAAAGAATTGCTTTCATTGTCTATCAGAACACATGCTTCGACGCACCAGCTAGTGCGATGACGGAGGAGTACATTTGAATTTGTACCTATAGGACCGGATACACAACTGTTATTGTCACGACTTAATGAACCACAGGAAAATTTAGTAACGAATTCTATCCAGGAAGGGGATAATCTGCCGGAATACACGAGACGTGAGAATAAAGAATGTGCCAACCTCTACAAAACGGTAATGGTCCTTGAAATTTCATCGAACGGAATAAATAAGCTTCAGCAGCCATCATATCAGCACTCAGCTAGACATGTTTTCCTGTCTCACTGCACAAAATCCAGGGCTGCTGTAATCCAAAGGTTCCTCTTCGCCTAAAATGAAGCTTTATTCTAAGGTTATTAATTTCATAATGGAAATGTGTGGATCGGGCAATAGTTGTGGTACACCAAGTCAAATGTTCTGATCGCCATCGAAGTCATTTAGAAATGATGGATAGACGCATTAAAGAACACCATAAGACATTCAAGAAAGAAGATTTTTCCAATGTTTTGATCACATCGACGCAAACTCAATCCGGGTGGACTGAGGAATGTGGTTTATGGAAATGTGAGTCAAGCGACATAGTTTCTCGAAGCTGACACACCCTTACAACTCGGTAGACCAGTACACAGCGATCAATATGTGAGTCAAGCGATAGAGTTTCTCGAAGCTGACACACCCTTAAAACTCGGTAGACCAGTACACAGCGATCAACCTAGCAAAGGATTGTAAGTACAATTGGAAGTCAAGAAGTCAAGGTCGGCAGACATCCACAGATGTGTCCAAATCGACGAGAGAGATGTCACCCAGAAGCGGGATGCAGAGTTTAGTGGAAGAGACCATGCGGATATAGACCTTTTAGAGAATGGGTCCAACTACACAACCAACAGGTTTGACCAGAAAGTAACATTGCGAGACAGTCTGCTAGCGAAAAAATAGTAAAGAAAAACGCAACACCAGTCTGTTACGCACCTATGATTTTGTTTTAACTAATGCCGAAGAAGTTTCCAACAAATTCGCAGGTTTCTTGCATAAAGCAACATTCCATAATAACAGGCTGGCTGTCAGTATTCCCCAAGGACTCACATTCGACTGCATTAACTCATTGAATGCAACATCATAATTCTAGAAAGAATAAACGTTTAGCTTACAAAAATTACGCGAAAAATCCAACCATGGATCTCGTCCGTGTGTTGATTTCTGTGAAGAATTGTTTCGAAATCTGCCTTGAGTGAAGCCAGTAGTTCTCAGTGGTTTGTATTTGCTGCACGTGGTCGATGATCCGCCAACCACGGATAACCCTGCTAACCAACCGTTCTGACTTCTGATGCAGTTGCTAGATAGTGGAGAGGAATAAACTGTTTTACTGTGCTCCAATTCCTAATTAAAAATCACAAAATTCATAAATGCATCGCCATCTGTACCATTTCTATCACCTGAATAATAACACGGATGATGTGGACGCTGTAACGTTGGAAACGCCGTGGCGATCCCTACAGGCCTTGTGCTGTCCTGGTGTCATATGAGAGTTCTTCACCATTTCCCAAAATTTTCCGCTCGTTACTTGTTGTAAATCAGCGGTTTTAGGATAAGGTTTGTTAAATTCTGCCTCCGCTTTCCAAGATCGTGCGTCATCGTTTGGTCATCGGTCACCCGGTACATATTACCGTTAGCACAACAGTAAATCAAGGATAGTATGGGACCATAATAACCAAATTAAAATAGTAAGCGTCATTGCCCAGTGTATGGTTCACAGAGCCTGTCATATGAACATAATAAAAGAGACAAGATATTTCATTCAGCCATTCAAGAGTCGAAGATTTTTCACTGAATTTGAATTGCTTTTCCAAGGTTCTAGTTACGTCCCCGCAAATTTTCTGGCTCTGTCACGGCTCACACACCAGCAGGCGGATAATTTTTCTCGACCCAGGAATGATAGTTCGGCATATATTGCAACCTATCGTAGTTTCCTGACTTAGTGCATTCATCAACTGACTTATCCAATCAGATTGCATGAATGAACACCCTTCATGACCAAAATAACCAGTCTATCTGTCTTTTATAACCCAATTATTCTGCACGCTTATTAGGACGAATTCACTGCCCGGAAAGGTACTGGTGAGGTTCCAAAAATGTTGGCGAACTAACCAGTGTGAAGAACATAGTGTCCTTTGTCTTGAGAGGGCTAAGGATCCTATTTAGTACGCTTGTTTTCCAACCACATTTCAAAGTCTTTGCCTTTGTCTAGCAAATCAGAGAACAGCCCATGTAGGAATTTCTCGGTGTATCTAGTTATTAAAAATCCGCTCTATCAAACAACCCTGGAACAGTCCGGATCGGGAAACAGGGCTTGCCGTTTCGGAGTTAATCCGTGTTCCAATGAACCTCCTTAGGCTGTTTTACGTTGCTTCACAGTCTATCCACTCAAGCTCAGACAAAACATAGCAAATATATTAAAGTTAACTCTTGTAAGTCTTGTTAGAAAAAACTGCAAACTGGCGTGAAAAAAGTAAGCTATGCCGGCGCCAACTTGTTGTGGCTTTGCCTTGAAACAGAAGAAAAGCAAATTTGGAACACGCGTATAAAACTGAATCCCGTGTATACTGATGAAACAGTATATAGCCAAACTCATGCAAAAACAGTCTACAAAGGCCTGCGGATCACGCACATGCGCTGACTCTGATTTTTGAAGCATGCGTATTAAAAATTTCTTAGAAGGCTTCCACTTGCCTCTAAATGCTCGATCGTATGATACGAGTTATTACTCCACACGTCCAACTTACCGTGAGGTTTCAGACGCCTTCTGGAGGGTCCAAATCTTGATTATCGGTTAGTTAGTATAAAACATAGATGTTTGGTAACTTACTGCCATTTTTTGTATACGTGATGCGAACTGACGCGTTTTTGTATCCGAATAACCCAAGTCAAAGTAAATAATGATGATATCTGGAAGAGAGAAAGTTGACAGTCTCTGCTATCTAGCAGTGTCAGATATTCTTTGTTCCTAGAACACCACGGTTTTTTCGTTTTCATTGTTTTTATAGACCCATGAGATGTTGTTGGCATTGAACCACGTCATTCGGGACGTCAAGCTTTCCTAAAAGTGAAAATATCACTCCATTGATGTGAGTTTATGAGTAATGTTACCGAGTGGCCTATTTTATCTCCCTTGTAAGGCATTCGTTATTCTCACTTTGTTCCCAAGGAGGACAGTTTGGTGTTGCTCTTGAGATTTTTTAGTAATTCTGACGAGACTGTCAGAGTTTCCAAGTTTAACCAATACGTAATGTGGCTATATTTACCGCCCAACTGTCCCTCTGGTAATTTTACGGGCAGCACGTTTGTCCCTACCCAGCTGCTTGACAAAAGCGTACGGGTGTCATTTTCGGGCTATTCAGTTTGTCTGGTACTCACCCCCATTTCATTGTACTTCACTTAGTTTCCCAATATTCCGGCTATGACTTATCATATTTTCTCTTGACGGATTCACATAACGTACCGACAAATAAAGTTGTTGACTCAGTTTCAAATTAATGAACTTCGTTTGCATAGATCTCGCTGTTTAAGTAGAACAAAATATTGATATAAATTGGGGTGATAGGCCTGCCATGTGACAAACGACAAGCACAAAACTGATGGTGAGACGTCGAAGTCTTTTGGAAAACCCTAAAATTAGAGGTGGGTAACGTGTATCTAGCTAGCAAAATTCACCCACGTTTGGCAACACAGAAGAAATGACCTTGATCTCAAAAGAGGTCAACAAAAGTTATCCAGCTATGTCCTTTTATGAATAGCTTAAATGGATGACAGGATTGTTAGTGACCCACCAAAAGCCATATGCTAGTAACAGTGACATAACAGGGACTACACTCAGCGTCATCATTTTATGTCGAACAATAACTCTACATTCTAACCCTAGAAGTTGACCTTCTTGAATCCATGTGATGTGATATTCCGCATATTCCTGTACTCCAGACAGCTGACACCGTTCAAAGCAGTACGTCTTGTTGACTTTCTTACAAACTTGGATAAGGCGACACCAGTTCTGTCGAGATCTCAAAGTGATGAAGTGCTGTTTGTGATATACTAATCGTGGAGTAATCCACGTGATAAATGTGCGGTAAGGGCGGGCTGGTCACCACACTCAAATCGTTCCCCTTGAATTGAGGAGAACAACTGACATTCTACCAAAAAATCAAAACTAAAAAAGCCGAATAGACTAGTTCCGCAATAAGGCAGATCACGCAATCGTTCCACTCATGTCTACGCTAGTTGGGCACGGAAAAACCTTAGTGGAATAAGGCCTAACACGTGGGAGAAACAGCCATCTTGGATGACTTCTGGCTCCTAGGAATGCTATGCAAGCCGCGAAAAGGAGACTTGCGAGTTTTTGCATGTGTAGACATTTCAGTTTTCATTGGGCAAAGTGGTACAGTAAAACTCAACTGACAGTTGGATTGATTCAGGGTGTCTCATCACGTTTTAATGTGAGAATATGAGTTAGATGAAATCAGTGGTGGGTAGTTCTACTACTATCATTTCTAAGTAGGACTGCTCACAAAGTTAATACGTAGAAATTCAACGATTATTGGCACACTACCAAAATGAAACGATTGATTCACAGAATAACGCAACGTGAATTATCTTATTTACGTCGAGAGACACGAAATTTGCTCTGTACTAGTTATTTGTAAAATTATTTTTCATTCGCTGGTCATACATTAACAGAAATTTGCAAACCAGCCTCCTACACGGCGCGAGCTTCATGCCCCCAGCTTGTTCAATATTATCCACTCGGTTTGTTCCATTACCAGTCTATGTCGTTTTGCGACGTCAATCCATTAACGAAGCACTCTTGTTGTCAGCTTACTTGCTGCTCAGATGGGGAAGTATACATGGTGAAAAAACACATCGTTCCCATGACTTCACGCATGATTTTGCCCGCGAAAAACAACAGTACAAATCTTTACCAGAATCGAAAAACAAAATGTTGCTTCAGGGAACTAATGGCGAAAAAATGACGGCTAGGTTTGCAATGTTTTAAAACTGGACGTGTTATTCATACAAATAGCAAAAAATCTACATTATCTGGCAAGATGTTTGATTTGCTCTGGCTCGTATAACGTGAAGGAAAATAATTGGAACCTTACTTTCTCGTCATTACAACTCGCAGTCTGCCCAGTTTCAACGTCACAAGTACTTTCCTGTGGCGCAAAAGTTAGTAGTTTAACAATTTTTGGTTCGCAATTGTGGGTTTCCTAACAAATGTGCTACATGGACAATGTGAAAAATTACATTACTAACCACCCGTTCGCAATCGCATATTTGATTATGCAACGCCTACTTTAGACGCGGGAACCATCCACCAGCCTAAACTGAAGTTGTTCGGCCAGGTGCGACGTATGGCACAACATCATCGACTATGTTGAGCCTTCTTCTACATGCCTCTTTCAAAATGACGCAAACCGCGAAGGGGACAAATTATAATTTGGTAGAAGGATCTGAAAGGGATCCTGACGAGTTTGGGTGTCATTGGTGCGGCCGATTTCAAGGATGGGGTTTTCGTCACCTCACATGCGCTTGGTTGCAGATACTGCATAAAGTAGTGGCCGATTGATGACAGTGGGGTTTATGGTGTCTGCTTTCCCACAGATAGCCTCGTTCGATGATTGAAGGTGTAGGAGTCTTAGAATGTTTACAATGGGCCGGCACCGGGTCCTAACCCCACCCGCCCTCTTCCCCTCTTTTCATTCTGAAGCTTCAAATATACTTAAACAAACCCTGCGATTGTACGGCAGTGAAACACAATTGTTAGCAGTGAGTGTGCTGACACTAACAACGCTGGTGACTACACAGAAATGAGTATTGTTCGTCACTGTGTCATTGTTATACCTCCTCGCAATATCGACTCTCTAAAAAAGTCTCATCTACGATGCACGCCTTGAAATCACACGGTGTGAAAAGGCCAGTCGATCAACTATCAACGATTATTTGATACCTGCAAGCAAAGCCACCAATAACATGTAACTAGCGTCACAAAAATGCTTCAAGTACTCTTTGTACGCTAGAGGAATCCTGAGTTTTACCCAGTTTCCAATATTTACCGTCTACATTTCTTCAACGCGTTCTCCAACTATGGCATCTCAAGGCTATATCGGAATTTCGTGGGGTTCTAAACAATTTGCCATCGCTCCATGCCATCCGGTAGGCAAAACTATGTTTAAGATGGTCACGTGATTGCCTCAGCACAAGGGGACACTAGGGATATGGACAGTCTTTCTGATAAAGTCGACGGAAATATTAGATGACTGCGTCGGGTTCCCGTAGAAATATAATCTTTTAATATGTACATTTAGTTAATTTGTGAGGTCTCTATCCTAGATGCAGGTTTTCAATTGTGAAACTATCCTCGAACAAATTTCTTTTAATAGTAGAGTGTAACCAGGAAATAAATATGATATATAAGTTGTTTTTTTATACTCGTAAGTAATAATTTGATATACATGCGACTTTTACCACCAGGTAAACTATGTGAACATTGCGGAAGATAATATATTCAAACTTTAAGCTAAAAAAATTTCGAGATGATTTAATATCTTAACAAACGACAGAGACAAACGTGAAAACAGAAATAAAAACGAATACTCATTGCTTTCTTACCTGAAAACCGCTCCCCATTGGTTATTTAACCGTAAACTTTGGCTGACAGATGGTTCAGTAATCGTCAAGTAACTGAGGTATGAAGAACTAATTTATAGATTTGTTATTGAACATCACTGTAACGGGAAAATGCGGTTATTGGACGTTTATTTCCTAGTTCTTTATACGGCAAAGAGTCGTTATCATGCGGTTAAATAACAGTCCAATAACCGTTGTAGATATATATAACCGTCACTTGATGTCGAAATGCGGCTAAATAACGGTTGTTTAACCGTCCAATAACCGCCGAAAACGGGTAGTTGACAGTTATCAGTCGGTTGTATAACCTACGAGCGTGGTTTACAAGTGGTTTTTTAACCCCAAAGATGTATGAAGTATCGTTAAGAGGTGATTAATTGCTAAAAGACACCTTTATCACACTTCAGTAACTTAAGTCGAATGCAAGTCGTTTGCGTCTTCTTATAGTTCGACAAGAGTAAATTGCGCCTACACAGCATTCAGGACAGGACACAAATAAAGTACTAACTCCTGTCAACGTCTTCGGGCACAGTGGAAATATGTGCCAGATAGACGAAAAATTACTGATTGAGTTTTTTAATCTCGAGGTTGTCCGAAATTCCCAAACCATCTGCGTTAAATATCGTCCTGAAGTAAGACGAAAAATCAACATAGTGGAGTTATACACAGCAATCCCGGCATATAACCACCACCGATTGATGACCCCTTTTGTTGTGCAATTTTTCTGCAGTGCAAGATTTTTCTGCCCTTCAATTTGGATAGACGCCAAATCGGACTGACATTCTCCAGTTTGTGATGCTCGCTTATTTTTCCAAGATATCGTAATGGGATATAAATTACCACGTTTCGAAAGCCCAATTATCATTTGGTGAGTCAAGATAAAATAAAATTAAAGTGTCAGTTATCAAAAAGAACACCCCATTTGTTTGAACGATAGCAGATGAAATTTTGGTCACTCAGCATTTATCTCTTATCCGGAATGTTTTGGTTGAACCACCACTGCGTCACTCAAAATTTAAATCTGCTTGATAACAAATTTGATGCAAACATCCCACGACAATAATGACTAATTTTAGTTGATCTGTTTTAATCAGATAACCAATCATGAGAGACTTTTCCAGCGAAGTCTCTAGTTTGTCCAAAACGTAAGACACTTATCCTGAAAACCATCAGTGAAAATTCTACAAGAACAGAATTTAAGGTTTACTGCTGGTGTGTCAGTCAACTGCCAGTCGGTTAACTCGACTGCATGCAGCTTCCTGACTAGAAAAATGTGTGCATGATTAAATTTTGGTGAAATTCGACGACATCATAGTCACGAGTGAATGGATCTCAACAACTATTCAGAGTTGAACACTGTGTTCTCCGAAGCTGGATTCCAAAATTTCACGGGAATTTTCGGAGCGATAAAATGGAATTCAATAGCTACACATAGGTGTCTATTGATTTTCAGAACAGCTCTGTTTTCAACGTTAATCACTGTATTATTCTGTCTAATAGTGCAACAAAACCCTTTAGCTTGTTTTATGCAATTTTTATTCGTAAAGCAAAAAGTTACATTTTATGCCTAAGCTTGCAGAAAGAATATCCCTCGCGAAATGCTACAAGATGATTGCGTTAATGAGAGGACAGGCTGTTTACTGGACCAAAACCCAGGAAGGCAGCAGTAAATCGGTAGAAACATGTGAATTTTTACCCATAAGTCTATTGTTTCGTGAATACAGGAAGGCGTAGGCTGTTCCAATCCGTTTTCCCCACAACACAAATGCCAGTCTCCCTTTATAAGCTACAAGATTCTGACCTTTTAAACAATTGTTATCACGCTAATGGCTGAGAATACCCGAGAATAATCTCCTGCGTTTCCGGTGACAGACCGTTTAAGGGCGAAAAATGAACTGTGGACAAATAAAATGACAAAATTCTGGTGGATAGGTCAGTTTTTTTCCACAGATTGGTGAAACTCATGAGAGTACACACTAATCAAAGCAGGTCCAAGAAGAAATTTGGGAGAAACTGAGGGTCGCTTAGCGTCAAATTACTTCAAGGTAGACTACTGAAAGTAGGTACAGTGGAATTAAACCCCGTTTAGTTCATTTTATTCGACCGATTAAGGGTATTTGCGCACTGCGGCATCGTGGAGACTGAAAAATACATGTGGCAAATTAACACAGTCTTACCTGGGATTTTGACTGGGTTGGCAAAGCTTGTATATAGTTGGTGTATTTCCAAGTCCACGATAATCCACGTTAACCAATATCTTAACCATGGCAGTTATCATCCGTTATTCGTGACAAAAATGGTATGAAATTTTTTTCGCTTTTTAGAGCACACTCATCCGCGGGCCTAGCGGCAGCATTCGTTATATATGCGCCCCCGCAATAGCCTGGTAAAACTGACAGTTTTTTTTCTAGCTAACTGAAGATTCCTAGTATTGTGATTTGCTCGGGCGTTGAGTTTGCGGTTTTATGATTTCATCTAAAGCATTGTCAATTCCACTTTATGTTCCACAGACCTCGGAATTGTTGGCAGTGTGAGGAGATTTGGGGATTTTTGTGAATAGCTTGTCATGTAAGTGAAGCCAATCTATGCTGAAAAGCCGAGAAGCGCTGTGTGCAACCGTTTCATCCTTACTGGGAATCATCGGCAGTATGCGCCTCACGCGCCTCCAGGGAGTTTCGTACCCGCCATCTCCCGGCTAGTAGTTTGTACACTTAACCGTTCGGCCACGAGCGGCTGATCAGCAGTGTTATTAACTCACACTTAGACAGGGTATGGCGCCGCTTATCCTTCAATCCATCCTTCAAACCAACAATCTATAAGTAGCTCAGTGGAACAATAAACTTCACCTGATGAGTGAGACATCCAGCTGAGAAGTCGTTGCTCAAGGAGCCAGTCAACACGTGTGACCGCGTGATGTGGATCCCGCGATATATGTGGACCGCGCTATATCCTGTCTAAGTGCTAGCTAATCACACTACTGATCAGCCACTCGTGGCCTAAAGGTTGAGCGTTCAAACTGCTGACCGGGGGAGTTGCCATTTCGAGACTCTCCGGTGTCTCGTGAGCTGGTCAGTGCTGATGCTCCCCAAGCTTTTCAGCATAGATTGGCTTCACTTACAGGACAAAAACTCCGACACAGTTGGGGTTATTTTCTCTCTACGGATGTAAATCCAGGTCTACATATTAGCTGTTTCATATCATATATATTTGGTTTTCACACTGAGAAAGTTGTCAGCTACCCAGATTGCTTTGTTTTGACAACTGGGACTGTGATTGCGGTGCCAGCAATTACCACAACAGTCTGCGAATTATTCGCGCGTACATTTTTTCGTTTTTTCCCACCAGTTTACTTTTAATTATCAGTAATAGCACAGAAGGCAACTGATCAAACTACAGTAAGTATGTTGCCAATGCTGAAGTAGAATAGAAAGGCTTAGGACAAAAAATATGAAAAGGGTTTACTGATACTGCGTGGCTTAGTAGTTTCAGTGAACATCGTCAGGCACAGGGACTCCCATAAGTTGGAACATCACTGGAGGTTGTATTTGATTCCACTTGGTAGTAGCTTTAAAATCGCAAAAGAAACGTGTTGACCCAAGTGTTCTGTTGACGCGTTGGATATGACAGTCTTGACCGTCCCAGAGAGTGTACAATTCTTGTTTATTTGCTCAGTTGTACAAGACTTGACGCCAACTTTTATCGCTTGGTGCAACTAAAATACGCAGGAATAACTGCTTACAGCTAGAGCGACTACAGTATATCTTAGCAGTATACTTGGTTTGTCCTGGTGCGTAACACGCAGAGGAAATCTTTCAATCGCCTGGTCAGTCTGAACACCGGATTGGTTTCCAGTGGCGCAAACCTGCAGACAGTCTAAGTTGCAGAGGTTACCTGAAACCTTTGGATAAATTGGTGAAGCTACCGGTATCCGTGAAAAAAAGCACTTTTGTAGTTGGATGTAGAACTAAGTTCTAATCTGTATATCCCCATTTCTAAGCTTAGTATAGTCTCCGTATTAGCCACAATATCAGATCAAATAAGAGGCTCCGAAGTTTTTCGCAAAAAAAACAAGACTAGCAGTAAGTGATCAATGAACAAATCGGCCGCCTTTATTTGCAACTCAGATCCATGCGCCATTATGGAAGAGTAACTCTCAAAACATAAATAAATCTCGGACGTTGGCAGCGTTTAGTAGAACCTATAACCTACGGAGGCTAACAGGCGTTCTTGTAATTTCTATCAACTTTGAAAAAGGATGAACATCGGTTGGCCAGTACTTTTATTTTGGCAATCTCCTGGTGCCATGTTCGGACGTCCTGCTTGTTGTTCAGTTGGCTATTCGTAAAAGAATGGCAATCAATTATGTAGGGATATTCTCTTAATAAAAATAATCTGTATCCATCTACATCTATGTCACATCAAATATAAGCAAATTGCTTCGACGGTTTTAATCAACAACCTGTTGTCCAATTAGAATGATGCTCAAGTTAAGACTCTCCCACTGATATTAACAAGCCATGATGATCCTCTCTAGATAAAGAATGAGAATCATGTGCACAACAAATCTCTAAAAAATTTCTCAGTAATTTGAATTTCGCGCCAAATGTTATCTTATTCCTTCATTCTCACATCCATCAATGGATAACGGTTCATCAGAATGACATTTCGAAACACACTGATCGAAATCTGGCAAGCAGTTATCACGCACCTTTTTTGGATTAATCTAGCTGTCCTGAAAACATTCAATCTAGCAGGTCGCGTGTCAAAAACTGATTTGATGTGTTGTGGATGAGTTTCAAAAAATTCACCATTCTGGTTATGTGCACATCCAATTCCGGTTTTTCGAGGCACATAAATTATCCCACCTCTGTTGAGCACGCACACTTGTCTATGTAGGATTGTGAATCACTTAGCTAGCATGTACATCAAACCAATAAATCTAATTTTCTCACTCCGATAATCATCCTCCGTTCTTTCACCAGAAGGGCATCCAAATTTGACACTATCCTGTCTTGGTTTGTCGACTCCTGTCTTGATTTATGATAACCTTATGAAAGTGCGAAAATTTCTGCGAATAAATTACAGAAAAAAATGAAGAAATAATTTTTCTTGTCATACCACCTTCATGTTGGCGAATTTAGGCACAATAAAAGGCTATTATTCTCAGCAAAAAAGTGTCCACATCAATCACAAAAATTTTAGTTGTGAGGAAATTCAGAGGTATTAAATAAGCTCCCATCCAAAATCCAACGCAACTATGTGCAAAAAAGCCAAAAGGGCATAGTGCAGCTGTTTTATTCTTGTTGGAATTCTTCAACAGCTAAGATTCCATTGATCCATCGGAGGCTTCCGGTTCGCATTCGAGCGCCACTCCATTTGGCCACGAGCTATTTGTCAGCAGTGAGATTAATTTACACATATACAGGATATAGCGGTAATTACCCTTTAGCCACTCAATCCACATCACGTGATATGATGCTTCGTGGCTCCTTGAATGGTGACAACTCGCCCTGGTGAGGGGGGTGCTTTGACTTGTAGGAGCGATCAACGTCCCCCGAATTACTAACATGAACTCTGTTGTTGAGCAATATTGGAGCTAAAGTACAGCTCGGTGGGATTAGATCAATGGCAGTTTTCAACTACTAGCGAGAATTGTCTTTTTTGCTGTGAATCAACACTAATCAGAGGGCGCGTTGATGGTTTTTGTAACCGGAAACATCTGAATACAATGAAAAAGACCTAATGAGTTATAAACGTCTGGTCATTCCGTTGAAGTTCGGTTAAAAATTCGCTTCAAACGATTTCGCATATCGTGTTGGATGTCATCATTTATGGCATTCAGCGAAAGCTCTTGGGAACGACAAACCCTTTTGTTAAAACGCATGGCGGATCCTAGTCTACCAAGATCAAGAGCGATCATCTGTATGTTTGCGCGGTTTGTGACAAGAACACAGCATGAGGCACACAGAAGTTTTAAACAGCGGATTAAACTGCTTTGTTAACTTGCCTGGCATGTGCACACTGTCTCTCCGCGTAGCGTTTGAACGTTTGCAAGCTAACTGCTGCACTCCGTGTACAAGTCAATACATATGTGATGGAAAGTTATCTAGAGTAACCACCATGCGAGAGAAATGAAAGAATGACTTCGAACTTCTGCCGCTGTCTTTGTAGAAGTCATTGCATAAGGGTTTCCCAAGGTTGCCTAATCATACAGAATTCAGGGCCTGCTATTTTCTACCCGCATCCTTACCTTATGGTGTTCCTCTTCATGAAGGTCTTTATTACTCGATTCGCTTTGTTTGTACCAACAGACTTGAGTAAATTGTTCCATCCTTCCTGCGTAAAAATGGGGCCAATCAACAAAGTGTTTCACTACCTCAAGCGAAATTTACCCTCAGAGATCTATTTTGTTTTAATCAGTGTCCAGAATCATCTCGGAGTTGAAAATGTTGGTCAGTTTCTCCGACACCTTAGTCCGACACTTAGTCCAAAATAAAGCACACGCTTTAAGAGTCGGTTTGATCGCACACGGGT
Organism: Clonorchis sinensis; assembly: GCA_003604175.2. Taxonomy (NCBI): domain Eukaryota; kingdom Metazoa; phylum Platyhelminthes; class Trematoda; order Opisthorchiida; family Opisthorchiidae; genus Clonorchis; species Clonorchis sinensis. The sequence goes on along the minus strand of CM030375.1, from coordinate 10,395,196 downwards.
TAATCGGCATCTGTGGGCTTTCGGCATATCATTCTCGTATACGACTTTCGTAACAGATTCTTCCATTTGCTAGTACGTATTTGACAGTTTTACGACGTACCAAAAGCTCAAAATGCCATCCAGTGGGTGAAATCTGTCCTTTTAGGCTGTCACCGACCTAGTTAGCCTCACAATGTCACACACAACTGTCTGTTACTGTTTGGGCACCAAAAACTTAGTGAACGAGATTACAATATGTTCCGTCAATATTTCGTCTCGTTTTTACCATCTATAGTCAACCAGTCTGCAATGAATGACATCCATGCAAACATTGTCCACGTATTATTGCTTAGTTGGTAAATGGTGGCCAATATATATTGCCTGTATACACTAATGTTTTTTAATGTGTTTTGTACAAATTAAGGAAGGGATATGACTGCTTTCTAAAAGTACGGCTTCCTGATCCTCAAAACTCTGTTTGAAGGCTCCAAACGTCTCATGTTTTCTGGCGACAAGCTGAAAACGATAAAACGGACTGAATGGGTAAATTCATGTTAGTCTTCAACGTCACACGGATAGGGTTGCTTGAAATAGCAAACAGATGTCAAAACCAAATGTGAAACAATTAATCTTCCATCATATTTGAGTCTCGCTGTCTAAAGCCGATCATTGTGACCCAAGTTACTGCCTTTCGGATGGTGAGAAACCATTTGAGCAATAAATGGTAACGAGTATTTTGAAGCTTGGACTGAACATTTTCATTGAAGTCCACCCACGGTTGAAAGCCTACCGCTGCTTCCTTCACTTTTGGGAATCCGCAGCTAACATGTGTTTGGATGGAGTTCTTCAACAACTATTGATTGCTTTGCCCCTGGAGGAGGCGCCACGTGATCCTGTACGTACTGGTTGAAGAACAAACGCACGTGGTTTTTCGACAACAACCGAAACAGTTCCCGAAACTGTTGCGCACAGGAGCTTCAACTACACCCGCCACTTTAACATATTCTTTTTCGTAAAGATCAAGTATTTGATCCTGGAAAACCAACCCATTCCGCATCTTGCGTTTATTAGATGGAGATTACAAATAATGATTGTTTGCGTTTTGGGTTAAAAGGTTTTACTGAGCAGCGGTCAACATCCCTGGCGGGCAGATCCCGCAAGAATTCCAAACGATTTTCCCAGTTAGGCACACTCGGCCAAATTTATTCAAATTTAAAACACAGTCAGATGGTCAAAAACGTTTTACACCCTCTACAAAATTCGGGAAAGACCTGATAGTTATATGAAATATGTTTGAAACCTGTTGTACAACGTGCGAAGTTACAGCAGGGGTGAGCGTTGCTGGAAAAAACAATCAACATTGACATATAAACATTTTGTAAAGTCTTCAAGCCGGTGTCATGATCACTCTACGTTCTTCAAACATTGTTTCAGCAAGTATTCTAAGTTGAACGAAATCCATCCCTGTACCTGCGCGTCCGCGAGGTCGGCAGCTGCCTAACTTTGCGGACGAGTATGGACAACTTAATTGATCCAAAAGCGGTCCAATCTCGCTGCACCACCTGACCAATGCCATTCCGAATGAAAAACGCAGTGGAATGTATTTTTTTCGGAAGAGACCATCTCTGATCCTAAAGTCTTCAGAACCGACGCTTGGTAACTAACAATGCTTCCCTGAGGATCGAACAACGTTTAAGGCATTTTGAACATGTCATGCGTAGTCAGAATTGAGGTAAATTTGGATACACGTGTTTAGCCACGCAAGTATATTTATAAACCTTTTCGGTTTCCTCTGCTTTCATTCGGAATAAAGCTGACCGGAACAACCAGCAAGTAACGGTTAAAAAATCCGTCCATCAGGCCATTTTACACTAAATAAGTTGACCAATTATCGACGTTTTAGCATGAATATTTTGTAGTTGTTTTTGCCAAGTGTGGTCATACCTGCTAGCGAACATCTGCGGTACAACGCAAACACTGTGAACTCTCTGTCATCTGTTGTATTCAAGAGCTAAAAAGTGAACAAATTATACGCATCAAACTTTTTAATGTTTCTATGGACATTTTTTAATGAGCTGACAAAAGACCAATGGCGAAATAACACGACTGAGAAGCCCCTCTTCTTCAAGGCACAAGATGTTCCAAACGACATAAACACGAGAGAATTTTCCTTGAATCTGCTGCGAAGCCCTGCTGAATGCAGCTCTAATTGACCATATGTCAGACAAACACCTGAATACTAGATGATCCCTTACCATTGATGAAAGTATTGTTATTTGCACATGTCCTTCGAACATCAGAAATATTTTAAGGTATGAGAGAAGACATAAGACAAAGCCACTGTAAATCTGTCGTTGACTTACTGCGACAGCGGTGTGAATCAAGCTCATTTCCCAAAGGCGCGTTTTATCCATCACTTGGCTCGAAATCCACCGAGTATCTGTTAGCAACCTACGCAGGAAATCACGAAATTTTCTAGTTAGTCTGACGTTTTGACAAAGTTAACATGACTGACAGTTTGTGGGTGATTTCGCAACGCACTGAATCCGAACGATCGTTTTACTACGCCTTTCACTTCTCGGATGTCCTAGTTCGTGCCTACTCTTTGTGGATCAGAATTGATTTGCTTGACAGATTGGCCTAGGCTGCACTAAGATTTATTGGAACGGATTATCAAATGGAGGTGGGAGAATGCGTGATGTGAGGCGCAATCACTTGTTCTTCAGACAATTTTTGATATGCGCGTCACAACGTCGTAATTTCTAGCACTGAAATTGAATCTGGAAGCGCAAACAATTTTCACACAGATAAAAGTCAAGTAACATTACTCCGGTGCATGTGTGGTTGATTTCCACCCAGCTGCTAATCACTGACCAACTGATGACTGCAGAAAAACGGATTCTCTGGCCTCTGGTTCTGGTCTGTCCGATTACAGCAAAGATCGACTGTGTAACTTGTCCCTATTGAGTATTCAGAGCCCGCTCACTTATAATAAACGAGTTAGGCAGTTCGGTATGGTGACCCATAACTTTGACGGGATTGGGGGTAGCACAGTTCTACCTTTCGGTTTCCGCCCTCAGATTTCAAGGATGGTGCTCTAAAACTGTTTTCGGGTTGATTCGTAAAACTGAGTGAAATTGTTCGTATTGATGCAAACCAATACGAAACGTCGGGAATTTCTGAACTGATGCTATTGCATGCGATGTCAAAAGTTATACAATGAGGTTTCCCTGAAGAGTCCACGCACAAGGAAGGTCATTTAAGTCTACTTTGCGTTGTAAAGCAATCACGGGAATGGCTACATCCGGGACAATTAGACGTATCTTCAGGCGTTTTGATCGATATTTTGGGGAAGGTACTCGTGTGTATTTATTTTAAAACAGTCCGTGCAAAGCACGTCAGAGAGGGTTTTTTGCGGGCTTTGGAAAAACTTGTGTGTAACTCTTTTGTCCTCATCACACCCTTGAGTCTACTGTCACACCAGGAGATGACCGTAACAGAAAACAACCGTGCGCCTTGTTACCTTCTGGCCCTAGATTATCGCCTAAATAGCGTGGTACGGATCAAATCCTAAAAGATTTATTACAGATTCCTACTTCAAGGAACTGCGATAAGGCACGGCAAACTGAGAAAGCTGCTTGACGATTTTTTTAGAGCCCTGATGTAACGCAAGTAGTTCCGGTGCTACCTACCATGCTAAATCTGACTGAAATCTCCACGTCTGTACGCTGACTTTCTTCCGGCGTACAGGTCACATTTGCTTACATGTGGCAGCATATTCGGCTCCACGCAAACCGCTTGTTGTTTGTCAACCATAATCATCACACTTCCGTTGCTTTGACCAGGCAGATCCGATTCGAAGGCCGACCAATCCTAGTACTCAACATATGTCCCAAAGGCAGACACGATAACTGCAATTTTGGAGATTTTTTGAACGCCTTTGCCTAGTTACCTGCTAACTAAATGTTCACCAAAATTAACAACAAAGCGTACTTATCATTCCAGCAGATTCTTTTTCTAAGTCATTTTTCTCATGATGACAGTAGCCCTACCATTCTACCTGGATACCGTTATAGACAACTGAACTCTACTAGCAGTAATCGTATAGATTTCATCCATCTCTGTTACGAAGCAGGTACTACTGTAATGGTTGATCATCGACGTCCGCTCGTAAGTGAACTCATTGTGCCAAAACACCCCATAGAATTTTCCCTCGACAGGAATTCGCACTGCATTTTATTCAGTTCAGCAAATTTTACAAAAGTGTAGAAAAGTGTTTTGCTGATGATGCGGAACCTCTGCGTTTTCTTGTTTGATTACCTCAGCGCACGAGTGTTCGACACAACGGATGGCGTTAGTGAAAAACGCAGCCAATGAAATGAAACTTGGTAGAACTTTCAGCATTTGTTTGAATAAAGAATGGGCACTGACTTGTCCAAAAAATATATAATTTTTGGCTAACAAGGGACACTTTACCATCATCCGGGAGATTGAAGACTACACAAACGAAGTAATAAACCCACTCAAAGGCACTAATACATATAGCCTCCTAGAAGACAATCAGGGCAACACACCTGCAAAGAAGATTGATAGAAACTATTCACAAGGTTGCTGAAAATTTTTCGACACCCCATCGCTGGTTTCGACCATCTTGGAGCTCATCAGGTAGGCGCAGTCTCCGAGTTTCCATCAACCTTATGTTCTACTTGAACCCAAATTGGACTGATTTCGACAAATGCACCCATGTGCAAATCAATTTGGTTCTCAGGAGCGAATCAAGTGAACCTCTCGTTTATGATGTTCTTCAACTGAGGCCTTCAACAGACCGCCAAACGTTTCAGTTGGTACGATATTCGAGGTGTCGCATTATATCTTCATAAAGAAAACTACTCACAACTTTGCTGAAAACTCTTCAACAACCCACTGTCGGTTGCGCCCTTCTTGGAGCTCATCAGATAGGCACAGTGTTCGAGTTTCCGTCAACCTTATGTCCCACTTGAACCCAAATTGGACTGATTTCGGCAAATACACCAATTTGAAAATCAATTTCTTTTTCATAGGAGACTCAACTGAATCTTTCGTTTATGTGAATACATACTGCGGTATCTCGAATATCGTTCCAACTGAAATAGGAGGCCACCCACATGCAATATACTCAGTTAAAGACTATCATAAACGATAGATTCAGTTGAATGTCCCGTGAAAACCAAATTGCTTTACAAATGAGTATATTTGTCGAAGACCGACAGAACCTTGAGGAGACGTAGAGATCTCAAATCTCAAAAGGATCACTACTGATAGGTCGTAGAGATCAAGAATCCAAGTTTCAAGTATCCTGCTTTCCTGCAAACTTTCAAATGTACCCAGCGAAACAAGTTTATTTCAGTGGATATTATTACTATCGGGCGTACCAGAATTAATCTCCTAGGGGAAATGTGGTGGAATCTGAAATGTCCCACTGGAACCCTGTATTCACCCAGCAGTGCAAGAAACATTTTTGATAGGCTGGAGACGCATCAATAGTAATCGAATGATTTGAGTTCCCCATCCGTACATCCATCAATTTTTTTATTGGATATTTATGTAGGCCGTAAATTTCCGAAGAAAAAACTGCCAAAATCTCTACCTCCAGCTGACCACAGGAAAACAATAAGCAAAAAAAGCACTAATGCGACCACTGGGTTCAAATTCAAAATGTACAGCGCCTTAAGGAGGGTCAGGAATTTACGTGTGACACCTTTGCTCCTCAGACACTGCCGTAATTCCTGACGGTCCTCAGGGTGGAAGTCAGAATTCAAGCTAAAAAACCGCCATTTTTGGTTGCTTCTAGCAGTATCGGCGTTCCAGAATCTGATGGAGGGTGGAAATTCCGGAGGAAACTCAGTCTGATTTTGACGAATCTATCAATCTATCAATCAGAAATCACCTACAACGCTACAGCCACCAGGATAATCCAACGATGGTTGTCACACCGTGTCCGCTTACCATTTTTGATGGTAGGAATGACCCACTCTACAAACACGTTTTCCTCTCTACATATCCTCTGGTGGTGAAAGAAACTTTGTGTTCAACCCGACGAATATTTGTGTGTCGAGTATATGATTTTCAACAGCAAAGGCGGTCTTTGAGTTTCTTCAGACATGGAAGCCTTCTTCAGAATGGTATCGAGAAACAGCATCAGAACAAATGCCGTTAGCACACTGAACCCACCAGTAATGCGGCTGGACAAAAAGCCCTGGTAGGCGAAAGCGATTCACCCACTGTAAAGATGGAGGTGGACAGCGGGCGACGCTTCCACCGTTATTTACGTTTATGGGTAGATGCTATTGTTTTTGTGCCTCGTAAAGTAGCAGAATTTTTTCACTTTCAAAAGGAAATAGTTTTGCAGGTCAGAGACTAAAATTTTCAATGAAAAATCCGCTGATCCACCTCCAATTTTTCGGGGGTTATGGTCGCGAGCTAGAGCACTTGTACTGAATGTTCATTCTGTCAGGTCTATGGTATTATGAGAGATTTGGCTTTATGCAGCCATTACAATAATAATGCAAGTTCGACTCACGTTTTCACATATTCACCAGTTGCAAAATCACTAGCCTAATTTGGCGGATACGTGGAGGATACACACAAAAAGCAATCGATACAAGCTACTCGACGGAGAAAGAGTAGTTCGTCATTACAAGCAACATTCAAGGTATCGGTCTGGGTGTCCTGGTGAAAAATTCGGCCGAACCAACTATCAGGGGGTTCATATCCGTACACTTCACAAACGAAACTTTGAAAAAGCTTACACCAATTTGAACGAAAATCTACAGGAAGCTGGGAAATATTTCGTGGAATCGGGTAGACAGGTAGCCCTCTTAGATTTCCTAGGGGAAAACGTAAACCCTCAAGCGAGAAAGCTCACCGAAAATCAACCGGACAGACTGTGTGTAAAGCCTCGCATTCATTGCGCACGCAGGTATTCCGTTTTCCGCTGGGCGCTTTTCTGAAGCCACGATTTGATACAATGGATCCAAACAGCTAAGAGATTTACCTTGGTGAGAAGAATACGCACCTGTCGTCAGTCATATTATTGGCTGAGCGCTCTCATGTGTCACGAATAGGCGTAGGATGAATATTATATAGCAGCTAACGAAACTTCATTTCAAGTAAAGTTTTCACAACATACTGGGAATAATTCCATGGTTTAATCAATTAGCTTGCCACAGAAGCAGCATTACCTCACTGTCTACACTCTCAGAAAACGCGCCGCATTTTAGGCACTGTTGTATTGCTACCTATAGGATAAGTATAGATAAACTCAATACCAAGTAAGAATGCTTAAATTTGCGCCAACTCGTTTTTTTAAGATATTTATTGGGATCGAACTCCCCAATTTTTTATCTGGATTTCTAACTACTTATGTGAAACGAAGTAGCATTTTAAAAATACAAAATACAAAAAATGCAAAATACTGGTTGCACTAAGGATGCTTGAGACATAATTGCAAGACGTGCAATAAAACTTCAAAGAGAAACCGGTACTGCTGTGCATATGCGCAAAGCTCCACATAAGTGCCCAATCAGAAAGATGGCTTTAGTTGCTCCGTAGCCGCCTAGATACCAAGAGCTGTGGTAGTTCTGTCAATGAACGTGTAAACCACTCTGTCCACTGGTCACGCACGAGCTCGTCCAAAAGTGCCTGGTCTGCTTTAACTCCTTCAGATGTATCTTGTGTATAGGCGCTGTCACATTGTTACCGGCTTCTGAATTTTTCGGTGATCTATACCCTCTTAGTGATAGCCCTGGACAGGCTACACGAAAGACATATTCACTGATGACCTCTGTCTCCGACCTAGATTTGACATAGGCGCGTGAAACCAATTTCAAATGCTCTTTTTGACGCATGAGTCAATGCCCAAAACTGGGCTGATTTTGACCCTGACATTTATTGGACCATTACAACATCACATTTTACTTAAGATATGCTTATAAGAGAAAGTAAATGGCTCCAAAAGCCTGGTTTCCCCCGTATTATCGTTTGAGAATAGAATTAGCCAGACCACATAAGTATGCACACGTATGCATGTGTATGTAAAACATTCCACAAATTTTGCCCGTCTCTGATATTGTTCGAGGAATGGCTTTGGGTGACTTTGGATCTGCGTATTTGGAGCTCTACAAATTACTTGTCCCCGCTCTGAATGTTCTAACAGACCATAACAATTTCCAATAAAGTACTGAACAGTCTTGGGAGCGAATTCGATAGGGTCCTCACTGGTATGGTTACGCGCTCATGGGAGATTTGCATCCATCAACAAATCGCAAGATATACGCGATCAAATCCGAGTAGTCAGAACAGTTGTTTTTTGGAAGACCGCGTCCGACAAGGGACCAGACTAATGATGTCTATAGCACGGAACCATCGTACACGCAAAACAATGTCACAAGTACTTGCATTATTTCTTCCAGTTGGTTTGCTTCAAATTGGGTTTGCTACTCAGAAACAGAGGAGTGTTTATATTGTGTTTACAAGAAAAACTTCAATGGACGTTCTTACGCTAGTTCTTTCTGTTTAGAAAACTAAAGCGCGATAATTTTCGAGAACTGCTACCACTTCAGGATAGCAGGATAATGACTACGAAGAATGTGGTGACTGTAGTCTTATTCTTTAGAGATAGCCTGGTGAAATTTTTCCGGCAGACAGCAAGTAGCAGCTTAGTGGGTGTGACCGGGAGGGGGTTTTACACCCTGCACTTTAGTTGTGCAGGTTTCCTCAGACGACCAATATATATATATATATATATATATATATATATATATAATGGTCTCACCGCGGTCGCTCTCCATAGAACGGACGGCTTGATAAATATCGGCAGCTCTTTAGATGCATCACATTATTTACTGCGATCAATATAATTTCAAAAGCTTTCTGATGCCAGTCAGACACTTCTGCGCGCAATCTAATTTCTACAGTAATTTCGAATATCCCCAATGTGGATGATATTGGATAACCAGTACATACTGTTGCATCACTGGTCTAACAGAACAGCGTACAGGAACTAGTCAATAATTCGGTCCGCTCATCATCCATAAAACTATACCACGCGTGCCTACATCCAGATTTTTTCTTTTTTTTCTTTTTTTTCAGCAAGCGCGATATGCACGCGACCCACAACTTGCTTAAACATATCCGAATATTTGTCTGGGGAACTAAACGAAAACCATGGATTGATTTGGGAAATAAAGCTAACAACTTCAAAAAAATTTCATACATATTTTAACAACACATGCAGTTGTTTATGAATCGCGGTCAGACCGACAACAATTTTTATATACAAAATTTCCAGCAGAACAGATAGATGTCTTCAAGCACGCTTCCCATTGCCAAATTTATCCGAATAGCACTGCAGGCTCCTCGAGGACCATAGCAGCGGATTTTGAAGGTGGTTGAAGATATTCTTCCTCCAGTAGCCCCATAGTTAATTCTTCACCTGAAAAGCTTTTTGTTTCCAATGCGTTGGTTTTACCCCATTTATACAATGAGTCAACAGATTGAATCCAATCACTCCGCAATGCAATCGGCTTGGTTACTGCAACACTCGCAGAAAGTCTACAAGTAAGGTACATATATGGACAAAAATGTGTTGACGTGAAAGTGTTTGTCTACATAATGGGTTGTAACAACTCAGAGGTCCCATGACCCTGTGGGACCAGTACTGGATGTGTACAATTTAACTACTTACAAAGCAATAGTCATGACCCTGTGGGACCAGTAATGGATGTGTACAATTTAACTACTTATAAAGCAATAGTAGCACAAACTATACGCGCAGGTAGCACAAACTATACGCGCAATTGCTCTCCTGTCAACCTGGCACAGCGAATGTTATTACTGATCCAAACCAAACAAGTTGTCTATAAACTGAGGAAAAATGGAACTCATCCCGAGTTACTTACCTTCGAAATTCACCTTTCCGTCTCCATCCGTGTCAGCTTCTTGAATCATCTCCATGATGTCATCAGGTGTCAATGCTTCACCGAAACTGGCCATTAGCACTCGGAGTTCTTCAGCACAGATGTAACCGTCACCGTCTTGATCGAATTCCTGTGTAACAGTAAGATTTCATGCGGACGTTTGTTAGTTCACTAGACGTGCAGATTTATGAAAATATTAACGCAATATTTTACGCATTAACCGATAGAGGTATGGACATCCAAGATTGTACTGTTAAACAATCTCTGAAGAGACCGCTGAGGACTTCATGAGAATGTACTTCAGTTGGTCTCCGATGAAAGCGTTACCCTCACTCAATGCATTTGCTCTTCAAGAATGCAACTGCAACCTGTTTCTTATCGCTGGAATGAGAAGAGTTTGCTCATGATTACAAGTCAATGGAGGTACTATATCCAGCAAACTGAGGTAAGCTGACGTCCTGTATGGAAGCCAATTTCCAGGATGGAAAACAGATGCAGGTCAGTCCACCTAGTCACTTAAATTTAGAGGTGAACGATTCATGAAATCTGAATTTGTTATTCATTTATGTCCAAACCTGCATTGGCCATGCGGACTGCACAAAGGCCTGTTAGACAACCGGGATCCAATCCATTTTATGCTATGCTCTAACCACTTGTGATACGGTTGGTCCAAGAGACTAGCCACACCAACCTAGATAAGCAAAGTTCTAGAAGTGTGTGGGGCGAAGCGGATTTGGCCAAGTCCCGTTGGGCAGCTGTAAAAATGACCTCGGGCTGTACCTCCACATATGTTTCACCTCGGCAACCAAGGAGAAAATGTTGTTTTCTTCACAGTGTTTTCTTTACACATCTATTTAAGGGGAACAAGGAGATTCACTTCTCAGGAAACTTTCAGTCGTGTGCAGTTATGTGATTTTCCTAGTCAGCGTTTACATAATAATGTTAAAAAAATCCACACCGTAGTCGATACGAATGAGGTTTAATAGATTGTGTGCCGTGTGTGAAATCTGTCTAACTTGATTAGAGATAGGAAAACAACCACCGACATCTTTTCTAATGTTTCCTATAAATAACTGGGCATTTAAAAAACAGATGAGTGAATCCTTAATTCTGCTACGGATTTGTTGACGCCAACTTGATGGCAACCCTCTAATTGTGCAACAAGAATTATCAAGGAGCTTGATACATCACCTGAACACCGTTTGCAATAGTGTGCACATTCCTTTTAGATTTGAGAGTGCAGGCCTTTCACTTAGCCTGCTCATCTGTCTCGTTACAGTCAAAAAAGAGGTTTCCACGTACCGTTCTAGCATAAATTCACTTCTCCTGGACCTTGCTTGGATTATTTTCCATGCCATCCTTTAAAAATGAAGTGAACCATCGTAAGCTCCCTGATGAACAAAAGCTTCCAAAACCACTGAGTTTAACGCCTGCAGAACTATGCAGCACAGGGACGGCTATCCGTTACCTTCATTCAAGAAGCGTTCAAAAAGCATGTCAAAAGTTCTGCGTCTACCACAGGTAAACCATCGAGTGGATTCGTTCACTTTTATCAGAATTTGACAAAAACACAGTCTTCAGAATAGAGAACGTCATCGGCAGACACTGAGGACATTCTGAAGGTCCTCATCAGCCAAAGAGAACTTACAAATTGCGAACGCTAAATCTTTATAGGAATCGTAAAATGTTACCTACATAAGGGAAACAAGCAGAAAATTGTGATTGCGCGTTGCGCAACTCAAAAGAAATGTCCTATTTCCGCCCCGAAATACCTCGTGAAGCTATTGCCCTGTACGCTTGACCGCAAGACCACAATTTCATCAGGCTCGGCCGATTCATCCGGACAAGACTAAGGACGCAGAGCAGTGCTGTACGGAAGCCTTGGTAAGTCACATGCAGCTTGCTCGCTCCGAAGGAAACGATGTTCCATCTAAATCCGCTAGATGGTCAGGTCTCACAAACATCAACCCATAGCGTAATTAGCTTACCAAAACTTTAACTCACGCACGTGTGACTCTCCCGCCTTGACCATTTGAGTAATCTCAGCGAGGTTAACCAACATTCAAAGGAGACGAACACCCAGTCAGAAAGTCGTCTTGTGACTAACACAGCACATCCGTGTCGAATATAGGTTAGAAATTCTTGTCTCGTTTAGTATGTGTTGTGACTACTTTGTTTTCGGGTATGAATCAGTTTACCTGAACCGTTTGCCGGCTGTCCACGCCGTTTACGCCTTCAGTTCCATTCACAGTGGTGATTTCCGTCGCCTAGGTCACTAGCTCTCCTTGTTGTGGATGATGACCCCCAACTGAAAATTCTGACGTATTTTCCAGTCTATTAAAGGTTCCAATCCTAGTGTTTATCCCTATTCACTGCTGACCAATTCCACCGTCCGTCCTATATAGATCTCAGTGCACTGAACGGATATTAATTTGAGAACAGGGTCCTTGATTCTGTCTCGCGTGGGACAGTCCATCATTTCGACTGATATTCAACATCCGAACTTCTGTTCGCGATTAATTTTCAGTCTGAATTAAAACTCGACCACACAGTTGACCTGACGAAGATTTTTGTGCCAAAACTCTGAAAGCTGCCCATCTAAATGCCCATAGATGTTCTGTCAAACCTATAGTAAACGTTGATTTCCCGATCAAGTTCCAACTAGCTCCAATCGGTTTGTTTGAGTTGGAAAATTGACCAACCAGGAAAAAGGTGGGGATATTCGGTTGCCTGCGCACTAGCGTACGTGGGTTAATAGACTGGCCAATTGCTAAAATTTGAGTGGTATGGCCTTTTAGTCCCATCCGAAAAACTCCATATTGTATTCAGTAAAAATCCCAAGGCTGGATGAAGACGCAGCACAGTCTTATGAAGCGGACCAGCTTAGTCTGTGAGGGTCGAATGCAACAGTTACCTATTCGCAGATTAGGTTTGAAAATTTAACCAGCAGCCTTAGTCTGTGAAAGTCGAATGCAACAGTTACCTATTTGCAGATTAGGTTTGAAAATTTAACCAGCAGGCCGCCTTCAACTAGCGGCCAGCTACAGTTTTTTGTAGCTTCATTTCAACCTAGAATAAACTGAACATTTCAGCTGTATAGAATAAAACGCTACATTTCTGTTCATTTACGGATAACTGTCTGTTCAATCGTGAATTCATGGAACAAACCCTTTTTTAAGCAAACTGGCTACTGGGAAGAGGCCTGGTACACAATGCCATGCGGGTTACAGACTGCTGACAATGGCATTTGTTACTCACTGACGGAAATGAATCCATTTTGTAATGATGCACCGGTAGATGTCGTTGCTTAGTTACTAATGTAGTCAGAACGGCAAAACCGAAATTGTGGGGGGGGGGGAATACATGCCCCAACAAAACTGCGAATACGACCAATCGGAGCGGGAAAAGAGCTTATTTTCATGGCATAAAAAGTTGAACCAAAGATTTCTTGGAACCGCAAATTCACGTAACGTTGCTTGATTAGTTCACATACAAATATTTTACAGAAACTCTGGGGAACGGGATTTTGCAAAATTTGAAATTGATAATGGTTACTTAGCAGCTGACAGTAGAACAGACCGGAGAACAGCGAGAAATTTTTTTTCATTTTGAAAAACCAGGAAGGAGAACACTTGAATGACCGAATAATGACCGAATATCCTCTTAGCCAGAAATCACCTGAGGGACTGATCCTGTGTTATCAGCAGTTGCATTAGGCTTGAAGGTTAGGGGTAGAAATGTGCTGTACGTAAAAAGGGAAGGTAAACAGGGGAGTATACACATTGGGCAATGGTGAAGTAGCACACGCCTAAGAAGTGCGTGCGCCTTGTAACCTAGTGTGACAAGACACTATTCACCTACGTTAGTGCAAAAGTAAAGATACTCCTCCAGGCCTCTTGTGCTCGACTGTTTCCGTGAGTAAATTTCGCAGTAAATATGCTTGAAATCTAAATCTTTCTTGTCTTATGAGCACCAAGTAAAAACTCCGTTTGGGGACCAAGTTCGGGGTTACGTAGGTAAATATTAAATTGTTATTCTGAGATAATCTAACCTCACTGGGTGTTTGACCAAGTTGTATCCTCTTAGAGTTTACCTGGGACTACGACCGGCTGTTTAGGTGGACGTGATCATCGGCTTTGTTTGGACCATGGACTTTTGGACTCTCATTTCTTGGTCGGTGCTCCCTTTGAACGCTAACCCAGATATCTATGGGTCCTGTAGGTATCATTTAGCTAAGTGCAAAATGACTTCAAAAATGCAGAACTCGTTGTTTTAAGAATTTACGTTCACTCGTATATCAGATAGTACAGGAGATAACTTTCCTTAGAATTTCCTCAAGATTTGTTTGGATTGACTGATTCGGAACCGCGTTAGTTTTCTGGAAGAATAGAGTTTACTTGGCTACGGCAGCTAATACACGTTTGTTTGAGTCACGTGCAATCTGAGCTTTGTAAACAGGTACATAAATTTTAACAAGGGCGCTAGGTGTACGCACCTATACGCGTTGCTAATGAATTCAATCAATTCAGTCAATCAATAAGGCGTTCTCGAAAACAACTTTATTGGCATCCTCACTTGTTGTGTTGAAAAACAACATGTCTCTTACATCAGACCCATGCGCGATCTCTTGATGTAGGGCGAAGAACACCGGATAGCTTTATCCACATTTCCAATGCCCAATCGTGTTCGACCTCATGTAAAATCCTTGGAACCCATCCGGCCACGAAAAGTTTACTCTAGTAAACTACATACCTATGTGAGGAATAGTCTGTGATAGTACAAAGGACAAAATTTAAGTTTAAAATGGTGAACTACGGTTCTTGATACGAAACGCCTGCCAGTAGTGCACATGGAAAACGAAGACAGGCTGTTAGAGTCGCGAATACTGTTATGTGGCCGGAAGATACATTTGTATACCAAAGAGCAAATCCGCTCGCTAATAAATTTCACTCATCGATAATATGCCTCTTGCTGAAGAACAATCTTACTACATCTGATTGGTTAATTATTGATATGTACCTTCAGCTTGTCAAGAATGGAGATGATGCAACAAATTCTAAGTATTAAATGACTTGAAATTCAACAAACCGCTGATGGCTATCTGGCGCAAAACTCTGTGAGATGATGAATACCTACATGTGTGGTCACTAATCCCGAGAGGAAAAATCTGAATCTCGGGAATGGACTTCAATAAGCCAAAACTCTTACTTCCTCATCAAAGAGCCTGATCAACTCAGGTTTGGTGCACGCGCCGAAGTTAAAACGCAAATAATTCATTTGCCGACAAATGGAAATCCTGGTGCTCACGTTTAAAACTTGTCAGGGAACTTGGTTCGCATCCATTCAAATCACACTTCAAGCATGGTTTTATGCAAACTGACAAAACGGTGGTACGTGGCAGTGGGTGAAACAAATGCAAGGATAAAATTCAGGTGTGAGCAATTGTCAAAATAGCAATAAATATTAGAGATATTGTAAATTGAGCATTTGCGGAATCCACGTGCCAACAACAAGAAACCTGTTTAGGAATGTCATTGTTTCCAATAAATCTTTGATATTTGAATTATTGTCAAGTTGATGTTTTAAATTCGCCATTTCCATTTTTATTCTTCCCTACCTGGATAAGGGCGGATACTACTGATGAGGCATGCAAGTAGTCTGTGGTTCTCTCAAAGCTCCTCCGGTTTATAACAGAACTTGTGGAATTGCTTTGCAGCGCTCGTTTATAATTGCGTGATAGTCAATGAATATCCATGAGAGTTTAAGAAGACACGTGAGAATGTTCAGTTTTTAAAAACTATATGCATATTACACGTTTAGTTCCCTGTGGAATAGTTTGTAACTGGTTAGTTGATGATTGCTAATAATCGACGTCTCGGCGAAGGGTTTTCCACCTTACGCTCATCTCTCATTCTACCCTGTTATCCAGAAGATACATCTGAAATTGCTCTTGCTCTAAATTACTTTTGACCGGTGCAATAAAACGCCTCCTATTTGTCCTCTATTTTCTGCCCTATGAGTTGTGGTGCTCGTTTCGTATCTGGGAGGTTGTGCGTTCGTTCTCGCGCCGCATGCTATAGTGGTCTTCCGTAGATTCGTACAAAACCTCGAACTCAGCTAGTTGCTATTTTAGTAACAATGGCTGTCAAGATGCTTCTTACTCCATAAAGTTAAAACCCGGTCTATTGTGGGTATTTGAGGAGTTGACTCACATGCTGTTTGTCATGACATCAGTTTCTACTCACAAGTATGCAATCCTGTTTTTCCAATCAATTCTAAACGGGATCGCATCATTGGAAACCCTACATGAAAAGCAACCTCACAGCCAAATGCATGGCGTAAAGCTCAGCGCCAGGCGCATGGCTAACTCACCCAAAACATTCTGAGAAGACAACTACTGAAAGGAAGAAGGCCTTCTCTGCGGAGTTGTCTATTTGAGAACACCAACTTAACAGTTACAGACTATTGAACAGGGGAGCAAAACTCTCATATGCATCTCGTTTACAAAACTGAATATCCATCTTCTCCTTGAACGCGTCTTCCTGAACTTTTTCTTGATATTCATTGACTCTACTACTCAACTACAAGCAAATGCTACAAAAGACTCCACAAATTCCGTAATAGATCTTACTTTTCAAGAGACGCAAAGCGAATTTCCCAGAAGACATACTACTCGCATGCCTCATCAGTAGTATCCACCGATGCACTACTACTGCAGAGAGCTACGTTAATTCATGTGTCTGTGTAGGTTGTTGATGTCTAGCAGGACACATATCACGCATTGTTTGCGAACGAAGCTGAGTCAGCTGTCTAGAGAGGCCTGGTCTTGGATGGCATGAAAACTCTGCTGCTAAAGTTTGCCAGTAAGCCAGTTTCGACCCCGGAGGCCTGAAGAAAACCAACTTGTGAACTTGAAGAATGTTTGGGCATCCTGGACGGCACATACACCAGGTAAAATATCAAACACGAACAACATAAAACACATAGAAAGATGAACTCGGGTAGATACAAAATGGGTTCGCTTACCGCAAACGCTCGACGATAAAATTCATTGTCTTCCGGTTTTGTGCCACTTTTCGTCGGGCGCTGAACATAGTATTCTGACATTGCTCGGAGAAATTCTCCAAAGTCCAGAGTTCCATCTCCTGTGTGGGAAAAAGAGCAGAATACGGTAAGCGAACCTGCCGAATTACGGTAAGGTTTTCGCTCGCTGTGAGACGCTCTGAAGAGGTTTGAAAATTGGGTAAGTTAGGGGTTAAACATGCTGCTCATGAAATTTCACAAAGTGAGAAAATGTTCTTCCAACGTTTACACAATCAACTACATAAAAGTCCAGTTTCAGATAGTCTTTGGGACAACGGATAACTGTTCCTCTGTGTGATAGGCTCACATTTCTTTAGATTCATTCGTCTCGTTTTTAGCTCCATCCTATTACTCGTTGACACCTTGCCACGTGTATGTTCTTCCACGTGATGTTGGTAATTTAAGTCTTGATAGACCTATTTGAATGTAAGTGACCGAAAGAAATGAGTTAGACGCTAAGAAGCGACATCGGTGGTCAAGTATCGGTTCGACCTTGTTGCTTACATTACAGGGATGAGATGGCTCAAGTGTTGAGAGAGCGAATTGACTGACCCGAAGGTCAGTGGTTCGAACCCGACCTTTGCCTCTCGACTTCCCCTGTCTAGGCTTGGGCAACCTGGCAATATCCCAGCCCTCGTGCCTCCTTCTGGTGGCATGGCAGCTAGGCACCGAAAAGATGTTACAGCTGAACAGTTACATTTCAGTGATCTATATTTTAACATACTACTATCCAGCTTACTTGCTGCTTTCGCCTTGCAATATGCGGACAAAATTGTCATTGAATCCCTTTATTTTGTGGGACAAAATCCAGGGGAACCATATCAACTGTTCCCTTGTAACCAAACGATTTGTGGAAGCCTAACATTTTGGTGCACAGTAAGACTAAATGTGTGTGTTGTCAAGAGCCACCGCCATACAGTCTGAGTTCCCTGATTTTCGGCCATTCTGCATTTGCTTAGGTCTTGCATTCATCAATTCCAGCCCCGCGTTTGTCTGTCCACCATCATTAAGATGTGTCATCGTTACGGTCATGTGCGATCCGTATGGAATTTAAGCTTTCCTGGAGTTGAGTATGAACGATCAGGACAGATCTCAGGCCGCCACCCACTAAGCCACGTGCCACGAGCCACAGGATTCGAGTCGTTCGGAAGTCGTTCTACTCAGGACATGTCCAAGTCTTTCTACGCTGTATGCGCTCCTTTGTTGGAGCCATTAACAGCAGCGCGCTCCACTCACGAAATAGTTGTGGCAATACGCGATATGGAGAACACTTGTAAATGTGAGGCTTGGCATTTCAGTACGCGCCTGCTGACCAGCTTTTGTCTATAACCGTTCTGTATGTTTAATGTGTTTGCGTTCCGTCCAGTTAGTTCTCCCCCAATAGTTTGAATACCTTCGTGAACCTTCTGTGACATCCACTCTCCCTGTATAATAGTTAGTTCGTTCCTCAAGTTCGTTTAGATGCACTAACCCCGCACCTCGGTTGCCACACAGATAACACCAATATGTCTATTAAATTGTACTTTATAGCCCTTCTAATTGCTAATGTTGATCGTGGGTTGGTATTCACGCGAGTACCTAAACAGACCTGTTTGAGCATATGACCAGTGGTTCCTGATATCACGTCTGTCTTCGTCGCTGTCCTGTTTTTTGTGTCAATACCAAGTGCGCCACTAACAAAACTTCTTGACTGGAGCTAATCAATAAAACAGATGAAGGAGAAATTTCGGATATCATTTTTCCACAAACAAACCTGTGAAACTAAAATGTAATTAAAAATTTGTACATGAAAAATGTCTGCTATCATTTTTGTATGTGTAAAAGCTGAACTATGATGAGAGGACTTGCGTTCAGAACCTGAAATCTCAGCTTTTAAAACAGGCCATACGGAGGGTCTTTCCACAAATCAATGATGTAAAACTGCCTAAGTGGCTATGATCTCGGTTTTGGGTACCTCAATTTTGTGGTTGTCTGCAAACTAATGACATGTTTGTTAAAAAGATGTCAGCAGAATCAAAAAGTGGTTTGACCATGAAATCTTCTGAAGAACGTTCGACCGGGGATGGAACTTGTAAAATATTTCAGAGGAGCTTACTTCTAGATACTTAGGTTCGAATCAAAAGTGTCTGTCAGCAATCCGAGATGTTTTCTTTTCTGTAGGCGAGATACTGCCCGTCGGGGGCAACCTGATAATTTGAAATTCGATGGGGTTTCTTTGTTAATCTGTAGTATAGATGGGATATCAAGGTGAGCCTTTACGTGTCTTTTAATAACTTTGTTGTTTACGGACTTTTATTCTACCTCGTTTACTCCATATATTTGTGATCCTGAGTAACGGATTTGGAAGTACTGGAGACTTTGTTCCAGCTCTGTTACTGACTCAGAACTCGTAAGTAGGTTGCTGTGAGCGATCAATCATTTCTGCTTCTCTTGATGTGAAACTGGGACGAATGATCGATGATTCTGCCTTCGAAGGGGATAAACGGAAACGGAGAACGATACTGTGTGCACAGCTGTTTTTCTAAATTTACTGCATACTGAACCAAATATATTTCTTTTGAGAAAAATGATTCACTCCCCATTCAGTCGTAATCAGCGTATAGTTAACGCTTCACTTTGGTTTATTCTCTGAATACATTTGGGTGTCCAGCTCACTGCAACTGAGTAGTACCTACCAGTTAAAAAAAACAGTCTCTATGCGTCCCCAGAAGCAAAACTTAAATAACTTATTGCTTCTTGACAAATTGCCTATCTATGATGAAAAGTCGAGAAGTACCGAACAGCTGTTTTAGCTTTGTTTGGAATCATCAGTAGTTTGCATGTCACAAAAATTAGAGAGTTTCGTAGCCACGACCTTCCGGCCAGTGGGCGAATCTTAATCGTTCGGCCAATAGCAAGCTAATCAGCAGTGTGATTACTTCTCACGTAGACAGGAAATAGCTCCACGCATCCTTCAGTCACGGAAACCACATGGCGAGGATCCATTCAATGCGTGACCACGTGATGTGGTTCTCGTGATTGACGGATAAGTGACACACACTCATTTCACGGGAGACTTAAGTGAATATCTCGTTTATGATGTTCTTCAAATGAATGTGCTGGCACTTTTCTGCCACTAAGTCATGGCAGCGTTTGCCGATCAGCCGCTTCTGGCTGAATGCTTAGGTGTTCAACTTACCAACCGGGAGGTCACTTGTGTTTCGCGATTTTTCGAATATCTCAACAAATAAAACATGTGGAAGTCTGTGAACGGCAATTTCGGTTGGAGAATATAACAATCAAGATTTTTGATTGGGTCTATCTTGAACGCCGTTGTGATTGGTGGATGAATTATTTCACCAAATAGCAGCAAATTTTTAATGTGAAACTAAAATCAGCTTAACTGTAGGCAGTCAGATGTCCGCAGGTTTTTTAATCATTTTTCTCGTAGCAGAAAGCCCATATTTCGCAGTTGGAAGGGGCATCAAGTAGTCAAATAAGGAAACGTACTATTTCCCTCTTCTAGATAGTAGTATATAGCAATATTCAGTTCTGTCATTCTCCTGATCTTGTGGATTCTCCGAGACAAAAGTCCATTTTCACTGAAACAATCCGCTAATGAATCAGACAGCAAAGAAATGTGTTAAATCGTATATTATTTCAACGCTTGCTGATTTAGTCTACATCGTGCGTAGAAGCAACAGTGAGAATCTTCGTGCTTACATGAGAAACGAGGTTCTTTGGTGGTCTTTCTGACCGGGGGTGGATAGGGCTCAAGTGGTTAGAACGCGAATTGACTGACCCGAAGGTCCGTGGTTCGAATCCGACCTCTGCCTCTCGACTTCCCCTGTCTAGGCTTGGACAACCTGGCAGTATCCCAGCCCGTGTGCTCCCCTCGGGTGGCATGGCAGCTAGGCACCAAAAGGATGCTACAGCTGAACGACTACTTTCTGACCACCCGTGCTACACTCGGGTTGCTTTCAGCTTGGATATAATTCAATAAAGATTGTGATCACAGCTTTTATCGTATACAAAAATTCCAGAATTCTTCAACAGAGGAACCCAGAAGAACTGTAAAGCCGTTCAAACTTTACTGAGGATATGCAGCAGTACACAACTCTAGACAGTCCCTGAAAATTCAAACCTGCAACCTCCCAGTTAGTGGTAAAGTGGCAGACCATCCGGTTGATCCGCATTGGGAAACCTCACACTTGGACATGATATATACTACTCATCACTCAGCCAAGGAGTCCACAACTCGTGAACACCGGTTTACTTAGACTTCAGATGACCCCTCAAATGGGGAACTCTCGCACGCAGTGACTGAGTGTACCACACATGAAAACCAAGTGAAGACCGCGTTTGCAAAATTCTGGACAGAATTTAGGCTGACATACAAAGACTAGATCCATACATATGTATATATAACCTATTCAGTATAGTACAGTTCTATGGAAGAGACGCCTTCATAAGGAAACTACACATCAAACGATACTAGCGCTAATTAAGTGGCGTTTTCGTCTCCCGTATAAAAGCGATCTGCTGCAAACCGCTTGGATGCGTTGAGTATGTGCGTTTCGTTGGTGTTAATCAGCGGCACGAAAAAAAGAAACTATCGCCTGACGCAAGCCATTTACTCTGCAGTTATTGACTCCAGTCATTCAACCTCAACTAGGCTAATCAGCCATTATACCGCGCTTGGTCAGGATATGCCATTGCAGTATCTCGGCCAAGCATTTCAAACCACGTGATCTAAAGCTCAAAAGCTTAACAAATGAGCATTTTTCGGGCAAAAGACTCACTCGTCTTCCAGGGATTTTTTTATCTTTCCAGAAGAATGATTACCCAGATTGGGTAATGGGCTACTTATCCATTTGAGTAGCAGCTAAAGATTGGATCAGTCATTCTCTACCGCATGCTCTAGTGCTTGATTCGATTTCATGGTTTCCAAATAGAATTTATCCAGTACCACCAATGTAAGGTAGATTTAGGTAAGCGATTTAAAAAATAACTTCTAACAAACGATGGCATTAGCTTCTGCACCCAATTCTTGCAGTCATTCCGCACTAGAACATCTCATCAAGGTCAGATCAATTGGAAATTTTAAATCAAACCTCTAATTTCGGAAAATGCTCAAATATCTACGCCTAACCCTAAACCGATGTCTGCGTGCAATATTGCTCTCCGATAGTTCGTGAGTACATACTCTAATAGCCAGAGAATAAGGAAAACAACCTGTCCTTTGTTTGTTTGGTATATTGGTATATTGTACCATAGATACTTCTTTCCCAAAGTGAAATCCAGATTCTCTGCCTGTTTTATTGAGAAAATTGCCTCGCTCCACAAACCTCCGTGAAAATATTTCTCTTTTCTTCTTACCATCAAGTAGCACGTTCAAAAACATATGTACTTTAGATGGAACTAATGAATTTGGTCATTTTTTTCTAGTTAGTAGTGTATCTGAGAGAAAATTATATGACGAGCAGCCAAAAAACAGCTTATGTAGGTAGTGTTGAATTGATGAAAACCCGAAGACAGCAGTGATAAACCGAAAAGCGGCATGAGTTTTGTCCTCGGTGGGGCCATTCGTGGACCAAACAATACTACATATGATTAAAGGTTTAACAGAGTGGGATAAGTTCACTTTTTTATTTTGGTCTGGTGGACGGGCTTTCGAAAGTGTGGACTGCGAAAGACATGCGCGTGATTTTATTACGGTTTAGTTCTAGAGCAGTCCAAACTACCGAGAAATCGGTCACATGATTGGCTCAAGTTGTCTGGGTTCGTCGTTTTGTGAGTACCGCTCGAAACTAATGGCATACCACAAAGTTAAGTTGATGGATATGATTTTCGTGTTCCAATCAAGCAAAAACGTTTGAGTTGACACGCAACCTCGTGAGCCAGCTTGTCCAAAATGAACAGTAAACGCATGTTAAACGTAGCGAAGTAAATTTGTTCTTTTGAGGTCGCATTTTCCATAAAATTCATCAGTGATTTAGCTGAGCCAAAACTTGTTCTGTAATAAGCCTGGTGGAAACTAACCTACAATGTGGGTAGCATTGGGCTAAAATACTCCACATTTGGAGAAATTATGTGAATGATGGCCAGTAAAGGGCACATTCAGAAATAAGACGTGACTTGATCATTTGAAAAGGCGTGAGTCCTACATAAAAGCTAAGCGTCTTCACCCAATTAGCATCCAGGTTACGATCTCAAACCGTTATCGTCATATAACAATTTATGTTCATTTTTTGGTCAGTTATGCGTCCAAGTCTCGTCTCGAGGTGCCCACCAGGTGAAACCATCAAGCCATTTGCCATCTTTTCGAGAATATAATTGCCAAATCGTATTGTTCCTGTCGTCAAAAGAACGGAGATTGCGCTCAATACAAACGGCTTGCGTGTAATTTTTTTACGAAATAGGCCTGTTTTACCTTGGTCCACTCATTCTAGTACCCCTTCGAAAGCATTTCAAAGATTTTCGTACCATACCCCAGACTCGCTCGCTTCACGACGGATGATGCGTTGCTTCACCATACAGAGTGTAAACGGATTTCAATATAGCATGTTATGTTACCCATCACTGTTGATCAACTTGTGTTTTCCAGTCCTCAGATAAGCCCTTAGATGCCCCGAAAATACTAAAAAAAACTCAAGAATATCTTTTTTAAGTTTAGACCGAATGCTTATGCCCGAACGTCATGAAACTGTACGAGGAGCTGGTAAATAAAATGCTGTTTCATCAGCTCAAAGGAATTGACTTTTTGGATTTTTATGTCAGGTAGTTAGATAGTCGAGGTGGAAGGCCTGCGATATTTCGCATCATCTCTCCCCGTCAACCGCAGGGGTCTTATCACCTAAAAAATAATTAAGCAATCAACAAAATACTCAAATTTACAATAAGGGACCCTAAAATTGTTACACAAACTCAAAATAGCTACCATTTTCGTCAGCCGGCTTCATGAGATTTTGCAGGTCCTCGTGTGAAGCTTCATGTCCCAAGTATGATAAAACGGTCGCCATTTCGTCCATTGATATGGAACCATCTCCATTCTTGTCGAAAAAATGAAAGGCCCAACGAATATCTGCGGAGTAAAAATGAACGTCTCGTGATTAGTATCAGGAAGGCCAAGTTCCTGAAAGCAAACACTCTGAATGCCCGAAAACTACTGAGACCCTCAGCTCTGCTAGATGTTGACCAGACAGACAACGCCCCCTCAATATACAGCGCCTCACAGCCTTCTATCAAACCCAGACAGCGCGAGTCAGCGTTGATCAAGGTCAGACAACGCCCCCGCAGTATGCAGCGGCCAGACCGCGTGCGTCAGCATTGGATCAAGTTATACAATGTCCCATTAATAACTAGCTTGAGACAGTCGTATTCTCGCACTCGCACGTACTCACGCTCCCGCACTCACTTGTTCGGAATATAGCTGTTGTGTTTCCTTCTCTGAGTCTTTTTTCCGGCATTAGGTATTGGAGCGGGTCAGCAGTCACATACAGCAGATTGGCGAATCAGCAGACATAACAATCAGTCACGTCTTTGTCTAACAAACGAACAAGCGAAAATCCCTTAGAACAATGCAAAAAATGTGGGTTGATTTTTGATCGTTCAAATGGGTATCCAGTTGAAAACTAAAAGATAAGTCATACACTCCCAAGGTCCACTAAAACGCAAGTAATAATCAACGCTGTTGAAAATGTGGACGAATACGACTTTTTAATCATGTATGAGGATGCGTACAAGCCCCGAGAAACAATCCAGATTTTTCCTTGCATGGAAAGGACACAGCTCCATTCTAACCACTTAGAATTTGATGTTGAGAGACTCCATATTTTCGGTCTGCATTTCACTAAACTTCACCGCCATTCATGGTAGGCAAAGTAATCATTCCTAGAAAATTTGATTCTTCTTCCTTTTACGTTCGAGCGATGAAACTTATGTATCTCTATGCATTTACAGGTGAAATAAGAAGAGTGAGCAATAATCTGGCTCATTACCACTTATTGATTCTTACAACCCTTGACCTGAGAGAAGGGTATGAAAGAAATCACGAAACGTTTTGGTGCTGTCGGTGCTACTCGCGTTCCAGGATGGGAACCGCGTGATCCTCACTGGCCTGGTTAAGGACGCTGCAAGATATGGCTGCCAACCGATATTAGTGGCGATGTTGTTGTAAGTTTCTACCTAGATTGCCTGAATGAGTGTTTGGAGGTTCCACCATCATCGACAACATGACAACAAAGTTCAACATCGGTGCTTCACTGCCGTACAACCATGATTCATTTGAAAGCCTTATTATGAAAAAATAAAGATGGATGAGGTATAGACTTAGTGTTAGCTTATTACAATCATTCCGATGTGTCTACACCTCCAAACATTCACTCAGACAAGAACGCCACTGACATCGGTTGGCAGCCATATCTTGTAGTGTCTCCAACCAGGTACAGTAGGGATCACGTGGTCCCCATCTTGGAAGGCGAGTAGCACCGACAGCACCCAAGCGTTTCGTAATCTCTTTTATGCTTCCCTGCCAGGTAAAGGTTTGGCCACCTCTCTGCTTACGCCACTCTGAATTTGGCACGAAAAGCAACACACTCTTCGGCAAACGATGGTTAGGCATACGCAACACATGTCCCAACCAACGCAGCTTCTGGTGCTGGACACATTTTTCAACGGAAGTACCCGTTACACAACCGAAAACTCGCTTTCTAATTGCCGGGTTACGGATACGCCGACATCAACCCACACGAGCTATGGTTCTGAGACACGCGATTGTCGAACACCTGAAGACGTAGGTAGCAATAACCTTCTACAGCTTTATTCTTTCCTTCACCATAAGGCTTTCAAATAAATTATGGTTTTACGGCATCATCGTTGAACACTGATGTCATGCTGTCCATGATGATGATGATGATGATGATGATGATGATGATGATGATGATGATGATGATGATGATGATGATGATGATGATGATGATGATGATGATGATGATGGATCTAATCCATCATCGCCGAAACTTCATAGCCACGGTCGTCATCATGAAACACAGGCTAGTTTATAGAGTTTTCAGTTATAAGGACAAATCTAATCGGATATCAGTTTTTTGGTGACAGAACTACCACCTATTTTTGTCGCATGATTAAAGCGAAACCTACACCTAACTTTCTGGCACTGGACTTGATCTATGTTTACCGGATGTTTTATATGTAACATCCAAGGCTAAAAAATTTTGTCCGTAAAAGCAACGCCATTCAGAATTTTACCACTCGGCGTCTGTTGGACTTTTACCACTCAAATTCATTTGGCATACAAGCATGAAGTTCTCTTCGTGCCTGGCAGAGGTGACCACTCAGAAGTCCTATTGCGGCGCGCGTTTGTGCCTCATTACGGACAATATCTGCCCCACATGATATTTCAGTAACTACTACATTGGACTTGCCTCTGCACGACAAAGTCTCAATATCTTAAGATTGGTGCTAGCCTGTTTTGAAACGCATTTCCCGTTGTTTCATCGGCTGGGACATGGAAGTACCTTCATTGCAAAAACAGTCTTTGAAAGTCAACTTTAGCGTAAACACTGCCAACTTAGATAAATTAGTCACAGATGAGACGTTTCTCAAAAATTTCATTGGGGCCTGAACATTTTGTTCTGGGACTTTGTGTGTCACAGAAATGGCTTGTATTCAGTTGTTTCGCAACGCACTTTACCTCCATAAATGTGTATCAACTGTCCAGGAACTACTTGATCCAACGGGGACGTAATTCAGACAAACAACAGTGTTTGGTATCATATACCAACCTAAAATAAAAGCTTTCTCTCCAGTTTCAACACCAATATCACCGCCGGAATGTTCAATTGCTTTTCGGTTTGTTTACTTTTGATTCAGATGGACAACCAGAATTCCCTACTTCGGGTTTTTAGTATTGAAAGCCGCAGATACACACAGTGCAATCAAATGCCAAAGTTTGTATAAATGCAGGCTCATTATTGAAGCCTACTGTGATAACTGTTTTTAGATTTGACGGCACGCGGGAGCTGGATTCCCCACCAGACTGAGGGCAAGCCATTTACGAAGGAACATGGCACACAGCTGATCACAGCGTACCTCAAACCGAGAAACGTACAAAGATTTACGCATACTTTAACGACTAACCGGGAACTTCGGCTGTAAATTTATCAATGGGGACAAAAGCTTAGGAGTATAAAAAAGCCGCTTGAGGACAAGGGACTCATTATCACTCATTCCTTACTTTGGTTAACAACTTTCAATTTTCACCCTCCCTTGAGTGGCCAACGGCAAACACCGTATATGCTTACAAAGGAGTATGCTAAAACACGCATATAAACAATCTTGAATTGTTCGCTCTGTCTCAGATACGAACACGGCCAAAGAATATCAAAAACAAGAGAGAGCACCGCCTCAGTAATTGTCGGAAGCTTCGTAGTGGCAGCGCCACAATTGAGCTACATCTGAGTCACCAATCTTAACACGGTCAAACAAATCCAGCTAAGAAACTCAAAAGATCCAAGTGAACAGTGTGTGTACTCACACCTACCAAACAGTTAGATTTGTATGGATTTGGCCTTTTTATTATAGGCCTCATAGAGCGGTAAACGCTTTTCACACACACATGTAAAAAAACTGAAAACTGTTGGGATATCATCAAAACTTAGATTTCAGTCATCAACAGGGTTGTCATACCGAATGACTTAGTGTCTAGCACTCAATTTATGGCCAACTGCCATCGGGCTCATATTAGTAGACCATGGAACTGTGTTCCGGTTTGATTAAACTCCGGCGTAGTAGGGCGCTTTTCATAGAACGCATCATCATTATCATCATCGAAAGCATAACATCAATGTTTAACACTGATGCTTCGATGCCACACAGCGATGATTTGTTTGAAAGCCCCAATGTGGAGGACGGGATAAAATTGGATAGGGAAGAGACTAAGCACTGGATTACTACAATCATTTTGAAGTGCCTACACCACCAGACACGCATTCAGGCAATCTGTAGAGAAACGGACAACACGAACGCCATTGGTATCGATTAGCAGCTATATTTTGCAGAATCTCCAAACCGTTCTTAACCTCTTTCACACCGCTATGCCACGTCAAGGGTTGGCCAACTCTCTGCTTCCGCCACTCTAAAAGTTGGGCATGGAAACAACACCCTCTTCGGCATAGGCAATACATGTCCCAACCAACGCAGTTTCTGGTGCTGGACACATTCTTTAATGGAAGTACCCGTTGCACAACTGAAATCTCGTTTTCTAATTCCTTAGTTACGGACTCCCTAATACCAATCCACACGAGCTATGGTTCTGAGACAACGACTGCCGAATACCTGAAGACGTCTCAGTTCCGCTGCTCGAACAGACTGAGTCTCACAGCCATACAACAAAGTAGCCCGCACTATAGCCTGTTACACACGTCCCTTGAAATTCTAGTATACATTACTGTGACACCATGGGCGTGTCAAATTAGCAAACGCGACCCACACCTTACACATTCCTGCATTGACCTCATCTGTCACACTACAATCAGAACTAATACAACTTCCAAGATACGTAAAACGCTCTATAAATTCAAGTACCTCTCCCTGGACTGTAAGTGGCGTGTTCAGTAACTATATGTCCAGGAGCGTGACCTTACACTTTGTGGGTACAAAGTGCATACAAAGGACAGGATAAATTTGATAAGTTCATTCAAAAGCACCTGCCCCTTCTCCTTCTCTTCGGAGACAAGAACATCGTTTGCATATTCCAGATCAACAAGCTGTTTGTATTAGCCTATTTGAACGCCGAGGTTTTGAAGACCTTCCAGCTTTCGTCTCATGATTTCATCAACCACAAAGTTGAAAATGAATGGAGAGAGTGGGCATCCCTGACAGACATCGCTTTGTGTACGGAAGCTTTTCCAGAGCTCGCCGTATACTCTCACACGTCCAGAAGTCCGAAAATACAAAGATCGTGTGTTCACAAACTTCCGTGGCATTCATTGATGGGCAAGCGTGTCAGGATGAACAGACCGGTCAACCGATTAGAATGCGTCTTGGAAATCCAGGAATGCTAGAATTGTGGGTCGCTAATATGTTGTTCTAGCTCCCAACGAGTGTGAAGAGTTGGTCAAAGCAATCCCTACCAGGCCGGAACATCGCTTGCTGCTCGCGATTCTGTGTTTCACGAGCCACCGCAAGACGACGAAGCAACAGTGACGCCAACAGTCTCATTACCAGCAGGGTCAAACTGACCTCCTCTGTGGTTACCAAAATCAATAGCGGCCCTCTTTTTGAAAATGAGCACTAGCACCGACTCTCCCCAGTTGTCTGGGACAGATTCCTTTTCCTAAATGCAAACAAACAGATCAGACAAGCGCCGAATGATGATTTCACCCCCACCATTTAACAATACGGAGGTCATCCTTACCATAGACTCGGTGGTACTTAGGATAACATAGGCAGCAAAAAAACCTCCAAGTCCCCAGAGGGTTTCACGCTCACCATCCATGAATCTACGTCAGCTGTGGAGCCCAGATTACTGGCAGCTTGTGGCCACGACAGCTTTTGTTCCAAGTTTTCGGTCCAACGGTCGAAGTGTTCTCCTTTATTTAAGATGGTCAGTCCATTCCGATCCTTGATCGTTTTGCTCACGAGTGGTTTCCGGGGGCCGGTTGAACGGATCAAGTGAATTAATCTCCGGGTATCCCGGCTTTCTGGACCGCTTCCATTTTCTTGAGTTTTTATGTACATCAGACTTCACGATCAGCTCAAACGCACACTTTTACTTGACGTGTGGCAATCCGCCGGGGCAAATTATGTTCAGGACTGGCTGGAGATATCTCTCCGAGATTTAAGCAGTGCATCGCTTGCTGCTCGCGATTCTGTGTTTCACGAGCCACCGCAAGACGACGAAGCAACAGTGACGCCAACAGTCTCATTACCAGCAGGGTCAAACTGACCTCCTCTGTGGTTACCAAAATCAATAGCGGCCCTCTTTTTGAAAATGAGCACTAGCACCGACTCTCCCCAGTTGTCTGGGACAGATTCCTTTTCCTAAATGCAAACAAACAGATCAGACAAGCGCCGAATGATGATTTCACCCCCACCATTTAACAATACGGAGGTCATCCTTACCATAGACTCGGTGGTACTTAGGATAACATAGGCAGCAAAAAAACCTCCAAGTCCCCAGAGGGTTTCACGCTCACCATCCATGAATCTACGTCAGCTGTGGAGCCCAGATTACTGGCAGCTTGTGGCCACGACAGCTTTTGTTCCAAGTTTTCGGTCCAACGGTCGAAGTGTTCTCCTTTATTTAAGATGGTCAGTCCATTCCGATCCTTGATCGTTTTGCTCACGAGTGGTTTCCGGGGGCCGGTTGAACGGATCAAGTGAATTAATCTCCGGGTATCCCGGCTTTCTGGACCGCTTCCATTTTCTTGAGTTTTTATGTACATCAGACTTCACGATCAGCTCAAACGCACACTTTTACTTGACGTGTGGCAATCCGCCGGGGCAAATTATGTTCAGGACTGGCTGGAGATATCTCTCCGAGATTTAAGCAGTGCTACTGTTCGGTCTGATATCCAATGCCTGCGTGAGACTGGTAGCGCCGTGCTACAGACAAGACTCCCAGCACTATGCAAAGTCTTGGCAATCTCGTCCTAGTTCACATTTGATGGTCTAGCAGTTGAAATAGACTGTAGAAGACATTTCTGGTAAGTTCGGCTAACAGCCGGATTTTCCAGTCTCTCAGTTACCAAGGGATTTGTGTGCACCTCACACGGTCCTGGAAAACGAAAGAAGGAGCAACTCCGGACGAGTGCGTGGTCGGAATCCACAAATGTTTCCCAAAAAACGAGCTGCATTAAGTTAGTGATTCGTGTAATCGATAACTGATGTCAGTATGATTGAGCTTGTGGCCGGCTCGCCGTTGGAGGACACCACGTGGCCAGACGACTTCGGCTATTTTGGAAAGTCATAACAGAAAAAATCAATGATAAACCTAAAGTTCTATGACATTCTCTGGAATACGTTATTGAGCATGTGTTGCCTCATTAAGACATTAGATCACAGTACATCACAATGCGTCCATCAAGCCAAATTATACGCCCCCGGGTTTACTAAGGCAACCTTATTCCGATCTTCATAAGTGAAAGCTTTCAGTGGCCACCTGAACGCTATTCTTTACCCTTTAATAGTATATATTTCTGTCTCATGCACTATCGTAGGTCAGATCTGTTTCCTACCGATTGCGCCTCTTTTGTCGTAACGAAATTGAAAGTTTGAAAAATCCACAGTCAGGTCTTAACGTTAATTGTGTGGCTGGTTTTGATTCCGGTTGAGTAAATACTCATTTTTCGACTGTGGCGATTTCCACGTATAATTCACAAAATCGCGCGAATCCGATGACCTGGCATATTCCTAGGTGCTTTTTAAATACGATTCTATTTTACAAACATTTCAAAGGGCCAGTTTTAATGTGAGGACTTGTAAGTGATGCATCATTCCTCCAGAATTTATGAGGACATATCGAATTAGACCCTAATTAATGAAAATGGAGACTGTCTACCCAGGGCTGAAATCACCTCCAAATCTATTAGTGTCTATTTACAAACAAGTGCTTTGGTGCGTTTGTGCGTCCTACGTTTTAACTAGCACCACCAGCAAGTCATTGGCTATCAACAGCATATCTGAAAGCAATAGTCCCATGATGCTGTTGGTAAGCTAAAAGACATTCGGGGAACCCGCAACAGTAAACGATACTTGTCAATAAATAACCAATTATCAGTGGCGCGATTTTGAGTTGTCTTGTTGCTTACTCCCAGATGGCAAGTTACTCATTCGGTTTGTCCCAAGTTCAGTCAGCTGATTGAAACTTCAAAATCGCTCGAACTGATGCGCTGAAAAGCGTAAGCTGCTGGACTTTAAAAATTCCTACCTTCAATTCACTGGAACCGAACTATCATTTGCCGAATATCCCAATGCATCAAGTTTAGGCGGGAAGCTACTCAGAGTATCTGCTACCTTGAGATGAAGAGGAATGACCTCATAACATGTCATCTGAAGGAGCGACCGTTTCAAAGATATGAACTTACTGAAACATGTCTTGAGTTGCTGCATTTTTAGTGGAACGAAAACCCCGAGTAAAGTAGAATGCGTAAAGCCTTGTGAACAACTGCGTTTACATTCTTTTCTCTCTCACAATTTGCCACAGCTTTTACTCTGAAGTCTTCGCTCAATAAAATTGCTTCGATCAGATCCCTCGTCAATATTTTCAACTCATACTAGGCGTCTTGTGGCCGTCATCAAGAACTAAGATGCGTTGACATATGCAACCATCCGTCGGTATTGACCAGCGAATGTAAAACGGACGTAACTTGTCTTCAGTATAGACTAGCTGGTAATCCAGTTCTGCTTGATCCTGCATAAAGATGTAGGACAGCAAATTCGGGAATTCTGATCACTCCCTCCCAAAATCCTATCCAAGAACCAGACATTGAGTGGGCGCTATAGAGTAGCCTCAATAATGCTGAAGTTCGCCTTAGTTTTGTTGGCAATTTCCCAGGAAAAGCATTTTACCCACTTGCAATCAGGCACACAATATAATTGTCGAAAAAACTATACCCGGTTAAACCGACCCAATAAAATTACTCAAGTAAACTAATTAACCATGGATGTCCTGCTCTGAGGAAACTTTTGGATAGAAACAAGTTTTGGCGGCCGTTGTTTATTTTGTAAAATACTTGGCAAATAAAATATCATCATAATATGACAGCAAGCAAGGCATTAGATAGCGCATATATTCACGTATACCAAATTAGCTATGTTTATGTTTTTCAAACTTTTTAAGGTAAACTCGATACCACAGTGAACGCGTTGTCTGGTCAAAATTCTAGCATACACAAACATTTTCAAAAACCAGATTCATTACGTTAATATTACTGAAAACGGAACAAAATTCTGAAACGTGTTGCCAAATCACTAACTTGCCAGATCCAAATGAATGAATCTACCATGATAAAACCGCGACTGATTTCCGGATGGCTTTCCTAGTCATAACATACCTGCTAACTGTTCTTTTGTCATCAGTCCCTTCTCAAGCAGCTCATAGGCGTAGGATTCAGCCGGGTCAGTCAGCTCCATTCAACCCCTTTGCAAAAATCTCAACAGAGACCTCAATGAATTCACCAGTTATATCATGAAAATAGTGCAGTTTTATTGGTCAACTCACTCGATTATGATTGGCTCGCTTATCGTTCTAAATAACGCAGGTATCAAGAAAATAAGCTGCTAATTCATAGAACAGATGCGCATTTTCGAAACGGTAAAAACCAAGAAACATTGCTTCACAAGCGTGAGAATCAAAATGAGCAAACTCCAGTTGTTGCAGGAACGTTTTTATTACGGCAGAGATTAACTTTTTTGATTGTAGTCTTTCAGAGAAATTAGAACAATTCAACAGTCCTCTTGTCCAATGGCAGTGCAGTCCAAATCGGCCTATTAGATGAAGCCTTGGATGCAGGTTTAATCACCCACCATTCTCATGTTCCATGAGGCCAGTAACACAGTCGAAACGCTTAGTCAGGCTATTTTGCCATGATACGTTTCCTAGACGCGGAACGCTTACGTGGAATAAGAAAGTCTCCCTGCAAAATACACATGACTTAAACAGTTGAGTGTAGTTTATCAAAATATTCCAAGCTGACTGTTAAGGTTCCCGATACGGAACTTTGATGGACGCGTAGGTTCGACAATCCCGAATATCAAAAGGAAGAATTGGGTTCGTAATTCTACGGTACTATTTACATAAGGGTAAGCAAATGTGTACAACAAACCTCATTTGTTCACGTTCGTAGCGTCAACAGGCTCACAGGTCTGTCACTGACCGGCACAGTGCAGTGTCAACGTCCGCACACCAAACAACCGCGAGCGGAATGATGGCTCAGTAGCGGGGGTTGCGGTCATCCCTTCCGACCGTGATTCTCATTGGACGTGCGATCACACAGAACTCATGAGAAAACAAGTCAAGGCGGGCTCAGCGAACGGGACATGAACGCGCATGGGTAAGTAGGTCAACTGCGCACATGCACACAGACACACATGCCAATACACTAGTGTCGGACGAGACGGCCTCTGCGGCAAGGTGAGTGACGGGTACGAATAAGCAAAACAACTGGAGATCAAAAGTACATAGGCGGAGTAAGCAAATGTATGGGGGAATTATCATGAGGTTAAGTTGGATTCAACACTGACTGATTTCAAGTATAAAAACCTACACTAATATCGTTAATAATGGTGATATAAAAAACGGGGTAGCAGAAATCCGCGACTGTTATAACAACGGATCGATATCGGGTCATTAATCATATGCATAAATGTATATATATGTATATGCATGGAAGCGTACCGATTAAAAAATAAAAAAACACATAGACGATATCGGGACTATCTCGGACTACAAGAGATGCCCCGAAATTCGCCTTATGTGATCACACCCAAGAGCAAAAAATATGACTATCCGAAGCAGTCCTTCAACGAAAAGAAACTCAGCAAACCAAATATTTCACGATTAAAAAATCTACGAGATTTATCTTACCGTCTCCCGTAGAGTCGTGCTGCAATCAATATCGTCTCAATAGAGTTTCCAATGGTGAGTCATTCTGAGCGGTGAAGGGAGTGCTGGCGAGGCGTTGACCGTAGAATTTCAGACGCAGTGCCTGCTTTAATATGGTGCGAGGAACGAGATCAGATAAACCGGTAGTTATCGTCGACTTTTCCCGCTATCGTACCAAGCGCATGGATGAGGAAGACGGCCGCGTAATACTAACACTAGAAATGTGAACCTGTAACCTAGACACCAGGCGGTCAAACCTTGCTGCATTGTCAAATTGCTCTTGCGAAACCGACCACATATGGTTTGTAATTATCATTTTTATAACTCCAACCCAAATCCTTGACAACTACCACGTCTGAAAGACGAACTAAGTGTTGTAAGGAATTTCGACCCGCATCTAGTGATTATTCAGTTCATGGAATAACTGTTGTTTACCACACTGTTACGTTACCACGTTACCACACTGTAATTAATATGAACAATGCTCAGGCATTCAGGCAGTTGTCACTTGACCGTAACAACAGTGTTATATGTCGCAAAAAGCACAGATTTCTGAGGCTTGCTAGCTGTGTTAACAACTGTATAGGTCGCAGGAATTTGTTTAAAGGTACCTTGCAAAAGGTCATTAATCCTGGGACTTCGGTCTTGTGTCCCCTTAACTATAATGGAAAACACCAAGAAGAGAAATTTCTAGACTTATGCACGTGTTTGCAAGCTAAGTTGGTGAAACCTGGAAGCGGGAGACAATTGCAGCTGATTAAGTATCTATATCGAAATCTCCACCTTTTGCATCATTCATCCGTCCTAATTTCGGCTTTTGAATTGCCTAAATCCTCCCTCCGTCGCGCATAATTTCAAAATAAACTACTGACGTTTCTGTAGTCGTTCCAACTTCTTGACGTTTCGCTCCAAAAGTTTGGCCGTTTTTTCGAATTTCTGCGGTCCTCAAAATCTCAAGTGACTAAATATCCGCCTCACAAGAAGAAAACATTTCAATGGTAACAATCTTGACTTCGAGATTGGGCTGCATTGGAAACAGTAGGGGTGACACCGAAGACGAAGGAACATTACTGTACCAAACTCCCTAAATAAAAGTGCCAATCGTTTTCATACTTTATGCAACACTGCACTCGGGTACCGAGAAGTAGTTGAATACAAGTGGCCATGAAACAGCGCTATCCAAAGCACATTCGCAAAATTGGTTTTGCAGCGCTTTGCGGTGTTCAACCTTCAGACGTTCAACATCATCCAGACAAAACACGGGGGGACACGACTTATTCAGAGTATGATAACACCAATACACAACGCATTGTTTCTCATACGGCGATCCGTGGGTAAAAGACACATGCAACATATTTTTATAGTCAGAAATGGGCGTGGAGGAATATTAGGTATTATTTTTAAGTATTTTGTCACGCGAGTCAACCAGAAATGCACCAAAACCTTACAGAGATTTAGAATACCGGCCGGCGGTTTCATATTTCTCATCCCAGTCAACGCTGTGCTGACGATTTTCTTCGGCGAATTCATCGCAAGTATGTGGAGAAGTAAACCGTTGTTGGTTTTACATTCCAGTATTAATCCTAGGTTGCCTTCTAATTCAGGACTTTATTCTGTTTACTTATGCTCATGTACGCTAGACGTTAATACTAACGCATGGTTTGGTCAGCAGCCAACACGAGCTTTCCCGTGGCAATTGTGGTCGAATGACTACTCTGTGTGCTTGGAATTCAGTAGAGCAACCGTGAGAAATGTTTTGTTTTTAATAATTTTCTGCTTAATACTTTTAAAAAATACAAAGTTGAGAATGCGTTCAAACTTGGTGGTAGTGAAAACCTATTAGGAAAACAGTTCATCTCATAATTTTCTGATTAATACTTTTAAAGAATACAAAGTTGAGAATGCGTTCAATCTTGGTGGTGGTGAAAACCTATTAGGAAAACAGTTCATCTACACTCATAGCCTTGGGCGAGTCCAAGATGACCACCTGTTAATTACGAATACAACAAGATGACCTTACTCATCAGCTCAGTTGAAAGACACTTGGTAAGAACATTTCTGGAATTCTTAACTATTGTTACAATCATAGAAGGCGAGTCCTAATCTCTAAGCGAACAACCCCAATGGTCTGGTGCAAACTAGTCCAGGGCTAATTAAAAAATCTTGTGTCGCAATAATGATCCGTCATAGGACACGGGTTTTGCAGCTTAACACAGTAGTCTATATCCTGTGCTCACAATGCAAATGTCAAGCTGTCATAACATCCTGAATGTCAATCCATTCATTTGATCTTTGACAATGGTTCCTGTCCTTGTTGCGGGGAACATTTCAACTCAAGCTACTCAAGTGCTTTTCAGACATATCTTTTTATTTTGTCCAACAATGAAAAGATTGTGAATTTCGTCTGGTTGTGATTTGGCCTGAGGACTCTAAACAACCCGGGGGGTCTGCAGTTCGGCAGAAAGCTTCGACTCATTTCCCGTCCTTTGATGACCAGAGAAGGTGCCAGTTTGCCCAGTGATTTGAAACAGTGTTGTTTGAAAAATACCCCGATGGTTTAACCCAAGATTAAGCTCTGCTGAGCTTTTGAACTAGGTGAGCGTATACGTAGTACACTACTCGTAAGGTGAGCGTATCTTTTGAGCAGAAAATTTTTGGCTATGGATTTCTTTCCATCTCTATATCTAAGGAAAAGATCGAGCAAAATTTTCGTGAACCAACAATATACGATTAAACAGACGCTTTCTAAAACATTCAAGGGAAATATTTTCATAAGCAACCGTTACTTACGGACTGCTTGACACTCAGCTGGTTTGTCTGCTATCCTAAAAAACCTGTGATAAATTGGCAGCAACTTGGCTTAGACGTACAACATCGGCAACGTACAACAAAGTCAGGGTCTTATATACATTTTATATAAATTTTTCTACAAAAGGATATTGCGTAAACCACGCTCGTTGATGAATGCGTCATTTGCAACCAGAAAGCAATTCAGAGGTTGATTTAATAGTTTGATGCCAAATATGTTCCACAAATCAGTTTTGACATCTATGATTTTCTTCCGCACTGCATTTTTAATGTATCTCCGACAGCTATTTGTGAATTTTTGGTAGTGGCATGAAATTACTGTGCAATTTGCGTGCAGATTCTGCTCTGCAAATGCGGTCAACTTCTTTCAAAAATGTTGTAAGTGAGACTGCGCAGTAGCTGGAGTTTTCATTCGCAGGATAAAATCCCGACTGAAAATTAAAATCCGCCTCATACTGGTTTGAAATTGTTGCGAATCTGCTCACAAGATAGAACAACACAATTTTCACGGACTTTTTTCATTTAGGAATTCTCTTACAGTTTTGTGAGATGCAGGGTTTCTTAATATACCAGTGCTATTCAGTTGGCTCTGAGGACAAAGCAACTCACAAATGGTGTGAAATTTCTGGCTGATTAGTCTTGGTGTGAACCTCAAGAAAGGATAGATGTTACCTACCTAAAAGCAAGTTAACCATACTGCCGACCAGCCACTCATGGTAAGTACTTTGGTCCTCAACTTCTAGCTAGAGAGCCATCAGTTCGATTCTCTCTTCAAGTCCATGAAATATGCACCGCTGTTTCGTTTTAACAAGGATGAAACAATTATACGTTTCTCCTCGGATTTTCGGCTCATTGTAACCTAAAATTGGGGGATGAGCGCACTTCACTGGAGCAGCTTTCCTGGATACCAACGACTCAGGAAATTTCAGCTTCAAACCTATGCACAGATTCAATCTACGCCATCTTTTTGATGAAAATTTCTTGTTTTCCAAATTTTATCATATGAGTTGAAACCTTATTCCTATTGTTGTCCGCACATTCCGTCCTAGGCGCTAAACTGGTTTCTTGTGGATAGACATGTCATAAATGAAACAAGGCCGGCTGCAGATTGCTGATCTAGGCTGAAAACTATCGCGCAGGAATGGTCGCCAGGAACGACCAGCGTAACGAATATTTATTAAAAACATTGTTTGTTAGATGAAGGGGACATAAATTATAATTCGATAATGCCATTTGGTCGTTAAGTGATAAACGAAGATTGCTCAACAAATTACAATCCGTGAATCTCAAAAGCCCCTCAAACAAATTTAATCATAGAATTCCGGGAAATTTCCGCACGAGGTAACCAACCGACTGTTGTATTCAAAAAGCTTTTTAAACATTCGAACATAAGAAACAAGGCATAATTACAGCTTTGGCTGAAAACAAAAACACGAGGATTTTTGTTGGCCTGGTTGTTCTCGCACAACTCGCGACCCTTTCTGCTTTTGTACGCAAAATTAAGTAAAATGACTGAACATTTGCAAAACCCACCTAATACCGATGAAACTATGGTTCTGAATTTAGCAAGTCAGCTGTTATTATCTACTGGCCAGTTTGACTGGCGTAACCGACTGTGAACTACTGAAACGTTCGTTAAAGTGCGTTTCCTACCAAGCTCAAGATGAGACGACACAGAATCACACATGTAAACGTTAAATGAAGATTCAAGTAGAACATAAGGTCGACGTAAACTCGGGGACTGCGGCTATCTGATGAGCCCCAAGACGGGCAAAACCGGTAGTGTGCTGTCGACGAACTTTCAGCAACCTTATAAGTAGTGCATTACGAATTGAACAAAGTTAATCTAAGGTTGTTCAAGCACACAGTTATAAGGCGGGAGAGTGAGCCCAAAATTCAACTCCTGAATATAAGTCATTTTCAATACACGTGTGTTGTGATAGCTAACTTAATGTTTTGCTGACATTAAAAATTAATTGATCCTCTATATCTGCAAAAGTGCTAATAAAGAAACTTGGGTCACAAATTCTTCTGCGTCAGCCATAGCTTCGTCCTCTTTAAAGGTCGTTTCCTTACAGAAAATAACGTATTATCTACCGTTACGTTAGATTTTTGTGTTGATTTTGGGGCCACAAACATTTACTCCCACACAAATTCTCACAAAAAGCCAGGTTGAAACACAATTATGATGGTATTTTGCATGATTTCACCTGAAAGTGGTTACTTCCCTCATTGAGTAATCCAAAAGAAACAACCTGGTATATCACAGCAGTTGCGCACGTTAAGTTTGCCTCAAACTGGACGACAGTGGGTGATGATACTGTAAACCAGAGTCCTAGTAGCCGTCAAGCTGAAAGTAAATGAAACATTACGTGTGAATGCCAAAGAATGTTGCCTCGAGGGTCATTGGCTTAGAATTCTTGATCAACACATAAGATGAAATAAACCACTTGAATCCTCTAAACTCACTCAAACCTGCCTAAACTACCACCCTGAACACGAGGAATGAAGCGATACTTTTCAGAAGGAGATTGGTTTGGTGATTTTCTCATTTGTATGATCAAACAGTAAGATAGTAAGTAGTATGATTCCAGGGTAAATTCCCACAAGCAAGTGTTTTGGAATACTGTCGTTTGTTTATCCCCTCGGGTTTTAGAAGTTCCAGGCGTGTAAGTAGCACGAGATTAGATTTTTCCGTCTTACCTTTACTTTGCCTACTCAATGTAGTGTATTTAAACAAAGAATGCAATCTAATAAATCCATTTCTCCTGATACAGTTTCATAAATAGTTTTACAGGCCACTGCAAAGTTGATTTGGTGTTTTGTACTGAGCAGATACGCCAAAATTCAGACTGTTCTTCACACTTGGCTGTCAATTGTTAAAACCAGCCGGAATGTTTAGATGTCGCCTGACTTGTTTTGTGAATGATATACCTGTTTAGTTGCAGGTGCTTGCGGGATTTGTGAAATTCACATCACCCACGTATGAACAGTCGCCCTCCTGTCCCGGTACAATCTTTCTGATGAGTTCACACCAAAGGGGGTGTGCACTGTACTTGAGTTTTGCTCTTATTAGAGGTCATCAGCAGGGAATATCCAGTCGCCGTGCGGGGGTTCGAACTCCGCATATCGGGCATGCGAGTTGAGCGTGTTACCATTACTCCACCAGCACACGCTAAAAGTTTGTAAATTATCAAGTCTGAACAGGTGAAAATTTTTGCACTGGAGTGATGGGATTGATAAGCTCGACGCCTCGATCGGCGACCCAGTAACATACCTTGGTTATATTGATCGACTGCCCCGTCCACAGCAGAACCTAAATTGATAAACACATAAAAGGTTTCTTAAGATAAAGCCTGTCCGTCAGGTGTTGCCAACTAAGGCCGCGACTTTTGAAGACGAATCTTGATTAAGCCGGGGGTTTCTTGAGATAAAGCCTGTTCGTCAGGGGCCACGACTTTTGAAGACGAATCTTGATTAAGCCAGAATTTTACTGTCAAATTTTGGAAGGCTTACGATATACCATGTTTTTTCAGATATATTCACTGATAAACATACTCACGAGCAGTATTTTACTGCCGTTAATAAGCCATTTTCGGGATCATTTATTTCTGACTTGTCGTAGGGATAAAGGCCGATTCTCAGTGAGATAAACCTGTTTGTGTCGCCCAGTCACTACGGGCTTCCCTTACGCGTTTTGTCAAATACAACTATCGTACGTTTGAGTCAGTATTGCACCAAAAATGATAACTAATTTTACCGCTGCACCTCAAAAGTGAAAAATTATTTCCTTTTATTTGTCCGTTTGTCCGTCTGTCTTAAAAGTCACATTTTACTGCCTCACTAGATGACACGGTGTTGTCGTTTTGAACGCAATTATATCTGCAAACACTGGACGAGTTTGGGGTCC
Organism: Clonorchis sinensis; assembly: GCA_003604175.2. Lineage (NCBI taxonomy): Eukaryota > Metazoa > Platyhelminthes > Trematoda > Opisthorchiida > Opisthorchiidae > Clonorchis > Clonorchis sinensis. Next base: position 10,353,855 of record CM030375.1, on the reverse strand, counting down.
ATGGCTACCGCATTTGTGTGATTGAGAATTCCGCCAACTAGAGTTGTTGGGTTAACGTGATGCGGGCTTCTAGCCAGTATGATATTTTTCCAATGCCGCTTGATTTGTCATTCTACTGTTTCTATATTTTGCTGATCCACCCAATCCTTTGTCAATATATTAAGAAACAACTATAGAAAACACCGCGGACTTACATAGTTCCTAAGAACCTTTGGCGGGAAAATAACATTCTTTGGCAAATTAGGGAAAACCACTTCAGGCAGAGCAGGTGCCATTGCATGAAATGTATGAATCTTCAAGCATGACAGCCGTCAGTGAATGCGGTGTGCAGAACACTAAGCTTCCACGATGTTCTGTAGTACGTTCAGGAACGCATGAGGTAAGCTTTTGCCCGGGGTGGAACATGGTACACCTGAATCTTCCGTCATAACCTGCTACGTGAGCTTCCGGCTGAAGACGATATAATGTTGAGCGTGATATTCACATGCGCCAATACAACCACAGATCAACTGAACTGGTGTTTGGAAAACACGTTCGGATCTGCGGATTCAGCAAACTATCGAGAAGGAAGATATCTTCTCACGGGTTCATTCGATATAACTTCCCTGTTTATCAACATTCTGCTGAGAGAAACTGTTGAGTAATGGTGGAATCTCGTTGAGACAAGCAACTTTTGTTTGCCAGTCACGCTCAGCGAATTGTGAGCGCACAATTTGCGACCCTTATCAATGTGTAACTATAAATCAGTGGCCCATTGTGACTTCAAGCGCCACCGCGAGCCCTCCACCAACCACCGAAAGCAGCCGTAAAGAAGGTAGAATACTATCATCGATTTGCAGACGACATTATCAACGTTTTAATTAATAAAACCAATGAATGTTTTCGCTTTGTTGAACGACGCCCCTGTCGGTATACTGAAAACCTGCGTATTCGTGAACGTACACGACGTTCAATTTCTTAGTTTTCACTGCGCAGAACTGCAACCTGACAAAGTAGAAAAATGTACTTTAAAAAACCGAGAAACCTGTAACACTCGCCAAAAAAGATGAACAGAAAACCATCATCACAACAGTCGAGGAACGCCCGTGCAAATCAGCCATCTGTTGGCAGTGTGCGGATATTTTGGGTTCTCTTGATTCACCCTCTAATGACAGAGTCAGCGGAAAAGGAAACCCAAAAGACGAGATTGTTTTTCAAGTTTCATCTTTAAGGCAACGTTTTTTCGAGTCTACATTGCATGAGGAAATCTCAGTCCTCGATAAATGTAATAAGGGTCAAGCCTAGCCTGAATTTCTGCAGTCGAATTCCTCATGAGTGGACAGGATTGGTTGAGAACTTAAATAGGTGAAGGAGAGTTAAGCTTATTTCTCCAACTCGCCAAACAAGTACAAGCAAGTCAAAGTAAAGTGAAGTAAAGTCGATTGGAATGTACATATTAGCTAATTGGTCTATAAAAACAAAAGAGCAAAAACAGTTGGTTTTCGTATGTCTAGACACTTGACAAATATTGCTTTTAGAATTATGCTTGAATAAAGTGCTTTGATTTTCTTCCCTCAAAACACTATTGAGTTAGAATGGAACTTATTTTTTAAAACTGTAAATATAGAACTATGTGTTTTAATTATTCTGAAACAAATAACATAAATTTGTAAAACGCAGGAGGGTTAAATCAGTCAGTAAAGCTCTCCGAGTTGCACTTGATTTTTTTGTTTTAATATGACGTCAAACAACTTGGAAGAGAAAAGACATTCATAGCCAACCTCGATATGGTTTTTAGGCATCCAAAAAAGTTAAAGTTTAGCTTTCAGCTCTGGGAAAGGCCAGAATATCATCGTTCAAATGTCACTACCTGCTTGTCGGTAGATTGACTTGGCATCACCTTCCACAGCCTCATCGTGTGGTCAAAATCATCAGTCACCCTCGCTTAGCACAAAAGTTATTGAGTAGATGTGCAGAAGCGATCGAAAATTAACCGAACAGATTGGACCAAATGCTTGCACGGCGTACTTGGACGAAGAAACAACAAGACACGTTCTTTAATGATGGCCTTTTGAACTTTAAAAAACAGGTTTTCAATCATTTTGATCATGTTCAAGTAAATCACATTCGTTTTTTCAAAGTTGGTAATTTGGTAATCAAGCAAGTGGATTAGCTCTAGTAAGTGAATCCTTTTTAGATCCAGACAATCTTAATAAAAGTACTTCATTGGTTTTGAGGGTCATTTTGGTAAATTGAATGTCAAGGTCATATTTGTGGGCTTTCAAGTGTCTGAATAGTTTGCACAGCATGCTACAACAAATCAGGCAACTGTAATTGTCCCGTCAAGAAGCGTTCCTTTTGGTAAGGGAAGAAACATTTTGGTAAGTTATCACTTTAACTACGGGTGAATTAAATTAATCCCTATTAGAGTCCGGTCTTGTGATCAATTCAAGAACGCCTAAAAACAAACTGATTTTGCTTCAGTTGCTGAGTTTCCTGGTGCAACCCATTGCTACAGTTGAATAAAAGCTTTACTCGAGCCGGTGCTTTTTTGCCTTTGCTATTTGCCATTGATGGAATCAGAATTTGCCTCAGGTCGCAAGACTGCTTTACCATAATCAAAACAAGTGTATCGTTTGGACAAATGCCTTATTTTAACTTAGATTTTGTTACAGATCCACCGAAGATTGCTTATTTTGCTTCCAGCTTGGGCGTAGTGATATGCAGCAGTTATCACGATTATTTTGTAGACCTTAAACTGTAGAATCGGGATATTCTGCCTATTTGACGAAAAGATTTTTGCTGTCATGGGAGATTCCGATTTTCAGAATCTGAAACTCATAGTCTGTTATCCAAGGTGTTTATATTTGGGGCCTTCTTGAAGACAGGACATGCATTCACAAAGTCAAATGAATGAAAATTTGTTGAACTAGTTTCCTTTCTAGATTTTTATTGGATGCAGATATCGTCTAGGCAAGAAGGTCCCGATGGATCTCTCTAGACGAGGGCTCATTCAGTGAGTTCATCTTATGGACATACTAAAATTAGTGAAAGCAGAAGAGACTACTGCGATTGCTTTTTTGACTTTTTCCCAGGTGGCATATTTTCTTGGGGCTGTTTTTGTCCATCTGCACTTAAAGTTTTGATACCCGTTTGAGAGTGTGCTCACTCAAGCGCAATTATAACTTTCATCTACAAGCGCGCCAGTCAGGATGCAACTACTTCGAACTGGTTTTTCAGCCAAAATCCCTATATTTGGTAACCGATATACATAGAGGCCGTACGTTTCACTTTCAGCGGTAAAAGCTGAATGCCAACAAATATTGTCAGTCATTGGTTGAGACACTTATTCTGCCTTCATCCACGCGGACAAGAACATCAGACAGAAAGTGAAAATGCATGTCATTGATTCTTCAAAAAACTTATCCATCCCATAAGCAAGGAATAAAATTGCTAACCGTGTTTTTCTCCTGTTGACGGGGAAAACCCAACGCTGCATCTGAACGGAAGTTCAATCTACATACCTGTTTTTGCTATCTGTCCTGTGCTATTCTGTACGTCTCCGCAGGAATTGTCATCATACGTATTGTAACAAAAGTTTGCTAGTTTTATGATGCAACGGAAACTTTTTCCTAGAACTCCTTTGTGGAAGAACAACCAAAAAATCATTAGGTCACTTGTTTCAGTCGTATTCAGCATTGTGTCGGCTATGTTATTTCATGCTTAAGGATGGTTATCAACAAATATATTTCTGTATTATATATATATATATATATTTCTGTAATCAAACATTGTATTTTGCGTTGAGGAATACATTCAGCAAATAAAACTATCGAAAAGACGAATTTCACGTCTTGCGAGCTTGTAAAAATTGGTTTTCAGTATCTCTCCGTGGAATGTTTCAAAATGTTCGCTGATTTTATGTGCAGCGAATTATGGCCACGATCAGCTTGCCAAAAAATTCGCTGTGTCGTGCTGACGCCACACCTTCACCGGATGACTGCAGGTCTGAGGGTTTATTGGTCCATCTACATCACAGAAAATGTCTTACATGAGAATTTGTCATCATACATAACGTTTATTAATAACCCGATTTGGAAGAAAAGCGGTATACAGCTCTGTATGCACTGTGTTCGGAAAACCAGTGATGGATAGAACCACCGTCCATAGTTGTCGGCTCACATGACAAGACCATCAAACGACACTTTTTGCTGTTTCGGGGCATTTAGACTACGTCTTATACGAACAACTTAAGTTCATCTAATTTTAAACGTACACATCAGAATTATGCTCCTGTAGACAGTGTGAAGAAGACGCCCGAAACAATGCACCGTTTCAACAAAGAGCTTAGCAAACAGCAGCTTAGAACAAACTCACCAATCATAAGAATGCTTCAAAGGAGCAGCAATTGCGGGAGGCCGAGGAGCGCTCATAAACCTGACAGACGAGGTTGGGTGGGATGACGTCTTGTGCTGCATCAGTGGTAGTCCGCAGAAAATTTTAAGATAGCTGGCGCCAAATTTCTCACTACGCAATCCAGCTGTAACGATGGACCAGTGCGTGTAAACGGCCACATCGTTCTCACCAATCGGAAATTTCATCTCGACAAAAACAAAATGATCCACCCGAGTAAACGCGACGCAACAATGTTGAGCCACAGTATATGCAGGTTTCGCATGGTCTATCAAAGCGGGAAATTTAAAAAGTTGCATTTCGCATAAACGCAAATGCATAAGCAAATGCATTCGTTTTCGACAGGACTACCACACAAAATGGTGCCTTAAAAAGATTTGAAAACCCATGTTATATTTTGCGTTTTTTAAAACTTATCAGCGGGCGAAGTCGCCAATTTTTCCCGACAAAACCTACTTGATTTTTAGATTTGCATGTTCAGCCACTTGCGTGCATTTTGCTGTTTACGTAGAACGTCAGTTTAAAACTAAGCGAGTGCCCGTACTTGGTGAACTCCAAGAAGGACAAAACCGGTCGTCGGAGGGTTTTCAGCAAGCTTACAAGTGGCGTTCCTTCAAGACAATATACCGATCAAATCTCGATGTTGCACCTTTGTGCAGCGCATTCATAAACAATACATTCCAGTGTGTCTCTTGATATAATCGGGATATGTTTCAAATACGTGTACTTCACAGAATCGTCTAGCACTTAAAGCAAGCATTCTTATATCTCACTCAAGCATAACAAAACAAAACGGTCGGTGGTTTACATTCCACAGAGACGCGGAAATGCAGGTTAATGTAGTTTTTATTGCCACGAGAGAAATAAAAAACCTTTGATGCCTCTTAAATCTATTGATCAACCTCGACTTAAAATCCCTCCACCGGTGCAGAACGTTCCGCACAGGTTCAGCACATGTTCTTCACCGGAGCACCGAGATGTTTTTACAGAAGAGTGCCGGGGCGTTCTCCAAGCACTGCTTCAGTGTGTCCAACGGGCTACCGGTCCATCAGTGGCTCATACTTGTAATTTTAGAGGCAAAATGTGATGTGCGGTTTATTTTTCTTGTTGTATTGTCAAATTCTTGAGGGAAAAATGTCCTGAACAGTGTTTTCAATGGTTTTGAATATGTTTCGCAAATTTGGTGACCTTACTAATAAAAAAGAGTAAACGGTCCTTCGTAATGGACTACTCATAAGGTTGCTGAAAACTCTTCGACAGCCCACGACCGGTTTCGCCCTTCTTGGGGCTCATCAGGTAGGCGCAGTCCCCGAGTTTCCGTCAACCTTATGTTCTACTTGAACCCAAATTGCACTGTTTTCGAGAAATACACTCATTTGCATATCAATTTGGTTTTTGCGAGAGACTCATCTGGAACCCAGCTGAATCTCCCGTTTGCGATGTTTTCAGGCAACTGAATGTGCTGCACCAGGCCGCCTCATGTTCCAGTTGCTACGATATTCGAGATATCGCGATACATGTATATTCGTAATGGACTACTCATAAGGTTGCTGAAAACTCTTCGACAGCCCACGACCGGTTTCGCCCTTCTTGGGGCTCATCAGGTAGGCGCAGTCCCCGAGTTTCCATCAACCTTATGTTCTACTTGAACCCAAATTCGACTGATTTCGATAAACACACTCATTTGCAAATCAATCTGGTTTTACGAGCGACTCACCTGAAACCCAGCTGAATCTCCCGTTTGCGATGTTTTCAGGCAACTGAATGTGCTGCACCAGGCCGCCTCATGTTCCAGTTGCTACGATATTCGAGATATCGCGATACATGTATATTCGTAATGGACTACTCATAAGGTTGCTGAAAACTCTTCGACAGCCCACGACCGGTTTCGCCCTTCTTGGGGCTCATCAGGTAGGCGCAGTCCCCGAGTTTCCATCAACCTTATGTTCTACTTGAACCCAAATTCGACTGATTTCGATAAACACACTCATTTGCAAATCAATCTGGTTTTACGAGCGACTCACCTGAAACCCAGCTGAATCTCCCGTTTGCGATGTTTTCAGGCAACTGAATGTGCTGCACCAGGCCGCCTCATGTTCCAGTTGCTACGATATTCGAGATATCTGTTTCTTACTAGAGGATTAACACTTGTATTCCTCTTTTTTAAGGTACCTGAGGAGTGCAAAATCCTTGCAAGTCGGACATTTATTTACCCAATGTGGTTTTGCATAACTGGTTTATGGAAGCTATCATTGAGCTCAACAGTGCGCAACAAAATCCTGTATTTACTTACACCAATTCGTTTCAAAGACAGCATCAGCCTCCTGGAGGCCAAAAAAATGGGTTTCATTAATCCTGGTTCACAGGTAGCCAAAATTATTTTATCGATAAGCACTAAGGGAAGGGATATATATAGTTTTTCTGTTGGAATTAAAAATCAGAAACTGACATACTACGTAAGTGGTTCAAACCAACCGGTGACGGTGTTTTTCTAAAAAAAACCGTCTTAACCTTTGGTTTTTTGCTCTAGCTATGCAAAGGAAGGTTGTAAATGCACAACGTTCGTAACAAACACCAAATACGGCCCTTCTTCAAGCCTGATCATGTCATCAGAAATCAATCTGTCGAAAAAAACACGACGGTCATTTCAACTGATTGCTCAAGTTTGCCGGTTATTTTTCGGGTGTGTGCTCTATTAGAATGTTCATGGATTCCGCAAAAAGAAAGTAGATATCGAGCACGGCTCGTATTCTCCGACTGATTGCTCAGGCTAATACAGTTTCATATTTTAATCCACGCATTCAAAACGAATAAATACGTTCCAAATTCAAGGAAGCAGATGTTAAAATAGGTTAAAGGGAATGCAGATCAAAGGGTCACTGGGTGAGATAGATTAAATAACATTCCTACACAAACTCTGGGGACTGCTGGGAACTCCTAAGTCAGCAAAAGTGGGAAAGCAGCACATTTTGTTTCCGGTAATAGACCTCTGTTCTGCGCATCCGCACTCCGCTAGCCCCGATCGAGAGCGGTCTTACTCTTTTCATTTCTGAGCGGTTCTGAAGCACCTCATTCAAGAAGTAGATGGTGCACTTTGGTCTATTACGTGAGCAATTTTGAACAAGTTTGACGAGAGTGCACTCGGGTTGGGTTTCGGGTTCCTCGTACATTTCACCCTGTCCACTTGCTAAATAGACGGTATGTTGGTAATTTTAAACGACAACAGTCCAGTCAACAACTTGGAAACATTCGACCCACTCCTCCTTAGTGCAAGCGAACTTATATATTAAACAGTATTGCCATCTTTGGGGTTTCCTATCGCTAGAACAGAAGCACAGATGTTATTCAGATCCTTTATTAAAACGGCATGGTACTTTCTCTCAAGATAAACCAAAATTTTTGGAGTGCGCATTTTGACAAAACCAATACAGTGACCTAATCATACTCAAAACGTGACGTGACGTACGGAACCCATTACATTTCTTGAGTTGCGGCTCAAGTCCGGTCATTGGAAAATAAACCGCCAGACTTTTTTCAAATAGCACACACAGAGATTAGATTGTTTTCCACATATCCTGTTGTTCTGTTCCTTCACTATACTACTACATTTCTACAGTATGGAACGGGAACTATGGCAGTGGTGTTCGAAGGAAGGTCGTAGATTTGTATCAAGGCTCACAATAAGCTGAATCGATGCCAATTAGTTGACCTGTCAGATCTGAACATATTAAGGAACCATTTTTCCGCTACGGCACGACAAACATCGATAACGACATTAAACAGTTTGCAGAGCTAGACCGGTACACAGGCGTCCGTCAACTCTGTCATTTGAGTAAAATTTATCGGGTTAACCGGTGGGCTGGAATCATTCACAATTACCCTGATTACAGATTGATAGAATCCTAGAGGTACAAGCGGTCCAAGATCCAGACATCCTTCCAACAAGTCGCCAGTAAGCAATGTAGAGCCTTTCAGAAAAAAAACAGTACAGCCATAAATTGTGGCATCCAACTGGATTAACACATCCTATAGTTTTAAATACGTTGTCAACTTACCATACATTGAGCACCATTTTTTCCGGACTTTTTACTACCGAGATAAATATATACAAATAATAAAACAAATAAAAACAATTAGTAAATAATAAAATAAATAAATCAAATGAAATAATAATAATAAATAATAAATAAATTGAATAAAGTTGTGCAGGGACGAAAAGTGTGGGCAACCTTTGTCACCCTCGGACTATTTGACCTTACCTTCTGTCCATAGTTGTCTTTGTCTCCAACAGTATGTCGCTCAGGTTCATAGGGACCGTTCTCCGGAGCGTTTCATTATTTATTATTTATTGTTTATTGCTGTTTAACTATTTCGGCCCCATCAGTGTAATACAAAGTTGGGGTGGGACGGGCAAAAAACATGGTGATGGCCAATTCTCGTTAAAAAAACCTATTTTCAACTAGTGTTTGCACTTCTTTTCATGCGTCTGAAAAAGTTTGTTATTAGGCAAACATGCTACATGCGAATTATTCGAATGACGCAAGCAAACCGCCTCACCATCCAAAGAAACCGACCTTATTCGATTGTTGCTTTACTGGTTTCTGTGAAAAAAAATTCCCGGACAAAACATAGAAGGTGGCACAGATCTTTATTTTATATGGAAAATTCCTCAAAATTAGCTTTTTTCAGCCGTGTTCTGTTTACATTAATTCACAGTGATATAGTTAATGTTGTAACTACCTTTTCGAAAAATTTAGAAACACGAGAGTTCATGGATCTCTTGGTAGGTAGTAGCAAACCATACTGCGTGTCCAAGCGCCTGAACGCACATAAAATATAATCATTTAGCCTTGTCGGGAGGTATTTTTTGGTAAATCAGACACCAGATATCTCAAAGCGTCACTCGGTCAACTTATTCACAGGCCGAATTGTTTTGTGGATGTCGCATAGACGCCTCCAGGCGAAATGTCAGACTTTCGTTTAGGAGGTACAATTGATTCAGCGTGAATAAAACTCAAATATCAACATAAAGGTAGTGGTTTACGATCTGAGAAGGTCTTTACTGGACATCCTCTAACGATAACGAGATGTTTGCTTACGGACAGCTAACCGTACATGGATGAAATTTGCGCGGGCAAACAAAAGCTTGTCACTGGCGTCTTCCTGTCCATAGGCCAAGTAAATTTCACACAGCTGTGTATTTCCGTAATACTTCAACGCGACTCTAGCATGACACTAATATAGGAAAGAAGAAAATCTAGCCTGATAGCAAAGTACTTACTCTTGAGCTCAAGGTCCGTCCAATGAAGTTAGAAATTGGGTCCCACTTATCGATCCACTCTGGCTTTGTTTTCAGTACCTCGACTTGGCTTATGAATGTTCGGAGATCCAGTGTCGTAATACATTTTACAGCGTAAGATTGCTGAACACAAGTCGATAGCTTAGGACCAGGTTCACCGTTTCCGCGGTCTCCGGTGAAAACCAGATTTATAAGCAAATGAGTACATTTCGCTAATCTCGTGCTATTTGAGTTCAAATAGAACATATGATTCATGGAAACTGATGAGCCCCAATAAGAATGAAACCGGTCGCGGGCTGTCAACAACGTTGTGAGTAAAATATTCCGCCTACGCAAGAAGCGTACTTGTCAATTGTTCTTGTCCTTCTGGCTCAAGACTTGGCTGACCTGGTGATCTACTTACTTGAACAGACGAAGCTTTTGTGTCAAAAACGAAGCTGGGTGCAGCAATAAAACGAACAGTAGTTTACCAGACCTTTCTGAGTTGCACTGATTATCGTTATCTTCTCAACCCCGATGCGCACGACTTGGGACGTTTCCATGAACCATAAAACCGGTCGCTATCGAGAAGATGAGCTTTATGGTATGGACAACGATCCTTCCTTTATCTCAACCACGCTTATTGGGATAACATGGAGAGCTTCTCTGGCTTTCTGTTGGCTGCTAATGCCTATCAGTGACCCGCCGGCGTACTTTGTTCCGAGACGAAGTACGGACCTCATTCCTGTGCAGTAAGTCTTGTAACAAAATACAAAGGTTGGGCTTTATCAGTACAGCTTCCGGTAAAGATAAATTTTTAGTTCAATTTGAAGGACTTGAGCGTTTTCCCCACTTGTTTCAGTTTTTTCGGTGTTTTGGACGAGCACGGCATACGAAGGATAGCATGCGCATTGTCCAAAAGCTTGTCCCTCCTGGAAGTTAAATGTTGTCGGGTGAAAAGTGTAGATTGCCGCATAGCACTTAGCTTAGTTTCCTCAACTACATCCAAATACCCCACAGTCCTTTACATTCTGGCCCGAAATGGATATTTTTACTCAAACAGCAAGGGTTAGACTTGCCCATGCTAAGATAAATGACTTCGCGTGCCCAATCAGTGAATAAACCAAAATTAGAAGGCGCCATATTGAAATAATACCGCGCAAGCCAGCCACTGAGATTCTTTTTTACAAAAAATTTAGGAGCCTATTAGTAAGCGTAAAAGCGCACGAGTCTACCGGCATCTTTACAGTACAGGGGTTTTGCTAAGTTTTCCCCGCCTTGCATTTGATCTTTTGAATTTGGGGCTATCTGAGAGTTGTTCAATTTATATTAAGTGGTAGAAACCCATTGTTACTGCTTCTGCGTCAGAGGGATCCACTGAACTAACGATTTACTCGTTCTGTGGAATTAGAATGAAGCTAGTTGAACAAGTGACATGCAGTTGACCACTACCCGGTGGTCAAATTGTTTACAGCTCTGTTACAGACGTTTTTTCCCAATCCCTATAATCATGGCCTTATGGTGCAGTGGTGCAGACCGACGCACACTCATTTGCCCTCCTCCTATCTTTCATTATGTTTGCAGCGTTTGATTCGGAATATGGAACCTTTGAGTTGCTAGCCAACAAAGTCATTCCATAGAAAACCAGCAGGCTAAAAAAACTCAGCAGCCACGACCCAAGTGTCTTGATGATATTGAACCAGGTGGTAAGTGGTCCAACATAGCCGGGCACCAGTCTACCCAAGGTCAAACAGCAGCCAAACAACCTAGTCTACTGCTGATTATTACTCAGTTCAGGCTTTTTGACAACACCTGGACTTCATAAACCGATAAAAAAAGACTGTGATAGTTTTAAGATAAAACTGTCACGGACAAATATGAACAGTACTAACCATGTTAAACAGAAAAAGCCTTAATGTGGGCAACCCGCTTGGAAGCTTCAAAACACGACGAGGTATAAGAACGTATGTAAATTAAAGAGGAGACTAATTTCACTGCTGGGTTGCAAATTTTGTCTATAGACTTAAGTGTACTGGTCAAGCAGTGAAGTTGGTTAGTTGAGTCCTTCCAAAACTTTTTCAAATTATTCAAAACAAAGAGAATGTTTGAAATCACAAAACTGTTCCGCCAATATTATTGAGCACTTGGGGAGACTCTGATAAAACTTACTGGGAGTAGATCATTTTTTGACTTCCTAATGAAGTCACTAACAAAGGTCATACGCAGAGTTACCCCAATTGATGAGATATTCACTGGTATCAAGTCATTCTTGAAATATCAGTAGACGACGAGACAAATAAACACTCTAGTATGACTGACAAAAACATACACACCAGGATGCTCAGCATGCAGAATGCAACATCACGAGTTCGTTACGAACGTGTACTAGTTCATCATTTTTCCTGTCAAATTTGACGTGTGTTTTAATGGGGACTTATCACAGTCTGGTCACTGATGAATACCTCTTGCAATCGAGGTATTCAAGCTGATTGGCGTGAATTTCCTCATAATGGGAGTCACCAAAATCGCAATTCATCTGAGAAATGCAATGCTATAACGGAGTAACAAAAATTTCATAATTCCTAATTACCTTGAGTCTATAAGCAGCTCAGAGGGATGATAATTTCACTGGATACTTAAAACTGCCTTTTGAGAAGTCCTCACTCGTGGAGCCAGTCAATACGTGACCACGTGATATGGTATCTGCTATTGCGGAGTGGGTGGCACAATGCCCTGTCTAAGTGAGCGCTAATCAGTCTGCCGTTCAACCACTCGCAGCCAACTGTTGAGTCTTCAACCATTGGCCGGAAGGTCACGGGTTCCAAACTCTGCAAGTTTCGCGAGATGCACGCTGATGATGATTCCTAACAAACATGAGATATCTTCACAGCGTTTCTCGACTTTTCAGCATAGACTGGCTTTCCTGAAAGGATTAGAACTGTGATGAATAATACTAAGCCTCACCTCACCACGAAAAATTCATAAGTTCGGGAAATTTGAGCTATGAGGAGTATCCGTCAAACGCGTCAGCGCAAATCACGTCTAACATCAGTTTGTACGCTCGGCAGAAATTTCTCACGGTTTAAATATTGTTTGAATATTCCTTGTATCTAATTTAAGTACTGCGCAGGACTTAAGATGCAAGTCGTTGAATGATTAGAACCACCCACACATGCGATGCTATAATATGATCATCAAAATGGGAGAATTCTCTGTCAAACATTCAGCTAACCTGCTAATGAGGTTCTCAGCTTGATACCTTCTTGTCACAGAAAATCTCTTGGTTTACATGGCCAAATTTAACTGCGGGCATCCTAATCAAGTTCCTCCCGTATTGCCTTTTTATGTTATCCCGTGAACGGTGATTTACAGGCTAGTGTTTTTTTCAAACGTCCCAGGAACCGAGTGAGCCAACTGCTTACGGGTGGGACCTGGAATTCCTCGTCAAACGTAAACATACTAATTGACTAACAATGAAATACATAGCAGGTTTTACGCAAAGGAAACTTCGAAACAATTAAACGAACATCGTGACGCATGTGTAATATTTAGCGCTTTTCGATGACATTCAAAGATGGGATGCTGCGACAGGTGGGGCACCTGCTCGAAATGTCTCCTTGCATGCACTTATAAATTCGGATTTGCGGTGATTATTGCTTCCACGTTAACCGTGTGTGTGTAGAGGGCAGGCAGGAAAATTTGTACACGATCTGAAGCACGCCGCCTGATGGATATCCACGTTATTTTCCTAATCTCAAGCAGTTTGCCTCAGTGCAACTATAGGCGACATTTTTAGCGAGTGGAAACATTAGTTAGGTCCAGTGCGTTAAATTAACTTGATCAGTTCGGGAAGCTTTTCATCACATATTCGGAGGTGTATGACAACGCTTTTGTGACGAAACCTGATTATGACCCGCTATATGACATTGTTTGTACGAAATCTACAAAAATCAAGGGAGAGATTTATCCAAATGACATCGCTGTTTGAATCGCTGAACAAACGAACCAGAAGTGGGATTTCTGTAACAGTTTTGACCCTTCATTCACTCACCAACTTTACGGGGGTTCCAGAATCCTTAAACAGATACTCGAGTTGAGGATACTATGTGGATGAATCAAACCCAAGCTGAGGTAGCATGCGCATGATTTTTTGCAGCAGCCTACCGCCGGATCCCATATTTTGTGTTAACCAATGGGAATGTGGCAAATTTTACGATCAACATTCAGTTTGAAGACAGTCAGGCTCAAGCATGACCCATGTTTTATCACTCTATGTAAGAATAAATAAGGCTGAACTTAGTAATTGTGAATTGCATCTACCCGTATCTATTAAATCAACTATAAAAGTAACCCAGCACTCGAAAAAATTAGATACTGAAGAAAATCTAAGAAGAAATTGCCCACGACCGGCCGGACGAATATCCGCGAACGGCAGATTGGAGAAGACGGATTACGGTGGAGAGAGTTTGCAGCCGTCTTAGATAGGTGAAATCTAATACAATGCTCATATGCCTGATAAAATTTTTGGGGCTGGAGACTCTGTGGAGTCTCTCATGTTCAACAGTGCATTGATATTCATTCGTATAATGCACAGAACAGAGCTGCCTCGGGGTTTCTTCGATAAGATATTTGATCGACTTTCTTATTCCTTGGAATTAGGCAGTGTGAGATGATTGCCGAAATCCGCAAACAACCCACTACCGGTTTTGTCTTTTTTGCGGGTTCAACAGGTAGGCGTAGACCCCCCCCCCACAAACTGGGATATTGAACTTTCGACTTGAACAGCGCTTTGGTGGAGCACATCTACTAAAGTGCAAAGAGATACTGGTTGCATTGAATGGAAGGTCATAAAATATTTTCAAATTTTTCCGAGAAACATAATAGGGTCAAACCAGCTCCAGCAAGTCAAAGCAAGTTTTTCCAACAGACCATGTTTCTGCGGGTTTGAATAAATGCTTGAAATCTGAATCCTGGTTAGACCCGTTTGACGGAATATCTCTCGCCCGCATTACTCAGGCTTTCGGGAGCTTCACTGAAATGTCCTAAAAGGCGACAACAAGTTTTTGGAGTTCAGAGGTTTGGAAAGATTTTTACGAGAAGGCCTTCATCCCGGAACTAGATTGCGTGTAATCATTCATTCCGTTTTGGGTGAGAAAACAGCGCCATTGTGCCATGTTCAGCAGACATTTTAAAACTTGCTGTTAGCCAGCAGGAGATTCGGTTCACGGCTGGCCTTGCTGTCCTTTACATGGCCATTCAGGTAAGCGGTGATTTCAGATGCTTGCGTATTTTTAGGACGTTGTATCCACAGTGCCATCACTTTGGACACTAACGACCGGAAGACGATACCGGGCAATATTTTTCTTGATCGAGACAAATTTGCTTTTCTTACTGTCAATGAAGTTCCCTGTACAAACCTATTACTTAAAAAAAACTTGGAAGACTGATATGACAGCTTCTACAGCTGCTTATTCTCAACTAGAAGCAAGCCAGACTGAAGACTCTAGAATGATAACATTTTAGTGAACGTCGTTTCTGAAAACAACTGTCTTGTGTTTGAAATCCTCCAAGAGGCTGACTACCTGGCTTGCTCTATAGGGGAATACTATGGTCGCAAGGTCACTCATATAAATCTTCAGCTGACTGAGGTGAAGGAATTTGTGTTACTATTTCAATGTTGAGTTAGCTAAAATGCTCCTCACTAGACGTCTAACACCAAAAATTAGACCCACTCGATATTCTGATTGATGTTGGTTCGCCTTTGGTAGCTGCTGGAAGATTCAGAAAGACACGAAAGAACGGCTACCCAGGCTGTCCAGTTTGGCCTTGTTTTTTCTTCCAGACAACACTCTGCATTATTCGTATGATAAAAAGGCTGTTTGCAGTTGCATATGTTGAGAGAATTTGGGGCGATTTACAATATCAGCGGGCTGAACTCACTTGATCACAGCTGTAGAATGGACCACATGAACAAATTTATTTTCTGTGCTGCATATCTGGTCATCGTTCCCAAACCGCTAGTTTTCGCACATTGGCTACCGCTAAGGAAGGAGGCACGGAGTCGTGGACTGGAAGACTCTGCAAACAAGACAGTTTGTGCAAGATTCCCAGGCTTGCTCGATTCGTGTCCTCGTACTGGATACCGGTTTCATGGAGAGACAGACGTGAGCCGTTATTCATCTGTTGCGTCCGACTCTTCAGAGCAGATGACAGTGAGAAATGCCTAATTTTAAACTAATCTGGGTGATGGAATTCCCTAAATTGAACATCCTTTGGAGACCATCGCAATCAGTTGCATATTAATAAAATTCCGCATATTGTGCAACATTCATTCGAGATTTTGTTTCGAAGGTATTCAGTTAAGTATCCTTCTCGTGTGAGTGGTGTGAAACAGTTGCTCAGAATCCAAAGATGATCCACTATTGGTTTCTTACACTATCAGCAATCTCTGCAGCTCCGAGGAAGAATAAATTCACAAAATGAGTGGACTTTCTTCCTAGAAGTCGTCACCCGATGGGTCAGCGAGAACGTGACCACGTGAGGTAGACTTCGTGGCTGAAGGATGGGTGGTGCATTATCCTGTCTGAGTGCAATGATGATCAAGTGCTCGTGGCCAAACGAGTACGTCTTTAAACGCGGCGGTCGGGGTTTGAAACTTCCAGTAATTTTCTGAGGTGCGCACCGCCAATTGCATTCAGTAAGGATAAAAGGGTTGTACACTGCTTCCCAGCCTTTCAACATAGACTAGCTTCCCTTAGGGGGTAGTCCCAACTAAAAATTCAGAAATCTCTTCACGCCAGCAACAGTTATGTAGTTCAGCTGCAAAAACGTTGCTGAGGAACGATTTTCGCCAGGCTAACCTTCGTGCACCTCGTCATTCACATCTGGTCGTTCGTCGATTTTCCAGGCACGGCACAATTTTCAACGGCATACTCCAGTCATGAGACCAAACTGACCACCCGTCCAACACTTGTCTATAACCTGGCTGTCATCGGAAATGGATTTGCGCCATTGTGCTCAGAAATGTCACTTACAAAAGTGACCAACCCCATTGGTCATGTTATACTGGTGTGGGTGCCTAGAACCCTACTCACGATGGGTACGTGATGACGGTGACATTCAAATCCACAAGCGCAATCCATTTGATCATCTGAAAATACTTATGCATAAATGTTTATTAATACTGTATCCTTGATTAGACAATTACTCAGTTTACCTGGAGTCTAATGATGTGTATCTTAACAGAGAAACAAAACTCCTAAAATCTTGCTAGATGGAGTGTGCCCCGACTACCTGTATACCAATTCACATACTCAGAAAAGTTCGCGCGTTTTCAAACAATTACCGCAAAGGTAAAAAAGCTATCAAGTTGCGGGCGGGACTAAACATCCTGTGCGACTGCCTAGTCGTTCTTCTGACAGAAACCCATGCATTCACATGTATGTGCTTCTGTCGAAAGTAAGGCGCATCCGCTGGTACGAGAACTTCATTTGGCATTTCTCTTCTGTTCAAAACAGCCGGATACAGCTAACATACTGATATCACGGGGAAGAAAACAGGCACTAGGCACCATGTTATATCCAGCCTTTTTCGCGTGCTTTCCCTAGACGGGGGTATCTTGCCTATATTTGCACATGGAAGTATAAATGCAGTTTGTTCAGTCAAAATTTTTTGCGAAATTCGATCAGAAACAATTATTGCTTGTCAATCTTTATATGGATGGTTTACAGGACTAGCAAACCGTCATACCACTGTTTTTTCGGTTGGGGTTTTGAGATAAAATGGTTGGCATTTTCCCTTCCTTTGGAACTTGATTAATATTTATCAATAAATCAAATAGTAAGATTTCTAAAAAAACATTGTTACCGCATACGCGTTTATCCAAATATCAAATACAGAACAAAATATAACCGTTCTATCATCAAATATTGACGAAAGTAACAAGACCAGTTTGCCAGGGGGTGACTTCAACCGAGATAGGATAGATTTGAGAACGCTGCGGTTTGTTCTTCGTAGAAAATAGATTCGAAATGCCTTGGTTTCTCAGAGTACAGCCTTGACCCTTGTCATTACGATTCTAGTTTGAAAGATGAGGATCTCTGTCAAGTTGTATTCGCTTTGCTCAACTGGAAGCCTTCGGATGGATAGGCTTACAACTCATCGAACACATCCTCTCTGTGCGTATCTCTGACTTCAGTGTTTCGGAGGGAGACTGGCAATGTGTTCTGTCAAAAATAGTCGGCGACTAATGACTAAATCGTCCTCCACACCTAAAGAAGCAACGCACACGTCCATTTTTATTTTTTATTTTTGCAAAAACGAAGTTTTTAGCACCATTTTTAAATTCCTTGGTTTCTTGCGCTCAGACTGAAACCTGTTCAACTCCTCGATTGTTCCATGTTGTGTGCGTAGAATCGTAGTGATGTAAGCAGGCATGCATCACGACAGATGGGTCTTCGTTACACTATGTTTCGCCATGAATTCTCCTACTTTGTCCACACTCACACGTTTGTTATTGTAGTTGCACTTGCTTGATGAAATTTACTGAAAAATAGCTGTTACAGAACACCGACTTTGATAACCTCTATGGGGAGACAAGAGACTGTGTGATAATGGATAATTTCAACCAGAGTTTCATCCTGAGAACCAGTGAGTTTAATTGGCTGTTTAAAAAGACGAAGTCTCAGGAGCCCCTTAACCGGAATTTTCTCGCATGTTTAGCATGGTCTTACATCCTTAAGTAACATGTTCTGAATCAGGAGAAAACAAAATTCGTCCACGGCACTACTCTCAGCGAGCACCAGAGATGGAAGATCGTTCGTCAAGCCCGTAAGAGATGTAGCAAGATATAGTTGCCGGGAAAAGAACCTTTATATGAACTGGACACGACAACGATGCAGAAAGTCGCTATGATTCTCCCAATTTTAGTTTTCCCATGACTCATGCGCATTTTGCTGATGGCAAAATCGATCGCATCGGTACTGAATATCACACCAAATCTGTGGATCAAAAGGGATCTATTCATCGGGTTGCTGAAAACCGTAAAAAACCATCGAAGCTGTCGAAGAATTTTCCACGACCTTATGCGTACTGGTCTATCGAGAAAATATACTGCGGTATCTCTAATATCCTGCCAACTGAAATACGAAGCGGCCTTTTTAGTACATTCATTTGGAAACTATCATAAGCGATATAACCTGTTGGATATGTTGTTAACAACACTGTAGTTTGCAGAACACATTTCTTCAGTTAGGTCAAAATTTCGTTTCCGAAAACGCAAAAAATGGTCTGGCTGATTTTCCAAACAACTAAAAAAATACGACGCACATAAATATGGATTATTAAAGAACGCTGATTTAGTGCAGTGCAGGAGTGTATAAACGTTTTCTGCATCCTACTGTTTCACTCTGAACAGGAAAACTTATGATCAGCGTCCTCCGTGTAAGCCAACGATCTCAATATTGAGATAAATAACTACGTAAAAGGACACAGAGCCACCATCCAGGAAATTCCGTCATCCGTTATTGGTTTTTGAAGAGTCCACGAAATCCGTTTGACCAGGATTGTTATTGCAAAACTGTGACAAATCCCAAACTTGACTCACGAATAAAGGTGGCCGGTTCCAACATGTGTCGCCTGTCAGAAAAATATACGTTGTCCTAAAGGACTACAGTTGGAAAGATTCCGCACAGCAGACGATCGTTGAGCTGGCTGTATATGAATTAACGTCGCGAGTGAGAGTGCGTACCTTCCATTAGGGTTGAGGTGATCTGCTGGGGTTGTGCAACACGTCTTGATTATTTGCTCCTCATATCTCCAAATTCGTCTCACTTAATGAATTAGCTCGCGGAGATTCTAAGATGAGTCGACCCAAAACTACCATTAGTCCAGCGGGAACTGGGGGCTTTTGCAAGCTTGTAAAGACATCTCTCATCTGCCATTCAAAAAGTGAGCACCTGGAGTCGATTCCGTAGGGCATGTCGCATGTCGCTATGCCGACATTTGATCCAAACAGAAGAACACATTTACCGGTCAGCCAGATTTCGACATTTTCAGGTGATTGCGTGAATAAATGAAGAAACAGTACTTCAGTAAGTACCTGTGAGTGAGAGACCTAAGTGACGTCGTTTTAGCCCCAAATCTCATGGCAAGCTGGTTTCCGACGCACACCTAGTTCGTATGGCACACGGATGTCCATAAAAACCAACTGGTACAGAATGCGGTGTACATGAACACGCCCAAAATGTATGTTGAATCGGTATGAGAAAGTTTGTCTCATGTGTGACTGACAAACATAAGAAGTATACGGTCTTCAATGAAGCATCTATAAATTTCTATGGACTGGCAAAGCGCAATAATCTTGAAAGTAGAACCACTAGGAGACGATGCACCGTATCCCGCATCTCGGTTTGCCTTGTCAAAATTTTGGTCGAAATAATTTTATGATTCGACTGACTTGTATGACTCTAAAGAGTTGGATAGCTTTACAATCTAAGTAAAAACTTGCAAGAACTGACTTCTGGTGTAGATAAAATGAAGTGGTGCGGACGCCGCAACACTGCGGACTACCGGACTTAATGTCCTCGAAATAAGTAAGGACATATTTAAAGGTAGACGTTCATTCGCAAATTAAATTGGTCTTGATGGGAGAATTAACTGCAACTGAACTGGGTTGCTCGTTTCCTTTTAATTTCTAAACTACGTGTACTTATTTTTGCCGGAAAAGCATCGGTGTGTTTTCTCCGGCATCACACTAATCATGCGGTCTGTTGGGGAAAGTTACGACCAATATCGCCCTTCTGAGGGCTTATCAGGCAAGCCTGGTGCCCTGTCTTTATCCATCTCCTAGAACAAACGGCATATCCTTTTGGGTCTCCCTCCAAGTCTGCCTACCAGAAGCACGAAGAAGCTTGATGGAAACTGATTGTTGGTCTGTTCGCCGAGCTTGGCAGTTGGATTGCAAACGTTTCATCACCAATCGGGGTGACATCGTCAGTGCGGGGTTGAGTGGGTGAATTCTTTCTGTTCTGCCTGTGCTTATATGGCTCCTAAAACAGCATCTGGTAGCTCTGAAGGGGGTCTTTGTCTAGTTTGATTGGACTCTTGTAAATCTGACCTGGTCTCAATCTCTTGCGTCTGGTTGGTTCATTGGGCGTATTCAATTCGACAGTTTTGTGGGTGATTGTTCTGTTGTGATTCGGTCGTTTTCTTCTTGCTTTGAGGTCTGGGTTGGTTTCCTTGATTGGTTGATTCAGTGGTCTTGTTTTTTGTGGGTTTCTTCCTTTGGGGTCATTAGTCCGCTGGTTGTCGTTAGGTTTCTTGATTGTCCATGTGGCCCAGAGTCCCGTGACCGTGTAGTTCTTTTGCTCGTAACGGCTGATAAACGGGGTCAATGTCGATGCATTTATTGATGGAAATCTTGGAAATCTTGGGACTGCGCCTACCCGGCGAGCCTCAAAAAGAGTGTGTTTGGTGACGGAGTGTCCAGAGTTTCCATTAATCCTGTGAGTAGTGCCATACAAAATTACGTGTATACTTATTTGGAAACTTTTTTGCTATTTTGAAGGTCACGACGGGTTAGTTGGTCGCTCTTTAGATAAGAAAACCATGTTTGGTACTCATATACGTCGTAAACAACCACAACTTTTAGGGTGGGTCCAATAATGAACGTAAGCATGCAGCTTCTTTTTAGTACATAAATAAGGAACCACGTCTCGTGCTTCATAAGTGCAAATTTCTGAATACACATGCCATTGCTTTTTAAATCCAAAATCTCTCGTTCAGTTGGCCCAACTATCATATATCTGGTCTCTTAACGCTGGCCGTGATTCGCACAAGTACACATTGCATTCTGCCTTGATGATAAATGATGTAGATTCGTCCCTCAACTGATTTCCTTTGCAGTTACATCCACTGCTCGATCAGGTATTTCCCATCTCAAACTAAAAGACGCCAGTTCTTGGAAATGGTATAGAAAACCCACATTATCAATCACACAATATTATCACCCTTGTGATTTCGGCTAATTCGATCTACTGGCACATCCACCAGATGGAATAGGAGGTCCTGCTCAAAACCTAGTTCAATGCATACAGTTGTGCATCAATGCTGCTTGGTTGTCGCATGATTATCGGCCATTCATTTTGACTGCCTTGTTAGTAGTTTAGTTATTTAATTTTGCTTATTATTTATTTTATTTCCACTACTTATTGATTCTGTCGGTTGTCTATGCCTCACATTCCAACCTAGTCGACTGAGAACTTGATGTGGAAAAAAGAATAAAAATCACGGTTTTCTGATCTGTGAAATGTAACTCCTTGGGTTTTGTCCGCAAGAAATTTTGTGGTCTTTTCAGACAAAAAAAGTAATACGCATGTTCTAACGACCACCCTCGGGAGGATGGCTTATCACGATTCCACGTAATGACAGGGAATTGGTGAGTGCATGCTTTCTGCTGGACAAACAAAAGACACTTGGTCGATAATCACTGCAGATGTAAATCAATAAATGAAGGCGCTGACATATTTCGATCACCAAGTAGGTGGAAGATTGTCATCCGGCTGCAAACAGTAGGAAGTCACCGGAGTCAGTATAGCAGTCCCTATATCCGTTAACACGGCGCAGTATGTAGAACAACGATACTCCCAACAACCTGCGTGCAACTCAGAAGAAGAGCGATTCACATGCAGAGTGCATTTTCTGTCTGAGAAACGTTCATTCGAGGAGCCCGTGAACACCTGATGTGGTTTCCGCGATTAAATGGTTAGTGGTACCCTTGAGAGCTGATCACACTGCTGATCAGCCGCTCGTGGCCAAACGGCTTCGTCTTCAACTACCAGCCTGGGTTCAAATTTTCGAAACTCTCTGAGTTCCGATAGTGATTCTCAGTAAGGCTGAAACAGCTGCGCTGTGTCTTTCAGCTATTCGGCATGGCCAGGTCTCACAGGAAGAAAGCTAGATTACAGAAGGTACGGCTGTTAACTGCTGGAGGAACACAAGGTTGCTCGAAAGATACTCATAGCGTCCCTGAGAGAAAACAAAAGTCGTTGACAGCATATTCTTCAGCAAGTCATCTTCAGATTCAACATTTTTGTATTGAAGAATAAAGTCGACCGATTTTTGCTAACATTTTGGTCGGATTTTGAAAACAGATCAATGGTCAGAGGTCAAAAGTCAGGTCGGCTGGGAAATGACGCGGCATAATAAGGTCACTTGAATCTCTCACCTGAATGCTTTATCGCACAAGCGACGGAAGATTTAAGGATCACCTTTGAGAACACGGTTTGAGCATCAAGTCTCATACTGATAAACTTCACAGTGGTCGACTTTCTTGCACCTAAGTGGATTTTGTAGACTGGTATTAAAACCGTTTCAGTGTTTGAAAATGGCCTTGGCTCTAATACGTAGCCAAATCGAAACCAGCTGTTCACTTCTCAGGATTTATTCGACTCTCATACCTCACTCCGAAAGTCGCTTCCCAAAAGTTGGATGAAATGATGTTTTGATTTACCTTGATTTTTTTCCTGCAACACGCTGGCACTACTGGCCAAATCTGGTCACTTTATCCGACGGTGTCATGGTGTGCCGGCATTGGGTAGTGAGGTACGTATGTGCATCACCATCAAAAATGAAAACCACGACGTTTGGTTTCATCTGCAATACAAGTCCTTAATGCGTTGTTGTTCCACTACATGAGCCGTTACGTTTCACCCATGAGTTCTACGGGACATAATAGCTCGTTATTCCGAATTTACCATCTTTCCACTTACATGTTCCGTGACCCCGGAAGACGAAATCGTGTGGAGTGAGGTCGGATGAATGGTGTGGCCATTCTCCCTGTCCAACTGGATCGATCCACATAGAGGAAATTTGTTCCACTTGGAAACTGAGAACATCAAGCAAGTTATATAGAGGAGATCCGGTATAACAGAATCACGTCATTCTCTTTTCAGCGAAGTCAACGCAGTCATCCGCGGAATTAGGTAGTCCTTTGGGAGCTACAAGCCGCAGGCATTTCAATATCCTCAGCCAATACGGTCAATATTTTCTACCCGTAAACTTTCCTGACCGCGTACGGAATCTTCCGTTTCAACGCCGGAGAGTAGAGTGTCTTGCCTGTGTCTTAATACACCGTGCGGTCATCGATCGATCTATGTGGATTAGGTCGATCGCGCTGTTGCTTTGCTGGAAGAGATTCATATAAAACTATCCCCTGCCACTGCCCGTTCCTGTCGAAATCTGGTGAGGAGTTCCTTCCCACATCTTGAGATTAGCACCAGGTCTCAGAAGCAAAACTTGCAAGGTGTGAAAAGGTTTTCGGAGCTTTTCCCCAAAAGGTTTCTTATCAATGCTTGAGTAGCTTTAAGAGTAAGCACTTTACCATCCACAAGGCACAGGGGAAAGTAGATGAAAGCAGCAAAAAATATCGCTATCCATAAATTTTGGCCTCCAATCTGCATTGACCATAAGTTCTAAAGCTTGTGTGATTGAAGAAAAGCAGTACTAATGCTCACTACTTCGAACCCGATCCGCCGTTTTGAGATTTTTCAGCTAATGGAAGACACACGGACCCGTAAACCACACAAGACCGGTCATGCCATGCTACTTCAGGCTATATGACTCAGGTTAACTTACCTACAGGGGGAAAGAGTAGATTGCCATGGACCAGCCGAACAATGGGACTGGTTGACTTACCTGCGGAACTGTATGATGGTGAATTTGCAGGATGCAGGATTTCAAAGATGCAACAATAATTCATGTGTGTCAAAAGAAGTGAAGTCGAGGAGATGGGGAAGTACATCGGAATCAGCCTTCTATTTAAATCATGCAGACGTATGTGTCGTTTCCCGCTCAATCAACCGCTGGCTCGCATTCGGAAGCAATGCGAAATTCAAAGTGGCCAAAACATGACTGACTTAGTTTTGGGGTTATTTTTGGTGTGAAACACATCCGAGGACAATCATGAGCGGAACCACAGTGTGTTTGCGATCTTTACGAGGCCTTTGATTCAGTCGACACAGAAGCGAGATATATCTTCTTACGAAAGATCCCGATGCCTTGAATTTCTTGGTCGGAATAGTGCCAAACGGATCTAATGTACGCACAACGTGGTTTTTGAGGAATTTCGCTTCATTTTTCCATTCTGAAGTAGAATTACTGCAGCTGAACATGGTCCATGTTTCAGCCGCATTTCACTTACATGCAAAGCGCTTGTTTTCATCAGCTTGCATCTGTTGTAAAGAATGTGGCTAAACGCTTAGAAGAAAGCGTGGTGTACTGGGTTCAGCCATCTTGGCACTAAACGGACCTAATGATTGATAGTGAAATGAACCCATGAACAGGACAGACCAGCACGGTTTTCGGCTTTCTTGAGAAAAGCGATCGCTATTCGCCCATCGATAGCAAAATCACAGTGTACCGAACTACTGTACAGCCATAACTACTGCGTGGCGGTCAGGTCCGTTCATATTCTGGACAACTTTCACTTGCGTTGTTTACAAAAACTCCTTCGAGTTACATAGACAAACAAAATCCCGAAAAAAGTAGTCCTTTGGGGATCAACACTCTGGAATTTGAGGGCTGTTTGATGCTGGGCCACAGTTCGCATCTTAAAATGCCGACACATAACAATCGAAATCGAGAGGTGAGGAGTTCGCTATTGAAACATTGGTTGATAAAGCACGAAAAAGCGTAACTTAGATTGTGGGAGGGCCTGACATTTGATATGGAAGCTTGAAGTACAGTCAATCGCGCTAGCGTGGAGAAATCTGAGGCCTTATGCTTCTCGATACTGAAAGCCATGCAAGCCAATCGGAAGCGAATCACTCTCCGGTATTTATACCTACACAAAATTCGGGTGCACAGCCCTGAGTTGGATCAACCGCCCTAGACACCAGCATACTCACGGAATACCGATTAAACGAAACCAGATGAAAGCTAGCTAGGTTTATTCCATTATTCATCAAAAATCAATTTTTTCGAGTTGGGTAACTCGGGTTTTGATTATGAGATCCATTTGGTTAGATCCGCTCGAATGAAGAGGATTTCAGAATGCGAGCCAGAAAATCACTTTACCCTCCCCCTTCCCACACACACACAACAAATTTCTGTGGATAGATTGCCTATCGTTCATGTAATATGCCCATTCTTACTCAGAGCTCTCCTATTTATACCAGAAGTTTTGCATGAAGAGTTTGAGATAAAAATTTTCTCCCAGATACAATCACACGAATCATTTGTTTCCTTCTTTCACATATGAAGTCCCTGGAAAAATTGATCAAAACATAATAAGGCCCGGATTTTTCGTCCGATATTCATGACCATTCGAGCTGCTTTGTTCCCTCTGTCGCTCCCCGACATCGAGCAACTCATGACGGGTTGAGATGCTATCTGACCTGATGAGTGACACACTGCATTGTCACGGTTCCGGAAGATCTGATCAGACAACGCTCGGGTCTGGGATGTATGGCTTGGAAAAATCTCGAATGCTGGGGCATGTTTGTCATTGGTTGTTCAAATGGAAGTTCTGGAACCACGCAGCCACCAACAGTTTGCATAGCTCAAGATACAAAACTTGTTTTGGCCGGTTGCTAACTACTTCCAAGTAGTCAGCTTAGTGTATCTAATTAGTTATCGATGCTTCCGGAAGACGTGGAAATTGTGAAGTCACAAGCTTGCCCTGTGACAGGTGTTATGTTAAAGACATGATTCTATGTTTCTCATAAGGAAGGTCTTCAGGTTTTGATCGCATTTTTCATGTCCAGGAACACAAAAGTCTGGGTGCAACACGAATAAGTGGAGCTGACAATCCTCTACCCTGGACTTCAGACAAATTATATCTTAGAAGATGTCTGCAGTCCGTAAAAGGGTAGTTCTTATAGGACCCCAAAATCCTAAAGGAAAACTAAGCACTTTTATCAAAAGAAGCTATGTCTGACCAGTGGTTGTCTTCATACTAGTCTCCGTAGAGAAAAACTGTCGTTTCCATTTTCCTCCCCAACCAATTTAGCAGGATACTTTCCCTATTTTTGATGGCACTCACCGCATGCTAAGAAGATTACAACCTCAGTGGTCATCAAAGCATGCCCGCATTTACTCAGCTGGCCTGTTTATTGGCCCATATAAAGCGTTCTGATGATAGTTTCGTATATTCTCACCCTGAGCATCTGCCCTTAAGGTTAAATTGGGCTGATGCCCGATCAGGCATGCCTTGATACCATCGTTCAAAAAAACTTACCCAATCACCACCAATGAAACCATCTGGGTCAACACGCTTTTTGTAACGAAGTTCATTTAGGACACATGTATATACGTAATGCACTACTCATAAGGTTGCTGAAAATTCTTCGACAGCCCACGGCCGGTTTCGCCCTTCTTGGGGCTCATCAGGTAGGCGCAGTCCCCGAGGTTCCGTCAACCTTATGTTCTACTTGAACCCAAATTGGACTGTTTTCGAGAAATACACTCATTTGCAAATCAATTTGGTTTTTGCGAGAAACTCACCTGAAACATCACAAACGGGAGATTCAGCTGGGTTCTAGTTGAGACTCTCGCAAAACCAAGTTGATTTGCAAATGAGTGTATTTATCGAATTTACTTAGGACAGTTTCGTTGATATCTAGAACAGTAAAAGCCATCACTAAGGAAATTCACTTGATTAGACACTGGTCATTGTTTGATTGTTTATTGTCCTCTGTGATACACTCAGTTCGATTTAGTTCAATGGCCGATATGCGAGACTACTGATTTGAACGTGTTTCGACCCCCAACCCTGGCCTTCCGACTGCTCCCTTCTAGGCTTCAACAACTTCACAATAATTCGGTCTTCGTGCCTCTTCAAGCCGCACAGTGGCTATGTACAGAACTTGTGCCACGGCTAAGGTTTACAGTATTAATAATAATAGTACTGCTATTTATAATAATCTTATCATTATCTTGCTACCAGCATCACCCTATCCTTGTCAATCATACGCCTCGTAATCAAAACTCCAGTTACCTTACTTAAAAGGATTGATTTTTAATGAATAAGCTACGATTGGATGAAAGATTAGCATATAGACCTCAACCAGGCACGAGTGAGTGCTACTGAATCCTTCCAGTAAGGATTGAAGTTCGAACTGAAACCTTGGTGACAAGTGCAGACGATGAGTCCCAGTAACCTTCCCGGCCAATCACTCACAAACAACAACAACCCGAAGTATAAATGTTCGCGTGTAGCAGCCAGTCGGCAGGCGACGTTTTCCCAGCGGCGAGGTTCTTTGAGTATTGTAGGCCCGAAGTGGTCTTCTATAGAAGAAAACGTTGGTAGCTCAGGTAGCGTAGATGGTCGTTGACTTGTTCGCTGAGCTGGGACATTTGATTGCTACTGGAATGCACTGTACCAACTTTCGGGCAATCGAAATTAAAAAATTAATGCACTGACTAGGTTCCCTAGACGGTGAACACGGAAAACCGCCAAAACAAGGAGGACAAACAAGTGGAAAGCTCATTTGCATGGACTTTCGGAACTTGGAGGTAGTCAGGCGTAATTTGGGGTTTTCGTGAGCGCTATCCAGACATTTGTCGCCAGGGAAAAAATGCATCTGTCACATCCTTAGTTTGTAATGCGGAATTGTTTTTTTTTTCGCGACATTCGTCTTTCTACACAACAAGTGAAAAAAAGACTGCATTTTGGTAACACTTGGCGACTGCCCATGCGGAATGACAGACAAACAGATAATCCGACGCGCAACGAAACCCGATTCCTTTCTTAACACGTACATACGTCGGATATGCATTCCACCTATTAATTACATCAAGTAGATTCTACCCGTGACTGCCGGAGTCATTGGGAAATCTCGGTAGCTTTTTGAAGTCCAGTCGACACAGACAGCAAATTTCAACTGTGAAATGACGAACACTAACTTTCAGGCGTTCTGGCTTTAAATTCTGTCCCATGAGAAGGCATGTGTAATGTGTTATACGCTAGGAACGGACAGTTGCTTGATATCTATACAGCAGTCGCCGTGCATGAATCT
This sequence comes from Clonorchis sinensis, assembly GCA_003604175.2. Lineage (NCBI taxonomy): Eukaryota > Metazoa > Platyhelminthes > Trematoda > Opisthorchiida > Opisthorchiidae > Clonorchis > Clonorchis sinensis. The sequence continues at coordinate 10,325,169 of CM030375.1, read as the reverse complement.
AGGACTGTGAAGTACCTTTCGGACGCTGAAACTCAGACATTTGCAGTGATGCGAACCAAAACCGCTGCGTGGAAAGCCTACAAGTGGACCAGTTTGAAGACAACGGGTTCTTTTGAAACCTATGAATGTGAAGCAGGAGGATGTTGTATATTCTTGAAATGCGCTGGTCAACTCCGTTGTGGAATGAACTTCTGAAGGTCGCTCGGGATTGGCGTTCTTGGAAGTCACAGACAAACATCCAAGCCGAAACCCAGGACCAAATGGCAATCCGAGGCAGGCAGACACAATCCTATGCTTGGTTTCGCTGCGCGCACGGTTCAAATCCAAACGAAGACCCGAATTCCAGATAACAGTTCCTTTCCTCCCCCTCTTCACCAAGGCTTTGTTCTCCTATGGTTGTATGGCAATGAAGCGCTGGTATATATCACTGGTGTGCTGATGTCACCGACGATAATGATGATGGCAAACGCGTGAATTGTATTCGAGTATCCTTCAGAAAATATCTTCTTTGTAGTATGCGTGGTTTCCTCCATGTCAGGCTTTGTTTTTCAATCCAGTCCAATCGAATTCACACAGGAAGCTTGTTTTAATACATCAATAACAATAGTAATAATATTATTACAACAGTTGTCTATCAATAATCTTCCAGCTTTTGTGCGCCTTGTCTGAGCTCATCCGGGAATTTCAAACTAGGTTTTATCCGATCGGTGACACCATCGATCGCCCTGGTGCCTTTCAGACCCTTTGATAAAGCAAACTACTCCAAACCAGATATGAGTTCAGATCAATTAGGCATGACAAAGTGCAATCGAAATGGAGTTAAAACAGGTTTGCTCAGGCTAGTCTTTCGAATGACCTTGAAGAATAAACCTACAATACCTTCGCAGCTTAAATATTTCTGTTTATGGAACATTTGTGGGGAGACAGTAACTAGACGACACATCTAGGAATTGTTTCCAATGAAAGCAATGAGTCCCCCAAGCAAATCTTTGCCAAATGCACATGAACCGAGCATTCCAATGAAAATCTTAGGCAAAGACATGAACCGAACTGCTTGGAAGTTATTCGACCTTGGTTGCGGAATTCAAGGTTGAAGATACAAGGGAAGTGGCGGGTTATTTATTACCCAAAGAAGATTTGCATGAAAACGGAATTAGTTTCCTGGCCGTCTGATGACGCCATCGATAAGGAACAATTATTTTCAGAAGCAGCTGCTCTAGATGGGTCATCCCGAGGTCGAACACTACGTGTGTTAGCCGGTAACATGTACTACCAGGTCGAAGTAAATCTCATGGGACCCACATTCTATCAGATGAGGAATGAATCCGAAAAAGGCGTGTGTGCGCACCCTGTCATCATCATCATCGACAGCAGGGTGCCCACACCTAGACAGGAGGACGAATAGGGTCCTCAACTAAAGCCGGTGGCTCAAAAGCCTAACCGCAAGGCAGCGGTGTTTGGCGGTAAATGCAAATGGTTCTATGCAAATGTTTCTATGGAACAAGTCGCCACACGTTCTAACACCCAACCTGGAGGGTCAGCAGACTGTGTATGTCAGACCTCTAACCATTGATCAACCTGGTATGAGAGACTCTGTGAGTGTCGCGGGGACACCCTCCAGTATAGCTCAATGTGTCGCTGAGGTGCGCAAACTGTCACACCACGGTAAGGTCCAGTCTCTTTGTGACAGAAGACAACCCTACAGAGAACTAAGCTGTACAGCAACCAAGAGAGGCAGAATTCTACGGTCAAACTCAGTCAAAAAAATTAAGCGAACTTCCTGACTATCGTAAGAAAACGAAGAACGTTTTCGGCCTTCTGTTGATACACAGACGGGCCTTGCCATGAAATACATTCACTATCACGCTAGGAAGCTTACATTTTACCGGTACAGTTTCTGGTGAAATCATTTGCCAGTCCAGTTTGCTAGATTTCAGATTTTTCTCTAGCAATTCCGGTTTCGCAGTGAGCTGGAAGAACATTTCATGCGGCGGAATGAGTACTCACGGAACAGTTGGTGGTCCCAAAGCCCTTAACTTAGTTCTCTCAATTCCAGGTAAACAATCTGAGGTTGTTTATATCTCTCCTCAACGATCATATCTTCAAGCAAGCAACATGGGTTAGAAGATGCCCATGCGGATATCAATACCTATGCAGAGTAGCGTTCTCTCTGGGTTCACTTATTCAATAAATCAAAATAAATAAAACGGTAAAAACCCAGTCAAAACACTCACTTACTTTGTCACCGCGGATGAACACGCACAAATACAATGGTAACTTTCCAACACAATGTTCTTTTTGAGAGTTTCTCCTGGCCTTGCGCTTAGTATCCTGACTTTGAAGAGCTTGATTGAGGGTCATCTGTTTTGGTGGCAATGGAGTGGTTGTCGTTGTTTGCTAATCGAAATCGGCCAAATTCGTCAACTGTGCTTTCTGATGCAGTGATACCGAGGGATATACACTCAGTGCTATCTCTCGTTGAGGCTTCAAAACGAAGTTCGGGATTCAGAAAACGCTACCGTTGGAAGTTTAGCTTCATCGGCCGAAAAAACACCTCATAATGTGCCAAATGCCAAATCCAACACTCATGATCTGAGTGTCATGATAAAACTGAGGACAATGATGATTGGTCCATCATAGCCTGATGCCATCCTAGTCAAGATAACATGGCAGCCATGCAAAATGGTCATTTTCACATGTAAGTGTGATAAATACATATGAATTGCAGACAACTATGGTCCCGGAATAAATTGGCATCAGTGATCGCCATCATTTTACCTCATCTATATGAATTGTAGACAACTATGGTCCCGGAATAAATTGACATCAGTGATCGCCATCATTTTACCTCATCCTCATTTTGCTAGGTACTGTAGGAACCAGTGTGGGAGGGCCGGCCTGTCTAAGTGATCTCAAACTACAGGTAAAATCAGTGGAGTGCGCATGAGAACATCTTCAGGAAAGCCTCTTTGGGGGTGAGTAAGTGAGAGGCCTACAAACATAGATGTACTATTTGGCCGAACCAAAACTTTTACTTGAGAGAGATAACTCCCCTCTAGGGTTTCACGTTCGAGTGAGAACTAGATTGCGGTTGGCCAACCGATGTGATCGCAATTGCCGGTCGGGTTCGTCGCTTCCCGGTGACGACATCGAGGGACGTGTCAAAGGGTAATTTCCTGTGAACTTGTGTGCATGCTGGTCACGGGGTTCACGCTAATGGAGGGAGGTGGTGAACTTCCTAGCAAGCACCCGTGGAAATGACTTATCGGACTGTTAGATGTACTGGCAAGTTGGAGAAGGAGACTACGCACTTCAGCTTCTGCTGTTTCTTTGCAAGTGGAGACAATAACCGGGTTTAGCAATTGCGGAACTCGCCCTAGGCTTTCCAAGTAAAGCCGGCTACTTGCCGCTAAAATATTGACAGGGAGGGGCAAGTAAACATACTGGTCACCTTTTAAGAAGCATTTCCTCGTCGGGCTTTGCGTTCATTAGACATTTCTTTTTACGGACTGGTTGCGAATTCTCCTGGTCTCCGCTAACATGGTCGCTCACCACCTGAGACGCTGGTGTGTTGCAAGATAGTGGCTCTTTCGGAGGGATACTGATACATTTTATTGTGTGGGATCAGGATGGAATCACCTGGTGGTACTTAATAGTCTTGTGCGTGATTCAGATACTCGAACCGTGTTCTGAGCTTGGCGGGCTACTAAGCATGATAGTGAAACGTAACGGTATCAAAGGAGCTGTTGTTCGTGCAAACATGTCGGCTTTGGGCACTCACGTCCTAAGTCTGGAGACCTGCCACCACCTCGGACTAAACCCCATATGGACCGTCTTCTTAGATATGGGGGACGGAAGGTCTCAAAACTCGCACGTTGAAAGAAACGGTTACGCAGAGCTATTAGCCCAGGCATCTGTTTGCTTATTGTGTAATCTATAGGCGGATTCTACTCACTTTTTTCAGATTTTCGTTATTTCGGTAGTTCACATATTCTTCTCGAATAATTCTATCCGATGCCCATACTTTAACCATCATGGTGTAACGACGTATACTACTGATGAGGCGTGGAAGTAGTGTGTGGTTGTGGCAAAGCTCTGCCCCGCGTCAAACGGGAAGTGAAGATTATTGCAAAACTTGTGGAGCTGCTTTGCAGTATCGTTTTGAAATTGTATAATAGTCAGTGAATACCCGTGAAACTGTTTTTCAAAACTAATTACATGTGAGACGTTTACTTTCCTGTCAGACACTTTGTAACTGCATATAGTTGGTGTTTCATAACAAATGAGCAAAACCGTGTTGAAGTGAGGTAACCCGGGAACAAACGAGAACCTTGTTTAGTCTTGAGTCGTTTGAAACTGGATCTTAACACGTGGAAGAGCAACTTGCAAGCCAGTGATTTACACTATCATGGAGAGACTAGGGTGTGGAGTTTTTCGCTTGTTTTCCTATACTAGTTACCAAGCTACATTCTTCGTTGGTGACAAAAACAGTGCTCTCCAACCAGTTAAGGGTGCCGGAAGCAAATTCTTGCACATAATCAGCATGGCATTTTTTTGTCCTTTTCAAGAGTTCGCCATACTAGTCTACCATGAAATTTCTTTAAACCGCCTGTTTTGAAGCGCTTTATTTCCAGGCATTCTCGTTCGTCACTGCTACCCACCTGTTTGATAACTCACCTGGGTGTTTTGTGTTGGTTTAGCAGCCAAACGTTTTTTCCTCAATAGAAAAGCTTTTATCGTGAACGGATTGTGCTGCGAATATAAAAAGAATCCTGGCGAGTAAATTGTTAGTTCTGCGCCCCATTTCTATTGTTTTCCCAATTTTTGTTGAGAACTGTAAGCAGCCATGTTGTACGCCCAGCTTACCCATTACGGAATATGACTCAAAAATGTGATTGTTCTCGTGTTGGTTTCACCGGAACCAGCAAGTTGAGACGGTTTTTCTCAAGATTGACAATGCACACATCTAAGGATACCTTGAAGGTGAGGATTACCAGCGTTTTGAGACATAACTGCACCAATACCGAAATATCTGGTGAATTCATCGTAAGTTACTTAAAGAAATATACCGGATTATTTGTAGCTCGCGTGCGTTCATTTGTGGTTGATCAGGTGGCCGTTGATACGTTCGCCGAGCTTAGATAGAAGCTTGCAAACGTTTCGAACACCAATCAAGGGAACATCATGACTTACGTCTTCACCGTGTGCTGATGATGTGGTGACGAAAAGTTCGCAAGCCGATTGTCGGCAATTAAGTCAACAACTGCCAACACCAGACTACTCACGAAACTTCAGTAGCTGAACGAGGGGATCAATTTAAATATCAATTGCTCGTCGTATTGATCGTTCGGGAAATTTTAGCATATCTTAAGATACGCGTCAGCGTTGAGTGCTTGCATTAGGGTTGAGTGCATTCGTCAAGTACCCAAAATATAAAAAGCTTCATGCCAGTAAACTCATCGTATAACCAAATATTTGTCCCTGATGTCGTTGCCATTGTTTTTGAGGGTACTCGTAGCATACTACTACTGTCGTTTCCATTGGGGCATCGCCCTGTTGTTTCTCTGGTCGTGATATCACTCCGGACGCACTGATCATTGGGTCAATTTGTCCCACCTTGGCGACAAATTTAGGTCGTCTACTCCGCATTGTAATGAACATCGAGCAAGGAAGAAATCAATAAGCACACCACCTTACTTCCTGCCCATGCTTACCAAGTGCTGCCTTGTAAACCATTCACCCAAACGGCCGCCGGTGATGCCTCCCCGTTTGTTGACAAAAAGTGTGCAATTTAACTGCTAAGTTTGCCAAACAGCTAATAAACTAAGACCGTTATGAGCATGAAACATGTTTACCAAAAATATGCATAAATCACCCCCGAAGAATGCTTTTATGACAACATTCAGCCCTGTGACTCGAAAGATTCACTGTCCATAACTCACTTGTGAGAAAGTTTTGTATTTGTTTCCGTGTTCAACAGTTTTAGACTGCTGTTTTGCTAATGACATTGGGCATTTCATAAGTAGCCTTCCGTACTAGGAAAATACGTCAATACATGTTACTGAAAAAAAACCTTCAGGTTGCGGTGTTTTGCGCAGTCGGACCATAATCGGTATTTATGAAAGTAATGACATGAAAAACTTCATCAGTTTGGAGAATTTGCTTTCTTTTTCCCACGGGTGATTATCATGGTTTTTAAATGTAAGATGGCTTTTTTGGGGCGTAAAACCTGTCAACTGGTGGTAGGCCTCCTTCACCGAAGGCTTAGCTCATCCCTCGTGTCTATCGCTGGGGTTCTGTCTTGTTCTGTATATCTCCTACTTAAGCTGCTTCGGTAACCAAGCTGAAATTAGTCGCTCAAAATTGCTAGCGGTAGGGCATTGTGGAATACGTTTTTTTCGATGATCTCTACAATTTTCTACGCATGCCTTCAGATATGTATTCTTTGTGGTACCATCCAAAGTCCAGTCCTCATATGTTTGTCCTACTTAAGGTTAACTGTGCACAACATTCAGACCTTCTAAATGTTCTTCTATCTGAATTCATTGGGGCTGTAAATAAGCTATTGTGCGACGGCCTGCCTGTCACATCAAGGTAGTGGTACCCACAGATGAAGGTCAAACTTCTGGATAATATGCCAATCAGCATCAAGCGTCGAAAGCGATTTCTGAAGATGCCAAACTATCGGAAAATTGTGAGCTTTCCTCATTCAATTCCAGTTGGCTATATACTGCTGAATTCAGTGCAAAAGGACCAATCGAAAAACAAGCTGATACAAGCAAACTAGTGGGCAGTGAGAAACATTTACAAGGGTGTCTGGGCTCACAGGTGAACACATGACAATCACAATGCCGGCTAGATGGGATATTTCCCAACCTCCATGCAGTCGGCCCACTTTATATAATTCTCCCGAAGGTTAGAAGCTAGGAATGAATTTAATTCACGACAAAACAGTCTTAATTACCTGTCGACCTTCCGTCTGAAAAGATTTCGGAGCTAAGTTCTCCCTGGACTTTTTATCACTAGAGACGATAAAACACTAGGAACATAAAAATCACCGCCAATCAGTTCAGTAAACCCACTACAATAGGAGGCATACATTTCGTGTCCACGCATCAGCTACTTGTTGTGCCAGGACATTGTTAACGGCGTGTCTCAAGCTAACGAAATCTTTGGTGCGTTCCGCAAGCCAACCATTGGCTTTGCTCTGCTTGTTGGTCGAATCCAACGACTCCGATAGCGCAATTTAAGATTACCCGTTTGAGAGTAATTTACAACCGATGGACCACGAAGTTTGGTGCAATTCTAGAGGTCCTATGCCTCGGTACAAGCAGCTAGTCATGAAACCTGAACGATCAAATTCTATTGTACCCCAAACCATGGCGTTGCATTGTCGAGCACAGCCATCAAGTGAAATATTCGTCCAGCTGTAACACCTTTTCGGTGCCTAGCTGCCACGCTACCCGAAGGAAGCACGAAGACTGACATACTTTCATGTTACCCAAACCTAGACAGGAGAAGTCGAGATGCAGAAGCCGGGTTTAAACCACGCCAATTCCGATCAGTAAATTCACGCCCTAACCACTGAGCCATCTCGGACCCAATGTGATTATGCCAACCTGCGTCTTTGCCTACAAGGGTCAATTACTTGGCAATTACATGTTTATTCATGGCTTCCCTCACTAGGAAGCAAGAAAGCAGGAATTAGTATTCAAAAACCACGGGGGGCTGCGCCCGACCAAGGAGCAAGTTTATACATAGTGAATGTTACCACACCATGATTTTTACCTCGCCACTTCCAGAAATAGGGAAAAAAGGGCGGTGTGAGACAAGTTGCTCCCCCGCTAAGTAGTCACACATGATGGGCTGAATGACTTAAGCCCATCCGTCACTAGGAAGGTGGTGTTTTGACGAAGCAGTTTGTCGCAGTTATGTCAAAAACGTTCTAAAACAGCCGGGCATCATGGAGTTGCCTGGAGAAGGGGATGTTAATTTACTAGAAATCATCGCACCTCTAGACTGCGTCGGGCCGACAGCCCTTTAACAAGTTAATAGTACAGTCCATGTCATGCACACTGGTTGCACTTTTGAAAAACAAACACCGAGTAAAGAAGGATGGCAGTTCTGCACAAAAATCTATATGCCATTAGTAGTAAGCCTCCGACCCGCTTGCTTCCAAGCACATTGCTTCGCTACCGACGAAAACGCTCAGTACTGCACCGGCGTATGTCAGGTGTCCAGCACATCCGCGACCACTTGTCTATTTACTGGCAAATGGTCATATTCTAATTTGGTGTGTCTTTGACTTTGAGGAAGAAGGCAAGAAGTAGCCACCGAAGAAGACTTGAGTTTTGTGCTAGATGAACAATACCTCGCATTTGGTGCTAAACATTTAGTTTGAAAAGACCGCTTGATGGCGGCTTCGGCCTTCAAGCCTTATAATCGGGCGATTGCCGACCAGAGTGATAGTACGCACAGTCGAATTGCAAAGTGCTACTGAAACATTTTTTCTGAGGGTGCGGGTAAAGCATACAAAACTAATCTCCGTGTGAACAAAACTAGCCACTCGATATCAGGAAGGTCAGAGTCCTGGAAGTAACCACTGAAACTCAGCTCCGTTAGAGGCTGACCAGACAAACAACGCCCCTGCAGTCTGCAGCGCGTCACAGCCTAGCATCAAACCCAGACAGCATGAGTCAGCGTTGATCAAGGTCAGACAACGCCCCCGCAATATGCAGCACGTGACAGCCTGGAAGCCAGATAGCGCGAGATAGCGTTGGTCCAAGGTCAGACGGTGTCTTCCAATAAAATAGCTTGAGGCCGGTGTATTTTCGGACTCGAACGCACTCACGCTCTCGCACTCGCTTGATTGGAATAAAACTGTTGTGTTCCATTCGGTGAGCCTTTTTCCAGCACTAGGCACTGGAGCGGGAACAGCAATCAGATACAACAGATTGGCGAATCAGCAGACATAACATTCGACTTCCTTGGAAAGTCTGAAATATACTTTTGCAAAGCGAGAGCTCTCGAAAGTTTCCAACTACGTGACTTCTGTCGTAGCGAAAATGGCCGGAATAATTTGAAAATTTCCTCTCTGTGTGTGAAGTCAATTCGAACGTCTGGCACCTGTGAGTTGTAAAGAAACAAGTAGCCAACTGCTGAGTCATCTAACTATGCAGCGTTTTGGTACCATAGGTTTTCAGATTTTCTGCGAGTTCAGTGTACATCGTGATAAGTCTGAAAGGTCATACCTTGTACCCGTGTTTGTGGTGAACATCCAGTGACCAACAACATTTCGCAGTTGTAGCTGCAGACCTGACGGAACGATTTTTGACCCACAACATAATCAAAACTACATGGACCCTAGATTCGCGTCTGTATTTATTTTTCGATTGTTTCAAATGAGAACATTTCAGTAAATTGTCAAAAAAGCATTAACTTTAGTGTTAATATGCGTCAGATTGATTTCTTTTTAGAGTTTACTACACAGGTTTTTCTGTTTTATCCCTTTAGAGACTACAGACCGCCCTTTCTTATAATTTAATGATAGATTTATTGATAAATTTAATGATAAATTTAGTGGTAATTTATGATAAATTTAATGATAATTTAATAATAAATGAGTAGGAGGAAACATTTTCATCACTCTTCAATTCAGGTTCCGTTTAGTGACCTCGAATAAAATCCAGAAAGATGTTTGAAGGCGGAGTGTCAATGGTGTTACTGAAAAGGCCGTCCCATGGATTCACCTAGAACAGTTACTCTAGAAAGAGAACGATACGCCGAAAAAGAGAAAGGTGAGTCCAATGGCAACCCTGTTTAGAAGAAATATACGATAAACTCGGGAACAAAAAACGACTCAGGGACCTTCGCAGAAGCACCAAAAAAGAACAATGGGGAACATTGGAACCGCACGATTCAGGAGCTTTCAGTTTCATGCTCACGATCAGTTGTATCACTGCCAGGAACGCCTATATGCAATATTTTCATGGAACTGAGTGATCCCCCCCCACATCGGACCCTAGTGCTGAGTAAGCAAAACAGGAAAATTTATAGGGATAGGCTGGACTTATCGATATTCAGGGTACTACAGACGAAATACGGGAAGAAAGTATTTGTATCCACTTTACAGGGGCAGTGAAGAACAGCACACTGACTATGCTAGGTGTAGTTGTCACCAAAACAGCGAAGGCTCCATGAAAGAGTCGGATGTACCTCAGCGACCATCCAAACTTTCTCAGACGACGTGACATTTGAACTTTGGTCGAACTAATTTAGATGCTCCGCAACACGACAGGGTTCAAGATGAAAAAGGAACTTCTACTACAGAAGTTGATAGTTCCACACGCGATCGGTCGGTTGAGTTGTAATCACAACCACAATCCCAGTACTATTTATCCCGCCATCTTATAACCTTCGGGACACGCGGGTGAACATGACGGTCCAAGGGTGAGATGGGTCCGAAAAGAAATTATTTACTTGGCCAAGTTGTTTTCATCTCATATCTGGCCAGAGAGAAACAACGGCAAAGCCGATAGTCGCAGTCAGGATGAACACCATGTACAGCAGGAGATTACAGAGGAAAGTTAAAAAGTCTCCACAACCCTGCAATGAATACACAATGGCTTCCACCTGCATGCGGACTAGAAATAGCGAATTTCAACTCATGAAAATGAAGGATCACACGGCACGACCAGTTCAGATTGGGGGCATTTTGTTTAAATCAGTAGGAGTGGAGCTGGGTACCGACTGCCGCTAACAGAATGAAGTAACGAAAAACAACCCTTGAAACTTCAGGGGATACGGCACTTCCCGGAGGGGACAACCAAACGATGTGGTTCCCAAAAAGGCTACTAAATCTTCCAGACTAATGACTCATCACCAGGCGGGTCTGTTCGCTCAATCGAAAAACATAGAAATTACGCTTTTGTATATGGAGAACAGCAAGAAAGTGACTACAAGGTATCGACAAATACACTCAGTGGCACATCAGTTTGTTTTCACGGTAGACACAGCTGAATCTCTCGTTTATGATATTCTTCAACTAAATGCGCTGCACAACAGCATGTTGCAGTTGACACGATAATCGGGATATCGTTCCTAAGGGAAACTACTCACAAGGCTACTGGAAACTCTTCGGCAGCCAACGGGTGTATTTGTCGCAATCAGTCCAATTTGGGTTCAACTAGAACATAAGGTTGACGGAAACTCTGGGACTGCGCCTACCTGATAAGCCCCAAGAAGGTCGAAACCAGTCGTGGGCTGTCGAAGAGTTTTCAGCAACCTTGTGAGTAGTTTCCTGTGTGCTTGCAAGGTACATACACAAATAAAATATAAATGCTGGCTTGAAGTCAGAAAACGCGCCGAGGAAAAATCTCGATGCCAAGCGAAAGACTAGATGCAAAGGGGGAAACTGACCTCGTCCACAAACTTTAATTTAGTAACAGCGATTATCTCAATTAAGTTGAAGGAGTAAACGCCACCAGTATATGTGAGCACAAGCTTGCTAGCAGGTGTAATTCACAAAGACAGAGGCCGCTATCAGTTTGGGTAATGTTCAGCTGCTTGCACACACAAGAACAGAACTGGAAGGAGAATTTGTCCGTGGATGGTTTTTGACAAAACAATCAACAAACGTATCAAAAGTGACCTAGTCCAACCGTTGGTAAGAGAAAGGGCACCACCGGGAGCCCCCAGTTTGACTAAAAACCATGCTTGACCAATTCGAGTGCTTTCCTCAAATCCACCTAGCCCATCTCAATCCATTCCACCCTGCTTGGCAGTCTAGCGCCAACAGGAAGTTGGACAGAAAAGACCTGTCTTTGTGACGTCGTATTGCACCGGATTGAGCAAACTGTCGACCAATGGGACTAGCTTATTCTTCTGAGAAGAATTATTCCCATTCCGTTCTACGGTGTGTTCTGGTGGTAGTTTGTCTTCCAAAAATGGCCACTATTGTTGAGACAAGAATCATACCCTTCCAGCACTTGTACAAAGTCCTGTCTGCTAGGAGTTGTATGCTCCGAGATAACAACCGCTGACACCTTCAACATTCGCTGTGCACTCACTTGAGCTCGGACGATTTACAGAGAGAGAGAGAGAGGGTTCTTCGCAATTCCTCTGGCAGTTATGTCGAGTTCCTACATATCTATCCTAGGTACACTGCATCACACGCTCTATCCACTTAGAACCGATATTCTTGCAAACATTTGACGTCTCTAGGACTTTGTGGGTGTGTGAGTGCGTTGGTTTGTTTACCGTGCCTGAAAGTTCATTTGAGTTGGACTGGCATTGTGTTGAGTGATATTTTTAAGAGGAATATTCCCATCACACTTCTTTTTCCACCGGTCTGTTTGTTGCTCTTATTTACTAATTTTACGTTTCAGTGTCTTCTAAGTATGAACTGCTTTTTGACTATTTGCTCACCCATATTTACGTTTTATATGTGTCCATGGCATTAAGTTACAGTTGAGCTTCTTAAGTCTCGTTGTAACCTTACTCCTTGTTTTCTATTCTGGGCGTCTACACTGTGATATTTTCTAACGGAACTCGCACGCGTACTTCTGAATGGATGGACCTGTTGATGGTAAACACACACTGCTGAGTTCAGCTGAATTCGCATTGTTGTTTATCACTGGATAGTTTTGCATTACTAACCTCTTTCTCATACAACTTTCACTCGCTGTCGCGCTTTTTGTCGGGAAGGTGAACAACGATAGAGTACGTCCTTGATTAAATACGTCAGAGAGTTTCTCAACCTAACTCCTCTGGTAAACTGCTGTTAATGCGGGTAACAGAGTGGGCGTGAGAAACAGTCGTACTCGGGACGCATCTGGTGAAAATTTCAGGCTGTGCGAATGTCCGTGCAGTCATTCGAACGAAAATCTACTGGAAACAAAAAGATTTTGGCACCAAATTTTTAAAACAATGACTACCTTGCTACACAAATGTATTGGTGGATGGCTTACTCAGAGTAATCCAAGGTCAAATGTCACAATTTTGAGCAGTACAGCTTTCACAAAGAGGCAAGTTACTTCATGTTCACGAAGGCTCTTCTGAAATAGGTTGCGAGTGACTCTTTCATGAAATTAGTCAACAGCAATCATTTTGTCATAGAACGGATGTCCCAACCAAGTGGCCCAAATAAAGCACTCTCACCCACATCAACTAACAAATCATAAGTTCTGATATTGTTTGAATGAGAGCCTAAACTGAATAGTCTTCTACTAAGCAAGTCTATCACAGAAACTCACCTTATGGGGTTTCGACGGGACCATTGGCAATGCTCCTGCAACCCGGATGTACTCACGCAGATAAACTGCTACCAAAAATAGTAAGTTCGGGGACCACTTTTACTGCATGCTTCGATTAGTTACGTTGACGGTTTGGGGGTCCAGTAGTGCCGTCCTCAGTGGTGACTTTCGAACCCCTGTCCTCTTTTTCTATAAATGGCTTGTTCAGCACTCCTGGCGTCTTATTTTGGTTTTGTTTTAAGAAACCGATCGCACCTGAACAGATACTACCTGTTAACTCGACTACACGGTCAGGTGAACTGTCCCTTGTTGTATGCCTTTCATGTATTAACATAGAACCAAAGTTCACCAAATACCTGTGAAACGGGAATGAACCACTTGGCCTACAAACCGTTCTCAATTTGTTATGCAAGCGCGGGGACGAAATTCCAGTGTCTAATTAGTCAGTCGTTACTCCTTGACAGATCAGTTGAGGTCGTTTTGGAAACTTTCATAGATCATGGGAACTATACGATGGTGCCGTGGACATTTTTGAACGTGCTCTCTAGGGATTGCCAAAAATAGCAGATGGCCGGTGCGACTAGATGAGGTTGTTGTTGAGAGTATTTCCAAAATAATCCATTACGACGGGGTTCAAACATCGCTCCACATTTTTGTCAGATCCAGGTGAACTCATTCGTTCGTTCCCGCACGAAAATGGTGTGAAAAGACGGCTTCCGGGCTGCACGAGTTAAGTTGCACTGAAATTCTCCCAAACCAAGGAATCCAAATCAAAAGACCTAATTTCGGCAGATGCTGTTTCTTGACACCCACTGCGACAAATCTGTCGTAATGTAACTGTCACTCTTGAGTTGATGAATTCGATGGCACCGTTTCAGAGGCGTTTGGCAAACAATCGATAGTTTTTAATTGGACAACGTTTCGCTTTTGACACAAAAGCTTCATCAGGCCAAGAGTGAACAGGTCACCAAGTTGGCGGACGGAGCACCAATCAGTAAGTCCTCTTCTGATTATCACACTAGATCAGTGCTAACGGTTCTTGTCGGCTAATGTGGTTGCCAAAATCTTGCATCGATGGGTGTGTGTGTGATGAGTTTGTTTCAACTGCGAAACCCTGCCCAATTAAAAACTACCGATTGTTTGCCAAGCCTTTCTGAAACGATGACTTCTCAATCGGTCCCAATCGATTGTATTTGACGGCATGTTTAACCAGTTTTCTCCACAATTATCACTCTTGCCATACTTTGAGTAATTTTCACTTTTACTGCAGTTTCTCAAGAACACACATTTTGTCCGTTCAGCGCTACCAAAGTTTCTGCGTGATTGCTATTCACACTGTTGTCCAGATCGAATGCTCAAATGCGACACTCAGGAAAATGAAGTGGAACAAACTGGAGTTTGAGCAACTTGACGATCGCAGTCATTAAAACCAAGCAAAGTAATAATACTGATTGCCATTTAGTAAAGTTATCACAGAACAAACTGGCGTCATATTTAAGTAACGTAGTTGAAATAGGCTCCGCCACAGCAGAGTTATTTTAAAAAAACGCTCAGGTTCTACGAATGTACTACACCGTAAGGAACAGATTGCACTATTGAAAGGGCGAAAAAAGCTTCTAGATAAATATTCAGTATTTGGATGGCTGTGAATAGATGATAATAGTTGGTAACTTTCGATCATTAGTTTAGACTTTTATCAGTGAGACGTTGTTGCTGGTTACTAAAACCAATAACGTTCCTGGGCTAAGGTTCCCATGTGAATCGCAGTAACAAAGTGGAAATCGAGCTACTAATAATGGAAATCACTAGAAACCCTGATAGACAATCTGTAAAACAAACAGACCTAGTAGTTTCCTGGCCTCGGGTAACACCAACTGAATAGTTGAGAATACATTTTGCGCTCACGATTTTCGTGATTTATAGCTCTTCTCAACCCAAATGAGCCTCCAACAGGTTCTAACCCTCAACAAATGGGCCTGGTAAGTGATTTCACAGTTATCAACACTAGGAACAAAGAGTTGAGACCGGGGTTCTGCAAGACTTCTAAGACAAAGAGTAGGCGGAATACCTACTGGATATTCAAAACAGAACGACCTATCCGAAGTAATAGCTGAAACGTTGCCACCATACCCACCGGAAAGGAGAAATATTTCGATGTGAACATTTTTTGACTACCTGACCCATACTTCTCTGCCCACCGGGAGACGTTAGAAATAGGAGAGCGTTTTGGCTCGTTCACTCAATAGACGATATCGTGTATAAAGGATAGCTCACCTACTGAATTCTCAAACCACTTCGTTGAACAACGCCTTAACTAGTTACGGGATGCGTCGAATTCACGTTCACATTACTCTCATTTGAACAGTCATCCTTCTGTCCTGGCGCACCATACCATAGGGGGAAGCACTGGATTCAAGTCTCGGTCCTATTAGATCTAAACGGCAGTGACTAGTCCTTGAACGTGCCGGGGTTTGAACGCTGGACACCTGACATGCGAAGCGAGCGTGTTAGCACCACTCCACAAGGACAAGCCGGATTCACCTGAGTTATCACTCTTAACAAGGAAATGGTGTTCACGGTTGAACGATCTGTTTGGTTTGTTCGACGACCCAAACGATGACCCTGTAACTGTCCTGTTTGTGTCGATCGATTGACCAGTCTTTTAGGACTTGCCTGTCAGGTAGCGCCACGGACGTCTGAAAACTTGATTATATGGGGGTGTTTTCAGGCTTTGTATCATTCACGTTCACATCACACTTATTTGAAAAGTCCTTGTCTTGATCAGCTGCAATTATTCTGGCTAGTAATTGTGTGCACAAAGAAAAATACTCCATCTACGAATCTCCGAAGCAGACGGTTTCGTCAAAGACTTCTTCAAATTGCGGACGAGTTTCACTGCCTCGCCGTCAATGACGACTGCAGATTGTAGTGGTTAGTCCTGCGGCGCAGTTCACTGCTTCCTATGTCCTGAGTAGGACTCGTCGTTTGGACTTGTCAGGACAGGGTACTAGTGTTGAACCCAATCGAGTATGTCTGAAAATGTTCACCACGGGTAAACAAAACTGGCCAGTCAGTGTTGGTTAAAGCTTTTGCATTTTGACAGTGTTCACATGCATTGCAACATGTTTGAAACGTCCGATCAGTGCGCATAACCAGCTCTTGCTGTATATCAGGTAACTTGATTTCAACAAGTAAAGTGTTCTTCAAAATGAACACCAAAATCACACCTCGAAACTTAATTTGGTAGTCCTTGAACAAACGAATTTATCTGGCTGGTGCAGGAAAAACTGTAATTGGCCCTTGTAGCCGCAACAAAATTTATCGATTCGAAAGAATTCAAAAGAACTTTCATAAAGGAAATTACTCACAAGGTTGCTGAAAACTCCTCGACAGCCCACGACTGGTTTCGCTATCCTTGGGGCACATCACGTAGGTACAGTCCCCGAATTTCCGTCAACCTTATGTTCTACTTGAACCCAAATTGGACTGATTGTGACAAATACGCTCATTGGCTGCCAAAGAGTTTTCAGCAGCCTTGTGAGTAGTTTCCCTTAGGAACATATACTGCGATATCTCGAATATCGTACGAGTTGAAACATGAGACGGCCTTCGTGTAGCCCATTTAGTTGAAGAACATCCTAAGCGAGAGATTCACCTGAGTATTCCGTGAAAACCAAATTGCTTTGCAACTGAGTGTATTGATCGCAATTCAAAGAATGGTCTTCCGCTTTTGGATCACAGATTACTGAGTGTGGGCATGATGACAATATATTTTGCATTGGTCAAGGCATATTTCCTAAAAAAGTAGAAAAATAATGCCGTTTTCTAATCATCTTTCAGCCAGGTGTGATCCCGACCCAAGTTCAAATCATTTGAGCTCACTATTCGCCTAAAAAATATATTGAGTTTCCATTCGATTGCTACGTTCATCTCAGGGCTATTCTGTTACTCGACTGTGCTTGTAGTAGTCCAGTGCACTAGTTGGCGGATTGCGCTGGCAGCAGAAAAGAAAGCTGGAACACGGATTTATCGTAATATGTGAGTTATCACAACACAAAACAACAGAAAACAAGCACTCGTACAAGAAACACTTAGCGATCTCATTCAGACTTTCTACACTTCTTGCCACCATCAACCGAGAACTTCGTGCTAACCCTGTCCTCTATTCTGGGCCATCAACTTAGTGGTATCTAGGCGAAATGAAACCGCTGCTTTTGGCAATCTGTTCACTGGATACTCCTACCTCAATTGGTCTGCTGAAGCCAACCTTGAGGATTGAACGGCATATTGTCACCTAGGGCCCAACTTTGGCTTGTCTTCCGCGGATATTAGGTTTCGAAAAATTCCAAACAGAAAAAACAACAACCCAAAATCCACAGCCTTGTACGTGCTTTGCCTGTGAGACAGTCGGTATGTAGTAAAGCTATTCACTACCGTAAAAAGAATACGGGTCAACAGCATTCACACGGCGGTTACCTTGCGGGCACATATCAAAAACATCACCGACAACCTGAGAGATACCCGTGTTTACAGCGACATTGATTAGATTGGATTGGATTTGACAACAGGACCTAATAACTAAAGCCAATATTCCTATGACAACCGTTACTACGTTCACTTCTAATCGAAACTTTTCTGTCTGAGCAACTTTACTCAGACTTTTCAGTGTTACTCAGGTGACATTTTCTGAGGATCAGGATTTTGCCCACCAATTATATTTTGGTCTTTTAGATTGCCAGCTTTTCGGACTTGGTCACCAACAAATCTTCAAAGTCGGTGATGACTACGGGCACTAGGTAAGCGCGCTCTGATTTCCTAGGACTCCAAATTCCAGCCGCAATTACAAAACCTCTGCTTTCAAAGGTCCCAGCGATCTCTAAATGCCTGGCTCAAAGATCCTGTGAGAATCTTCGTAAAGTTAATGGCTTCCGCGACAATTGCCGATGTCTGATATCATATACGCTAAACCCTACCCACTGAATGCCGGGAAAAAACATTCCACTCAGCGAGGAATCCTCTGAAGACCGAAAGTTTCCGTAAGGGATACTCACAACCCCTCTATAATAATGCGAGTCTGAGGCAGTGCTGTCAGCTACAGACGACGCGGAGTCAGTGGTGCATGATCTAGGTATAATCATGACGGGACCATTAACCATTTTCCTGGATGAATGTGGTCCATCGAACCCAGTCATTGGAGTCATTAGCTACATAACTCTGTTTTCACTATTTTAGACACCCGCTGAAGCAGAAACATCCAGGAATAATTGCCCGAGGTTGGCCATCCATTCATGCTTTCCGCTCAACATCCGGTTGATAGTCTCTTGGAGGGATTAGATACCCAGATTTATTACTCAAGTTATGAAAGAGACGGAGTTTTTGGCTTGTCAAACAGAAAACAGACGCAAGATTTGGATCGATTTGACGGTTGTATTTAGTCGTCAGGTTTGGAACCTGCGGAACCTAACGGTGGTGAAAGGAAGAAGGCCTTCGCTGTGTAGTTGTCTTCTAAAGAAACACCAACTTAACAGTTACAGACTATTGAACAACGGAGCAGAACTCTCATATGCATCTCGTTTACAAAACTAAATATCCATCTTCTCCTTGAACGCGTCTTCCTGAACTTTTCTGGATATCCATTGACCGTTACTCAAATGCAAGCAAATGCTACAAAGCGACTCCAAAAACTCCGTAATAGATTTTACTTTCTAAGAGCCACGAAGCGGATTTACGAGAAGCCATACTACTCGCATGCCTCATCAGTAGCATCCACCGTTACAGTGGTATTTCGTTTAGACTCTCAAGCGTTGTTGCGGAAGAGAAGGACGACAATTTTTTCCATTGCTGCGTGGTTCCAACAATCTGTTGCCACTAACTGATGCTCTGGTTAGTTAGCCTCACACCGGTATACGTGCCTCGGTCACGTTGATCACCTTGTTAAACAAGCTCGAATAAATGCTTCAGCACTTTGCAACTGTCCTGATTGTGGAATCACATCAGACGCCTCGCTGTCAATCTGTTCACACCACTCCGCCAAGCTTGAATCTCTCCACAACCAAAACACAGTAACACGTTGCCTGTTAACCGCACAACCGGTGAATTATGCGAATATCATAATCATTTGTTGATTACTGTCTTTTCCAACGCTAAGGGTGGTTTTGTATCATTTCAGTGCACTTTGTTAACTGCCACCAACCTCCCATTTGATTTCTTACCTGTCATCATGTACGTTATGTATACCTGTCTTATGACGTAGATATTGCCTCGACGTGCTTGCCCACTTCAGTTTTTTTCAACCAATAGGTATTAGAATAAAGCTACAATCCTTCAGCTCCCCCGCAGGTCCTTACTGTTTGGTTGGTCATCCTGTGTTGGTAAAACGTACAGAGACGAGACATAAACTGAGGGGATTCCGCACGTTGGTTTCTCTTTTCTACAGTCATTCTATAACAACAGGTTAAATGGCTTTAAAAACGGTGGAATTTCGAAAAAAACACATTCAAACGGCTAAAGATTTTTCCAAAATTGAACAATAATGAAGCAAACTAGGGCCTTTCACTTTTTGGAATGTGGGAAGACATCTTTCTTCACACTTACGAAGTCGCAAAATGAGCCAATTAAGTTGAACTTAGAAAGGGTTCCTTTCTACGGGATTGCTTTAGTTTAATTTTGCCGTAATGAGTAGTATCTTAGTATTTTTCATTGAATTACCGGTCTTTCTAGAATTCGGTGGCTGTATTTCATTGGTGTTCGTCTACTGACCAATCACTGTTTGTTTTCGAAAAAGTTCAGTTCCACGTAAAATTCGAATACATCCCTATCAGGAAGGTCAGATTCCTGAAAGCAACCACTGAATGCCCGAAATCTACTGAGACCCTCAGCTCTGTAGATGTTGACCAGACAGACAACGCCCCCTCAATATACAGCGCCTCACAGCTTTCTATCAAACCCAGACAGCGCGTGTCAGCGCTGCTCAAGGTCAGACAACGCCCCCGCAATATGCAGCGCGTCTCAGCCTGTACCAAGGCCAGACTGCGTGCGTCAGCATTGGACCAAGTTAGACAGTGTCCCACCAATGACTAGCTTGAGTTGTATTCTCGCACTCGCACGTACTCACGCTCTCGCGCTCGCTTGTTCGGAATATAGCTGTTGTGTTCCCTTCTGTGAGTCTTTTTTCCCGGCATTAGGCACTGGAGCGGGTCAGCAATCAGATACAGCAGATTAGCGAATCAGCAGACATAACAATCCCTGAGGGTGAATCACCAGAACCCCACTCACCACACACGTATGACCTGTTATCCAGGATGCCTCCTGTCCGTCACACTAATGAAGTTCAATTTCACACGTGACTCACCACACATTTGCCGCCATTAGAGTGACTCATCTACAGTGAAACAGAAGCTGATGAGAAAAACATCATAAACAAGAGATTCAGCTGGGTTCCAGGTGCGTATTCCCTTAAAACCGAATTGGTATGCAAATGAGCGTATAAGTCGAAGGAAGCTGATGAGGTTCATTTGTATCGATCTACATTCACATAGAATAGAGATGCCCTTCGCGAATTCGCATGTTACCAAGTTCAAGTTTGAACAAGCGGAGAACACATAACATGTGTGTGTCTGTCCTTTCGTTCATGCCACACTCACTAGTCTTTGCATTTCTGAGACTTACCGAGGCTTTCTCCAGTCTACATCTGTTTACCTTCCAGGTGATAAGACGGCGATTTTACCAGCTCGTAAAGAACAGTGATTAGATGACACATGTGACTTAGTTTAGTCGGACCGTTTTGTATCCGAATGCAGGTAGATTGGTGATCAGTTTTCAGGAGGATAAGCGAATAAACGCGAATGTGTACCGTGAAACCCATCATTAAACAACCTCTGGGTTTAAGACGCACTAAACTCAGGGAGAATACCAATCTCTGATGGATGGTGCGTTGCTGGAACAAACAAAGAACATTCTGCATTTTTCATGAGTTTTAGGTACTCTTCAGCAGGTAACACGTTCTCGCTGGGCTTCCGGATCAATCAGTTACTACAAATCGTTATTTGATCCACGGTATCAGCAAACAAGTGAATGAAGCCAACCTGCTAAGGAGCTAATGCAGTGCGGTATTTCACGGAGAACCGGGACTCTTCGTCCTCCAGCATCAGTAAATGCGTTCTGTGTGTGGATGAGTATCTGTGAATTTCACACGGAGTTCATTGGAGTGCTTCACATAGATTATTTTCGTTTTACTCCGGATAAATGAGGAAACACGAGATCTGAAATGTGTGCGTAAAGTTGCATCATAGTCATTCGCTGTCCTACGCATGGTAACATAATAGTTGGGTTATTGGTTTGGATCGATTTATTTGTTACACTCAGTACCCGTCATCCTGTCTGAGGCCGAATACCACACAGAATAAAAGTGAGGCAAAAATAGGACACACAATTTTGCTTGGAACATGAGAAACGTACGATGAGCTTGAAATAAAAATCGTCCAGCTGTAGCACCCTTTCGGTGCCTAACTGCCATGCCACCCGAAGGTTGCACGAGGGCTGGGATACTGCCAGGTTGATCAATCCTAGACAGGGGAAGTCGAGAGGCGGAGGTCGGGTTCGAACCACGGACCTTTTGGTCAGTAAATTCGCACTCTAACCGCTTGGGCCATCTCGCCCCCTTGAAACAGTATGAAGACGAAACAGCATTTCTTGAACAAATCAAAGAAACGCGACTTGAGGAAGCGGGAATGGCCAAAGTGCTTTGTAACTGTCGACAGCATTAGGCTGTGTAAAGTAATGCCCAGGATAATAGTTGCGGTGCAAGCATGCCAGTAAACAGAACGTCACTCTACATAGATAACGACTGAAACTGCTCCAAGCCTCTCCATCAAACAAAAACACAAAGAGGTTATATACCTCTTTCTTAACCAAGCGAATCAGATTACAGAAAAAAACGGATTAACTTGGAACACAAGAGTGCAAAACCTTTAAAGTACATAAACCCTGTAAACTCCTGTGTTAAAGACACCTTGGCTTTCTTTGTAAGATCCTCTTACTGGGTAGTCTGAATACCTAGGCGATGGTGTCCGATTAATTACAGAATATTGTATAACTGCAATCATAATGTCACGCCTCCTCTGCAAAGTCCTGAAGTTCTGTGGACAATTTACGAAATGACGTGTCTACCTTGAGAAGCAGTATATATGAGATGTGTTCATTTGTCGTGACAATGGACTTGATTTTACTTTAATAGGCGCGTCAATCATACTTGGCTTCACAGTTGGTCAAGCCAAGGTCCTACAGTACCTCAGAAAGAACCGCTCGTAAAACATTCTTATGACGGAATATACAGTGATTTTCCAGTATGGAACACCGTAAGATCTGGTCGCAGGTTCCTGTTCAAAAGGCGTCAACCGAATGGCTAATCGATCAATCAGTTAATTTTTGGAGAACTCCGCTGCTTTTATTACTATCCATAATGTGGACGATAATTCTGACTAGCTTAATGCCACTCCCCCTCTCTTCAGGGTGAAAAATCTAGGCCTAGTCCCGGAATTTTTTCGGGTTTATTCCCTAACTTGAACACCAAATTGTATGCGTTTTGCGATAAACACTAATATACAGCAGACCCAGCTGAGTTTCCCCCTTTATCTCTTGTTTTCAAATTGCTATCCACCTTAGTGTACTGCGAAAGGACCGCTTCAAGTTTTATTTGGGACCAACAAAATTCAAGGAACAAAGACCACTACCCGACACAAACCGGGAACGGACCCAAGCAGTCATTTGACCAACCAATGGAATACGAGATATACGGACAACAACGAAGCGCAAATCATGATCGGATCAATAATATTACAAGAAAGGTACACACCAATTAGCCAATCACGTGAGAGGATATTAGATACCCTTCAAAAACTGTATAAATGTTGCTAGACACGAAGGACGCACGCACTCAACTGCGCACTGACAATGTCTCTTCGACTGTGGACGGAACGTTCGCAAACCAATTGCCAAGCTCGGCGAACAGATCAACGACCATCTGATCAACCATCATTTGGGATATATTCAAGATACTGAACTATTTCCTAATTCGACTCATACAATTGATGAGGTTTAATTAGGTGTTTCACCATTCATGAGTCTCCTGTCAACAATCACAACTCAATTTGGAAAAAAATTCTATCCTTTATACTTCTCTGTTCGTATGGTTCCATTTGAAAACAGGGGACACCACAAAGGAACCGCCTGCCTTGTTTTTCACTTGATACAGGCACGGTGTAACTCTTACATAGTCTTAAAGATAGACTGCTGTTAATAGTCAGCCACTAACTCATTTGTTTAACTGGATTTATCCTCATATGAAGGGGGCCATGATAACGTGGTCAATTAAATCCCTTGATAAATCAATACTGGTAAGTCGGTCAGTTGTCGTGTCCAGCGAGTCAGCTTCACCTAGGAATCAAGCGCACCGGGGATCTGTGAGGTCGGGGCTCCAAACTGAACGGGACTGGTTTGAAATGTTGAGGTTTCTGACACAGTTTCATGCCTGTGTTCTCGCAGTGACCAGTCTGTATTCGCAATGAAGTTAACGTCTGCTTGGTAGAAGTTACTAGCCGTTTACTAGCTGGAAAATAAACAAACATCACTCGATTGGTCTGAACCTTTGTGGGACAGACTACAAAATCGTAGATAGACTAAATCATCCTGCAATAACCGGTGCATTTCAGGAAAGTGAAACCTGAGCCGTACACTATCCACAGATATACATTTAGGAATTTTCGGTGGTTTTATTCTTTTTTCAAGCTTGCGATGGTCGCCAAGAGTGTTACACCCGTTTGGCAATGCCCCATGAAGTTTTTTCGACTCTTTCTCAACCCGCCGTCCCCTGCCCTATGAGGAACAAATTGTACATCCTTACTGGGAATCACCAGCAGTGCGAACCTCACGATACTCCGAGGAGTCTCGACAATGCTACCATCGGCCAGTCGTTTAGGCACTTAATCGTTCAACCACCAGCAGCTAATCACCAGTGTGATTAGCTCGCACTTAGGCAAGGTATAACGCCGCACATCCTTCAATCACAGCATCCACATCATGTGGTTACTGATGTTGACTGCCAGTGATAACGTCCAAGTACGTCCAAGTCTTGCATCCGGATTCCTGGTTTTACAACTGGGAATTCATAGAGTGAATGAGTTTACAACAGCTTGTAAGGCTCAAGCCTCATGAAACCTTCACGAATCACTGCATTTTCCTGTAGTACTTACGACAATTTTAGTAGTCAAACTCGTCCGAAACAATCTTCAGAAATAACCGGAGGATTCGCGCTTCACTTTTGAATGCCCGACTTATCCTAACGAAACGAGTTCATTTGAGTTCCTTTTCCTGGTTTTGGCATTTTGCGAGGCTATACTCTGTGGCCAAGACTGTATTCTTCAGAGCAGCAAATTGAGAGAGCGGTGACACTCCCTGATTTGTACAATTTCGCATGATAAAAGCATCAATTGTGAAAACCTACCTTTTTGTCGAGGAGCTTTTCTCATTCTGTGCACCTTTATAAACAGTTCAACCAATCGTTTAGTTTTTTGCGGGGGCAATAGGCACTTGTGGACCGTCCATGGTCGCCAAATGCACATAATTCACCCGGCTACGAGATGAGGCTCCGAACGCAACTTTGAATCATTCTGCGTGCATCCATTTTTCAAGTCTTCATCGTTTTTTATGGAAAAAAGGCGTTAAATTCGCACCATGATGGCCCAATATAAGCACACGATATTATTTTTGTGAACAGCACAGCAACACAGTGTTATCGAACGAGGATTTTACTTCCGAATCAATGATTTTTCGGAGGACTGATCAGATAAATGACCGATCGTCGCAATGCGGCGTTTCCATAACACAATCGGCACAGTCCGTTGTGATTTCAGGTATCCGCTATGTAGACAAACACATCGACTGCACTTTGCACCCCCAAAACAGTAGACCTAGAAGTGAAGCCAACAGCTTCACAACAGGATGTCACGTTTTCTACCTTCGAACACTCGTAGGTCGAAGCTCAGGCCTTCACCTTGTCAGTCTTCTTAGGCTGAAGCACCGACCGGATGTTCGGCAACACACCACCCTGGGCGATTGTCACACCTCCCAAAAGCTTGTTAACCTTATCGTCGTTGCGGATGGCCAGTTGCAAGTGACGGGGAGCATTGCCACGGGCAGCATTACCAGCCAACTCTAGAACCTCAGCAGCGAGGTATTCCAGAACTGCGGCCAAGTACACTGGGGCACCAGCACCAACGCTCTCGGCATAGTTACCCTTGCGCAGCAGACAATGCACACGGTCAACGGGCCAAGTACACAGATTACTAGTGTTCTGAGATTCGAAAACTCAGTCTACAGTTGCAGCCCGAAAAAAAAACAATAAAACACTCCCAATTTCAACTATTACAATGTCTTCATTAGAAATAATTTAATGGAAAAAATTCAGCAGATGAGAGCACTCATTGTTTAAATGGGTTATGGTACAAAATGCCTTGTGGGCTGGTGCATCCTGTTTGAGCAGCATTGTTCGGGTTGATTTTTTGACGGGGTGCAGTTCAGTTCATCTGTGTGTGGAACAAAACAATCATGAGATGGGATGTTGGAAAAATTATTACGTTTATGTGTTTGAGGACAGTCCAAACAAAAAAACGCATGCGGTACTAATGAGAGACAGATATTTCATACAGGCACAGCTGTACAGCGGACTTGGGATTTTCAGCATGAATCATCTTCACTTACAGGACTAAATTTCTATCGTGATTTCCTGTTACCATTATCACACGATAATTCATCTGTTGAGAATGGAAAATAGCTCACAAGTGGCGTGATCTTTCTATCCAAAAAGTGGTCACCCAAAAAATCAATCAGTTCGAGGTCAAGTTACGTGAATCGTGTGACTGAAGGATGAATATTGTTATGTCCCGTCCAAATGTGTGCTAATTGCGCAGCTAATCAACACCCGTGGATAAATGGTGCAAAGCCCAGCTACAGAGATGAAGACCTCCGATTCATTTTGCGCCTCTGATTGTTTCCAAAAGAAGGTGAATCAGTTGTGCGGTACGTCTAGGTTTTCCAGCACATGCCGGCTATCATTGAAGGAAACCCTAGTTACAAAACTTCAACGACAGTGGGTCAAATCCCCAGGCAAGACAATACAAACAACGAATGCGGATAGTTTTTTCGGTTTGATGTTAAGTGATTAGGCATGTCCGCCACGAAGAGAAGCGAACCTTACCGTGCTGTGACAATTCGTGAGACCCATCCAGCCATACTTGCAGAGTGTCTCATTCCATGTCAGTTAATGCTTAGAGGTCAGACCAACACAATCTCCTGGCCCTCCCAGTTGAGGACTGAAATAAGTATGGCGACTTGCTCCGTAAAAATTGATATGCACTTGCATTTTCCGCCAAACAGCGCTGCCTTGAAGTTAGGCTTTTGAGCCAAAGTCTTGGGTTAAGGACTCTAATCGTCCTCTCGTCTAGGTTTGGGCGACTCAACTGTATCCCAGCCAATGAATGTCACACATCCGAATAATCTCACGCCACGTCGGTACGGCAGCAGAGCATCCGTATTAAGCTGATGTTATGCTGCGGATGATGATGACCATGACGATGATGATGATGAACTAGTTAGGTTCTCGAAAAATACAATAATTTGCAAACCAAGTTGGTTTTGCGAGAGACTCACCTGGAACACAGCTGAATTTCCCGTTTTTGATGTTTCCAGGCAAAACCAAATTGATTTGCAAATTAGTGTATTTCTCGAAAACAGTCCAATTTGGGTTCAAGTAGAACTCGAAGACTGCGCCTACCTGATGAGCCCGAAGTGGAAGGGCGAAACCGGTCGTGGGCTGTCGAAGAGTTTTCAGCAACCTTATGAGTAGTGCATTACGTATAGTTATGTTCTGTTTTGACGGCCGTTTCATGACCACCTAATTATTTTCTGTGGGAGACCACTGACTGAAGTATTTTTTAGATTCAACCAATTGGATTGTTTTCGAACGTTTGTCCCACCCACTACCTCAAAACGGGACTAAACCCTTCGCTCAAGAACACAATCGATGCAATCAATCATTCGTACAAACGCGCACACAAAACCATAGTTTAAAACAAATATGGGCATAAGTTTAGTACGAATGACCACTTAAAAACCGATGGTCGTTGTTCGGGCCCAGTCGTTTCAAAACAAGAACACTTCAACGCAAAGCGATTTCAGTAAGGGGTCAAATTTTCAAAAGACTACTAGAGACCAGTCATCCGCCACGAAGGGTAAAGATGAACGTGGCGAATTGACAGCTTAAAAGTCCAGGTACATCGTGATTTCCATAGAAACAACTTTCCCATAAATCAGTTCATTCCATCCCACATGGTCTACATGTAGGTCAAATTGAGGGCGTTCGCATCTACTTCGGTCAATCTCAGGCCTTTCTATTTCCCCGTGTTTTCATTTTGCCACAACATTAGTATTGAAAACTTAGGTGCGGTCAATAACGGAACCAATATCTGAATTCAGCTTTCTTCTTCATAAAGGAAACTACTCATAAGGTTGCTGAAAATTCTTCGACAGTCCACGACCGGTTTCGCCCTTCTTGGGGCTCATCAGACAGGCCTAGTTCCCGAGTTTCCGTCAACCTTGTGTTCTACTTGAACCCAAATTGGACTGATTTCGATAAATACACTCATTTGCAAATCAATTTGGTTTTCAAGTAGAACATAAGGTTGACGGAACTCTCGCTTATGACATTCTTCAGCTGAATGTGCTGCACACAGGCCGCCTCATGTTTCAGCTGGTACGATATTCGAAAAATCGCAGTATATTTTAATAAAGGAAACTACTCATAAGGTCGTTGGAAACTCTTCGACAGCCCACGACCGGTTTCGCGCTTCTCATCAGGTAGGCCCAGTCGCCGAGGTTCCGTCAACCTTATGTTCTACTTGAAAACCAAATTGATTTGCAAATGAGTGTATATGTCGTAATCAGCTTTCTTCTTGTTTACAAGGTAGTCTCCAAAACTTTTTCGTCCTTTCAATCTTGAACAGGATGCCGAAACTTCTGAGTGACCGCAGACAACGCTGATGTGGATGTACGGCTCTGAAGGCATTGGTGCTAACCATCCGTATGGGTCTATAACCTGGTGAAATATGCATCACGCCGTATAAGACCTACCTTCCTAATACGTACCAAGTGTTGAGCCGTTCCAGGGGGGAAAATGACGGCGGAGCAGCGTCAATGATAGAGGATTAAGTTCACAAGATTCTGGGGGGGGGGTAATTGGTAGAACGGAAACGCCGTCCAGACAGTCAGTATACCCAAAACACGGGAGTTAACCTCTGTGGGTCTTCTTCGAGGAAGAAGCAAGGTGGCGGTGGAATCGACCAGATACTGCACAGCCATGTGGCTGTTAGAATCACTTCTGATGATATATTCCAGACAACCGTCTTTCTTTTGGCAAAAAGAGTTATTTGGCAAAAGGTTTTGTGTGCCTGAAGGCCGTTTTTGGCGTTTTAATACAAATCCGTGGCTTCTAACAGAATTAGGGTGTTGTAAGTATTGGAAGTCAATCGACTACTCGTTTTAGTCTAACTGAGATCATCAGTTTGATGCAACTAGTCCAAGGTCTTTCACAAGGATTGTGAAACATGGCTTATCAATCGAAGTTACTAAAAATTTCATCAAAGTACTGAGCCTAGAAATCACTCTGCTTTCTCCAAACACCAGTAAAGAGCAGTTTTGCAGACACAGGGATCATAACGGTTGGAGTCCGTCATTGAGAGGCCGCATAGTTCACCTATTTCTAGGTCCATTGTGTTATGGTCCACATGGTTATGATTACGCTGTCGCTTGGTTAGTACGCCCCTTCGTCCACGTGACCAAGACGGATACACACTGCACAAAGTCAATTCAAGTTTCCAATCAGTACATTAGAAGACGGTTTTTGTTGACGAATGCATGACCAGTGGGCTAAAATGAGCGGCGATCCCCAACATTGAGAAGCAGTATACTCTCAGACAACTCCTTTTCAAACGGACACTTTGCAGGTAGACCGCGTTATGACTGGCTCGCTGCAGCCGGTCGCATTTGCAATTTCAGTCAACAACTAAAACGGTCAGTGATGAAAAAACAGCTGAGGGACACTTCGATGTTTGCCGCAGTTTATCATAACCATATACATTCAAATGGAGTTGGAAAATTTTGACGGTTTGCTTGGACCTGTTGATGTATAAAACGGGTTCTTATAGTGGATGGTGAATACATTACCCTACTGGATCACATAAAGGTTTAAGCGAATCTATTTA
Organism: Clonorchis sinensis; assembly: GCA_003604175.2. Taxonomy (NCBI): domain Eukaryota; kingdom Metazoa; phylum Platyhelminthes; class Trematoda; order Opisthorchiida; family Opisthorchiidae; genus Clonorchis; species Clonorchis sinensis. The sequence goes on along the minus strand of CM030375.1, from coordinate 10,295,603 downwards.
GCACTCTTCTCTAAGGCGGCAGTGACGCCAGAAAAATGGAGCTGTTTGAAGTTCGAGGGACTAGGGGTGGCTAGGGTTATGTGGAGCCAATAACTGGTTGTCTCGATACAATATCTACCTGTTGCTTGTGAGCGATGTTCAATATAGTATCGAATGAGACCGATGAAAATTTTTATGGAAAACTGCACCTGCCATTTGTATTACATTCTTGCTGGTGAGGTGGGGGGATTTGGAAAGTTTTCAATCGCGATTTCGTCCTGCAAGTAAAGTTAATCTATACTGAAAAGCCCGGAAGCACTTTACGGCTGTTTCATGCTCACCGAGCAGCAGCAGCAGCGCGCGTCCCAAGAAAGCCTTGGGGATTTCCCCCCGGGCTAGCAATTTGGCCGCTTACCCGTTCAGCCACGAGATGTGTGAGTCACTAACACTCGGGTGTCACACAGCCCCACTCATTCCTTATGCTTACGTTTTAGGTCACATGATAAAGTCAAGGACACCGATGACGAAAAGCTCCCTTAAGAATCACCTGCAGGACGCGTGTCACGAATTCCCAGCGTACTCCGAACACAGTTAGCAATGATTCAAAGCGCAAATAAGTTAATCTATGGATGGCCAAAACCTAAAGTAACCCGCAAGTGGACGGTATATAGCGCCGCCATCCTACCTCACATAATGTACCTCACGTGACCTGATTTTCAGGCCTTTGTAGCATAGCTTCTCGGACTCAGACAGTTTGCACACAATGAAGAGCTTTTGTACTTTCTACAAGAAACTGGAATCCACTGGAATCCACTTAAATACCATAAATTTGGCTCTTTCTAGTGGCGGCTTCAATATTTAGTTAAAGTCCGATGGAGTGCGCACAGTACGTGCATCCTCCACTTTGTGAGATGACCTGTTGTGAAACAGTAAATCTCCGTGTTGTGTATGATGTCTGGTGAGCGAGTGATTAGAGATATAACGTCCTGAAGAAGTTAGTCCTGAAATCCTTGGTTTTCTGCAAAATGAGGAACAAGTGGGCCGAATTGTAGACGTACCGCAACGTCGAAAAGGTGACAACCTTGGAGTTGAAGTTAGCCGATTTGTGATCCGGCATTCTAGCAAATAGCCATCCAGAGAAATTCAGTCTGTAAATATTTCGTGTGTGCACTAGCTCTGGGAATCCATTTGCTTCAACGAACGTATTTCTGAGGTTCACTTCACGAATTCTTCTTGAATTGAAGGCTAGCCACACAGGATTGTTCACAATCGACAATAATGTCACATTTGTATCCCAAAAGGGAACACCCAGTCAGACAACTAGTGATAAAAAACATCTGAAACATACGTCACTCTAAAAGATTTTAAGAAAGCATCAAGTTTTCCAACAAAATTTATGAAACAGCTAATATCTCGAGAACACATATTTCTTTTTGCCTCAGTGTAGTTGGTAGATCCGGAAAAATAAAGCTTCAGACAAAGCTCGAAATATTTACAGCTCGATCAGGATACGGTCCAGCAGTTGCTAATTTTTAAATGGAACTCACCGGTGTATTGACGTCGCTACCACTGTGTTGATATCGATCAGTTCTTCAGAGGGACTTCTGGAACGTACACATCAGCAACCTGTTGTGGATGAGAACAGAGGAGCCAAACGCACTGAGGCTGGATTTAGAGAGCCGGTCTTTAGTGCACCATTTCTATCGAGACGCTAATCGGAAAACTTCTGAGCATGGAATTGATATCCGACGAACTTTATCCAGAAAAGTACTTTATTGTGTATGCATCATTTCTACGTGTATGCTTTATCGTTAACTAGTCCGGATGGAAGAAAGCTCTGAGCTCAAACGGTCATGTGACTGACTTGACTCAAAATCACTTTGCTTGCGAATGTAACGCATTACTTGCAGAGACCTCGAGTATTTACAGTGCCATAGCAGGAACGCCTCCCTTTTGATTTACCGGGAACTATTGAACATATGGAGTAGAAAATGAACAACAAAATATCACATTTAGAACAGAAAAACTGTTTGTGATCGTTATATTTAGAACATGGTTCGAGACCAGGCATCAACGGAACAGTCGCTGACTTGTAATAGATTTGGTGATGGTTCTTTTGAAACCGATAGCTGTCTAGCAACATAAGGCGGCTCTTTCATTTTTATGTGCAAATTGATTAGCCCAGAAGCGTATCAAACACCAACCCACCGACATGTTCCAGTTTGCAGTCGTTTTTACGAAAGAAAGCTAAAAAACGGAGCTTCATGAACCATCCAGGTTGTTCACGTCCGATCGTTTGCTGGAGAACTACATGACGTGCACAAACACATGATATGGAACTCATTTCCTAACGCTGGTACTCCAACAGGAGCCCGAATTTCTTGTTACCTACGAGCTATGAGACAGATTCAAGCAAATTAATCCCAACAGCGCTAATTCTAGCGAACATTACAGCGACCAGCCCTAGTAAATCTAAGATCTTGTGCCTTAGTCACTGAAACTTCATGATATTTGCCTGCAAAGTTCGGATGGGAAAATGGGTTATAGATACACTTTTAAAATACACTGTTACGCTGACGCTTCGGTCTGTGCGATTAGATTTCTTCCACCTTCTTATAAGATGTTAAATTGCTCGTCGGCATTTGGTTTCCCGAGCACAAACATTCCACCTGTTGTAACTTTTGCACAATCAGTGATTAGGTTCCTTTCAGTAATTCTGTTGAGAAAGTCCAGGTACGACTTCCTCTGGCCTGTTGGTGATGACGCTGCCCAACTGTTATTTGAGTTTGTGCCAAAACCGCTGAAACGATCGAGACATTATTCAAAGCCCTCTTCTGGTGGGGCAAATTAGCAAAGGCATTCATGACTGGGTTGTTGACCGGAGTCTGCCACGGGCACATCTGTGGGAGCTTTCTAGCATCGAACTGATCAGGCTTTTTTCTCCAGATCTTTGTTATGAAATGTTTCAATCGTTTGAACAACACAGACTCTGTGGATGTGTAGTTTTGCCGTATAATGCAGAAAATCAGTAAGTGCCGCGCGGTCCTGTGTGTCACTTCGCGCAAGTGTATAGAGTAATCCTGGGTGAGGAATTCGGAAGTATTAATCCGTTCGAAGTGTTTGGGTTAGCGCACAAAAGCCTCTGCTTGGCACGGTTCAATACATCTCAAAGGAAGTCACTCACTTATCTATGCTATGCCTTGTAAACCCTAAGAGACACAGATATCAGGCCGATAGCAAGGTAACTACAAGAATAAATGAAATCTAGATACTTCCATCGAAAATGTAGAGGTAACTTCATTTTTCACACGTTTACACCCCCAAAACTTTTGTGCCACATGGGTGCCTTCATTTAGACTGCGTAAGAGAGATTGGGGAACAAAAAGCATAGTTGTTTCAGTTGAGATTCCACACATGGTCAGAAGGACGTACACGACTCTCCAGTTCCCGCTTTCGAGCCTCCATGTAGGCTATGTGTGCCCGCACTCGACAGATAACATTGATCAGACAAACGGCCGTCACTCCGATTGGAATACTCAGAGCGATACACACCATAGCTGTCACTGCTAGCCAACTGGAATGAAAGAAGTAAGACAGTTATTTTTTCAAAAAAATGTGTGATCGTCTCTTGCAAAGGTCAAGTCACAACTTGGCTATTGATTAGTGATGATCAAGTTATTTAGACGACTGGGAAAGAGGATATTTAATCAAATTGGTGATGCGCTTTGCACACACAGTTGGCTGTTTCCGGTAGCAAAAGCAGTGTACCTTACCAAGGAATTCGGTATCGGAAAACGTGAGTTCATCGTCCTCACTGGAGAAAAATAACTCCTCTCTTTGAACCGCGCGAGCATTTTATACAATCGTCCCCGTGTGCGAATGTCAAAATATCAGAACGTAGTGCAGTTACTCTAAAATTTCGTTTTCGTTCATGCGAGAAGTAAGGAATCATAAACATGGAGTATTTAGGGTCAGAAAATTGCGAGCCCCTTTTACGTCCGAAACCGGCGATTATAATGAAAAGGCAACATTTACAAGAAGAACACTAACTCCTATTGTTGATGTCTGTAGTAACACGTTTGAGTAGATTTATCCTTCAATTATTATTGGTCATTATGAATCTTTCCCTTTGTCATTGGGGGGCACAAGTTGTGGAGCATCTCTCCGGGAAACACCAGTGAGATTTAGTAGTCATGGTGATGGGCTGAGAATTCAGTGCTAAAAATATTTTGGAACGTCATTCGTAATGCACTACTCATAAGGTTGCTGAAAATTCTTCGACAGCCCATCATCGGTTTCGCCCTGCTTGGGGCTCATCAGGTAGGCGCAGTCCCCGAGGTTCCGTCAACCTCATGTTCTACTTGAAGCCAAATTGGACTGTTTTCGAGAAATACACTCATTTGCATATCAATTTGGTTTTTGCGAGAGACTCACCTGGAACCCAGCTGAATCTCCCGCTTGTGATGTTTCGCGATATCTCGAATATTGTAGCAAGTGGAACATAAGGTGGCCTTGTGCAGCACATCCAGCCGCCTGGAAACATCACAAACGGGAGATTCAGCTGTGTTCCAGGTGAGTCTCTCGCAAAAACCAAATTGATTTGCAAATGATTGTTTTTATAGAATGTCATCCATTTAGGTAGAATGAATGCATGAATGCATGAATGCATCACCATCATGAACGATCCTGCCTGCAACCACTGAGAGGGACACGTGAAACGAGCTCAGACCCGTTTTTTGTTCAATGTGCGAAGAAATACCTTACTCTAGACCTTCCATCAAGCAAATCCGCCATCTCCTCAAGCCTTGTGCGGCAAGAGCGTGATTTTTCGGTCGAATATCTATAACCACTACCAAACAGTTAATTGAAGGATTCCAGTTGGCCCGACGTCCCCTCTCTAAAATAGTTTATCAACTTCCGTGCAGAGATCCGTCGTAGACAAATTTGGCACAATAGCGCAATATACACCATCTTTCCGTAGGACAAATCCTCCCACACATCAATAATACATCATAGAAGCCTTAGTTTCCCTTACAAGTAGCTGCTTTAGGCTAAGAACAATTTTAGCTTGGTTCACTTGTTTCTGAGAACTCAACTTGCAAACTCTACACAGTATACGTCGTATAATCTGTGCCGTCCATATTCCAGGCCGGCCATCCACCTACGGCATCAATTTACACGAATAACGGGTAAACATCCGACTTTCACTGTCCAACGGATACCGTTATCGAGAGGAGCCTACAATGGGTAAATTGAAGCACACTGATGTGTCTTCACAGAATTAGTCACACATAAATACACCCACGCACCCATGTGCTGTATGGATATCACATGTTTTATTAGCGCTTGGACATTTCAGACAGCTAAAGTGTTGGATTGAATAGCCCAATGACACATAGCAAAGGTGACGACGGGCCGGATTGCAAATGCTTCAGTGTTCTGTCTTTTTTTCATTTTTGCCTTAGCTGTGCCGTACTCTTTCTCCTGCGTGTTCAACAAAGTGTTTTATGAAGTTTCACGTGAGCAGAGCTCACGGAGCACTGCATACGTAAACACAAACGCGTGAGTCAGTATGTCTAGTCTGTCAGTCCACTCATTTCGATTATGACTCACTCCGAAATCCCGCTATTAATCAATCTTATTTTATCGATCGTAGCCTGTCATACACATGTTTGGCTGCTGAGAGCGTGCAATAAACCCCAGAGTAGAAAACTGGTTCTTTGGAAGTGAGATCTTAGAAACCAGAAACCAGAAACACTGAGGAATAAGATCGATCAATACGACTTTTTTAAACAGGTGGCGCACTTTCCGACTTCTCGATTAGGTATTCGTCAAACAATGTGTTCTAACTGTGAGCATGCGCGAGTTTCAATCATCACTCATTATCATTTAACCTCATATTATTCTATTAACGGGAGATCAGGTGTCATTCACTAAATTTGATAATGCGGATGTAGATTTGTTCTAATTCGTTGAAAAAAAGGGGCTTTTTGAAAAGAGGTAGTAATTAAACAGACAGATAATAATGTCAGTAGTATTGCGCCTACTGGTGCTACATAAATCGGGTAGGGCGAGATGGCTCAGGGCGAATTTACTGACCGGAAGGTTCGTGGTTCGAACCCGACCTCTGCCTCTGGACTTCCCTTGTGTAGGCTTGGGCAACCTGGCAGTATCCCAGCCCTCGTGGTTCCTTCGGGTGGCATGGAAGCTAGGCACCGAAAGGGTGTTACAGCTAAATGGTATATATATATATATATATGAATCGGCCGTACACGCCTGCTCAGGGGGCACAGCTTCCATGGTGCATATAAGCAAGCGTGGCAGTTTGTCGGCAGCGTACAACCAAAGTTCTGTTGTTTTGGAACGTAGGGCGCTCATTAATGCTATTTAAAAGAGGAACTAGCAGGAATGTCGTTGGAAATTATCAAAAAGGCTAAGCTATAAAGCCGTGACCAGAATCTAGTGGAAATCAGGTTTAGGAAAGGAGTGGCTTGCGCTACTGACTTGGTCAAACAATTCTAGTTTACATTTCAAACATTTGCAAATAGCGAGTGAGTCTACAGTATATGTCATCGTTAATGTACCGTTGGCCAGTAGTTTCTTGCGCAACAATCTTTAAAAAAATGCTCCTTCTAGAGCGAATGCGCTACTTCGTCCGTCCATTAGGATAAACAGAGGCGAACGTTTAATATTCAAGTATCTGTAGTACCAAATTTCGAAACTGGATGGAAGGCAATACAAACTAAAGCAAGTCAAATGCACATTCCGTAAAAAATATGACCTTCCCCATATAATGATAATTTCAAGACAAAAATCAATCCGCGTCCACCAAGGACAGTTTTTATGGAGAATTAAGGATTTCAAATCATACAACGCCCTGAGATTAAAACGTACACGCAAGTGTCACAGGACACCAGAAAAAAGAGGCGTAGTGAGGACATGTCATTAACCTAGGCAGTTGGAAATCGGAAGGTCAACTAAGGCCATTGTTTATTACGCCGAAACCTCGTTCTAGTATTTACTGGGTCAGTCAGAGAGATCGACCAAGGCATGGTTTTCTTCCACACCAGAATAAGGGATAGCGGAGCTGTGGAATTTTGGAATAAACGATCGCGATCTTGAATGACTATGAATGCCTTGGAGAATGCACAATCTAGGGCAAGGGGGGATTGGGTGTAGTTCCGCTGGTCGGCAAAAGGCGCCGAACAGGCGGACATAGTCAAAACCTGCTCCCCTAAAACGTGAACTTTGAATCATCATGAGGAGTTTTCGTGGATCGCCATGTGTGTTGGAATCGAGTTTTTCTAGGGCCATTAGCTTAAACTGTGGTAATCGGAGCGAAAAGAGACATTCGATATGTTTTCTTAGTGTCGGTGTACTCATAGGTGGGGTTTACCAGATCAATTTTAAGATATTTGGGATGCATGAATGCAGAGTTCACCTTCATGAAGCTCTCCATACAAGCGCTGGATCGATGTTTTATGTTAAATGAAATTCTGCACCGGCCACAACCGTGGTGGATTTAGAAATCATAAGAACGTTTGTGCGAATGGTAGCCAAACCCCTCCCCTCTTATACAGAAGACAGTACTCAACTCCAAATTCTATTCATTTTCACTATTCACTATTCGCAATTCATTTTCACTATTCATTTTCATTACTAAAATAATCAATATACGATGGAAGACAGGCCGGTTGTATCAGTCCGTCAACTATGTGAGGTCTCTGCCAAAGAAATGGGGCGAAAAACTTACTAGTACTCATCCTTGTAATAAAGTGAGTGCCAATAAGCCAGTTTCAAACATATTCCCGCAACAATGAGTATAATGGCGATTGAGCTGGTGATGACTGCAGCAACCAATGTTTGGCGTACAGAAGGCTTTTGTTGTTTTGGTTTCTGATAGATTGACGGATCCAGTACGGTGAAGTTAGACTTTTCCTTCTTCATTCTTTGCTGGAGATTGTTGCCGTATTCTGCTCATCGGTTAATCCAACTGATTTTCATGCCTGTTTCCGGTTTAGTGGTTGCTAATAGGAACTGTCATGTTGACAAAATGTCGGATGGTGATTGGTCCACGGACGAATGTGTCGTAGCTGCGCAAGGCGTATGCAGCCAATCAGCGAGCAGATCGACAGACTTCGCTTTAACTGATGTCAGAGGCCGTGACTGGTTGTACGTGCAGTTATAGAGGACTTGACCAAAATTCGCGAAATGCACTTACTTTCACACCAGCTTGTCTTTAACGGGAGACTCGATTAAATCCCAGCTGCGCAAAGCCGTCTGTGTTTCAGTTGGTACGATATCTCAGCATATTTCCTTGGGGGTTGACGGAAACTAGAGCACAGCGCTGAGCTGATGAGCTTCAAGAAGGGCAAAAGCGGCCGTGGGCTGTCGAAGACTTTTCGGTGACTTTATGATGGGTTTTCCTTCCAGAGATCACCAGAATTCACAAAGCCTAATTTTGTTTTTACAGGCTACCCATGTGTTATGGGTAGAATTAACCAGTTAACGACTAATAGAAACGGGTTTTTACGTTCGGTGAGCAGCGGTCATCATTTTTAAGCATTCTGACCACAGAAAAAACTGCACCGAATATTGAAAGCATCACATAAACCTCAGCGCCGAAGGACTTGGTTGCACTAGGTTGGTTGGCTGACAACAATTTGCCCGTTAAGTGTGGTTAGACACCTACACCTATTTATGTATTCAAAAGCAGGTTGAGCCAATCGAGTTGAATCAGTGTAAACACACAGACACTCGTTGGGAACTGGGCATAGCTCCACGTGAAGCCCAGAGTTGTCAGCGTCAGCTCCTTTGTCTCAGTATATTACCTCATCTTCCCCACAAAACACGGTATGGTCATACCCCACAGGGGGTGCACGTGAGGTACCGTTTCCATTTTAACAGATAGACGACTGGTGTGTGAGTAGAGGCCTACATTCCCCGTTCGAGTTTGAAAGGAATATTACCTCACACAAGTTGTTACGAATGACAAACTACTGTAACTTTAGTTTTCCGCCGGTTGGATTCTGTTTACGCAGATAGATTCGCGACTGATGCTGTTCCGTAACTAATTTCTGCTGGGAGACACGTCATGGGTGGTTAACGAAGGAACTCGCTGTGTCGCTGAGTGTCGAGAGAACTTGAATACCGAAATGCGCCACAACTTCATGTGTGGCCGCTCGCCAAGCGCCGTTGCCCAGAGCAACATCCCCCATAGTATGAAAACAAAAGTGGTGGTTCTTAAACTCACCTGACTGGGTACCACAGTTTCGGCCTTCTAGGACCTCTCAGATCAGTCGCCAACTGTTCATTTAGCCATTGCCTTGGAGTGGGATCCAACATCACGCATTTGATACGTCCTAACCAGCACAGCTCGTTGTGGGTTGATACGATGTCAACTCCACACATGAACGTCTAGTTACGGACGATTGCTATTTCTGACGCAAGCAGCGCCTGCGATTTACATTCATCCTACATACCTTCTAAGTGTCTTTCATACCTGCCTTTCCAACTTCTCTCACTCGTTTAGCCTGGAGAGAGAACGACTCCCAGATGGAGCAATCTCACTAACACACTGTCTTGCTGTCATTCACCAGCAAGTTTAGTGCTCTATCCTGCGGTTCTAGATCGATGAACAGCACATGTTTAAGACAGATTTGCACGTAAACTATAACGGGCTGCAACTCGTGTCGTCATACGCTACCATCTGTCCCCAGAACTTGCACATAAAGCACAACCTTCATTTAAAGCAAATTGTGGATCTCCACGTCGTGCACTTAGGAAGTACTATGAACTGAATATCTGACCGTCAAATTGGTACTAGATAAACTTTTAGAATTTAGCATTGCTCCCGTACACACTGCATTTTGATGTATTCTGGGATTATTGATTTGATTATCGGACTGATTGAACGTTGAATTCTGCAACTTTAAGTTTTACTTTCATCCCAGCACAAAAACATTCAATACGTTTGACCAATGTGTTTCGGCGAAACAGGTTTTCAAGAAAATGTCGTAAACGAGAGATTTAGCTGATTTCCAGATGAGTCCTGCGCCAAAACCAAATCAGCATGCAGATGAGTGTATTTTGCTAAGTCCGTGCAATTTGGGTTCAAGTAAAACATAAGGTTGACGGAAAATCGGGGAATGCGCCTACCTGATGAGCCTCAAGAGGGTCGCAACAGGCCGTGGATTGTTGAAGAGTTTTCAACAACCCTTATGAGTAGTGTGTTACGTCCATACAAGTATCGCGATATCTCGAAAATCGTACTAATTGAGACAACAGGCTGTCTGGCGCAGCACATTCAGTTGCCTAGAAACATCACAAACGGGAGATTCAGAAGGGTTCCAGGTGCGTCTCCTGTCAAAACCAAATCGGTATACAAATGAGTGTATTTCGCCACATCAGATGTGCTTCACTACTCACTAAACCAACGGCATCCGTGAAATCAACGAATACCACCTAGATGGGTTGGTTTCACTCACGAGATTATCGATATATTTATATCTTTGTAAACCTGAAATTGCCATAAGCCTTCCACTGCGGGATACAAAAGGCTATCCTGAAGAAATTTGGTCCGAAGCATAGGTGTTCAACCCGTTTCCTAATACACAAGGCAGGATGTTTTTAGCACTGCCAAGCAGACCGAGTTCCCGGTACTACCCAGTATCTAAGCGTATCCCTTTCTCCTAAAGAAAGACACAAATGTGACATCTGTGTGGTTCCACAGAACATTCAGTTTTTCATGGTGAGCGAATCTTTGGAGAGCGTCTATGTTGTAATCCAAGCCTAACAGTTTTGGACAGAAATTCCATCATGCCAGTCGGTTTCGTATTTCAAAATTTCTTTCAGCGTGATGGAATCATCCATGTGGACGTGCATTATAGCTGTTAATCGACTGCTTCTAGCAAGTTAAGTGTACAGCGTCTTCCAAATAGACAACAGATCTTCGGAGATGATATGGTTGACCACTGTCAATGTCTTGAAGTAGTTCAACGAATTCAGCCCAAGAACTTTTGTGAATGATTCATGAAGTCGGCGGTCTGCATTCCACTTCGATCCATTTAACATCCGACCTTCAGCTCATGCATACTGTTCGAAGTTTGGTCACTGAGCTTTGAGATGCACTTTATATGGTTCTCAGTACTGTGCATCAAACTAAAAACTTCAACACAACCGATATCAGGCCATGAAGATTTTTTGTCAAACCTATCCTTCCATGCTGATGTCCTTGACAGTTTTATTTCAGTGATGCTCTATGGATGTTCGATTTGGTCCAATGTTGAATCATCTAGGTTGACTACTAGGCATCCTGGAATTTCGCGTGTGCTAGTTTTCAGAAATTGAACTTCACATGTTGTTCTTTGGTCCCATAACGGTGCAGTTTTCTCAGGATAACCTGTCACTTAGCCAGTACCATAATCCCACATGTTGCGCCTATTACCCCACATAAGTATGGAGTCCTTGTATCAGACGCTTACACACGCATCCACAACATCTGCTTGATGCAATCTACTAGGTGACAAATGACGCTGAACTGTGTGTGTGTGTGTGTTGAAAGACGGATTAGTCGAGGGTATATTCAGAGTTGCATGCTGTCGTTTATCGATCCCGTCGTGAGGAGAAATTCAAATCTGGTTTGGCCAAAACGACTATCACCAGCGGATATCCAATAAACAACTTCTGACTTTTGGATTGAGGTTATCTTATTCTGTGCAACGCCTTACACATTTCAGTGCTCACAAAGAGCTGGACATCAGTTGTCGTCATACTTGGATCGATACGGACAATTATCGACAACCTTTCTAAGCAAGTTGCTAGCAGCTGTCGGTTGTACCTTGGTGGCTCTATCCAGAAGAAATTGGAGCCCTGTTCAGCTTAAAGTAGTTGACTGCCTTCTATCAGCCTTATATATCCACAGATTTTAGGGCAAGATGAATACCCAATGTCGTACGTCCACTACGGTACGGACAGTGGCTTGTTTCTTCTTGCATTGGCACTTGCATTGGTACTTATTAGAAAGTTGATTCAGACGGTGGGCGCGCTGCCCCTAATGTACTTTTTAGTGTGATGTTCTCTTTCGAGTCAAATGCTGAGGACTGAGGAATCGAATATGTCCACACCCAACAAGCTACTTGCCTGTTCATTCAACCACAAGGTCGAGCAGTTTTCAACCGAATGCTAGCAAACAGACAAGAAATGGTAGGTTAAATGTCCTCGCCACGTGCAGTCAATTCTGATGTAAGGACTGCCACTAACGGCAGGGGGGGAATCCCAGTTGTAGATTATCGTCCAAGATGTACCACAGAGGAAGTTCTTATTCCCTCCGTACAAGTGCTAGTAATGGACAGAATGTAAATCCGCTTTGGATCAGATTGCCGATTGGCTCCTAAAGTCTAAAACGGTCGTTGCCGGAGACTTCGGTTTTTATTGTGATGAAATGAACAGAAACAAAGTCCGCAGGTTTGACTTGCTCAGGTGGACTTCAGCCATTGTATAAGCAACGATAAAATGTGGGTAAGTAGGCTCAACCAAAGGACATCAAAATCCTGATCGATATGTGCAGAACGTGAAGCAAATTGAGCATCTGTGGCTGAGAGTTTCAACACGATGTCCAAAACAATGATCTGTGGTCCACGGTGACAGACTGTCCGCACTCGAGCAAAAAACTTTTCACTCACATTGTTGGTATCCACACGAAAAACTCACCGGATGGATTTAGTTTGATTGCACCTAATGCGGCATTCTGAACCCGAGAAATGTTGCGATCTTCCTTGAGTTTTGTGCTTCAGATGAATGGGAGCTTGATTGTTTCGGTGGGTTCAAGGGGAACATGAGCTTAAAGCTAAACGCTGCACACAAAAATAAAGTGCACCCTAGCTGGAATGTTGAAAGACCAAGAATTGTTTTTCTTAACTAAGCGAGTAACAACATTCCCGACGAAAAAAACCCCTTACTGTCTCAAATGCATTCAGATCCTTGCCTCGTGTTACTGCTAAAAGTGACTGGTGAGTTCCATTCACAGTCCAAACATGGCATAAGAAAGCTTAGGAGAACATATTTCAAGGTCACTGATGAGAGTTTATCTTTGAGGTCGGAATAAACGTTAAACTCGCGGTAGATGCTCACAAAATTTCGTTACGACTCTTTCTCACCTATTTCCCTGCAAATAAAACGAATCACGTAATCCAAGAAGGCCAAATGGTTGCGTCGTTCAAATTTTGAAAACTGGTTGAAAAAAGCTGTGGAAGGTGATGGGTGCTGTCTTTTACGTCCACCGAGACGTTTTATGCTGTAACCCAAGCCTAACAGTTTTGGACAGAAATTCCATCATGCCAGTCGGTTTCGCATTTCAAAATTTCTTTCAACGTGATGGAATCATCCATGTGGACGTGCATTATAGCTGTTAATCGACTGCTTCTAGCAAGTTAAGTGTACAGCGTCTTCCAAATAGACAACAGATCTTCGGAGATGATATGGTTGACCACTGTCAATGTCTTGAAGTAGTTCAACGAATTCAGCCCAAGAACTTTTGTGAATGATTCATGAAGTCGGCGGTCTGCATTCCACTTCGATCCATTTAAGTCCATCTAGCATCTGTTATTCAGCTCACCGGTACTTTTGGTCATTGAGTTTTGAGATGCACTTTTCATGGTTCACAGTACTGTGCATTAAACTAAAACCTTGAACCCAACCGATATCAGGCCATGAAGATTTTTTGTCAGACCTATCCTTCCATGCTGAGTTCCTTGACAGTTTTATTTCAGTGATGCTCTATGGATGTTCGAGTTGGTCCAATGCTGAATCATCTAGGTTGACTTCTAGGCATCCTGGAATTTCGTATGTGCCAGTTTTCAGAAACTGAACCTCTTTGAGGTCGGAATAAACGTTAAACTCGCGGTAGATGCTCACAAAATTTCGTTACGACTCTTTCTCACTTATTTCCCTGCAAATACAACTAATCAAGTAATCCAAGAAGGCCAAATGATTGCGTCGTTCAAATCTTGAAAACTGGTAAGTTGAAAAAAGCCGTGGAAAGTGATAGGTGCTGTCTTTTACGTCCACCGAGACGTTGTGCCTTGTTAGTTATACGGATCGATGTGTGTACATCATATTAGATGAATTCATAGCGTGAACGCAATACTGAACAAGAGGCCGCTGTTGCGTACACCAATGATGAGTTTTCATACAAATCATACTGCGGCCTTGGTGCGTAAACAATGGTTGATGCGTAGTTGAGATAGCTACAAGCGTGAAAAGTGTCATCTGTCCAGACGTGATAACTCAGTTTACCTAAGCCCAGACTGCCGTGATGAACTGGGTTTATTAAGCCCACCTCAGCTTAGCAGACAGCCGAACTCCAGACCCCAGTATGGCCGATTCTAGTGAGCGCAAATCCAGTTGGCTAGTGGTATCCTTGATACAAATTAATCGTGAAATCCATGTAGGAGGAGAACCCTACCAAAACGAACGATGTAGGACTACAAGCTGCCATTTCTCAACTATTTCAAAGCAGTAGGACTTCATTGGTCCTTCTGTGACCCGCCAATTACATCGACTAGGTTGATCCGTGACGCACAATCATGTTATGACTCAACACAGAACATGTATCTTTTGAGAAGGAGATTAAGGACGAACAACACATCATAGATTAACCCACAGAGAAACCTCAGGCTTTTTTCTATTTGAGTAGTTCGTTTCACGCAATATTTCCACTGGTATACTATTTTCATTGGCAAAACACTCACAATCAAAATCGGTTTTGTTGTTTGCAATATTGGAGATTGTAGTGTAAGGAAATTTGGTGATTTCCAAAAAAGGTCTCTTCCCGCCAGTGGAACTAATCCATGCTGAAAGGCCGAGAAACATCGCACAGTTGTTTCATGGTTACTAGGGGTCATTAGCGATTCGCCGCTTGTCACAAGACTCCATCCATCCCGACCAATGGATGAACGCAACCGTTCGGCCACAAATGGCTGAAGGGCTGAAGAGTGATTAACTCTCATTCAGAGGGGGTATAGCCCCGCACATCTTGCAATCCAAAAAACTGCACCACATGGTCACGTATTGACTGGCTGCTCAAGTGATGACTGCGCAGATAGAATATTCCTCTAAACCGCTGATCTTGGTGTTAGGAGACCTGGTAATTCCCATTTGAAATTTCGTGAGCTCCAAAGCACTACTGTTAGCCGCTCCTGACCGGAGTTTTTCGGCGGATCGCATAGCCCCGGATTTGAAACCGTCTGAGTTTCGTGAGAAGCTCGTTGTTGTTGATTTCCGATAAGGATGAAACAGCTGTACAAGGCTTCTCCGCTTTGGACTGGCTTCAATGGCAGGACAAAATCTAAATTGACTGTGAATATAACTCAAAATACTTTATAAAGCTACAATATAATACACTAAAACAAAATATTATACAACATAATATAATGTAATAAAACAAGATATGGCTTAGGATTATAATAAGATGTAAGTTACGAGAAATACATTCATTTGCAAATCAATTAGGTTTTCACGACAGACTCAAGTGAATCTCTCGTTTGTTATGGTGCGTTTGTGAGTAGTTTCCTTTATGAAAATATACTGCGATATCCCGGAAATCGTACCAAATAAAACATGAGGTGAACTGTGCGCAGCCCATTCAGTTGAAGAACATCATAAACGAGAGATTCACTAACCGCCATGGCCCTGAACTAATGAAATTGAACAAACAAGTAGCTCTGAAGTAAATCTAAATGAAAAAATTCTTCGAGTTATTGCTGTAGGACGCGGATTCAGAGTGGGCGAATTTCATCCTGAATCTGTGTACAAATACCTGACGTTACAGCAGCTGCTGACTTATAGATTACAAAGAAGGCATTGAACAGATTAATATACTTAATGGTATATCTTTGAAAAAAATTCACTAATCGATACTCTGTTTCAAAGTTCATCAGTTTCTTAATATCCTCTCCGTTCGATTTGCATCAGTAAGATCATTGACTTTGGTAGTGGTGTCAGGTGAGACAAGGTTATCACGAACAGTAAAATATCGGCAACCAGGTTTATACAGTGGCCGAAATTTGTTGCCCAAGGGGATCAAATGTTTACCTGCTGAAAACGATTACTGTTTGTCTGTCTTCTATCCCCGTTTCATTGTAACGACACGAAGCGTGTGTGAATTAATTCGGATTTGAAGACTGGTATCTAGAACACTGATCAACTGGCAAATCGGAAGGAGTCGGTGGGGCTGGGTATTTTCGGACTGAAAACACCTGTAAAAGGACACAAGAGGACAATTTCAAAACCGGTCAATCTCACCAAGCTAACACCAATTGAAATGCGATCGATTTCAAGGTCAAAAATTTGCTCATTTCTATCCGAAATTGCTCCTGAAAAGCGTGTATGGAAATTGGGTGGTCCTGGTTTCTCAAAACTGTGTTACTGGACCATGTGTGCAGTAAGAAAACATTTACAGCTACCGCGGCAAAACGACTAAGAAAGTTCGATCCACGGAGGCGGACATTGAAGGGATTGTGGTGAATATTGATTGTAGACTGAGAAGCACCCCCTACGTTTTTCTACAGTTTTAGAATGAAAATAAATTTTCTCTACCGAAATGACTAGAACTCATTCTTTTAAGGTAATATTAGGTGACCAAACATAACCAGCCATTGCAAAGGTAACATAATTGTCGACAGGATTTTGTACTGAAACTTCTTATATCTCTCCCCTATGGCAAACTCTTTCCGCTTAAAGCGCGATTAAATATATTGTTTGGCTCAATGCCGGGCGACTTCATCAATAAAGTAAAACGTCTTCATACCTGGCCTCCTCACAGGGAAAATCGATTTACACAACGATTCGCTAGTTCGGGAGATATTTGTGTCGTCCAGCCGCTGGTGGGAGAAATGTTATGTGAAGGCCATTCTCACTTATGAAAAAACGCATGGTGCGCAATCGGACCATCTGCTTGTTTAGAAATTCAATCACAAAGACTCTCTGGCTTAGACCCAACGGTCCATCGTTCCCAAAAATGTCCTCGAATGGAGTGTGTGTGCACTGTACTGCTCAACATTCGAAAGTATCCTAAATGTAAATATCTAAAAAAAGGGAAGAATCCCCGTCTTTTTCCGGACTCCGGATCCACCCGAATTAACGGTCATTGGCAATCTATACATCGGAATAAAAACTGACCTCCTGTCAAACGAGGGACTAGGTTTATCTGTATTAACATCACTTTTATAGCTGTCAGCAATCACGCCAAGTCCCATTAACACTTCCATGATCTAGCCGGCTTGTAGAAAGAAACATGAGGGTCCTAACCAACTAACTGTATTCGAATATGTAGCCAGTGAATTTTAAAACCTCCAGAAATCATCTAAGCGACTTTTTGTTCCAGACGATCCCCGACGACAGATTCAGTTCATCTAACGATAACGACAACGGCTTCTCAGTCCACAAGCGTGGTCGTCAGTTGTTCTGATTATCACTCACCCCCGGTTTTGGCCGCTGCTTTTCCAAGCATTCAATACTTTAAGCCACTCCGAATAAATTTATCGAATACAGTGTACTTTTGCATTTGTAGTGACTTCCCTCCGCAAACACGTGGTTGTCGAGTCTATAGACATGGAGCAGAGTTTGCGGGCTCCACTTGTACGGATGGTTCTTGGTCCTGGCGAATTGAATTGTAGCATCCTGTGGGTGTCACAGACATCAATAGCCAGCCTAGCGTATCAACGTTTCAGACGCATACTGACTATCCTTGGCATGGGAACATGAGCAACCGCGAAACCACAGTTGGAAACACCAGATAAACCCTACTCAAGAAACTTCAGACAGGTTTCTTTAACTACTGTGATCGACAGGGAAATGAAACCTGTTGTGAAAGGTGCCACTAGGTATGAAGTACAGTCAATCAAACCGTCTGTACCCGTGCTTCTAACACGGCTGTTCATTCATCGCCAATCTAACAAGAGATGGGGAATTCTGGACCAATAGCTTACGCGCCAATCATCACCTTGACGTCGCCCTTTTTGGTTTTTAGCAAAGCAGTCGATTGGGTTTCGCATCAATAGATCTAGTCAAAATTATCTCCCTCTGCCTACTGATATCAATGTATTTCGCAAAATAGCTGCGGTGTACACCATGGTTACACCAGGGTACACCATGTGAGTAGACTCCAACGACGAACAATTCTAAGGCCATACGCGCCTCGAGTGGGACCTTTCAAGGACCAATCCTGTGTCCAGAACTTTTAAAAGTCTGTGTGGTTATCTTCGGCAAACTCTTAGTACTGAACGCATTTTGTAAGCAAGTGCCTTGAACGTATGTTGACAAAAAGGAAGCGGATCAGCTCTAATGTGCTCTGCTTTGCCGCATGCCTGGCATCTTCGCTGAATGCCTCCCACCAACTAGAAGGAATGCAGGCTTCAGTCCGTTCTTCACCCAGACCGCCTTGATGCTGAAGGAAGTCTCTGAAATATTTGAACTTTGGGCTTGTATTTGCCACTGACCTCAAACAAATCACTGATTCAAAAACGAATTCCTTGGCAGTCAACATGACCCTTCGACATTTTAGGCCAATTTTGCAGCCGGTGGTTTGTCTCATCAAAAAACAAGAAAGTTACACGCTGAAGAAATTCGGTGCCGTGGAACCAAGCGGGTCAAATGCTTGAGGGAATTTCCGTGATGGAATTTCTGTATCTGGGGGAACTAAAAAGATGGGGAATGTGTCCTCAACATGTGAAGGATACTGCACGGAGACCTTGGTGACGAAATATCCTCTTTATAAAACCTAAAATCAGGGAGATTGCGTTCAAATCTGTCATCAGCGAGAGTAGTTGCCAGCTGAGCATGTGAGTGCGAGCAAACAACCAGATTTTGAAAACAAACTTACGCTCTCAAATACCAATGAATGCTGACTAACTGATGTGCACAAAATGAGGGCCACTTGCTGTCTGATAACTGCAAAAATGCAGTCGACTGAAATCAATCTGGAAATCAGCTTTCTAGAAGGAGATTGGGAAATATACACCAACTAAAGTGGACAACGCAAACAGCTTAGGGTCGCTAGGTAATCGGATCGGCGAAGCCTACATATTATCACTGCAGAATTGTTACAGCAGAGGCTGAAAGTGTCCAAAGCCCTTGAAGAATTGTTCCAATCGATACTGTTTCGTATGTACGGTGTGCGCGAGAAAAAAAACTCATCCAATGAATACAATTGATTGCAACTTATTTGTAAGGTAATGCATTTATCAATAGTTACGTTTATAACACACCCGTATGGTAGCCAGTGTGAGGCTTTCATAACCTATCATAATATGTTTTTAGATATGACATGATTTATCGGGTTGACCGAACCTCTCCCATAGACCACCACCGGTTTTTTCTTTCGGCTCTCATTGGGTAGATCCAGTCTCCGGGTCCTCGATAAGCATTTCTCGTACTTCAACACGAAATTGGAAGTTCGATCACGGATGACACTAGCTTGAACGGCACTAACTGCAGACCAGGCTTCGGTAGTGAGCCAAAAAATGTTTGAAACTTGACTGCTCAGCAGTTTTTTGTATACCCTTTAACTGATGGTACAACGTTAAGGTCACTTTGATGTGTTGAGCAGCGTCCCAGCTGACGTCTGTGTAACACGCTCGTTTGGTGACGAACACATTACGTCTTGTTCTTGCCCTATAGACCTAAGCATGTTCATTATCAACGACAACAGGAGAATAAAAAAACTTGATAAATAAACTGATGGATCAGGACTTATTACCTCAGGGTATGTGTTCGGATGGTAGGGTTTGTCGGAGAGGTTTCCCTAACCGCTCCTAAGGTTCCTTACAACCTTCTGAAGGGCACAACTGTCGATCGATTGGATCGGTCACTTTGGTCTGTATTCAGTTAGTTACTACGGTCACCTTTATAAAATGAGTCTGTTACTTTCTGGCGGGAAACGTCAGCCAAAATGAACGAGGAATTGTACGAACAACCAGGAGTTCATCTGAAATATATATATACGGTTGAGTGAGGTTTGTTGCTAGTCGCCTAAGTACTAAGAAGCGAGTCGTACTGAAATCACATTGCGACGTTTACCATCGTTATTTCTACCCTCAATCCATTTAATTTCACCAATCTATAGTTCGGGGGGGGGGGGGTCTTCAGTTAATTGAGACTGTTGTGACCATGCCTTCATTAACGGTAAACCCAAACGTGTTCAAACTACGCCCTTTCTCTCGTATCCGGAAACGTAATGGCAAATAAATTTGATCTTGAAGGTCATAGCTCGTGTTCTATCATCAGTTCACTTAAAATTCTAAAGGTGAGCGACCTGTCAACAAATTGAAACATATGAAAGCAACGCACAAAGTATAGTTATGAAGGTCGTTCTGTTCGACCTATTGGAAAGAATGTCACAAAGCTAAGTAGAGCCTTCCTTGTTCTCACCCCAGCTGTTGTAACAAAAATCATTCATGCATGGTTTGCTATAATGTTCACCAGTTAATCTTATCTTTCGTTTGTTGAAATGACATGAGAGAAGAACTTTTCGAGGAAAAGGTGCTAGCCAGTACACCTCACCTAAACGGATATTTTGGGCCTTCCGAATTTCAGATAACCCCATGGTTTGCTGTCGTTCTGGACAAATGGAGATCTTAACGTAGCAATAAATCGACTGATGATATCTCAACAGCGCATGCACTGCTACAAAGGAACAATCAACACATTGTAGCATTGGGAGAAGACCAATAGTTTGAACTTCCGTGACAGGTCAACGGGTACACTTCGATTACTGATGTAGGTGGAAACTAGCGTTGGTCAGAGTAAGACAGGAACGACCGATAGTATACTCATCACAACTGATAACTTGCTTTAACAGAAGGTGCCAGCAACAAGTCAGCAGCGAGTCCTGTAAGATCAAACTATTTGGAATAAACGTGGCAATCCGATTCAGGTTGTTGTCATCTTATTGATAGTATTGTGATTTTAGGAGAAAAACGTGAGTTGATGGTCCCCAAAGTTAGGCCTCCCTGGCACTACTGTTCTTCCGGTGCTTTCTGTCAACTTCTACTCACCGTGATTTGGTAACTTACAACGTATGCAATTCGTTTTCAGCCATGCGGATAAAACGCTCATGAGTCTTCCCCCCGAGGCATTCGCAAGGCCAGAAAGATAGATAATCGAACCGATATGCACACATTTAACCGAGACCAGTCCAAATGACCGTTTTCCAAATGTGTTCTGTCCAGCAGGAAGAATACGGAAAGGCCAACCTACTGATGGCCTAGTTCGGCACTGTAATCAGCGCCCAGACACAGTGACGAAACAAGACGATGTAAGTGTGGCAGCCTGGATGAATCTATTGAACAATCGATCAAGATTTTTCTCCGCAGGTGAGACCGATCGATGCCGAAAAACCGAGAAGCATAGGTAGTTGTTTCATCCTTATCAGGAATCGTCAGAAGTGCGCCTCTCACTCGTCTACAGGATTCGACACAGCGACCTTTCGGCTAACAGTTGAAGACCAAACAATCAGCCCAAGAGCTGCTGATCAGCGTTTTGACTAACTCTCACTTGCGCAGGATATAGCGTCACTTGTACTATGGTGCGGAATTCTCATAACATGGTCATGTGTAGCCAGTTCCTTGAGTGACGACTTCTCAGATTGAAGGATTATGCTTCTTTCTTCTGGGCTACATATAATTTTCCGGTACTAAGAGGTTACTTAGAAACTTCCATGGAGATTTCACCCTTTAGGTGAAGACAACCTATGGCAAAGGCCAGAAATACTGAACAGTTGTTTCATCCTCATTGGGAATCACCAGCAGTGACCACTGTGACTGCTAAAACTTTCCGTCCCGTCTGCATCCACTCTCTGGTTTATACTATGACCCATCTAGACCTGAATGACGGATCTGAAAACATGTTACCGATATACGGTGTTACTGCAGCTGTCAGTTTGCTCAATTTGAAGGAGTTACTTTCACAGAGCACAGAACAAAACATACACCACTCAATGGATTTCACTGGGTTTTCTCCCATCAGGCTATGCTCGAAAAATCGACGAATGCAATGCGGATTACCGTACATTACTTTTGAGGTATTTTACTCTGTAAAATTCTTTCAGTTCTTGTTTAGTGAAGGATACGCAGTAAACTTACCACAGAATCCCTGGGAAGTTGAAAAAATCACCCGGGCACATTTCATCCGACTGGGGATATTGTGAATCAACTTCTATTGTTTGTAACCCGTGTTTCCAAGGAATAGATAACGAGTTTATTGTTTTTCGAATTCATCGGGGGTCTTTGTTTGCTTTTAGAACAGAAGCAAGAAGAAAACATTCCCTGATGTCTATTCGGTGGTGAAATCGTTTACAGTTTTTTTTACGGGGTACCTCTCAGGAGGAGACACTTCAACTCCGTTTAAAGACACCTACTACCAAGAACCTTTGCCGGTATAATTTGTGGTCCCAAGTTTGACTCACTCACCTCCACAGAAAAGGTATCATTCGTTAAGATTTGCTAATCGGCTGTCATGCTGACAGGTAAAAATGTGATCAGCACATGCTACCTGACTGAACATGAACTGGTTTGAACAAAAGAAGGTAGGCGCAGTGTCATTTGTTAGGAAGAAGCAACGCACAACAGCTTAATAGTTACTGAGTTTCTGATAACGACTGAGACTTGTGTTGTTGCCCTGAAATTCGCCTTCAGTGTACCTTGTCTGAGTTTATGGTTTTATCTATGACATGGAACGGATTTGTTGTATTGATCCGGAGGATGAGGGCTGATCACATCTATGCCTTCTCTTATTGTGCTGTGTTTGTGTTACGGATACGAAGGTTTATCGATTAGCTGACACACTCAGACCAGACAGAGAGAAACCCTTTATCGCAGTTACACATGACTCCTTTTATCACACAGATACAACGGATATTCCGCTGAAGGGATTCATATTGGTTGAAAGATCTAACAGGAACACACCTTCGACCCTAGCAGAAACAATTTTTTCTTCGAATAAAGTGGTTTTAAGACTGTTTTTTCTGAACATATGTGTGTTCTACTAACATACAAGAGAGTAATCTTTGGCCGACCATTGTTTGCGAACCGAACATGCCCCGGATGATATCTGATGATATTTCAGACTCAAAGAGTGGCAATTATCATCCTTTTGCGGGGGTCGATGAAAATCCAGGCGGCCGTAGTCGGACTGTTTGAATCGGTGGGCGGTGTGTGTGTGTTCACAGCCTACGGGGCTAGCGCCAGAGAAATAATCTTTCGTTTATTTTGCAACTTTGTGATGCTAACCAGGCTGTGAAGATAACCCACAGCCAAGTATTTTCATCCACAACCCTGATAAAATGACATGACCCATTTGAAACATAAGTTGTTTTTTCCCGGAGTGAAATTTTCTACTACTCAGCTGTCAGGAATTCAGGACAAGTGAGCCAAAAAAAAAGAATTAATCGACACAGATTTGGTCACATCTTTTCATCGAGCTGGTAAAATAGACAAACACAAAATTGACAGATACAGTCATTTGCATATCAGTTTGGTTTTTATGGGACAGCTACTCTAATTTCCCGTTTATGACGTTGTTTAACTAAATATGCTACACAAAGACCATCTCAAGCCTCAGTCAGTATGATATCACAGTATATTTTCATAAAGGAAGCTACTCACAAGGTTACTGCAAACTCTTCGACAGCCCACGATCGGTTTCGCCCTTCTTGGGGCCCAGCAGTCCCCGAGTTCTTCTTGGTTAAAACACTCGACTGCAGCAACACACAACAGGCATAGAACAATTAACTTTGGGATGTGAAAATTTACGAAGAAACGGGGTCCGCAGAAACCAAACTGCCTTCCAGAAAGTCTGACTCGGTTCATACCATCCTCACTTAGTGTACAGGACTAGCCAAGAACATTTTCCGTCAGTTCCGATACATTACAAACTAAAAGTTTGATTTGTCCATCCAACTAAGTGACGATTTGTTTCTGTTCGCAAAGCACCCAAATGCTAATGAATATATCCTCGATATTACTCACCATGACATGTTGGAGTTTCACACATAAATCAGATAAATCGCAAAATCAAACTGACTTGCAAATGAGTGTATTTCGCTAATTTCGTACAATTTGGTTTCAAGTAGAACACAATGTTGACGGAAACTCAGGGAGTGCACCTACCTGATGAGCCCCAAGAAGGCCGAAACCGGCCGTGGGCTGTCGAAGAATTTTCAGCAACCTTATGATTAGTGCATGACGTATATACATGTATCGCGATATCTTGAATATCGTGGCAACTGGAACATGAGGCGGCCTGGTGCAACACATTCAGTTGGCTGGAAACATCACAAACGAGAGATTCAGCTGGGTTTCAGGTGAGTCTCTCACAAAACCAAATTGATTTGCAAATGAGTGTATTTCTCGAAATCAGTCCAATTTGGGTTCAAGTAGAACATAAGGTTGACGGAAACTCGGGGACTGCGCCTATCTGATGAACCCCAAGAAGGGCGAAACCGGTCGTGGGCTGTCAGCAACCTTATGAGTAGTGCATCACGTAAATCAGGATTTAATTTACTGCTCGGTCTTAGCGTGAGCTAACTGACCGTATTAGTGGTAAGGCTGTGTACGCGAGAGCCTAATCCACCAGGGTTTTATGGGCAAAATGTCGAATATAAAAGTTGGATTTGTATAACTAAACTGACCTCATTGGCAGAAGTCCTATTTTCCGCCCCTACAAGTCAGACAAGTGAGTGCATACAGTTGAAAACCGCGCAAACTGTCACGGATACCATTTCAGACTCGCCGGAACGATCATCATCAGACTGCAGAGGCATAGTGAGAGAAGAGCAACAAACATTTTCTGAGGTAGCAGGATATCTAGAAGCTGTCCAAGCCTTTCTACCGGTGTAACGGTGGATACTACTGATGAGGCATGTGAGTAGTACGTCTTCTCGTAAATCCGCTTCGCGTCTCTTGAAAAGTGAGATCTATTACGGAATTTGTGGAGTCGCTTTGTAGCATTCGCCTGGATTTGAGTAACAGTCAATGAATATCCAGAAAAGTTCAGGAAGACGCGTTCAAGGAGAAGATGGATATTCAATTTTGTAAACAAGATGCATATGGGAGTTTTGTTCCCCTGTTCAATAGTCTGTAACTGTTAAGTTGGTGTTCTCAAATAGACAACTCCGCAGCGAAGGCCTTCTTCCTTTCACCGGTACTGGGTTCCGAATTGGAAGTTAAATGCACTTTTCATTCACGCTTTTCAGAGCAACGTCTTAAGTCAGTTTGATTTCACTCTATGTATATATCACTAATACGTGTAAAATATACACAATAACACTTCGTAGGCTTTAGCTCCAATCGGGCTAAAAATCCGCCCATTTGGGACAATGCGAAACGAGCATAAAATCAAAGTAACCTTCTGAAACGCAGGTCAGCTCCGTACTGCGACGAAGTAAGCTGATTTGCAAAAAGATCATTGTTCATCTGATGTTCTGTCTTCACATGTGTTACCAAGCAGCCTGGGACTCCCTCTACAGTAACACGAAGTAGTGCATTTACAAGTTCCTAGGGCAAGGAAAATAACAAATGACATTGGGTCAAGAATTATGTAGGCATATACGGCGACCATTCTGAAGGGATCTTGGCGTTCTTTGTGGGGATCCGTTTGTTTCAGTGGTAAGCTCATGGGGGATTCAGACATTCATCAAGCTTTCAGATGTCCAGCTACTCTGAATCTGACCACTAGTGACAATGTGTGTGAGCATTCTTCTCTATCACCAAGTCATTTTGTTTGAATATATACAAAAAAATCGTTCAGCTGTGACACCCTTCCGGTGCCTAGCTGCCAGGCCCTCCGAAGGAAGCACGAGGGCTGGGATACTGTCAGGTTGCCCAAGCCAAGACAGGCAGTCGAGATGCAGAGGCAGGGTTCAAACCATGAACCTTTCGGTCAGTAATTCTGCGCTCTAACCACTGAGCCATCTCTCCTCTAGGAGCTTACTGCATTGACTACAAAGTCCAAACCAAACAGGGAACGGAACGGTATTGATCAGCCAATGACATGAAAACCGTGATAAAGCCCTCGGAGTGGTTGTCGGAACTCGTCGAGTTGAGTAAGAACCAAGTACTAGTCTTCTCGAGAAGTTTCGGATATATTCCGATAAACTTCACGTTGTAATTATTGACAAGTCCAATTCTGTAATTGAGGATATAAACCCTAATATATATAATCTTAACATCTTTTAATACCATTTACCAGTGCCCACCTACTCTCCCGTGTTAAGTGTCCGTCCATTTCGAAAAATACACTTATTTCCAAATCAATCTGGTTTTCAGGGGAGACCCAACGGAATCTCTCGTTTACGATATGCCTCAACTGAATGTGCTGCACACAGGCCGCCTCAGGTTCCATTTATTTTTGTCCGTGGCTGCCCAGATCAAAAAGGGTTTGAACTATTTGCCCAGAAGCATCCGTCAATTCTTAAAGACAACGACGATGGATAGGATGATGATGATGATGATGATGATGATGATGATGATGACGATGATGATGAGTAGGACGACGATGGTAATGACTGTGGGTTTGAGGACTCAATCCACAAAATACGTTCCTGTGACCTTCCGGCTAACATTTACGCTGAATGGGGGCGCCAACGACTGAGTTAACGCTGTCTCTACATGTGTATCAGTGTTCAACCAGAAAAGTACTGGCCAAAATTATGGAAGAATATCTGCCTGATGAATCCCAGATTGCTAAGCCAATACCAGGCTGCTGGCTATCTTATCGGCCGATCTCCCTCGGACAGAACTACTCAGAACTACTCCGTACACAACAGGATGCAATTGCATAACGGCTGATAATGAATTTTACCGACTGTTCGAAGAGCCAAGATTATCCGCCGATCTTAAACCGGAAATATGTGTTTTTGAGGCTTTTTTCAAACCTTGTCATTGTAAGTAATACTTCTTGAACCGGTGCAACATGTCTTACATTTCCAGAAGCTGAAAAAACAATACAAATCGATGGACCGGGATCAGCCAATTCACACAGCCTAACAAGGCATGCAAATCGATGTTTTGGCAATTCACAACCTGTTTGCGACAACAGAAACGACGGTCAGTTCATATCCACTGTATGGTCAGGGCATACACACACACACCAACGAATGGCGAGACCAGCTGACCTCAACTTCAAGCCACGTATACGCACTCTTTGACTCAGTGAACAACATCCTGTCGGTTGACCTCCACTTCGAGAGAGACCAGTCAACCGTTGTTTTTTTTCATTCCGATTACCCTTCTCCTGACGAGTGTCACCAAAGACGATCCAAACTTAGACTTACAGCAAAACTGCAATTGTCGTTGTGTTTTTCCACCACTAATCAGCTCAAAAGGAGGTCACACAGTACACAATCTATTCGACTCTACTCTACTCGAATATTCTAGAACTTCGTAAGTCTAGACTGAACTGTGCTCGTGATGAAAGTAACCCGTATAAGACATAAAAACTAGTCTGGCGAATGCACGCTCCACATAGCTTGTTTCCCCGGCAGACTGATCCCTATTGAGGAAGAATGCATTACACGTAGTCACTAATACAACATTCTTGGATTAGAACAGTTCAACTTCTGTGGTACATAATTCCAGAATCCCAATCAGTAGAAAAGTACAAACAGTATTCAAAAAACGTGGTGTCCACGAGCGTATTGAATGGATGAGAAGTGCACGCTGTTGAATCCTTTCTTCTATTTTTGTGTTGTGCAACGTGATTCCCGATTTCTGTTATTTTGGTTTTCCGCCTATACCACCTTTCTTGTTTTTGCCCTGAACATAAATCGTTCTTTGACCTTTTCATCGGACGTGTTGTTCAAGTCAACACCTGGTTTCGCTATCTTGTTAACACGTGGCTTTGAGTCGGTGTGGACTTTGGGATCAGTTAGGAATTAGCAGTTCCTAAACCGATGTATAGAAGCCGGCCTAGTCCCACGATTTGGGGTTTGTATGGTTTTATTATTTTATTATTGTATTTATGGTGCCCAGTTGTAGATAAACCTCCATTTGAACAATTTGGCTTTTGGGGTTTTGCGCGTAACTCAATATGGTCCAACAGATTGCTAGAAACAATCTAAACACGTCTTGCGTGAAACCAATGACCAGGAATCAAACAGTCAATCCACATTCTGAGTGTAGTTGAAAATCATCTTACTATCAGAGCGAAAGCAAACTATACAGTCGTGACTGCTAGTTGGTGCATAGTTAGCATACAACTCGAGCATTCTTTTGCAGCTGTCTGTGCGTTTTAATTTCAATCCAAGACGACTTTATAGCCCATTGCAGTAAAACGCTCAAAGCGTCGTAAACTTTACCTCTGAGAGTATCAGAGCTGCTGGCTGTTGAGCCTTAAACGGTGCATTTACGGGACGCTATCAAACAGGTTACCAAACAAACCACACGGAGGCAACACTCAGCAGGTAATCATTTAGTCTGAGACTCCTCTGCTCTATGACATAAAATAATACAGACCGAGACAAGACCAGCAAATGTGGCTTCTGTATCAACAGAGATACGTAACGGTAAAATAGAGGAAACCACCACAGAGATCAGCTTAACAGCCGTCCTTGGGTCTTGAGTCCTCGTCTCAGAGGACTCACACAACAACAGAAAACGAGTCTATCGTACGAGAAAACCTTCGTCTTGTATAGGCTGTTTTAGATTAAAGGCGTTGAGGATTATCAGGTGACTTGAGTGTCACGGTTGAAAAGTGATTTCGAAGTAGTTACCGTGTTTGCCAAGCTGAGCATATACGTTGTAGCCAATGACAATCCATGTCGAACGGAGTTGTCATTCTTTAACAAAGGACCGACAGAGACACCACTGGTAACAAGGTGAGCTAGAAGAGGAATACGTCTAGGAATAGTCTATGAAGAAAAAGCGTCAGAAACAGCCCATTTTCTCCTCTTTGGTCTGTTGCATTTTGCAAGCAACGTGAACTGGATGATAGCAACATGCAACTTTCAGCGTGTCCTGAAGTCATCTGTAATTTTGAATCCCATGGTTGTATATAAGCTGGGATAGTGCCAAGTCGCGCAGGTCTTGGGAAAAGAACAATCAAGATTTTCAGACAAAGCTCAAAAGCCTAACTGCAAGGTAGCGCTGGCTGGTGCACGACCGCCATGTTAGACCATTGTTGTGGAAGCAGATCACCACAAGTTTTTAAACCTTCAGAGTGAGCTGTTCTAAGAACACTAAATCAACTTTATTCCTTACATCTGCAACCCAACTCGAATGAGAACACACGTCCAGAGGAAATAAGTATACTTCTCTGCACAGTAATAAACAGGTATGTCAGCGGTTGCCGGGACGCCACTCATAAGGTCGATGGGAATCTTGCAGAGCCCATGACCGGCCTCGTTCATCAAATGGGCCCAGTCTTCGAATATTCATCAATCTTATTTGGCGACTGAACACTGATGGAGGCAGACGTTCAGTTTCAAAAAAAGTTTTGTTAACGGGTTGGATCCTGCCTGAATCCTTGGTTTTTATCTGTCTTCAGATAAATGTGCTACGCATGAAAGCCTCATAGTTCAGCAAGAACGATACTAAAGATATCAATATAACACACTTAATAGGGTTGATGAAAACCGATGAACCGGTCAGTCCTCGTTATGGTTTGCTTGGTGAAGTACTGTATTTCACTCGCATGGTAAGAAACCCGAAGCGAATCGAGAGGGTCGTACTTTCATCTCCAGGCGGCCTTGAAATGTTTTTCAGTCTTATTCAAGATTGCGATGCACAGAAAATACAATTCTGCACAGATGAAAAGCTTTCACATAGTTCCATAGTATGTGAGTTAAACTAAACCGTCTCACAAGCGTGACATTCTTTCCTAAAAATCACTATCAAACAAGGAAGGAAGTACACTGAACAGATGCTATAGTTTTGCTTTCGTACTTTCTTATTCCTCTCACTTGCGACGGTTGGATGCAGGCTGCTTCGGATTCGCCACCTAGGTGATTGAAGGAAGATATAACGCATTGTTCAAACTCTGCTTGTACTAAACGGTATCAGCATCCAGTATTCAGCAGGTCATAAAAAACTCATTGTGCATTTCTGCTTCTAAACTTTGCCTCGGATTGTATAGAACAACGCCATAAAGATATGGTCCCAAACCCACATCCTCAAGAACGGCGTCATCTTGGCAGATTCGTACTGTATTCGCTCTTCGACACTTCGAGTATCGTTTCATCTGGAACTTGAAGTGATCTTTGTGCAAGAAAACATTTGGTGAGGTCTCACGTGAACACCAGTAAAAAACTGTAAGTCATTCAATCTTGAGAAATACACACATTTGCATATCAATTTGGTTTTTGCGAGAGACTTACCTGGAACCTAGCTGAATCTCCCGTTTGTGATGCTTTCAGGCCTGTTTTCAGGACTGCGCCTACCTGATGAGCCCCAAGAAGGGCGAAACCGGTCGTGGGCTGTCGAAGAATTTTCAACAACCTTATGGGTAATGCATTACGTATATATCATTCAATCTTGGTTTTTGAAAGAAATCACTTCTTCTGTAAAACACAAAACGAACGGAGTATCCTTCTGTTCTGTTAATGGTGGGCTGACACCGAAAATTGGAATACAACGAATCATGAGCAAATTAATCTCTCACTCTGATTAATACAGGAGAACAGTGGATTATACACCATAACTCTTTCGCTAATTGTGCTTTTGGTTCGGCTTACGCTGATATCGATTCAGCGTCACTGGTTACTCAGCTAGTTGCCCTCTACAGTCATTCGCATTCACCATGATCTGACTGACGCAACCAACTTGGTCTTAAGATGAGCCCATACCACCGACAGACAAGTCGTCTCATGGCCTGACCATTTTTCGGACTGAAAATATTCTTACAAGCTGAAGCACACTGTACAGTAGCTGAAAACTGCTCATCAGCTTCCTCGGTGATGCCATTTATTGGCGAAGACTCACCTTGAGTCCGCCACCGGGTACTCCTAGCATGGGCCCCTACTCTCAGAAGTTTAACCGATCTTGCATCTCATCGCATTTGCTTTGTACTTCCCCCCAATTGGAATGCTCAGTCCATTTGGAAGGGGATTCGAAAGAGGTTAAATTAAACTCGCTTCGCTTCTTTGGCGAGAAGCGTTGTGTAAAAGCTGTTTTCAGAGTCAGGTACATCAAACCTTAAACAATTGAACTAATGAGGAGAAAAATATCCGACCGACTGCTATGAAAACACTACCAAAGAAACCAGATTTCGCCTTACACTACTCATAGAGTTGCTGAAAATTCTTCGACAGCCCACGACCGATTTCGCCCTTCTTGGGGCTCGTCAGGTAGGCGCAGTCCCCGAGTTTCCGTCAACCTTATGTTCTACTTGAAACCAAATTGCACGAAATTAACGAAATACACTCATTTGCAAACAAATTTGACTTTGCGAGAGACTCACCTGGAACTCAGCTGAATCTCTAGTTTTTGTGATGTTTCCGTGCTGCTGAATGTATTGCATCAGGCCGCCTCATGTTCGAGTTGCTACGATATTCGATATATCGCGATACATGTATATACGTCATGCACTACTCATGAGGTTGCTGAAAATTCTTCGACAGCCCACGTCAGTTCCGCCCTTTCTAAGGCTCATCAGGTAGGTGCGGCCCCCGAGTTTCCGTCAAATTTATGTTTTTAGGAATCTCGGCTAACTGAAGAGCCCCAAGAAAGGCGAAACCGGTCGTGGGATGTCTGAGGGTCTTCAGCAACCTGGTGAGTGTTTTCCTTTACGGAAATATACCAACTTAAACGTGAAGCAACCTGGTGCAGCCTACTCAGTTGAAGAATGGCATGAACGAGAGATTTAGCTGAGTTTCCATTGAAAACCAAACTGGTATGCAAATGAGTGTTTTTGTTGATTTCGTCCCTTCTTCATGCCGAAGGAACCATTCGATTGTTGTGGTTACCAATGACCCATGCCAGTCCAGAATGAGTGTAAACACCGTGCGGTATTTTGAATTTTTAGTCCAGTGCTTCACCGAAAATGGAAAATAATCCATGAAAGAGAAATCCTAAGAACAAAGAGAAAATGTCCAGGCATCTTAATGCAACCCGGCTGCGGCCCGTTCTATATTATCCAGAGACACTGTGTGGACTGTCGGAACATTCGAATATTCTGTTCTGAAGTTATAATCGTACATATGACATAATCATTTGGTCAGAAGCTGTTATGTATGTTTGAGGCCGAAAAGGGTTAACAATCCGTGAAAGAGAAATCCTACGAACAAAGATAAAATGTCCAGGAGTCTTAATGCAACCCAGCTGCGACCCGTTCTATATTATCCAGAGACACTGTGTGGGCTGTCACGAAACTCGAATATTCTGTTCTGAAGTTATAATCGTACATACGACATAATCATTTGTTCAGAAGCTGTTATGTATGTTTGAGGGCGCTAAGCTAACTGATTCTCAGCACTTCTGAGCATTTCAGATATGGCCACCCCTATCCTAAATTTAGCAGGGCTGACCGAAAAGCATCACTGCACTCATCTCTAAACTCTTCTCACGTGATACCATCATGTGATGATCACTTCTGCCTATCATTAATCTGTGCCTGTTCCACGAATGATCTGGGGGGTTAAAGTATTTCACGGTTCCCGTTTGTCATAAGTCAGGTTATGCTGTAACCAAGTCTGTAATTCTTTAACAGAAAAGGAGTTTAACGCCAAATCGCAACTCAGATGGAATGCTATTGTGTCTTGAGCGAACTAGCCTCCTTCAGAGTCGTTAAACTAGTCGAATTCCACCACTTAAATCTTTCCCACTAATGAAGCAATATTTACCGTTTTTGATCTGTTGTTTGGGCTGGGCAGTTTGAATGTAGCCTACCTCCTGAATACCAAACAATATTTATGTTGTTATCGCCTGTTTCTAATAAGTTGAGTGATATATCTATAGTTAAATGATAAACGCCTCGTAACGGCGTTGTGTTTTACGGAGGAAGAGAATCTTGAATGCAAAAAGAGACCATGAGGAGCTAAAAACATGCTTTTTGACATAGTTTAGAACCGCACAGTGTTTCAAAAAATGTCCACGAATTTTGAGACATTAAGCCTAACAAGAAGGCTCACACCCCACTTTGGAGGAGTCGCAGGAGTGTTCTCCGCGGTCAGCTTTTAGTACAAGGCTGCTCCGGCGACTTACAGGACAAAAGGAAACGATTCCTGGATGCCGCCGTTTTATTCCGGCGCCACTTGGTGTGTTCAGTTATTTTTGTAAAAAAAAAAATAGCGTGCCAAACGGTCAACTTAATAAGTTACACACTTCCCCGCAAATTGTTGTTGATCGATCCAAAAATTCAGTAAGAGGATATTGAATGCTGTCCATTTGAAACTGTACTTCTACAGTTCATTTAAAGCTCAAGACAGTTATCCTCACGAACAGATGAGAACATGATGAAGACAACGTTCTACCTTCTCTCTGGACTAGATTGTATTCGGGAGGATTTTACCCCAAGTCACAGCTGACTAGGATGCCTATCACGAACTTTCTCTGGATGAATCGCTCCCGAGTGAAATACTGTTTAAACTAAAAAGAGAGGTTTCCAAAGCACTTAGTTGCGAAGATCAGTCACAAGTCCATGTGCGTGTACTTTTTTTAACTAGCTAGCCACCCCACTATAGCATGATATTTGGCCCCCTCCGATATGGTTTCTGAGGCATTCCACACCCAATCTTGAGTTCTAAAGAACGATGTTATTGACCTTCATCAAGCGTTGTTTTCGCAGGCAAGTTACTGCATTAGCTGCACGACCAAATCCCTTATACTTCAGGGTCTCCTCTTTGTTTTCCAGTCACAGGCAACAGTTGGTTTGAAAAGCTTTCAGTGTCCGGAAGTTTCTGTCGGGCGCACAAGATTCTCAAAAGTAAACTGCCCTTAATAAGTATCGATTGTTTGTCAGAATTTGTTGGTAACATCTCTCGGGGAAGTTGTGTGCTAAAAACGGGAACTGTGCTTTTAGAAACGCAAGGATAGTTGAAATTCTATCTACCAGAAACCAACAGTCGCAGGAACCGTCTTAAACTACTCATCAGCACACCCAAAATCCATGTACGCCGCTATAACCTCGTCGATGTCGTCGATTTCAAGAAACAGGAAACCCAGTGAGTTTGATTAGGCGGCCGTTAGGAAGGATATTGGCTCCGGTATCAAGACCTAGCAAGGAATGGATTGGGACAGCATTCATTTCATACAAAACAGGAACATAGGAAGTTATTCGAACACTGTTTGACTTAGCCAACATTCGAGTAGCTTTCCGGGAGGGAAAAATCGTACGCCCAGTTTTGGTGAAGCGTTGCACATCGCTCATAGTGTCGTCAGTCACTAGCCATGGATCTTTGGAATACCTCCGTGAATCATCAATAGTTCCGTTGAACGACCTTCAGAATTTATCGAAATGTCTGATGAAAATGTAGTGGAGAATTGACATGTGAAGGGTGTAAACATGGGAAATCATCACCATCAGTAGCAGCAGCAGAAGCACCATCATCGTTATCATTATCAGCATTGATTATCCTCGTGCTTCAGTGCCATTCAATCAAAAAGTTAATTTAATTATATTTAAAGGCTTGAAGCAAAAAGTAGAGGAAACAGTAAGTGGAGGGGCATGATGTTTGTCTGTTGCAAGCATTCTGAGTTTCTTACAGTTCCAAGAGCTCAATCAGACAACCTGGGAAGCAACTGGCAGCACGAGCGCCACTAACCTCGATCAGTCACCATTTCCAGCGATTTCTCCGGCCAAGCGCAGGGAGCGTCTCATAGACCTTAGCCTGGCAGGCGAACGTCACCAAGAACAGATAAACTTTTCGTAATCTCTTCTACACGTTGCGATCAAGTCGCGCGCTGTCCAACTAGCAGTTTGTGCCATTCTGAAGGAGGAAAGAAGAACAACAGTCATCTCGTTAGACGATATTTCGGCGTGCGTAGCACATGTCCGAACCACTGCAGTTGAGGGTGCTGGAATGAAGTACCCGCGGCACAACTAAGTATACATTTATTAATTACGTCCTTATGAATTTTTTGACGCCATTCGACACAAGCAACTCTTCTGAGACAGTGGCTGAAAAGCTAAAGGCACCTCATATCATTTGTCCGTAGAGGCCGTCTCGCAACCATACAACAATACAGCCGTTACTGTAGCGTAGTACGCTAGAACCTTGATAACCAGTGGTAGGTCTTTTTGACGCCGCAAGCGACGCAAGTCAGCGGACGTGAGATGCATGCACTGAGTTCATCGGGCGCACTTGTCTTAGAACTAATGCAACTACCGAGGCAGTTGCTTTTGATTCAAAAGCCTGACCGAAAGATGGGTGCCGGCCAGAATAGTACAATTTTTTTCCAAAGAAAAAGATACCGTGTGCTTCCCAACCCCCGACTCTTAGAACCAGAAGGCTTTATCCCCCAGAGTTCTCTCTACTGACCAACCTAGTATGAGAAACTCTTTCGGTATCACAGTGAAACCACCCAGTATAGCTCAGTGGGTCGTGAAGACACACAAACCCTCAAAACATCGATGAAGTCAAGTCTCTGCAGCGGCTTTGTCTGTTTGAGTATCTGTATTCTAACATATGCCGTGACCAACCACCTGTTATTTTTCTCCCTTACGTGTACTCAGTTTTTTTTCTTCTGTATCATTTTATTCACTCTGCAACTGAGGCGGTCCGGAAGTGCTTCGCCTCGTTTTTCTCCCCCTATTCCAGCCTACTCGTGAGTAGTATAAATTCAATGTTGTCCAGGTCATAGCAGATCGGACGATCATGGCTGACCGAGTGAAAGGGATGGAATA
Organism: Clonorchis sinensis; assembly: GCA_003604175.2. Classification (NCBI taxonomy): domain Eukaryota; kingdom Metazoa; phylum Platyhelminthes; class Trematoda; order Opisthorchiida; family Opisthorchiidae; genus Clonorchis; species Clonorchis sinensis. Next base: position 10,259,792 of record CM030375.1, on the reverse strand, counting down.
AAAATCCAGTTGCAATGAGGATAAACTGATCAGAGGTCGGATAAACGGTGGTAAATGTGGACGAAAGAATGAACAAGAATGGAGAGTGAACAACCAAGCTAGTTTACTCGCGGTGAACAAAGGTGGGCATTAACCAACCGCGAGACACCATATGAGTCAACGGAGTGTACCAGCTGTTATTTCTAAGGCAATTCTGCAGAGGCCAGCGTCGAATAAAATCGTATGTATTAAAGTAATAAACACAGCTGTATAAAATAATTGGTAGCACCAAACCAGCGTGTTTTGCTGTAGAAACCCTATATTCATGTCCCACAGCTGTGTAAAATAATTGGTAGCACCAAACCAGCGAGTTTTGCTGTAGAAACCCTATATTCATGTCTCCTAACTAAGTACACCTTGTTTTCTCACGAATCACCATTCATGTTGGTAAGTGTTCTTTTTCAAAAGGGGAACGCATGCAAAAACTTATGTTTTCTCCGTGTCTTAGTTGTGATAAGTTCTATCTCACCGTTTTTCTACCTGGTTCCTGGTCACAATGAAAGAATCATAACACTGTTCCAATCTAATAGACGGGGGTAAATAAACACGTCTGAGCTGAATTCATACCACTCATTTGAACAATCTTCCGCTTATCCTGATGCAAATATTCTGGTTGATCCCGACTCGTGCCAGGATTTGAACACCAGAGTTCTTACGTAAGAGTTGAGTGGCCTAACACCACCTTCAGTATACTCCATATGCACTTGAACAAGTGAATTGTGCATGACCAAGGTGAATAGTTCCCTCATTGTCTGGAGCGACTACCTATTAGCTGTCTTGGCTGAATCGATCGACTGACTCATCCGTTTTGATTTTCCACCCAGGTGCTTCCATGGCGCTTGACCGGAAGATTGTTTATTATTTGTTTGTAGTTATAGAACTTGAATAATTCATTTGAACAAATCGTTTGAAAGGTCCTCATGCTCTGGGATGTTTGTCTTAATTATCCCTGATAGGCTGCTCGAAACGACCGACAAAACAGTGGTGGGTATTCAAAAGTCGTTCGAGGTGTTCGACAAACCAGTAGATGAAATCACTATCCGCCTCTGGTGGCCAAATGGTTGAGTCTTCAACTACTAGCCAGAAGGTTGCGAATTCGAATCACTCTGAGGGTTTGTGAGGTTCACAATGCTGATGATTTCGAACAAGGTCTAGGCGGTTGTACAGTGCTTATTGGTCCGGATTAACTTTACTTGCAGAACGAAAGCTCAGTTAAGGTTTCCAAATCTCCTCTCACCATCAAAAAACCCCACGAATGCTTAGAGAACATTGACTCAAAGACCCCCTGTTGGAAAGCAGTTACTTATGCAGGGCCTGTTCAATTCATTGTACCGTTTTGGAAAAAGATTAATGCACTGTACGTTTATATAAATACAACAGCCAACGTCATCCTCTTGGTATGGGGTACGATTATTATCGCGAATGCAACAGCAACTAAGGTATTCACGTTGCACTCTGGAGCTTCAGATGGTGGTTTTCTTCTCAATCCCTGATGTATCCCTAGAAGTTCCAGTCTAGTTTATTGCAACTTTTGGAAAACAAAAGTCACATATACAACACTCATGCAGTCAAATCACCCTTGCTTCAAAAATCACTTCTCTACTACTCGGAAAATGCAGGTTTCCACCTTTTTCAGTCTATTTATCCCAACTTTTGAAATCATTATTGTTTTTGCCCTCGACGGATATCTTGGATCCCAAAGTGGAGCCGGAGATCTTTGCGAAAACAACTGGTTTTCGGGTAGAAGAAAGAGCGGGGATAGAGGCAGAGAGTGGAGGTGTCTTTTCGACAAAATCGTCGTGGAACTTCTACATCTGCTTAGTACTTAGAGTGTAACAGGCAAGGGAACAATGGTCTGAAGATTTATCCACTTTGTATAACTCGATACAGTATGCAATACAGTACAGCACAGTACAAATGGCTTAGCCCAAGCTAACTTGTATTCTCTCCGACATCTAACGTTTTCCCAAGCCTATAAATAAGCAGAAACGAGGATGCGACTGTGCCGAGTGCTTGCATAATAGGGGTATGCTATGTCGGTACATATTAATCTCAGATGTCAAAACTACATGGCGTGTCGCGTGAGTCTCTGCTAGATATCCACAACAAGTTGGTCAGTATTGCAAACTGACAGTACAAAGGTCCATTTGGCCGTACAGTGAGGTCAGTTGTTTTTCATTCTTAGGACAAGGACATATGCCATTAATGAATCCACACCTGCAGTTCGCCAGTTGAAATACCATTACGGAGTTTCGTTCCATTCAAATTTTTGTGATTGCTGCCAGGTTAAAACCAACTTTTTGACAGATGGGAAACGTTATTTCTTGGGATTTCGCCCCCTTGCATTATCTCGGTTGGATGCGACGTTCGCGGGAGTTCAAACGCTTTCTGTCTTCAGAAAGCCACTGCTAGGTATGCGTAAATACCCATGCATCAAGTTGCGGCCAAATTCCTGTGGAATTGATCGGGCAAAAACACCTGCAAGTCAATCAATTTTTAGTTATTGCTCCACTCTCCAAAGTTTCCATCACCTTCACCGTAACGGAAACGTCACTATGCCAACAGAGTTTTCTGGGATTTAAGCACCAATGAGAACTTGAAATCAGTCGGCGTATCATTGCCAAAGCCCAGTATAGTAGCTCATTGACGTGACCACCGGAACGCTGTTGTCTACTCTAGTCTCAGCTGGCCGTGTGTTGATTACGTCTGTTCCCCATCACATAGGAATAGTCTTTGCACACCCACTCACACCCACACCACTAGTGATCTTCCATCTCACTTTGCTGATGAGGTTAACCTTGTGTGCAAACTGAAAAGATATCGAGAAGCAGTGACAATGAATAAACTAAACGACCCCACCAAACAAGACCCCATACTTTGACACTTCAATTGACGGTTCGTCAGCTTCTACCCACCAAACAAGACCCCATACTTTGAAGGGTTGCACGTACAAGACACTTCAATTGACGGTTCGTCAGCTTCTCAGGCGGATAGTTATCACAGGACTTCCCAAAATATTTTGAGTCAACACATGGAAATTGGCGGGCTTGTTTGAAGTTTCAATTGCTACGATTTCGGATGAAACGACAGGGTACCAGGTGTGTCGGTCATTTAGGACGTTGTTGGGAAGCTCCCCGAAAGGGGATTAGGTTTGTCGAGATTTCAACATAAACGCAGGCAAGCCAGCGGAAGATAGTTTTATGTCCATTAAAATTTGCGGTAGCTTGACGTTGTTCATCAACATATCAGCATAAGCTCAGCTTCTACTGAATAACAATAATACTAGTATATTGAGTTCACAATGACGGAGAAGTCGTCCGTGTGTTAGCTCAACTTCCATACGTTTGGGTTCCTTTACAATCTTTCTATGGGGGTAAAACAGCTCTGGAGGAACAGAGTTTGCGACCGCTTAGGGAGACGGGGTGTCTTCCAGAATGAAGGAAGACGGCCTAGTGTGTGCTACGGACACCCCTGTGAACTTAACCCTTCAGAGGGTTAACTGTTGCGCCCAAACAGAATTTGTGACCATATTGTGGACGTACGGTCATCATCATCAAGGACAGCAACATCAGTGTCGACACTGATGCTTCACTGCTGCTGAGGCCCGATTGGGTGGTCGTCTTGGATTGGACGTACGGTAGGTTTAGATGAAATTTCAACTGCAGGTGAAAGGATAGATTAACATGGGAGGTGATCCTTGGATGATTCTTCAGTCACTGATCAAACGATACTTCTACCAGGCTATCTTACGCGAAATGGGTTGAACTTCAGCTGGCACACATAATGGCTGAAGTCGGTAGCTTCGGATCTGGTCTCAAGTAATGCAGTGCGGAACACTCCGTTGTACCATATGGCCAAACGTAACTCTTGTGATTTCTTTTCGATGCAAGGCGGGCAAGCTGAAATGAGAAAAGAGGCTACGTACCTGTCGAGAAAAAATTATACGTAGTCTAGTTAATCAGCGTCACGGTGAAACTGTGACATACCAGTTCGTCGAAGCTGGACATCAACCTATTACTTGTCATGGGGACCAATACGATAAAGAATACAACCATACGTAATGCACTACTCATAAGGTTGCTGAAAATTCTTCGACAGCCCACGACCAGTTTCGCCCTTCTTGGGGCTCGTCAGGTGGGCGCAGTCCCCAAGTTTCCGTCAACGGTATGTTCTACTTGAACCCAAATTGGACTGTTTTCGAGAAATACACCCATTTGCAAATCAATTTGGTTTTTGCGAGAGACTCACCTGGAACGCAGCTGAATCTCCCCTTTGTGATGTTTTCAGGTGGAAAACGCGCACTGTGTTGACTTTCTGCATGCAGTGGGGATTCGAGCCAATTAGGACGCAGAAAATTTGCACACTAATTTTGGACTCAGCTGCATCCAAATCCAAAACTTTTGAGAGAATGTGTGAACTCAGTACTAATTTGCTGTCGAACAGAATAACCACTGATACAAATTAGACACAAGGTTGGATAAACAAACGGAATATGACGACATCATTAGGACAAAATAAGTAAGTAGGACGCAAATAAATAGGCTTACGCTAACACCTCTTCTGGCGGTCCACCAGAAAATTACGAATAAAAGCAGAGAAGTGCAAGTGACGGAATGTGGAAAATGATTGGCCAAAGCTATTATGAAAGAACGCTCACGATTACCCAATAGTGGAGCGCGATTCGCCTTAGTCACGGAACAGCCAATAGGATACCGAGATAAGGTCAGGGAGGTCACATGTCGTCTTTCGGGTTATAGCCTTAGCAGCCATCAGGTCATGTTGAAAAATTGCTTTTGATCAATGCGATGACGCAGTGAATAATGCTGAATGAATCATCTAGACTGACCTAGTGGTTGGTGTCAACTAGGCCCGAAGTGACTGGGATCTTTCTTTGCCAGTTTGCCCTGCACCAATCCAAGCTGGCTTGTGCTCTGCCAAACTTTGTGACAGAAATCTGGACGCACAATCCACCTATTTTGTGCTGCAAAAACGAACGAATAAATTAAACAGCGAAAAATAATCATGGATCGGTCGTTTAACTTTGAGATCTATGATGAGCAGTAGGATAGTTGGACGAATGATAAGCATAGGAATAAGGATTTCTTTGATGCGTCCACAGAACCTAACAACAGTAGTGGATATCTTCAAACGTCTGTGCACGGACCTTTCTTGGATAACCACCGTCATAACTCCATCATGAACCGGAGTTCCGAGCTTAGTGTGTCCACTGGGCACATTCTACTGGCTCGACATGCCAGTTGCGAATCAACTCTCTAGGTAGTTGAACTCTACGGAAGTGTAACCGTTAGTACACAGTAGCTTCACGGAATAACAAGACTTAGACCATTCTGCCTGTTTTCCTAGCCATGAAAACACCCAGTAGTGGGAAACCACTTGATTTCCCCTTTCCTAACGTGAACTCGACTGATGGATGTGCAGAGTTAAAGTGACGTGGAATATGTTCAGCATCGGTGCTTGAGTCGGATGCGCGGAAACTGTCCACGTAAATCTGGGAGCTGTGAATCATCGATTTCATGGTCGGCCGTTCGATTGTACTGAGACAAAGGTGTCACCAGCGGATGATGGTTCCAGCGAATGAAGAATGTGTTGAAAGTACAATGCAAGGCCAGTTAGTAGAATAAGTAAACCTAGGTTGAGGTATTTGATTTAGGCGTGAACGTAGTTCACAGTTTAAAACGAATATTTATTCGTGAAAAGTGGTGGGAAAGCTAAAGTCTTACGGATGGAAGCTGAATCGCGACTACTTCCAGTGGAGTCAGGTGTGTCTAATTGACTGTGTGCAAATAATTGCTCACCAGTCGGTTCAAGCAAGCTTTTGAGCCATTGAATGATCAGAGAGTTGCTTATATCGGGTATCGGTCATATTAGGCGACTCGACCTAACTGTAGTCGTCAAGTAACATTTGAACAGGCTCTCCTTCTTTATGGCGGCATGCATTCTTGCTTCAATCAAAACTGACCACGAGCTTGTCTATTCCCGGGGTCACATGACCATCTTCAAAGAAAAATCCACCGTAAAAGAGCTGGAACGACAATGGATTATGCCTAGAAGTTGCGAAACGTCAATCTCACTTGATCAATTCATTCGCAGTTTCCGCATTCATAACTTCCATTGAAGGAGACCTATTAGAAACTACTTGTCTAATTCATACTCCCTCACCATATCCATGGAAGTCTTCATCTCGCTGGCCCCGGTCAATATTCCGACAAATTTCGTTCATTGGGAAATCGTCCTCTGACCAAACTTTGGTTTGGTCGTTCACGTCCACACAAAAGCCATCGTCCTGGGACAGAAAACCAGGACAGTAAGAAACAAAATACAACAAAATGCACTGTGGAGAATGAAGGCCTATTCAACACCCCTCAGATCAGCCATACGAAAGCGAAAATGGTTTCAAAAGAACCATGGGTTCCTTCGCCGTTAAAATAATTCGACAAAGGCTGAGTGCTTCAACGAAACGTATATCATCTTGAACGTCACCTTTCCTATTTCGTCAGTTAGCACTAGGACATGGCAATCATTTTTTCATCGAAACTCGCGTCGCCATGAGAAATTTCAGGGCTATGGGGAACCAACGACAACGACAGCACACGAAGCATATCATTTTAGATAGTGTTTGACGTTGCCTCTATTCTGCTGTCGATGGCCAACTACCCTAAACAAGTTACATCACGCATCACATTGAGAATTTTACGCCAGTTGTATGACTCCAATTTGTAGGTAGACCACGTCACACATTGGGCGCTTCGGCTTGCTGGTTTTTCTGTCCCCAAACGCGTTTGACGCAGTCAGCATTTTTCAGATGAAATCCAAATAAGGTTACAACTGAGGCGGAGGTCTTGACAGTACACTGACAACCTGGTTACGAACGGTTGTTGTCTCGCAGCTAGCCCGATCAATTAAAAAAACTGGGCTTGCTAGGCGTCAGATGTTTCGGCATGTCTGTTCGGTGCGAAAATAGTGTGTGAATGTTAGCTGAACATGCTGATGTTGACACCAATGAATCAGACAATGACCACGTCCATCAACCTTGTGTTCCCCACAGAATAAGTCAAACGGAAAACAAACCGTTGTGTGCATGCCTGACTGTCTGGGAAACTTCCATGGGAGAGTCTATCGCTGATTTGTCGGCAGGCCGCTTCCCCCTTGTATTACAGAACGATTAAGAAGAATCGTGTACGGTCCATCTTGCGGAAAACAAGCAGCGGTAGTACTGTCAGAGCAATCGTCTGTTTTCAGTTCCAACAGTACACTGGATATTCCGGGTGATTCAACCTCACCGCACGGAAGAAGACTCGAGCTTTGGTCTGCAAGTGGAGAGTTGCTTCAAAATCTTGGAGCAATAGTCTTTTAAAAAAAGGGCATCATGACAAATCACTTGCGAAAATCATCGACTTTTGTAAATCAGTATGGCATGCTTCCACGGGCTTTTAATTAAACGAAGAAAGTAATTTGTGATCATTAACATGGATTTGTGATATCTGACAAATTTTATTGTGAGGGATTTTTGTCTACCCCTCCTGTTTGGGATTCCCTTTGTACCAACCTAACCGATATAGCGTTGACTACAACATTCAGGACTTTTGAGCCACACATGGACGTCAACTGCAGGCGGTTATACTCGTTTCACTAAGCCAGCCTGTGCAAAGAAGCGGACCGGAATTGTAAGACTGTTTCATTCCATCTGAGAGACACCAGTAGCACACTGATAATGTGCCCTCAACTGAAGAAAAACGCCTGTAATATAGTCAAAAAGTCAAGTGAATAGGCCAAATTTCCAGTCATTGAAAATGCTTCCAAAATTAAATTAAAGAATAACACATTTGAAAGATATTGCTACATTTTATTGTCAAATACATGGTCTTTCCGCTCAGAATGAACCCGTTGATTACGTCATCAGTTTTGGTAATCGTATGAGACAGAACTGCCTCCCATACACACTTGAAAAAACACCTCAGGGAACCAGCTAAAGCCGGTCTCTCCTCAAGGTGATCTTGCCATAGAGGGAGAAAATTAAACCGAAAAGGTAGACCAGGAAGATGGATTATATCTAATTAATAAAATACTGCCAATATAAAGTAACAGCACCTGTCTGTCTGCCTTGAAGGCCAAACTTAGTGGATTGGCTGAAAATTAGATCAATAATTAGAACCAATCAATCAGCGCGTTTGATATATCTGAGTTTACAGACGCCAGTGCGCACATCGTGAATGACTTCAACGCATGTGGACTGCCAAGGGTAAGTATGAATAAAGCTAAAGCGGACAAAAGAGGATATACCAACCAACAATTGGCAACCAAACGGGTAGTTGCGCTTTTACCCATTAACAGGGATCCACCCTTTTCGCACAGCATGAAACCGTCACGGAAAATCGTAGAAAGTGGACAATTTCCGGGACATGCATTGCTCTACTGTCAAATGAATGACACTTGTGGCATGTGTGTATCGGATTTCACGGTCAGCTTCCGATGCGTTAAATTCTGTTTTAACTGAAGCAAAAAACCATTCCAAATTACCATTGAACTGAGTACAGCAAAACTATTTGCATCGGTTTGACCACCTATTGCCTTTGGATTGGCACAAGCCCCCAGCCGTTAGGCTAACAACGTGGCTTCCTGCACACTAGTGCTTAAGACCTCTCTCTATGCGTAATGCGCGCGATAGTCTGCCCAGTTCCAAACACAAATGAATAGGCAACCTGCTATTTCTCCACGTGAGAGCCAAGTTATCCCGTCTTGGTAGCACGACAACGGGAATGTCCTTATCCGACGCATGAAATCCATGGTGGTTCACCAAGAAAACAACAAAATAATAGTTTATTTGAAATAATTAATGCAACATACGCAGTGCTTTCACCATAGAGGGTGTATTGATCCAAAGGTCGAGTTATCCAAACTAAGGTTGTTTCACATCGTGGAAATTGGTCAGTCAAGATCGCTATGATCGATGCACAAACAACACAGAAACTATTATGCTAAACAGGGATGACCTCGGGAATGAGGCTGAATTCCACATGACGATCACTGAATGGAGAGAAAGTCGGTACTCAACTTTGGTTTACTGTTTTGTGCCAGAACTAAGCACTCCCTTTGCATCATGAAACGCGACCTTAGATTTTCAAAACAACCTGCGAAAAACTCTGACAGAATGGAGATCACAGTCCGGATGTTTTGGACTTTTCAGTCAATTTACAGAGGGATAAGAAACGTTGGTTTTTGTGCTTCGTTATGGCATTCATGTGGGGTAATATTCGTGATGCACGTTTTCCTGACATCAGTTTATATGGACAGACTAAAATCAGGTGGTTTCTATCTTTGGTTGCCAGCTTCCTTTGAAAAACGAGTGACCCAAGCTGGAAGCAATCCTTGAAAATGAATGTTATTTCGGAATATTTGGAGAGCTGGGTACAAGTTCAAAGTCTGGAACTCGAAAAAGAGGGAGATATTCATTCAGCGGTTCAATCCAGGAACATTCCACTGGAATTGTGACAGAACAGGGTTGATAAGCGGCTTTCAGGAACAATGAAACGGCCCACACCAATAGTTTCGATGAATCCGAGCACAGATGATAAGACTGAGTAACGGCCGAAGAATGAAGCAAACAACTATGCACACAACACATGACTAAAAACTCTACGGTATGGACATGATTTTATGCTTGCATGCGATCCTGATAGAGTCCTCACGGAGCAAGAGCTGTGTATGCAATCCGTGGAATGCATCGCAAAAAATGGCAAAGTTGGAATAATACCCACTGTGTTCGGATGCATTCTTCACACCCACAAAGCCCACATGCATGACGGTGATCAACCAGCATACTATATATATTGTGATATCTGGAGTGCCATACTATCAGGAAGGTCAGATTCCTGAAAGTAACCCCGGAACGTCCGGAACCTACTGAAACCCTAAAACTCTACCAAAATCTCAATAGGAAAGCCTACAAGCATCCAGGCCAGTTAATCATTCAATCAATTCAGCAAAAGCCGATGAGTGTTCAGACACGCCACAGAAGCACGACCGAATGTGATCGGCGTTCAGGTATTTCATAGAAGCACGATCGATGTTGATGGGTGTTCACTAAACGCCTACCAGATAGCCTGGATCAATATCAGAAAGTGCCCTATGCCTAGCGTGGGGCCGTTGTAACTTTTGCACTCGCACGCACTCACTTGTTTGGAATAAAGCTGTTGTGTACCCTTGTCGACAAGTTCTTTCTGGCACCAGGCACTGGAGTGGGAACAGCAGTTAAGTATAACACATACCAACTTAAACATGAGGCGGCCTTTGCGCAGCACGTGTACTTGGTGACAATCATGAACTACAGCTTCAGCCGGATTTCTGTGCAGTCTCCGGTTAAAACCATACGAGTATTCAAATGAGTGCATTTCGGGAACTAGCTTCGAGTTGGATTCAAGCAGAGCGGAACGTCTGTGGTGCATGAAGGACGAAACCGGTCATGAACTGTCGAGGAGTTTTCAGTAGCCTTATGAATAGTTTCGCGTCAAGAAAATCTCCATACATTTTGGACGCGGAAAAGGGATAACAGACAATAACCTGGTTTACTAATCATATTTGGCTCTGATCTTAGTTACCGTCGGTCGTACCTGCGTAAACCCCAAGGGTTTAGTTTTTTCGATTACCGTCAAAAACTATAAAATTGGCTGTTGCCAAGACAGTCTCATTTTTTTATGCATAAGTCGTTTGTTTTCAACCGAGCATGACTAAAGGCACTTTTTGTTCACTAAACCTTCCCAATCAGATAATCACTGAAAAGAGACTTCGTCTCAACGCCTTTTTTCACAAGTACCTATGTCATTATGTTCTATTGCATACGTATTTGTTGTGACATCAGCGAGGAACATCTATGTCTATTTAAAGTCAAACAAAGCCTTTCGGGAAGACTGCAAAAGTCTTCGGATCGAAAACAAAATGTGCCGCCGGTAGAGGGGACAGCTAATTCGTTCACAGTGTTTCACTCCTCACACTCGCACCTTCCTCAAATCTTCTGCCGGTTCCCATAAGAGTCTTGAGCCGTGTGACCGCGTGATGTGGATCCCGCGCTATATCTGTCTAATTGTGAGTTACTCACACTGCTGACTAGCCGCTCGTGGCCGAACGGTTAAGTGTTCAAACTACTAGCCGGGAGGTCGCGGGTTCGAGACTCTCCGGAGTTTCATGAGATGCGCACTGCTGATGATTCCCAACAAGGATGAAACAGCTGTACAGTGCTTCTCGGCTTTTCAGCTTGCAGGACGAACTCTCCACAAAAAAGAGTCATGTGTACTCCAAACGCGTACAGAAAATCCTTGAATAACCCACCCTGTGGTTTGTCTGTCTTGATGAGAATCTATCAACGGACAGTGCATGCTTGGCTGTCCCGGAAGTTGAGACTAAAATCGTGTGTCACGTACAACGGATGGTTATATGTGGCGTTTAATCATTACGTTGTATTGGAACCGGAAATCCGCTCTGCATTAATTCTGGTCAACCAAAGAAGGCACATGAACCATTGATTTTATGTTTATTTTCACTGCGGTATTGGAGGTATCATTGAGCGTCAGGAACCATTTTTGATCGAACGACCGGCACACCCGCGTAACTCCTAAGCACCCTGTTCACCACTATGTACCTCGTCCATCTCCAATGCGTTTTTGGCCATTACCAGCAAACTCAGCTACGCCAGTCATTGCGGTCTCCCTGGATGGGGACCCGAAGACGAGATACATCGATGGTTAGATACAATGTCAAACATGTCCCAGTCGCGCCCTAAATGGCGCTCGTGCATCCAAGCGATTTCGTTTACTGCATACCTCCTTTCCCAATCTCCCAAATTAAAAGCCCACTGACAACCCTTTATTCACACAGCAATTATGTCAGCTACCGCCTCCAATGTACAGCTATCTAGCTCACCTCTCCAAATCATCGGTGAATGAAATTGTGGCGGCTGCAACCACTGTGTGACAACTAGGTGGTCCTTACAGCTGACGATGATGCGTTATCTGACCTGAGTCTGCTACACTACTATTGTAGAGTTTGGTAGTAAGTAGAATGAGTTTATCTGTCACAAACAAAAAACTTTGGTACTGGGTTAAAATGACTGTCATCTAGAGAAAACCGATCCAGGCAAAACAACCCATACGCCAGAATCAATGCCCCTGGGTCCCAATTTGTTCCCATTTAGCCTCATGCAAGGGGAAATTAAGGGCCCACAGGTGTAGTCAATGAATCCTGCGAATTGTATCAGCCACACACGACCACTTGTTCCTGAGTGCCAAATAACACTCCCACTGACTGAAGAGGTGGGATAACCTCAGAGCTCAGTATCCAGACTGCATGATAAGGATATATGCATTCAACCCTGATTTAATGGGGTCACACCAACGCAGCATTTGCAAAAAGTGTTTCGCTCAGGAATGAAAAGAACTTTCGACAAAACTAACCCGTCGACTGATTGTAATCAACACTGACCACCGTTACTCAGACAGCCTTTGGATAAAACAGGATAACTATAGCAGTTATGTGATTTAGTTAATAGACTTTTCGAAGGATTTGAGGTTGACTACAGTTCAGGCCCGAACACCTCCCTGTGTCAGATGCACATCTGTTATGTGGAAGTGGACACTCGTTTGAAAAATAAGATGATGGTAAAAATGTACTTAACTGGACCTTTTGAGTACAATATGCTTCGGTCGACTGTGATGCACAGGGTTCGTTGCGTGTTTTACATAAGACCGCTTCCAAACAGTTTTCCGCACGTCATCAACAACCCTTATTGTCGCCACGACCCTCAGAGAAACTGATTCGTTCGTCACACGTGCTATCGCTCATTAGGATTCAACCTGTTGACCTCATGGCTGTTCATAAATTCTACCTTCTATCCGTAAGATACTGATGTCAATCTGACCTGGTTCAAATAGTCCGAATTTTCGTTTGGGCAGGAAATCCTGCAAAAGTTTGATTATACTTAGCCACACAGAGTCAGTTAGGCAAAAGACAGCTTTACATTGAATAGAAGTAACACTCTACGGATAAGCTGGCTGAAGACTCCTCGGCATCCCATGACTAGTTTCGTTCTTCTTGGGGCTCATCAGATAGGTGCAGTCCCCAAGTTTCCCTCATCCTTGTATTCTACCCGAACCCAAATTGCGCGAACCTAGCGAAGTACACTCGTTTGCATACCAATTTGGTTTTCAAGAGACTCAACTGAATCTATCCCGCTCTTCTTCACCCCAACGTTCTGCACCAGAGTTTTACCTTCCAAGGCAGCGTAAACAAAAGGAGGCAACCAGTTTGTAGACCAGAGTTATCTTCTGTCAGTGGAAATGATCTCCTTGTGAACGCATGCTGGAGTACCTGTGAAAAGGAAGGTCTTCGCTGCGGAGTTGCCTATTAGAGAAACACCAACTCAACAGTTACAGACTATTGGACAGGGGAGCGAAACTCTCATATGCATCTTGTTTACAAATTTGAATATCCATCTTCTCCTTGAACGCGTCTTCCCCAACTTTCCTGGATATTCATTGACTGTTACTCAAATGCAAGCAAATGCTACAAAGCGACTCCACAAATTCCGTAATAGATCTCACTTTTCAAGAGACGCGAAGCGGATTTACGAGAAAACATACTACTCGCATGCCTCATCAGTAGTATCCACCGTTACACCAGTACTCACGTTTGACTTGACAGATTCGCTTGTTACTGGAATTCGTAAGTAGACTACACATGAGTTGACGTTGAGTGACCAAGAACGTTGAGGAAAGCCTTGGTAGAAATAGTCACACCGTTACAACTGCAGACAAAAGTCATGGACACATGTCAGCGCCCCATCATTTCCGATCAGCTTACATTCGCTTGCGCTGTAAAATAATCGTTAACACTGGAATAACGGCAAAAGTTGCCACTCCAGTACAGCTAATTGCGGTCACATGTGACCATAAATCAGTAGTATCCTGTAGAGGTTATCGTGTGTACCCAAGTAGTATAAGCCATTCCGAGGAGGAGGATTCCAAGTCTTGTCCAGTGGAAGTAGCCCATAAACGAAATTTGATGCCTGAAGCTTACGGATTTTCTGGGAAACCGAAATTACGTACATCTGTTAAAGTGAACATCCAGGAAGTCTGATAGCACCACGTTTGTTCCCGTAAGCTTAGAGTTTATAGTCCTTAGGTAGGTTTCAGCAACGCCGTCCGACCCTGAATATGGGATAATCCGTGAACGTGGCCGTGAAATGGCTCTGTGCTTGGCGTTGGTCGGTCACCGGGGTATCGGTTCTCATGGCTGGCCTTGTCCTGTAAAACCAATGTAGTGTCGGGAAAATCACTCATCCACACGGTGGGGAGAGGGTCACCGTAGCTGTTGAAAACGGTCACATATACTACTGTAGTGCGGCAAAAAAGTACACTGAAACTCAAAGAAACAAGACCAAAGCATAGCCAAGGATAAGTGCGACGGCGAAACCGCGACCAGAGCCCATTAAAACGATACTTTTTTCATTGCAATCACCGACTGAGCTGTGTGCGCCACAATAACATGCGAAGATTCTGGTGCTTGAAAAATACAGGCTTTGTCAATGGACTGAATTGGACTTCGCTTAGGCGACAGGTCACAAGTCCTACAGCGTTTTACCTATGTTCTAAGCCTGATGGTTCCATGAAAACCCGGCTACAGGCTGGCGACAAAAACTGACGACAAGGGCACTGTTATTGTTGGATTGCTCTCTTTTCCTCTGGCCAGCACTTGTCACCACGTTTTTTTCAAATTTTGTGGAAATGAAACAGTAAGGGGTCGAATCGTGGGTTAAAAATTCGGATCTTGACTAATTTCAACCGAAACTCTCAGTCCGCCTTCGATAACAGCTAAATATGCTTGAAATTCATTAAACTAGTTCGCAATTCTCTATCCGACAGTGCAAAACCTGTACGTTACATACGACCTTTTCATGTCTGTGTTTCATGCTCCGAAATGTCTCCAGTGGATGGTAGAAGTACAGCTCTTTCCACAAAATTGCGACGGACTGGGAGGAAATTTCGCGAACACCAACATCCCGTAATGAAAAGCTACGGAATGCTTTGTTCCCCTGGCAAATAGCTTCAGAGGTTTCGACAAGGAAGTACGGCCTGAGGTTAAAAAGTACCGCATAGTCGTCCTGATGTTGAATCTTCAGGCCCACAAGATGTAAATGTGGGCAGCCTCACGGCTTGAGCAGATGGGAAACCTGATTCAGTAGAAGCCTTTGAAGAAATGTACACTTCTATGCCACATGGCCTCCAGATACAAAATCACACTGCTTGATATTCTAAAGACAGTTGAAGACGAACTCTGGAGTATTACCGAAGATTGTGGCTTAAACACATAAGTTAAGTGGACAGTAGCGAGCTACACTCAACTGAAACGCTTGAATATCAAATAACGGTTGGTGGTGTGTTTGACTTTGGTATTCAACGTTGTCCTTTTGGTGATTTGAACAACGGGAGTGAGAAGATTCCTGAATTATAGTTCGTGCTGGCGAATCACCAGCTGGCGGTTGAGTCCGGAAAAAAAACAGCAACAAAAATCACGTGGACCAAACCGACTGGGTGTTTACGAGTACAGCGACCACGAACGCCAAACCACACGTGTGTGTTTGCACTCTAATCGCTTTGGGTCGGTTGGTCTGCGTGAAACAGCTAAAAATAAGGCCGACAAAGTTTACGACTGATCAAGAAATCAATTTTACAGTATTGGGGATGCGTTGGCGAGTGTTTTGGACTTACCCAGGGCTAGGAAGACCTAATGGCCCTCACGGTGGATATTCAGTTCAAAAGAACGACTTTACTCGGTTCTGTGACTGTTCTCTGTGAAAAGGAGTCAAGCTTTCCAGAAAACCCTTGAATCAAAAGGTAGATTGGAACGAGATAATGCTATGTCTAACATTGATTACCAAACAAGTCATGATTTCCCTATGTTTAACCTTCACAGTTTACGAGAGTAAATGAGCTGTTCTAAAAGCAAAGACCAACGCCACCACTGACAAGATACAATCCGTTGAGAACAGTACCTGAACAAGAAAAAAACGATTTAGTTGATCCAGACGACTGAATGACATAAACAAGGGACCAGATAGGGATTCAGGCTATGCCATTATTTGGCGCATGGTCTAATGGGCGAGTGTTTTGGGTGAAAACCAGGCATATACGGTGGCCCCCAGTATGCTTCGCATGGATGAAAACCTCACAAACGAGTCGACCACTTCATCCATGTCCGGCGAACCTTACTGCTGAATAGGCGGGATAGTCACGAATTTCAACAGAGCAGCCAGAAAGTTTCAGCAATTTTAGTCCTATTTGGCGTCAGCTGATTTAGGAAATCAGGTAACGTGAGCATCAATCAGTAGTCTATTCCCGTCAGTTTGTGGTACGCTGGGAGTCTCAGTTTTAGTTATATTGTTTACCTTGGGCGGGTGTTCCTGATACCGACTAATGAACTCGATACTTGAACCGATCATAACTAGGGGCAGTCAATCGGCTTGGTGAGACATACTGTGAAATGTAGACTCGGCGTTGGTTCGTCTGGTTTTTCGGGTCAATGAAAACTTCAAATCATTAGTGTCTTGGACCAATTTGTGATTCCTCGACTGTAGATAAGCATGGTACGAAAAAGTGAATATTCTTTTTCTGCTGTATCAACGGAGAAATGATTGACCTCTCTTAGAAGGCGACGATGGTAACAACTTGAAGGACGCCAGCCTAGTCACCAGCTCACCGAAAATAATTTGCAGCGTTTGCCAAGTGTTACTGTTACCGGCAAAACGGTTGTTATGTGCTGTAAATGCGAATCAATCATCACTTAATGTTTTACTTTGGTAAACAGTTTCGAGCGCGGGGGGATAAGCCTGACCTCGTGATAACGTCGTCCTCGCTTATAATCACGCTGACATTCACCGCAAGGGTGAATGTCAACAAAAAACACCTTAATCTGGTTGTTGGACAAAGAGCATATGACTGTAAGGAACAAACGCTCATTATGACGGAGTTTGATCGGTATTATTGCTCTCGGCTCTAATCAGGTGCCGATCATCGCGGAGCGAAAGTCCGACTATCATCATGACCTTACAAACGGCCAATTTCTCGTTAGTATAAACAACCTGGCTGTTCAGTTTTTCTGACAGGGCCACCAGATGCTCATAGCAGGTAAGCCTATATATATATTTCCACCGGCTTACTCATGGGATTTCGCACTGCCACTCGGAACTCGTCATCTGTAAGCAAATGCAGCCTATACATACAGTGAACCCTAGTATGAATCACATTTTTCGACAATATCCTCAACGCATGCGCATTTTGAATATGAAATTTCACTCGTTGGAATTGACGTTAGGGCTTCCAACTATATTGCGTAATCCGACACTTACAGTCGGCAGTTATAAAGATGATCTTTTCCTGATTCAGCTAAATTTCGGCCAAGATCAATACGCGTACTTCGTTAGAAATGTGTAACGTCAGAACACATTCTGAAACTAACATTTTCTGGCAAGACAATCCAGTCTACTAAAGGAAAAAAGATGGCTGGTAATTGACTTTATAAGGCCACTCACAAAAATCGAAAACAATTTAACTCAAAAATAGGCACGTGATCGACTCCTTTCGAACTGGTCTGCAGTGCACCAACACTGACCCATGAGTCCAGTGAGCAATGTTCACCACCAGACAATACTGGCATTCTTTTAAGCATTCGGCAATTCTCTTCTTTGTTCACTGCCGAGAACACTACTCACGGAATGCTGAGTCCCATGGAACTGATTGTGGAAATCAATAAATCGGAGTAAGCGTGCGGAGATTGGAAAGCTTGATGAACAAAACCAGTTTTTATCCACAAAAAGCCATTGCGGGCCGGGACTTGATTAACAAATAAACTGTGAAAGGAGGTGGTAGTCTTGCTTTGGTTGATCTCAACAAATCATAGTGCAGAAACTATTCCGCGACCATTGGCGTTGGGTTGTCCACAAGATATCAAAACCTGTATAGCTGTTCTCTAACGAAAACCCCAATGAATTTCACTACAGACAAGATATCGCAAAGGAAAAACAATCCAGCAGAAGGTCACACTTGCTGGCCAGAGTGGTGGTAGAACGTTGTCGTTCGTCCCTAATTATAATACATTCAAGTTAGTATAATATAGCATCCTTCAGGTGTAGCATGTTCCGATGCTGTCTGATATCTCCTCACTGAAACTTTGTCCTCAAATGTACGACATCGTGGTAGCATCACTCCAATGAACCTAAAAAAAAGCCTCTTAGGTAACTGAACCTCTCAAATCACCACCGGTATTTTGGCGGACTGTACAGAGATCTTTCGTGCTGCTATAGCTCTGTTAGGGTTCTAAATTACTTTCGTGCGCTTTGTAGCTGTTTTATAACTCTTGCCTCTTAATATTTCGTTCATCCCAACGGGGAGCATGCTGTTTCTAGGGTTCTGTTCAGCGGAACAAATTCTGTTTTCCTGTAAGCTGGCTTCTCATTACTTTTCCACCGCAATTTCAACAGTAAAAGGAATGAACTGTGTCGAAAGGAAGCCATGCTCGCGTCCGCTAAGTCAGTTCAGTTGTTCCAGATTTGTAGTTTTTGAACCGGTAAATAAGACCCATTTTTCAGGGAAATGCTTCTGATGGATATAGCAGTGACGTTGAGAAGTACTCTTATCAACCGCGTGGTCTGAAAAGGTCTAACTTATTGATGCACATCAAAGAAAACTTGGAGTTTAAAGTTAAGAAATACGTCCAGCGCAATTCCAAGATGCATCTAGTTCAACTTGAAGGTATCGTATTCCCTGTCCTGTTAGGAAACTTCAAGCTTTGTCCTTGCCGGTGCTCTGTTTTCGTTCTGTTAAATATCTGTAGCGAAAAGACATTGCTACACCTTAAAGTCAAGCATACTTCCAAAATAGGATACAACTTCAAAGTGACCTAAGCGAGGATTTGTGCTGCGACGTCACTGTGTGCCGAAAAGCCGAGAAGCACTGTACACCTGTTTCGGTCTTGTTAGGAATCATCCCCCAGTGCCCATCCCTCGAATCTCTAGGTAAGTTCCAACCCACGACCATCTGTCTACTAGCGGCTGGTCAACTCCCACTTAGACAGGATGTAGCACCATTATCCCCCGGTCACGTGATTCACAATAAGCGGCAATTTGTTGGCTGGCTCCTCGAGTGACGGCGACGCAGATTTAGGCAGCTTGTGTGAAGTAGATGACCTGAACTACAAGCTTATGCTGTTTCTAGAACAAATGCCAACCGGCAGTTGACTGCCTATGTGCGCTTGGTTGTCAAGCCAGTGGACACCTAGGGACACAACCAAATCAATCAGCAAAACGTGTACGTCAGTGTGGAGAGGACTGGTAAACCAGACCGTTTGTATTCCTCACGGAGTCAATTTTTAGCGGATGATGGAAATGTATCCCCCACAGGGTTAAATTTATGAGGCATTACGGTTGACTAGACGACGGTTTTTTTTCCAAGAATGACGGAATGACAAGAGGTCAATGTCCAAACCCTGATTAAGCCAAACACTGCGTACAAAGGCAACGAAAGCTAATGGACTTGAACTACTTATGGCTGCCTTTTGATGTCAGTGCTCTCCGATGTAAGTCAGTAACAGATGACGACCTGATTACGAACACTGACTTGAACGACCGGATTTTGAGGCGATTCAGGACAGCAGATCGATTCACCCATGCCGTGTCCAGTGTTAGTGCTCTAAGTGATTAGTGGTTGCTAACGCCAATCAGACGACCGACACGTCATTACGACTGAAGCGCTGGAAGGTTTCGATTAATTGCAAAGGCCTTGGTAGGTGGACATTGTCGATCCGGATCCGTTCGCCATGCGTGGATTATAAAAATCTACGCGACATCCCTCCTATGTGGCACGAGCAGGTCTTTTGGTTTTGCCGGGGTTTCTGTGGCACAGCCGGAGTTTGTCACCTACCCAAGTTGTGAAAACCTCCGGATAACATTTACTACGTCCCTTGATAAGAAAGTAGCCCCTGTGATCAGCAGTGCCTAGTTTACCAGATGGGTACTTAAGACTGAATGTTGGGTCATATTCGTGGCTCTCTACCGATCTCAGGTAAGAAAAACCGTAAATTCAGGTGAACTAAGCATCAACAGAAATGCCACGTTCTATTCTGACTCTACTGAGAGCGAAAAAAAAAACGGAAGAAGCTAGCAAAACAAATTTGCCACGCCAAACTACACAACATTCCACATTCTACTTTCAAAAACTGTAGACTTTTAACAGCCCCTATGATCGAACCCGATGTTTCTCATCAAAACTGCTTGGATCGCACTAATTGTAAGCTCTGTTCAAAGCCAGGATCGATCAAGCTTGAAATGTGTGGGACCAGGCGAACTTATAATTGTTGACCGCACAATCGCAAACCTTATAAACTAGATGGTGAGGTCCCGAACACCGGCTTCAGGTAATGGTGGTCCAACTACTCAACTTGTCCTAGATAATATCCTTTACACAAATAAAGTCGATCTGAAATACGGATGGGGCTGTAAATCTTGCAAATAACTAATGAATTTAGCCTGGCCTCAAATGAACTCCTTGGCAGACAGGTCGATACGAGAAATAGAATATAAGTGGGTCGATATGTTGTACTGCGTTGCATTTTGTCAATAACAGTGTCAGAAAAGTGTTTTTAGAAAGCGTTTGGTGTGCACAAGAACGAAAATCAAAGATTTCATTAGTTTGCCATCAGGCGTCGAACAAAGTTCATCAAGAACCTTAGGAAATGCTCTTAAGGATTATAGACGAAAGAACCCATTCTTGGGGGCGAGTTTCACTGAACATCTGTTCTTGGGAGGTGGGGTGCTGGGATCTCTGGAAACACATAAGGCTGCATTGGCATTCAAGGTCTAAAGATGATTAAAGGTGCTTCGAACGGATTAAACGCAAGTGGGGATAATGGCTCGCGGTTTCAGGTACTGCAGCTCCAAACCTCTAATCCCAAAAGCTGGTTGAGGGACAAGCGTGAATAGAGGCATGAGAACAATGGCTATTTGCATCATATGGAACCATGACATAAACGGGAGAGTGAAGGTGGCTGACCAACATATCACTTGGACACGCGGGGACACCACTAGTCATCACTGAATGCCCGGGGAGTGCGTACTCTTCATTGGAACACTGAATTTAAGACGGAGAAGAACCAGTGTCCACCGACATATAGCAAACCTATTGGGTACGTTCCGCTGACGAAGTTCGCCCTTCGGCAAACAATATTAAATAGTAAATAATCTGAATGATTCTGCCTTACGGTTTGGCATGAACTTCATACCTGCAAGGTGCTGATGGAAGACTGAGTGGGTTCGAACCCTAACCTCATACTTGCGGGTGAGCCGATTGAGTTAGTAGACAAATTTGCCTATCTGGGCAGCTGTATTAGTCCCGGTGGTCTCACGAAAGATTATATTTCCATGGGGATTGGGAAGGCCAAAACAGCTTTCGTGAACGTTCATCATTTGTTGCGTAGCTTATCCCTCAAGGGTCGAAATTACAATGGTGCGCTACGCTCTGTATTATTATGCGGGTCAGAAACCTGGCAGCTACGCCCTCAGAATGTCCAAAAAAATATAATTGTTTGACCATCGATGTCTTCAGAGCATTGCTCGAGTCTGGTGGGAACACCGGACCAGTAATGCTGAAGTATTTCGAATGGTTTTCAGAAGAAATAACTCGTCCATGATAGATAAACTGATCACACTCAATAGATTCCGCTGGCTTGGTCAAGTGCTCCGTTTGCCTCGAGTAGCCCTTTTCGCACAACCACGCGAAAGGTGGAAACGAGCCAGGGGAGGTCAAACAATGACTTGGCAACAAAGCCTTAAAGCCGTTTCCAGAAAACTCAGCTGCGCCGTCTCCTTGAATGGGGACCCCGAAACGTGACATGTCGACGGTTGGAGACACTGTCAGACATGGCCCAGTCGCACCCTCAATGGGGCTCATGCATTCAAGCTGCTGTATTCAACGCATCTTCCAGATGAAAAGTTCACCGAAGCCCCTGGGTTTACGCACCAATTATATCAGCTACCGTGTCCAATCCGTACCCCACCTCCCCAAAAACATCGGAGAACGAAACTATGGCAGCTAGAACCACTGTACGGCAAGCGCGCGGTTTTTACAGCTGATGAGAGAGCAATGAGAACATGTAAGGTACGCCGACTTGATAAAATCTGGGTGCTCTCCTCCTATTCCTCTAGGTAGATTACTGCACACAACTGTGAATGTTTACCTCATGTCGTATACCCATTGAGAAAGGTGTTTTGATGATTGCGTTAGGAGAACTATACGATGAGGGTGATGCGAAACAAGTGATGAGGTTGAAACGTGTTAGCCGAAGCGTGGGATGACCGGTCATGCCAAGGGATATATCCCAAACCAAACGAAACACACAGTGGATTGTATCTGTCCGAAAATATCGCGGGAAATCTCCACTACCCATTCTCCTATCAAACTGACCAGTCAAGCAAGTTGTCTTCAATCAAAGTGCCAAAACAAACTACCCCTGTCAATAGGGAGGGCTAAGTGGGTGTACTACGTCAAATACTTTCTCACAGAACGGAAGGTGCGTGTTCCTCATTAGTCTAATAAATCAATCACAAGAAATGAACGACTCGACCGATCATTTTATTGTGACATATCACATTGACTGGGAGATCATTTGTCACAAAACAAAACGGTCAGTTCAGGAATTAAAGTACAAAAAAAGCATCAAACGAGTCCTTCGGTATAAAATAATGGTGAGCAACACATCTCATCATGGTTTGCTCCATCTTCTTTGTGACACGGAGGTCCCGGATGGTCCCACATCGATCGAGGCACTTGAACAAAGGGAGTCGTACTGAACCGAATTGGAAGACGGAGGAGATGGGGGACAAGGTTTGTCATTAAGTGGAGGTTGCTTCGATGGTGAGGAAGTCCCGTTGAAAAGGGAGTCGGATTCCACTTGTAAACTGGACGGTTCTAGGAATTTTACCGTCCAGTGTTGTAGTTGGACAGCCAACCAGACACCGAAAAACGGACCGAGCCAGTAGACGAGAAGGTGAGTTTGGGTACTGACGCCTCCCACTCCATAGGATTGAATAAATGCGTTTGCCGGATTAATATAGTTTCCGGTTAGGCCAAGGCCTAAAGGGAGAGAAAAGGACAGGAATGTTGCAAAGGAAACAAACCCATCACTAGGAAAACACTGTTCGCAATCCAGGGGATTGGTAGGGACGCGTGTCATGATCGCTTGTCTGTGATTTCATCCAAGAGGAACATACCTCGGAAGAGACTCAAACCGTTCGGTTTGTCATCTACAACCACTGATATGACCTGCTCAAAAGGCTAATCCACACGTACCAGCGTATTCATTTTATTCTTTAAAAGATGCGATAATATAAGGGACGGATGCGGCTAGCCCTGGAAGTCGGGAGTAGAAGCTGACTGCTCTCAAGCAGTCAGGAGTCAACATTGTCATCAACAGCCCAACATCAGTGTTCAACATTGATGCTCCGCCGCCATACCAAGGAAATCACTATGAAAAACATCAGCAGGTATGCACGATGAATTTCCATTACCTCTCATCTTGAATGCCTAACTCCATGAGGCAAACTTGAGGTGATAAAAGTTCCGAAGTGTAAGCACAGTGGCTTCAAGTAAACGGTGATTCAACTTGAAAGTGAGAAGTCGTGGAAAAGGGAATTCAAAGTCTATTGAGTACTGTGCGAATCTTTAGATATCCAATAAGGCATCATGACGACGAATTTGGAATAGTGTAGCATATGTATCATACTTTTTCACACTTTATCGCACTCTTTTTCATATACATTACCTGGAAATTCCTAGGTAAGCGAGAAGTTGATTCTTCTCATTTTCACTCTCCCTATTTGGTCCATTGCACAAAAACCTCATCCTTTCTGTCCCCTGTTGTATTAGGAAATTCTAGAGGCAACCCAAAAAGGTTGGTGAGCAAACTAGCTGATAAGATAATAATCATTCAGCTGTGACACCCTTTCGGTGCCTAGCTGCCATGCCACCCGAGGGAAGCACGAGGGCTGGGGTACTGCCAGGCTGCCCAAGCCTAGACAGGGAAAGTCGAGGGGCAGAGATCGGGTTTGAACCTCAGACCTTTCCGTCTGTAAATTTGCGCTCTAACCACTGAGCCATCCCGCTAGGTGATACTATCAGGTGGGGGTTTCCGTCTAACCTGTTGTTGACTGATTCAGACGACCAGATTACTCGTGAGCATTCTGTGAAGGGCCGATTCCTCTGCGGCCATCAGACAAGTTCCAATAATAACAACAATGAAAGACTTCGTGCTGTTGAGATCTTCAAAAACTCATCACATTTTTTCCGAAGATATTCGTGCAACTGAATTCAATCTCGTTACAAACAAATGCTCCTTTATTTGCCTTCACGGAATACCGAATGGCTTCTAACAGCGCTCCGTCGATGGTAGCTACGTCTGGTTTGTGAAACTCTGCTACATCAGCAGATCATGAACATCCACCTTGACGATTGTAGCAGAACAACAAAAGAGGTCGCCTGCCATTCAACAGATGCAAGTAGATTCAGCTGACGATGGTTTTTGACACTATCTCGTAAAGCTTCACAGGTAGGCTCATTGTATTGGGACAGTTCCCCAAGGTCAATCGAGTTAAGCAGAAACAGCTCTTCGAGAAATACACTCATTTGCAAATCAATTTGGTTTTTGCGGGAGACTCACCTGGAACCCAGCTGAATCTCCCGTTTTTGATGTTTCCAGGCAACTGAATGTGCTGCACCAAATTGATTTGCAAATGAGTGTATTTCTCGAAATCAGTCCAATTTGGGTTCAAGTAGAACATAAGGTTGACGGAAACTCGGGGGCTGCGCCTACCTGATGAGCCCCAAGAAGGGCCAAACCGGCCGTGGGCTGTCAAAGAATTTTCAGCAACCTTATGAGTAGTGCATTACGTAGAAACAGCTCTTCATCGAAACACCGGAATGTGCAAATATTGCCACTGTCAAGAGGTTGAAGCTGGAAAATCATAGCCAACTGTGTATATTCTATTATCATTTCGCTAATTCATGTTCAAATCTCACATCTGTTAGATCGGCAGGAGTCAATTAGCGTGTTCCAACAGGCATGCCTAGGTGAGTAGGTGTGAGTCGAGTCAAAAACAAATCCAATGATGTGATTATTCAGTGAAAGAACATAGACGTCACACCTCTTCATCACAAAGCCACAATCACTGTACATCAGTGGTGATGAAACGGCAGTGAAGCATCAGTGTCAACACTGATGTTGCTGTCTTTGATGATGATGATGATGATGAAACACCACAAGCAAGCTCGAGAGAGCTTATCGGTAGCAGGTGGGGGCAGACTACTGGCCGGAACGTCCATGTTCGAACCCAAACCTGTCTTTTTCGACTGTTCCTGATTAGGTTTGGGCTGCACGCTCCCTTCCAGTTGAACAGTAGCTATGCCCTGAAAGGGTTCCACAGGTGAAAGGTTATTTTTTTATTGCTACTACAAATTAGATTGTGTGTTTGGTTTCCACCTGTTGTTTGTTGATCAGTCCACGCACTGAAGACGCCTGTTGGTTTGGTAACGAAAAGTTAGTAAGCGAATTGCCACGCTTGGCGAACAGACCAACAGCCACCCAACCAACAGTTAATAAACGCGCCTGAGTTACCAATACTTCGACACATTGCCATTATGACACCAGCTCTGAACTATCATCTCGTCCATCTAGGCTACCTGTACGAACCATTGGACTGGTTTAGGTCAACAGATGTTAAGACGGGTAGCCCGCCCGTCCAGTGTATCTGTGGTGCCAAAGGGTCCAATGAGTGCTATTCAAGTACAGTACCGTCAGTAACGCAAACATTACGGCTAGGACAAGCCTACCCTCAAGACAACAGGTACCAAGTATTAGGCAACTAAGGCAAGACGACAGCGCCCTGATCTAACGAACTGGCTCTTATCTATCGCCTAGTACGTCTTACCAGAACGTGTTCCCAACCAAATCGAGAAGGCTCGGAGGTGAACGAAAGAGCTATCGACAGAGGGAATGTTGATTTGAGCTCATCCTTGACTTAACCAACGCGACTCTCTCAGCTACAACAAGATTGCAGTGGCT
Source organism: Clonorchis sinensis (assembly GCA_003604175.2). Lineage (NCBI taxonomy): Eukaryota > Metazoa > Platyhelminthes > Trematoda > Opisthorchiida > Opisthorchiidae > Clonorchis > Clonorchis sinensis. The sequence continues at coordinate 10,233,581 of CM030375.1, read as the reverse complement.
CAGCTCTCACATTCTCCTGAGATGACATGGTATCCACACACGGCGATGGTTGAATGGTTTCAGACATGTATCAGTGCAAATCACACTCAAACTACCCGATCCTAACGCATGATTGGTCTTCATATTCCAGCTCAAAAAATCAGGAAAGCAGTTGACAGTGGCTTAAAGCATGGGTTCACACACTGGAGAGAAGTTGCAGAAATCCCAACGTCGTCACGTACACAGTACTCAGTTAAAAATGGTGCTTATTCTGGGAGGAAAAACCAGGAATACTGACAGCTCGAGCGTAATTCTAGGCGCTGTCTTCTTGTTCACATCCTCTGTGATTGGGTTTTCTACTAACACTAAATAGAACATAATTTGGTTGATGAGCTCAAAAGTTTTCGCTAGAAATGTAACTAAAAAATTCACCTTCTTTTGAGTATCTTGGCAAAAAGATACCTTATCAGACCTTAGTTACATTAGGTGTATTTCACAGGTGTGGAATTCGCTAACCGCCTCGCGATGTAACTAATTATACGGCCACCCAGTCCTTGGCCACTCGAAGCGAGGGGAGCGCACGTCGCTAGCCAGCGGATTACTAGTATGCGTTGGACGATAATCTAGACCTCATCCATTCATTCCGCCTCGACAAAATGAACCACCTAATGGCGTTGTGTGCTTTCGGCTCGCATACTTTAGTTTAGTTTTTCACGGTTGGAAGTATGTACGGAAGAAACTTTCCCCCTTCCAAATGACAGGGTCGCAATTTATTGAGATTACGTTCTGCTCCACGGCGTCGGAACCTACATACCAAGGGTTCCGTATAACGGTTCTCTCATCAATTTCGCCAGAGACTGCAACTTGGGTTAACCAGGTATGTCGTGAATCGATCCGCATGCCGCAAGATGAATCCGAATTTGTGAAGATGTGCGACCACGTGGCGTTAAGTACGTATCTATGTATTTACTATTTATAATTCATTTGCTTCCTTATTTATCTATTTACTCATTTATTTACTTTATTTATTTATTATTTGTCTAACCTTCCCCTGTTCCATCTTCCTACCGCATATTTCTTATTACAATAATTGCTGAGGGCAATGTGAGAGCGATGGGTAGCAATGCGTACGTCGCAGAACTGTTAGGTGATCAAATAAGGTTGTTGAAATTAGTTCAAACTCGAGTTGAAAGCACTAAACTACAGATGAGTGTAGCGATCATCTAGCTGGACAGTATAACAGACGCCAAATCACTGAAGCCATTCAAAAAACGGACGCATTCACTCTTACAAAATGGACAGTAAAATGGATCAAATAAATCCCCGAATAAGAACGACGATGAAACGTTCTCAGTTATCTTTGATTCCCTCACTGTAACAGACTTTCAGTGCCTAGCTGGCACGTAACCGGAAGGAAGCACGAGGACTGATGTACTTTCAGGTTACCCAAACCTAGACAGGTGCAGTCGAGATGCCTGGGTTGGGTTCGAACCACGGACTTTCAAGTCAATAACTATACACTTTAGTCATTGAACAATCTCGAGTTCTCCTTTTATTGTACAACCGAGTTGAACTGCATTTTTAGGAATACTACCTGAGATTAGCAAGTAACCAAACTTACACTTGGAGGTTATTGTAAGGTTGATGCACATCCGGAGAATAAAAGAACCGATAAACTGTGTACGAGACTGAGGGACGTTTTCCACCTCTCCCGATCTAGCGTTACCCGTCAGAGAATCCGCACAGGACGTGGCCAAACTCGATGGTTCTGGAAATGCGCGTCTGTGATTCCACCAGCCGATGACACAGGAGCAAATAAAAGCCAGATAGAACTCAACGCAAGATCCGAAAGCCTCGATGATAAACCCGAAGAGCGGTGAAACTTGGAGATCCGGTTGGATAGGAGCATTCACAGGAGGTAATTCTGGCGACGGAGTTTGACGAAGAGTTAGTGCCAGTTGGTGCCGTGCAGCGTGCTGAACTGTAGGTTTAAGGGACCACCAGATTTCAGCCAACCCTAGGGCCGCGTGGGCTCCAAACAACTGAAGTATCCAAGTGATGGCCACCCAGGTGAAATCGGATTGGCCAACAAGAAACCTTAAAATAGATCAGTGGAAGAACAGTTATCATGTTAAGTGTAAAAAAAATGACGCTATGCTATAGAGATCACCATTTACAGCTGAGATACAGCAACTGCGCAAAAAACAGAATGTCATGGGGAAACGGGACAGTTGGTCTCGACTGCTCAAAAGTGGACTCTCTTTTAGGGATCGCGCAAGAAGCAGTGGCTAACTCGCAAGGCTCCTGTAGACTCTTCATGAAAATAGGGTTTTTCAGGATACTTGTTCTCGAGAGATTGTGATGCAGTGCTGCACAAAACACTGCTACACAAAGAGGAAAACGCCACTGTACACATGTGGATACGTTGCCTCAATTCGTGGTGGAAGTTGCAGACAGTCAGATAACGCCAAAAACATCACCTTAAATGAACATCATTAGAACCGTGCCGGAAAGCTGGATATAAAAGAAGTCCAGAACAAGAAAATGAACAAACTGTACTTAAACAGAGTTCCAGATGAACCGGCCAAATGGATAACACTCACATCGTGAAACAAACTAGCAATCCGAGGATGAGGAACGAAATTAGAGTGGAATAACAGTGAAGGTTCATCACTTAGCGGGTGATGAACGAAGCAGGTAACCAGCAACACCACTTTTTATTATCACTTACAAAGGATGTGCAGCCCGAATGCATCAATTAGGCTGAGTAGCTGAAAATCGGTTCCTTTGGGGGAATCAGTTTATCCTGATGAATCGCTGATCTTCATTCATCGATTTACTTTCCAATTCCACGGCATCACTTCAAGTGAGCAGTAAACCATCCTCAGGAAACCATTGGTTGTAGCCTCCTTGACCTACACTACCCACGTGTATTTTGCATGACCAAAAATGTGAACGGACAAGTAATGTGCTGGTGAACAATGTCCATTCTGAGTTACAAGATGTGGGAATGAACCGGTATGATTGTTATGTTCCATTGCTCGGGTTTTACACCCACAGTAGGCGTGTGCTGACCCCATTTGCAGTTTTTCAGCATGCAGACATGCAGGGCCACTAATTTATTCAGGTTTATGAAGGTCAAATGGAAATGTAACGAAGAAGATAGTACACTTGAGCATATGCACATGACTTGGGTCAGGACAATTATGCGGTTGATCGATGGAATAGAACAGATGTTAAATGGCGCAAACGGATAAGAACCAAAGCCGATGAGTATTTAACAGAGCCTTTAAAGTTAAATGAGAATGTTTGATGTTGTAAAAATTGAATTGCATCAGAAAGCCTAGTCGTCCTTGATTATCCTTGATGAACACAATGGAACGGAAGACGGATAGCATATTTGAATGGGGATGTGACAACCGCTTTGACCTAGTTATGGTGTGATATCAACAAGGAGTTAACTTAATGCGTGCACGGAGATGCCTGGGATCCACAGAAGCCATACTTTGGAAAAACGAAAATGGAGTGTTTTGAAGTGAGTTTGGATGGATGGGCAACAGCCTTTCCTCCTCCCTAAATCGATCTTGATAAGGGGTTAATTCGGGGATACATTGCGGTAGAACCTCTATTGGAAGTCATTTCCATGGCAGATAAGCCCCTTTAGTGCGCACTGACGATGTATCCTCGAGTGGTCAAATGTCAAGCCCGGCGAAGAGATTAACAGTCACCCGATCAACTACCAAGGCATGCACTCGAGTCACCAATATTCCAACACACTTCCAAATGAAACTGGAAGGTGCAAGTAAAGCTAAGGTCTCTATGCAAACTGGGACACGTAGGAAACGCCTGTCTATCCACTGGGTTAGCTGCGTTATGTTTTTGCGGGACATTTTTTTCCAGAAGTATGCAGTGAGATAGTTGGGGAACAGGTAAATTCACTGTTAGTAGACTAGTTGCAATGTAGTATGTCAGGCCTACTAATTATATCGGACACTAAATAATATGAGACCGAGAAATATACTCATCAACAGCATAAAAGACACTGAGTTTTCAACCACCACCCATTTATTCATTCACTTACCTATACCAGGGATTAGTTGGATTGCCGTAGGCATCCATGCAGGTAAATACGGCACCTCGAATAGTGTTCATTGCGATAGCAGCCAGCAGACCGTGATGGCCGGCGACAGCGCGGATAGGCCAGCATTCTAAACTGCAAGCACACAGTTCCATGGTAGCCAGTGCATCGAACAGAGCTAAGACCATTGGAGGGGTGAAACGAAAGCGGCCAGAAATTCTCGAAAGGAACGATAGCCACTCCAGGGTAGTGGATCCAGAAACCCTACTGTCTGAAGAAGTCGGGCATGTCGTATCTCGTGTTCTGTCATCATCTGATGTTCGCGGTGGAGCACTAAGCTAAAAGTGAAATTTAAGACATATGGTCGGAAATTTGGAACAATCCATGAACGAGAGCAAGAGGATAGGTTGAGTTGGAAAACGAATTTGACACACGCTAAATCATCAATAGTCGTGTCTAACTAAAATCGTTCATACTCGACAGTGAATTCTTAAGTAACAGCTAACAAGGAACTTTTCGCCGGAGTCCGCAAAATCACACCATTGCTGCAGATCAGCTGAAACTAGACTGCTCAACTGATCCACTGAACTATCCTAAACACCAGCAAGTATGTGGATGCCCCATCAAAATATCGTTCAGCTGTAGCACCCTTTCGGTGCCTAGCTGCCATGCCACCCGAAGGAAGCACGAGGGCTGGGATACTGCCAGGTTGCCCAAGCCTAGACAGGGGAAGTCGAGAGGCAGAGGCAGGGTTCGAACCACGGACCTTCCGGTCAGTACGCTCGCGCTCTAACCGCTGAGCTATCTCGCCCCACGTCCCATCAAGATTCCCATTAACGCGTTCTTGAGGCTGACAGCAGAACCTGCATACTGCTGCAAGGTCTGAGGGCACTGTTAGCGCACAGACAGTGGAGACAGTCACAAGCCAGTCATATGTCATCGTTAACCCTGGAGAAAGCTACCTATTCGACTCCAGTAGACGTTGCCTCAGCAAAGCTAACCTTATGTGTCAAGCACGATACAATAATGGTACGTGAGAGGATTCGATCGCGCAATGACATACCCAGGTTGGAGAAACGGACGCCGTGTAGATGGAAATGCAATCTGAACGACACTTCGGAAAACAAGCAATGAAGACGCGACCTCCCTGGCATCAAAGCGAGATGTCGTGAGTTGCCACACGCACTAGCACCAATGGTTCCTGAAGGAAACTTCAGTTAGGCTTAATGTCCACCTTATGTATATAGGATTAAGGGGGACTGCGCAGCATATGTTTGGTGCCGCGGGAATTATCCAAAAAACTGCTTCTGTATCTTATTAGATCCAATTAGCCACAAGTTTTATCTGGAATCCCCCGGACTCTCGGATGCAGTGACCGACTTTGACCATCTCTGTCAAAGTGCCAATTGGATCCAATGGCTCCTAGTCTTGCTTCCGTCGGATAAAAACGGCACCAGTACTGTTACACCGTGAGAACATATGCCTACAAGCAGCCTTTGTTGAAGCTCACAATTCTCAGCTCCCGGCACGAAGGTCAAAGCTGTTGGACAGCTGTTTAATAGCCACTCGAGACGACATAAGAGTATATTGTGGACTTGCAGTGGATCAAGACATCGTTCCGATGGGCCGCAGTGAGCCCACTACGTCGTCATCCAGAAATATATCCGAGTTGGTTATTCGGGTAATGGAATAGGCTCTAGAGTAGTCATGGTGAGGTTGATAGACTTTGTAGTGTCATCACGCCCAGTTTTGCGTGGGATGCAAATCTGACAGGAAAGTGCATTGACCAATTGGAGCAGCACCACGAGCAGGCATATATCAACCTAACAGTGCGAGTGGGAGCTTTTCCCTGGATGAGGTGTCTTTCGAGTTTTCATTGCCACAACGTGCAAGAGAGACAGTTTCGACCGACAGTGTGGATTTATGTATAACTAAAAAAGAAAATTCACGAGGGGCAGAGGACTTAAAACCTTGCGAGAAATCTGACTTCCTTTCAGTTCATGAAATTCTATGCCAAACTGCTGGCTAGAACCTAGTAGCATCCCACAAAGTAAATAATATGCAGAGGCACAAATCCTGTCCATGTCTAGAGCTTAGACAATCAGCATTGAGATCTATCAGAACCACATAGTCTATGGTCTGAATGGATGCCGGAAGGTTGTGAATGAAGATATGGAATTTAGCGACTGTGTCCGATAATTCTACCGTCAAATTGCCGGTTTGTCTCCACAGCATGTCCTCAAACACAGGTTTTGTGGAGATTGTCTCTGTATTATTATGCTGAGACTACCAACCAGCAGTGTTCAGAAATAATAAACGTTAGTAGCTTCCTTAATTAATCCTTAATTGATACCCGGCGACTGTCCTACTCCCGTTAAGAACCCCCAACATCAAAAATGACATCGTCCGCCATTTAAGTGATCGCAAACCAGCCTCAATGGAACTATAAGCTGCCTAGGACATCTGTTGACTTCATGGTCATATCCCGGCGTCACAGGAATCACTTTTAAAAACACGTCCAGAGGAAGAACCGGAAAATTGGTAGGAGACCCGACAACCGATGAACTTGACACCTTTCCCTGAGACTAACCAGACCATACGACACTCTTCCCTTCTACATGTTGTAAAATAATGTCTCTTTGGAGTCGATTTCCGACCATAAGCTTTTGTGAAGCCGACAGCGTTACCGTCCTACCTGCTACATAAAACAACCTATCTGGTTCCTGTATTTCCTGGCATTCTATGGGATTAGCGAAATAAACCCCGTGTTACACCATAGGCGACGAGGGTACTGCAGTGTAGGAAGACAGTTCTTGTTCACGTTGATCCCGAAGTAATTGGTGATGACGAGCCAAGCAGATTAAAACACGACCACTGTGAGTGGAGATACATCCAGAAACGAGTCGGAGTAAAGAAAATTATTACTGTTGGCGTCGGCGAATTTCATTTTCTCTTCATCACTACACAACGTCCCAAATATTAACAGTCACATTACTGAACGAAGGCAAGATAACTTCACTTCTAGAAACCTGGTACCTACGCAGAAAACAACCTCCACCAGAACTTAAGGCGTGTACCCCTTCCCCGACGACACAAAGTAAACGGAAAACACTAAACAAAATGGACTATCTCCAGCGCGTCCAAGCCTACCTTCTGAACACAGCCCAAAACCATTGTATCCGACACTGTCGTATCTGTTTCGAGAGACGCGCAACCTGTTGTTTATCTCTATGCAAGACAAGCACACAACTAATAAGATCCAGAAAATGATATTAATATCAGTTGAGAATGAAGCGGCTTGTTCTTCACTCCATGTCTAGCTGCCACTCGAAGGAACCCAGGTTATTCAAGCCTAGACAGGGACAGTCGAGATGCCGGTGGGTTCAATCCAAGGTCCTTCTGGTCGTTAATTCCGCTCATGAACTACTGGACCAGAAGTGGGCCTGCAACCGGAATGTGTCCGAACAGACATCAAAGGGCATTACGCAGCGGCGAATTCACAGCGATCTATTTTAACTGATTCGATCAAACGGCCAAAGGACAATTTGCCGCCGTCTACAAACCGCTTTTGTGCGTACTCATTAGGGCATCCATTCAGGGCACCATAAACTGGTCGCAGAGAGCGCACTAGAAGTAACGGTCTTTTAGAACACAGCGTACAACCACAACATTCGCCTTACACCCAGACATTAGATTCAAAACTCCAAGTGACGAGATTTTCTTGAACGCTGTTATCCTTCCAACCTACTTACTACCTTCCAACTTATCTAAGAAACACAACAACAACACCGCAGCTCTTTGTAGGTGGAATTTCTCCCAAACGACAACTGTGAAATTTGTGAGTGAACGACGAAAATCAAAACAATCTTACTGTAAGAACGTAATCTGTATGACTACTTTTTGAAAATGAATACATCTGTGTGTATCCTTGAGTGTTTTTTCCTCAAATGCCACTAGATCTTCACACGAAACCGTTAGTGGTTAAATTAACTGGGTCACATGAAACCGCCAATCGAATAAGCAAGTAAAGGAACCTCGGGAAAGTGCAATGGTGTTTTGTTCTGTGATATACGGTAGTCATTTTTCATAAAGTGACGTACAGGTCCCCATAACACTCGTTGCATTATAACCTGAGAAAACGCCAAATGATAGTTATTAAGGCCTGTCCACACACGCATCAATTCGGATCCATCCAGCCGATTATTTTAAGAGGGCAATAATTACGGATCGTAACAAAACTTGTTTGGAATCATCCTCGTTAGGGATGGTATCGACACAAAAGGTTCCTACTCCACAAACTAGTCGTTTACTGGTGAATTTTCTCAGTGAAACAAACTGTTACTGTTGCAAGAGGATCAATTATTGAAAGGGTGGAGCGCGGCAGATGTTAACCCCTTCGTATCGCAGAACGGTCACTTGGACGACAAGAACAGTTTTCTACCCATCCAAATCACCACCACTAACATCGTCATCAGGGAGAAGAGCATCGACGTTGACAATGATGTTTCGCTAACACTAAGTTTGTTTTGTTATTTTTCAAAGCCCTAAAGTGAAAAAAGGGAAAGAATAGATGAAGGAAGGACATGGTGCTAGCCTACCGCAAACATTCTGAAGTGCCTACAGCTTCAAGTACTCAGCCCGAAAATCTGAGAACTGATTGCCCCAAGGTCACGAACACTGTTACACGGAATTTCCTGCAATGTCTCCGGGCGAGTGCAGGAAGGGTTATGGGAACCCCATCCTGGAAGAAGGAGCGCACCAACAACACCTATCCCAATCAAATGAACCTATTCGATAAAACCGCTTGTTCCAAAAACTGGACTCACATTAAATGTGCCGAACACAATAATATACAACCAACGTAAGAGCGGGAACTTTCAAGTTCACCTATTTTCCACTACGGCACAGGAGCCCCCAAAGTAAAAATATCAAGCCGATTCGTGGATGATGCTTCATCACCATACGAGTAACGCAGGAACAGCAGAGATGAGATGATTGTAACAAAGCGTTTCTGACATATAACACAGTCCGCATATGGTACACACAGATAGTTGTCGATAACTGCGGTACAAGATAGAAGAAAGATGTACTGTGAAGAAAAATGAGCGTACGATATTTTGTTCTGAAGAGGAAACTGAACGGCAGAAGTCACATTAGCTCAAAATGAAGTGGGTAGATAAACGCAAAGTTCCAAGGAGCTCCGAAGAGGCGCATCCAAAAAGTGTCGTCGGATTATCTTTTGAAAGCGTTTTCAGCTTACGCGCCTGCAGGGACGCTAGCAGCTTGCTCTAAGCACTTCCTACAGTTACGAGAAATGTTTAAGAAGTGGTGCCGCATAAACACCAACGCCTTGACTAGCCTATTTGAAAAACTGGCCGGAACCCGATAACTACTTTCCACTCACTCGATGCAGTAACGTGAAGTCATACACAGGAACCGGGTGCGGGCGGTCAAAGCCTGGTCATTTAACTAGAGACATGTTACCACTGTCAAACAGACACGACGGGGTGAATTTCGGACCGCAGTCTGTTCGAGAGATTCAATCATAGAGGCAAGGCCAAACAAGCATAACCGGATGGAAATATCTAGCAGAAAACAGAACTCACTAAAAGCACAAGCCGTCGGCCAACAAAGGCGAGAATAGTTACGGCCGTCCAAAAGAGTGCCACGAAGAAAACGGTGTGTAGTAACTCTCCATAAGTATCTCGAATTGACTCAAAGAACACACGCATTTTTCAGCAAGCGTGAGGGCAGCATTTCTGAAAATAGCGCAAACACAGCTAACACGGTGATGCCGTGACTATGATTCACAAGGTCAGTTTAGTCTTTGGGCTTCGAAATCTACTCGGCGGATTTCACACATGTGAAGATGTAAGCACTCAAGTGTATGCTGTCCCTTTTCGAATCACGTCTCCGAGTGTTTCGATTTTATAAAGTGTGCTTTTGAAATTGGTTTCGTCTTCCGACCATACACATTAAATAACAAACGCTTTCGTTATCTGTAGTGGCTGTAATTGGTTTGTTTTTTAAAAACAATTACAACCTATAGGTCAGAAACTTTCTGTCTTGCTCAATTTCTTCTCCTCTGCATACCCGCATACTACCCGCTGATAATTCACAACAAAGATGGAACAGTTGTAAGGTGTACTGCCGATGAGTTTCAACAATTTTGAAACAGCTGTAAAATGTCAAGACTGCCTTCAGCAACAGGAAAAAATCTCTATTGAATATGTGGGGTTGTATTCATTTACCTCTCTTCTGGACGAAAATGCGCAGCAGCGAAATCCGCGCCTACGTCAAAAGCTTCAATTCGACTCTGGTCAGCCGCGCGTGGAGTTACGGTGTGATCCTCCGACGGATGGGTCACAAATTTTTCCCTCTGCTTCAGAGACTACTGAGAAATCGCATAACCGCCGGTTAGCCAATCTCTAAGCAGTCAGCCTAAAAGCTTGTGCTTCAAGTGACAGTCGTGGAGACAATACTGGGTGATCTTGTATCTGAAATGCAAAACTAACTGCCTTCATCTTCAGTCCTGTGAATGCGCTCAGCCTCTTTCAGGATAGTGCCGCCACTGGCCATACTGAGTGTCGGGGCCACGATTCAGCAGCACGATACATGAAAGTCCCACGCCCATCGAGCTGGCTACGCTGGTAGCGCTCGAGCTGTGGATCAGTATAAGCACCAAAAGGGATCGGTCGAATGAGCCGAACAAAGCTCACCACGTTTGGGAACTGTTCGCCGAGTTCAGGGTACACTTGTTCAAAAAACGAGCCATCTAGGGTTGACACCAAAGGCTTAGCCCCTTCTGGTTTGAGGCAATGAACAAGCAGCCCACCAAAGTCTCACAGAGATACCTCGCCGGCGAAACACCAGAGCAACAAGTGGAAGCAATTTGACCAAATTTTTCGAACATTGGCGGAACTGCGAGCCCACGAGCTGCAAGTAGCAGCTGTCGAAAGCTTTGTCCGCGGGCTTGCGAGCTCCTTCCCCAAAAACTAGGGATAGTCGCAAGCGGAACCAAAATTGGACAAAGAATATCCAGCGGAGGCGCAACAAGCCTCGACGCCACCAGAGCTAACCAATATGCAACGAGGTGTCATTCAAAGCTTTAGAATCAAGGCTACCGTAAAATAGCTAAATCCGCTAACCTATAGAATGACTTCGCTGCACCTCTACTCCCCGCATTCAGATGCGGCGAGAAAACTGTGATGGCGTTTACCCACAAGTTGCTCAGTCTCTTCCACTTTCGGCTCCCCTTCTCCCGCCATCCACCGACCTCTTCAGAGCTGTTTATCGTTGCCCTGAATTCCGTCGGGGGACTGCCTGTTAACGCGTCCTCTGCTGTTCTTAGTTGCAGGATTTTGAGTCGTGTGGGCAGTTCGCATCAGAGTTAGCTAACTCCGTGTAGCGAGTTGCTTGAACGAAGCATACCAAAGCACCCCGGAGACAATGATTAGTACCTGCTGAAACTTAATTTGTCGCCACAAGGACAAAAATTTAACTTCAAGCGTGCAGCCAAAACTTCCGTCACGGAGGCTGCATAGCAATGCGTATTCTTCTCGGCCAGCTTAGGCTGCGAGCAGCTTCAAGGGGGTTCTGCAGGACCACTGTTAAGAACAGTTTGCGAATCCAATGCAATGTTCGTTCGAAAAAAACCGCGCAGTTAAAATCATCGAACCGAATTCGGCGTCTTCCGGAACTGAGGCATAAACTACTCCGCACAAACACAACTGCAAGTGACCCAGAGGACGTGTTGGCGTTTGTCAACATCGCAGGAATGCCGCAAACAAGACTCCCGAATAAACTTACGATGGCCTGCCACGGTAATATGCCCTACCAGGAGAAACGTGAATTTACAAGTTAAACACATGAAACAGCCAAAGACTCGTGCAACTGGTCTTTGACGGATGGAAGAGGCCGATATAACCAAATAGCGGTAGCCGAAGCCTGAAAGGTACACTCTACATGCCTTTGTTCAGCGAATTCATCGCATCCAGCCATGATGAGGCAGAACAAGGGACAACTTTTAATCGACCTGCTGTTTTTGGGAGAGATACTGATTGACTCTTGCACGAGACAACCCACTTCAGTGCCTAGGGACCCAATGAAGCGCATACAAGAATCTGGACGGACACATAGTTAAGCTTGACCAGCGATATCTGCTTTACGTTTGGTCAGCCGAAGGCAAGACTGCCTCTGCTCGGAAGGATATCACTGCCGTACGAACCAAGTGACCGCCTGTCTCCCAGAAACTGAAGAGCTGCTAGCCTCACTAGCACGCCATGCAAGTTAACTGACACACTCCAGCCATGCTGAATCACCTCATTGCGACCAAAGTATTACTTAGGCGCAACACAGATGATAATATTGACAGGTTTATTTCCCAGTTAATAGATAACCTGTTAATTGAGACTTGATTATTCTTGTGCGTCACACGCGTCCTTCCGGACGAACAGCCTTACACAAGCCGAAGACGAAGTGCTCGAGTTGTACGCCATATTTTTCGGCGTCTCAAAAGCACTTGATCGTGTGTTCACCGTGTGTTCCACACGGTGAACTGCTTCAAACTCATGACCTATAGATAAGAGGAAAATTTTGCGCTGGGTTAGGACTTTCCATCAAGTTCAGATTAGCTTGCCGTTCTTATGCATTTGTCTCCATTTGAATTCCTCAAGGTTTCTTTTGAGACCAAAGCTAACAATCTTCTAGATGCGCCCGAGGCCTTCGTCTATTTACTTTGGACGAACCAGACTTTTGGAGGCCCGAGGCCTGAACACTGAAATAGAGATGTCGAAAAACAGTGGTCACTACTAACACCTTCCTTTGGAGTACGAAAATTCCGCAGAATTTCGTTCAGTGGAGACTCCGAAAAGGCCCTTATCGTGCAAGGTGGGAGTAAGTAAGAAAATGATACAAAACTGGAAATCCGGAAGATCTCAGTCATTTGCCACTCCTCAGGGATGTTCTATTCGCTTTAATGCGGGAAGTCGGAGAAAGAATTTTGTTGCTTTTGGTCGGATCGATGCACCTCTCACGTATTGCTCGCATGGAGCCATACTTGCTGTACGAAGCCTATGATCACGTTCTTTTAAGCCACCGTCACTTCGGATGGTATAACATTTTTGTTTGAACAACTTGTGGGCACTTGCCGGTGGCATTGATAATATACGGCAAAGACACGGCAAGAGGGCTTTCAATATTAGAGCGTGCCCATTTTTGCATTATAAACTTAGCATGGGTAGCTAGTGCGTGAAGTAGTCCTTCTTTCCTGTTTTCACTGCTCTTGGAAGCCACTTTAGAGCACTTTCAACCCTTCTTACGTAATTTCTCACGCTGGCATGCTGGATATTAAAAGGTGAGGAACTTACTAGTGGGGTTATCACGCTTTTCCACTTTTACCTTTTTGTCGATGAACGACAAGAACATAACTAACCTAGAAAGCTCCAACTTAATCCTCGATCCCGTATATCAGACTGTAAGATCCTTGGATACGGCAATACTCTAAATATTTATGCTGTATATGGCATTACACTTCTGAAACGAAATCTACTCCGTGGAATGACGGTTCGGGACGAGAGGCAGTAGAGAGTATGTTTTAGCTTAAGCCGGCCCTTGGTTAGTGAGTGCTGAGTTTCGGCAACAGTAGTGACTTATATCGGCGTTCGGATGTCCCACGCATAGCCAATCCCTGCAAACGTTCTAGAAATTCATCGACTGTGTTGCAGGGATCCAGGAGAGAATGCGGTATTTAATGAATAGTAATACGCATGTAGCACAAGTCTTAATGGTAAAGGAGGGTTCTACGGGGGCACGCCAAATCTTAAGATCCAAGGCATACCGAAATTCTTAGTGACGTAATGCGTGGTGTGTTCCATGGCCGCAAGGTCAATGCAAATCCAAACGCCAAAGCAAATTACTGCCATAGCTTCAGAAGTGGCTTCAGATGTGTCTATTTAGGAATTAGGGACTGTCAGCTTTTCATCCTTTAGGGTATTTGAGAAAGTGTCAAAGGAATACATGACGGGTAAAAATGTGATGTTTGTGCGTGCACTCAGTATTCGAAAAACCAACGCTGTCTCGCTTTACAAGTGAGTGTACCATAAACGCAGCGGGGTCAGCAATACCAACGGAAGTTCCGGGAGTCCGAAGAACCTTGTGAGCTAAGCGTACTTGCTATCAACAAACGGCGGGCGAAGCACCAGCTGTTCAGTGCGCCTATGTCTGGTGAGGCAGAGGAACCATCTTTCGGTAACATATTATCCTATACACAACGATGAGGTCTCAAAGTTTTTGTACAGTTGGCTTCCGGTAATCGACAGCTAATCGAAGAGGAGTTGGGCGCTCGCGGAGCACAGCTGAAATATGGAATGCCGTCCTGCAAAAGGAGGCATTTTCCAGCCGATGAAGTCAGTAGGGTCCTTGCCATCCAGGACGTATACAAATACCGCCGGAAGTGTTGACCACCCCTTTGAGTAAGTGATGGAGAGTCAGGTTTTACTGTAGCAAAGGATATTACTTCGTTCCCCGCAAAACGTCGGGGGTTCGGACGTGCGCTCGTGCTTCAATCAGGGGAAGGTCACCATAGCCACACATGATTCTTCAGCTTGTAGCAGGCAGCACTGCATTGACACTTCCCGCATGTAGTAACTGTCGATTAAATACACGCGACAAATTGTTTTGGGTAATTCTTCAAAAGCAACTAATTTCTGGACTGTAGATTGTGGCGTTTTGTACCTTTATTTTGCTTTCATTATAACACTACGTATTTCATCAATTGCATAATCGTTTTTTTTGTTTGAATACGAAAAACTACAAAAACGCGCACTTGTACAATTTCACGCAATACAAACGTGGTCACGTGCTTCGACTCTTCTCTTCTGATTTCGCTCGCGCTTGCAGCGGTCATTTGCGAGTCTCATGTGCTAACTCTGGTATCAAAACATTTCAGACCATCTTCGGAATCTATTATATGTGGGAACTGTTCAGAAGAAGACCCCTGGAACACCATAATTGGATTATTGTTTATCCTCTGACCTGGGCCAACGACGAACTATTTTAAAGAGAACAATTATTAGTGAGTCTGTTCCATCTGACCTCTTTATTATTGTATACCCAACCTAGCGTTATTATTTTTATTTCTTTGCCACACACTCCTGGTGAAGTAACTTATTGGGTAGCCAGACCACTACAAAATTGGTGAGCCCGTGTCTTTCTAGATTTTTTTTTGAAAACTTTTCCTTTCCGGTCGTCGTAATTTTTTTCTTTTGCCCGGTCATAATGGAGGCACACTTTGATTCAGCGGATTTAGTCGAGAACGCGATTAGCATACGTTTGCCAGACTATAATCCACGTAATCCCAGGGTATGGTTTCACCAGGTAGAGGCCGTTTTTGCTACCCGACGCATCACCTCCCAAGCCACCCGATTCTCCTATGTCGTCCAGCATCTTCCTTGTGATGTAGCAACAGAAGTGGAAGATCTGTTGGAAGATATCCCTAAGGAAAACCCCTATGACTCCCTTCGAGCGGCCGTCATCAGTAGGACAGGAAAGTCCGAAAACAAGATGCTACGGGACTTATTCACCACTGTCGAACTTGGGGACAGATCACCATCACAACTGCTTCGGCACATGCGCAGTCTTCTCTGCGGCCGTAAGCTGGCGGTGGAAATCATGGCTCAACTATGGCTCGACAAACTTCTACCGTCAATGTCCCGCGTCATCAGCGCTTTCGTTGATGACCACAGCTTGGAGCAGTTAGCACAGATGGCCGATAAAATCCACGAAACCTACCCCAGTAACCCCGTGAACTCCGTCTCCCGCTCTGCACCCACTGCTTCTACAGATTCCGATCCGATTCTGGCTTCCATATCGCAACTACAAGCCAAGTTTGATACTTTGACCGATCGCCTACAACGGCTAGAGATCAACAAGCATCGACCACGTTCACGATCCCGATCGTTGTCTCGTGCCCGTCCTTCCTGGTGCTGGTATCACCAAACTTTCGGTCCTCAAGCACGCAAATGCCAACCGCCTTGTTCCTTCAAGCCGCGTTCCAACACCCCTTTAAACACCCCGGCCAGTCAGTAACAGCGACGACTGTCTGTGGCCCTCCTCGCACTAGTCGCCTATTCCACATCACCGATCGTTCAAGTGGTCTACGTTTCCTCGTGGATACGGGAGCTGAAGTTAGCGTGCTACCACATAAGACTCCACTTCACGATTCTGCCTCTTATTCGTTACAGGCTGCTAACGGTACCCGCATCGCTACATACGGCGAACGTTCCCTCACCCTTGACCTCGGATTGCGACGTGCGTTCAAGTGGATCTTCCTTTTGGCTGACGTCCAAACACCCATCATTGGTGCAGACTTCCTGACCCACTACAACTTGTCTGTCGATGTTCGAAACAAACGCCTCTTGGACATGCTAACTTCCCTCTCAGTCAACGGAATTAGTGCCCCAGCTTCATCCACAGGTATCCGAGTTATCTTACCTGATTCACATTTTGCTGACATACTTAGGGATTTTCCAACCCTTACTCATCCATGTCAGTACACCCAACCGGTCACTCATTCCGTCGTTCACCACATCCAGACGAAAGGTCCACCTGTCCATGCCAACCCCCGCCGACTTCATCCGGATAAGCTACCAATCGCAAAACACGAGTTCGAACACATGCTCGAACTCGGCATCATCCGCACTTCATCGAGTCATTGGTCGTCACCCCTACATATGGTACCCAAGAAATCTAAAGGTGATTGGAGACCTTGTGGAGATTACCGTTCTCTCAATAACGCTACTATCCCAGACAGGTATCCCATCCCACATATTCACGATTTCGCAAGTACCTTATGCCACACAAACATTTTCTCCAAACTCGATCTCGTACGTGCATACTACCACATACCCGTAGCCCCGGATGACATCCCTAAAACAGCCATCACAACACCGTTTGGCCTTTTCGAATTCACGCGTATGCCCTTTGGTCTTCGAAATGCAGCTCAAACGTTTCAACGTTTCATGGACGAAGTTTTACGTGGTTTACCTTTTGTGTATGCTTATCTTGACGATGTTTTAATTGCTAGCACCTCCCCAACGGAGCATGCAGCTCATCTCAGGGCAGTGTTTGAACGTCTTTCCACTTACAGCATACGTTTAAACATTGACAAATGCTTATTCGGTGTTACTAGCCTAGATTTTCTTGGCCACCACATTGACTCAACAGGTATTTCACCATTGCCCGATCGCATTTTGGCCCTAGAGTCTTTTCCCATACCCACCACTCTCACTCAACTTCGTCGTTTCATTGGTATCATCAACTACTATCGGCGGTTCATCCCTCATTGTGCAGATATTTTGCAGCCACTGACCGATTTACTTGGTTGCAAAGAAAAATCTGTTACTTTGCCCTCCGTCGCCATTGCCGCTTTCGAAAGAGCCAAGCAAGCCATTGCTCACGCCACAAAGTTATCTTTCCTCGATACTCACGAAAGCACAAAGCTGATTTTGACAACTGATGCTTCGAACGCTGCCGTCGGCGCCGTACTTCATCAAGTTGTTAACAACGCATCTCAACCACTAGCCTTTTTCTCGCAGAAGATGCAGGCTGCACAAACGCGTTACAGTACTTTTGGTCGTGAATTACTCGCAATTTACCTTGCTATTCGCCATTTCCGGCACTTGTTAGAAGGTAGATCGTTCACCATTCAAACCGACCATAAGCCACTTACGTATGCCTTTAACGCCAAACCTGATCGATATTCACCACGCGAGATACGCCATCTTGACTACATTTCACAGTTCACTACCGACATTCGGTACACTCCAGGTTCGGACAATGTCGTCGCAGACGCACTATCCCGTCCCGACATCAACGCTCTTCACCCTTCCAAGCAGTTGGACCTAGCCAAGCTGGCGAACCTTCAACATAGTGATCCTAATTTTTTGCCCATTCTATCCTTCCCTTCATTTCAAGTCTCTTCAATCCCCTTGCCTCTCCAATCTGGATCCATTTTTTGTGATATGTCTACCGGCTCAGCTCGCCCAATCGTCCCCGAAGCCTTTCGACGAGTTGTTTTCGACCACTTCCATGGCTTTTCTCATCCAGGAATCAGAGCAACCAGGAAGTTGATTAGTGCACGCTTTGTATGGCCCTTCATGAATAAGGATCTGACATCCTGGGCCAAACAGTGCATCGCCTGTCAACGCAGCAAAGTAACTCGGCATACGAACTCACCTATCGGTTCATTTGCAGTTCCTGATGCTCGATTCACACATGTTCATCTCGACATTGTTGGTCCACTTTCCCCATCAAACGGTTTCACTCATATCCTTACCATGATCGATCGTTTTACCCGTTGGCCAGTAGCTGTACCCATTTCGGATACTTCAGCTGAAACGGTCGCCTTTTCATTTTTGCAGCATTGGGTGAGTAACTTTGGCACACCTTCCATCGTTACCACCGATCGCGGTTCACAGTTTCAGTGTAATCTCTTCCGTGAGTTTTCCACACTATTCGGTTTCCATCACATTTCGACCACCGCGTATCACCCCTGCTCCAACGGTCTGGTTGAGCGTTTCCATCGCTACCTCAAAGCTGCATTGACTGCCCAAATGAACCCCTCTTCATGGTCCTTTTCTTTACCCCTCATTTTGCTTGCTATTCGCTCCACTATCAAGGAGGATCTTCACTGTTCACCAGCCGAACTAGTATACGGTACAACTTTACGTTTACCCGGTGAACTGGTTTCCACTTCTGGCGCACAGCCCGAATCGCCCGTCACATTCGTCACCCGTCTGAAACAGCATATGTCCGACCTTCGAGCGACACCGACCAGACGATCAACGCGAAAAGAACACATCTCAACCGATCTCTCTTCTACACCATTTGTATTTGTCCGACATGACGCAACGAGGAAACCCCTCCAACCCTGTTATGATGGTCCCTTCAAGGTTATCGAACGTCACTCCAAATACTTTGTTTTAGAGAGAAGCGGAAAGCACGACACTGTCTCCATTGATCGCCTGAAGCCTGCCTTCATCGAAGCACCCACGACCACATCCAGCAATCCTGCTAACCCAGCAACACCCGCACCTACCCAAGATACCCCCGCCGCCAACCTCACTCCTTCCACCAGTCGTTCCGGACGACGCGTCCGTTTCCCTCAGCACTTAGCTGATTACGAAACTTGAAGTGAGCAACTTTTCGATTAATTACCTTAATTATTCGAGCGTTTTCCCCCTTCACGGTCAACGCTCTAGTGGGGGAGTAGTGTGGCGTTTTGTACCTTTATTTTGCTTTCATTATAACACTACGTATTTCGTCAATTGCATAATCGTTTTTTGTTCGAATA
The DNA here is from genome assembly GCA_003604175.2 of Clonorchis sinensis. Taxonomy (NCBI): domain Eukaryota; kingdom Metazoa; phylum Platyhelminthes; class Trematoda; order Opisthorchiida; family Opisthorchiidae; genus Clonorchis; species Clonorchis sinensis. The sequence goes on along the minus strand of CM030375.1, from coordinate 10,214,172 downwards.
CGCAAAACTACAAAAACGCGCACTTGTACGATTTCACGCAATACAAACGTTGTCACGTGCTTCGACTCTTCTCTTCTGATTTCGCTCGCGCTTGCAGCGGTCATTTGCGTGTCTCATGTGCTAACTCTGGTATCAAAACATTTCAGACCATCTTCGGAATCTATTATATGTGGGAACTGTTCAGAAGAATACCCCTGGAACACCATAATTGGATTATTGTTTATCCTCTGACCTGGGCCAACGACGAACTATTTTAAAGAGAACAATTATTAGTGAGTCTGTTCCATCTGACCTCTTTATTATTGTATACCCAACCTAGCGTTATTATTTTTATTTCTTTGCCACACACTCCTGGTGAAGTAACTTATTGGGTAGCCAGACCACTACAAGATACAAGCTCCACATCTCGCTGATCGCAGATGGTGTACCAGACGTCCGGTTAAGTATGCCTTTGTGGAAAATGCACAGTCTGTCCTTATACGCACACTTTTTGCCTTGTTCATATAAGTGATGGGCGCGCAATATCAAGTGAAGACCTTTGTCATGGAAAAATTGCCCGCACAAATACCGGAGGCCATAGTTTGTTAGACTGCAACTCTATGTTGTGCTATTTTCACATTCACAAAATTATCGGGAAGCACATGCGCATTGCTTGTCATACGTGTATTTTGGTCAGCGCAACCGAAGTGCTCGCATTCCAGAGCAAGTATTGCTCCCGTTTTTCAGCCGCCAGCCTCACTGAGATATTCCGGTGAACTAACTTATATCTTCCCATCAGTTGGGCACACCAAAAGCTCGCTGAACACTACGCACACCACTTGGCAGGACGTGTGTGATAGTCAAAACGCCTGACAGAATTCAACTGTTCCTCTCTTCCAAGTTAGACCCTTGCTTTTTGACAGTCGGGATGGATGGGCGCGTGGTGTCCGCTATGTCAGCTACGATCGACGTCGATTACATCTAGCTATTCGGGCAGGCATCATGGCCCCCCTAGCTGCATGCTAGTTGTTTGCGTCAGCTAGATTTATTCACCTTTCCGCCATGATTGACGGCATACTCATCTTGGCAGTTTTTGACAATGGAGAACTCTGATGCAGCTCACCACAAGGCATCGCCTACGGGCATGAGACATAAACATCTGCAGGCATTATTTTCTTCAAACCTTGCACGAGTTTTCCGAAAAGAATGAATGTGTCTACCAGGATGGTAACTCAAAATAGCAATTATCGAGGTCCCGGAACACAGAATTCTTTATTCGCCCACTCAAACAAGATATACATAACAATTACAGGAGTGACGCTTCCACACATTTTGCGCCACAAGCACACCGTTGACCTTAAAAAGCTCAGGGAATTATTTCAGCTGCAGGATTACATGCAAATTTCGTCCATTGCAAGCGATACACGTTTTGCCGCTATTCGCGGTATCTTATTCCGTGAGGCTCCGTTTTCCCAACAGGTGGTGTTTGATGACCTTGAAGATTAACTCACTTAAACAAATCGTCCGTGCAGACAATTTTTAAAAAATTCGTTAAAAATATAAATTCTCTACTGTGAAGTTTTAGTCGTTTTCTAGAAACTACTTCCATTTTGCGAATACCCAGCGGTATGGTATTCTGTCTCACGTTGGTCAGGGTGTAGCGGACCCAAACTGAATGGTTCGGCTCGAGAATCCGACGTGAATGGCACGAATATGAGTGCAGTTTCGATGCATGTGGGATGTGCACGGGATGACAGAGTGTCAAGCTCCAATGAATTTGAGATTAAGCATTCATGTTTGCTTCATAAAAAGGAATCCGATAAGTGCATCCTTCTGAGAAATGCAAGCAAATACACATATCAGTGTGATCATAGTGAACTTCATGTCAGTATTACCGTCTCTATAGAAATAAACTTCCCCAATAGCCCCAAAGAATGTTGTCTCGCAAATTGTTGTTAGTTTTGGTGTAGATCGTGTAATAAGCGGGTTAAATTTTTATGGGGTGCAGTCCTACAATGCCCGCTCATTCCTATTAAACTGAGTATCGGAATCAGCTTCAACTGGTACAGGACAAAAACAAAAGGGGAAACAAAGATATCAGGTTTGACCGATTTGCGAGGTAAAAACGGTAACTACGAAGAAGAGTATCTCGTGCAATTCACGCGCCTTCATCTCTAGTCGATAAACGGGGGTTCAGCATATGCTACTAGACACGGGCCAGGTACACACCATTAGGACACAAATGTTCACTGTAAGGCCTATTCAGCGAGCAGAATTAACGTTGTGATTACCACTGGAATGCGTCGCCGCAGGACCATCGAGGAAGGTGACCCGTGGAGAGGTATAAGTGTAAACGAGTACTAATAGCTGGTTACCAAAGGTGGTGAATACTTAAATAAGGGTGACTCCACTCTGGGGGCGCGGCTGGTCACTAAGCGGAAGGCAAGAATAAGTTTTCCTGAAATGTGGCAACAGCACCCCTGCGGTTTTTAAGTGCTGCACCCGTTTGACTGCATATTTCGTTGACTCGTGTTAAGGTTTGTTTTAAATGGGCAAATTTTTCTAGGTCTGCTCCACCCTCGGGATCTTCTGTGATCGTTAACGTTATTTTGGACCTGCGACTTACACAAAACATTGGTCGATTCCCCAAAATCCGGACAGCTCATGCGTTTAAACCCAGTATGCCCACAATCTATGTAAAGGATGATATAAACACGTATTAGGCGTAAATTAAGGAAACACGAGTAAAACAGGCGAAAGGATCCTCTACCACAGATTGAAGGCAATAATACAGGAAGACTAAAAGTAACTCGTGCCTGAAATGTGCAGTCTGACAGCCCATACATGATCCGGCGTGCCTAAGTCAATTCAACATTTCAAAGTAGGCTCACTTAATTTCATCTCTCGCATTATAAGAAAAGCAAGGAAATTACAGTTTTCGTCGCAGATATCTAGAAATAAAATTTACCGCATACAAAAGAATGGTCTCCCAGTGGACCGGTTAAAAGTGGGAGCGTCCAGTTACTTTCGTCTCAAGTGGTCATATTTGTATGCTGTGGAGGACTGCCAGCGCAGCTGGTAATGCCTTGTAAGGAAACGTGCCTTAAACTTGTTACTGTTGGTGCTATATTACTTAAGACCTGTGTGGCACTTGCCCCCCTCCAATAACACACGAAGGCACCGAAAGATGAGAATCCAAAATACCTAGCACAAATCCTGCCGTCTGCCCAGTGCTGTAAGAAATGAGAGAAGAAGACGAGTGACAAAACCGGGTTTCGAAGCGCGACCGCGTATGGAATACCTCTAATTCACGGAATACCACACTGGACCAAAAAGCATCTATGAGGGGCTGGTTAATACATCAGCTGAACGGCTGAGCTTGGAACACTTTAATCACGAACGGTATCATAGCGCCATCCGTTTAAAGTCCTGAAGCGATAATCTTTGAGCCGATCATTTGTTTGGCTTAACTTGTGGATGAATGGAATATTGCCATTTCGCTTGAATGCTTAAACCTTGATAATATGTGTAACGGGCGAACGGTATCTTCGAGTGACGCGTAATACCAGAACCTCAGAGCAGGCAAAAAAAGTCGGAGCTGGGTCTCTATATGGTACTATTAATGTAAGACAAATTCACAAATTACGCAAACCTCGACAGTAGATACTCGTCCAAAACAAATGGTCCACTTGGACTACAAAGGTACAACCCAAAAGAGCAACCAGGCTTTCACGTGGGGCAGTCACACGTGCACAAAGTCGGTCACAAATGGCCGGATGATCTCAAGGCCAAATGAGTGAAGTGGTAAGGACAAACAGACGCTAGTTCATATACACGCACTGAACACAAAAGTGGGGCGGTTACAAATAGGGACAGAATAAGCGTGTGGAATTTCAAGTGTCAACGTAATGGACGGTACAATATGGTACTGGAATTTTACTACAAGGTGCAGTAAATGTAATATTCGGAGTACCGAGGGACACTTTCTAGGGGCTCGTAGAAAAGTAACACCGCTATTCCACGTCTCTTATTTCTGTGCAGGAGAAACAGGAAAGTACAAGCTGGAGCTCGAAAGCCTAAACGTCCTGGCAGGTGAAAATACAAGACTTTTGAAGAAAATTCCAAAACCACGGCAGCCGGGGAATAATTCAGTGAATCAACAGCGGAAAAACCAACCTACCCATCCAGTTTCAAGAGTAAAAGACCGCTAACGCATTGGAACTACTGAATCGGATCAACGAACCAAGGAGGAGGATTCGCTTAGAGACACCCGAACAAAATTCGAGTTGGCGGGCCATACGCAACAAGTCTCAGGGCCACCCGGATGTTCGCCACTCGGAAGAATATTCATCCTGCAGACCACTAAGGGCGATTATCTCAACGACCAATGACCACCTGGGACTGGTTCGCCCAGTTGACCCTACACCAACCCACGCACGCGCAACATCAGCAATGCACCGTCACTTACAATGCAGTGGTGATCTCACCTTTACTGATGGTGGCGAATTTTTGAATAATTTATTTAGCTCAGCAAGCGAACCAATGACCAAGGGACACAAACACCACAGTTTTTCTTACTATAGGTAACCCCAGAACCCAGAGCGACCAAAGGGCACTCGCCGAATGACTCAAAAGTTGTTGTCGGACTAAGTCAAATGTTGGCCGCGTTTCACTTGCGATTGCCACTTGACAAACTGTTTAAATTGCATATCTAACGTTGCTCGCATTCTACCAACATGATGCTCTCATACACGATGCTTCAGGGGAGACCGCTCACGAAAAACTCCGTCAAATTTTCTGCTGAAGTTGACATGAGCAACATCTTTATGTTTGTCAGCATCCAACAAATTTTCAGACACTCCGATGACAAAAGTGAAGATGGGGACATGAGACATTTTAAAGGCTGCATCAAGGAACGGCTTGATTTACCGTATTTCAGGCACGATTGGTGGGTTTGTTCATGTTAGTGGAATTCCACACGGATGCCGCTTTGCCGCTCACAGTCAGGTGCTGTTACGGCCGAGAAGCCTATCCCGCGCAAGATTGGCCAAAAGTTCGGAACACTTGCCGGTTCGGCATCAAGCCGAGATCTGATTGGTCGAAAGTCTGGACCCAACAACCAGTCGTGACTCAGAATTGGCCGAGTGTCGGCTGCCAATGGCGAATCCAGAAGGCGTCAGAACTTCCAGAAACTGGTCGCCGCTTACATTAAATATATGAAGTGCTGCACAAGTGTTCTTGACTTCGTTTTGGACGTCAATATACCTTGTGCAACTTTGGTGGTTGTTTTGACGTAAACGCTAGCTTGGGAGGCTCAGACCGAGAGCTGAGCTGAGAAAAATACCGTTGCTGCAGTTCAGGAAGGTTTATAATGACCTTACAGACGATCACTGTCAGGCAACTTGGCCGACATTTCTGTGTATACTAAATTAATAGTACCTGTTTTCTTGGCGGGCACGCTGCTCATAAGATTGCCGAAAGCGATAAGTCAACCGGCAAGCGCCTTCATTCTCTCAAGGGTTCATCAGGTCAGCACATTCCTCGAGCCTCCGTCAGGCTTTAAGTTTGCTAGCATCTAACGGCATTTGAATGTTATTTAAGGCAGCTTTAAAGTCTGTTAACTCGACTGCCTACCTCTTCTTAGATCACCTAGAGAAGAAGCCGTCCGTTTGACATAATAATTGTGATTCCGAGCTTCAGTGAAGGAGTGGACAAACTAGAGTACTGTTGAAACTTGGAAGTATTGCCCGAGAAAGTGGGCAAAAGGACGTAACTGTACGTACTTCTGCTCCGCATCTGGACGAATATTCACTCCCCCGTTCTTTCCCTCCGTCTTCTTCAGGGTAGTCGAAATCTCCCGAAATCTTTTCGCCTTGTTGGGGTGAGCGTGGGTCTTAGGTCTAGAAGGAGGTCAATCATTCCATGTGATTTTCGTGCTGCGTCGCTTTTAACCACACTTTGTGTCTGTTGTCTTATGACCGAACTTGAAATCTAATCGAAAGCATGCTGGATGCAACGCAAACCGGAGTGCATAGGCTCGTAAAGTTGGCGAAACTACGTACCCTTTTTAAGTTCTTTTATAAATAAAGATGAATGTATTGTATCTCTCGTTTATGATATCCTCCAACTGAATGTGCTGCATAAAGGCCGCCTCATTTTTCAGTTGGCACGATATTCGAGATATCACAGTGTATTTTTCCATGAAGGAGACTACTCACACGGTTGCTGAAAACCCTTCGGAAGCCCCCGGCCGGCTTTGCCCTTCTTGGAGCTCATTAGGTAGGCGCACTCCCCGAGTTTCAGTCAACTTTATCTTCTACTTGAACCCAAATTGGACAGATCTCGACAAATACACTCATTTGCATGCAAACTGGGTTTTCACGGGCGACTCACTTCATAAACGAGGAATTCAGCTGAGTCTCTCGTGGAAACCCAGTTGATATGTAAACGAGTATATTTATCGAAATATGTCCCATTTGGGTTCAAGCAGAATATAAGGTTAACGGAAACTGGGGGACTGTGCCTAACTGATGAGCCCAAAGACAAACGGAACCGGTCGGGGGCTGTCGAAAACTTTTCAGCAACCTTGTGAGTAGTTTCTCTAACGAAGATATGGATACATTTACGCCCATCAATATTGGTGGAAAATGTTGCGATTAACTACGTTGAGAAAAACATGTCAGTTTCGGGTATTAAGCAAAAGTAGGGAGCAAGGTAATAAATCGAAGGCTGTACCGGACCACAGAAAGTCACGCATTTTCACGGACCAGGTCCAACGAACGAGTGTACATGTACTCCTTTCAATGAAAGGAAGTTTTATTGGGTGATTGCTCGGTTTGTCGTTTGTTCCGGAGGCTGGATGACTTCTCAAACCCTGTAGCAAAGTGTACCTAACTTGAGTCAGCCAGTTCCATCTGCGTATTTCACGACCACTTAATAGGTGATTGTAAGTCAACAGTTCGAACTCGTTTGGGTAGTTTTTGTTCGGTGGGATGCACTGGCATGCACTCACTGTAATATTCTATATCCGAACCATTAAAATTATTGACCTGCCTGACAATTTTCTCGAACTCTGTATGCATTCTGTTGTTTTATTGGCAGTTACAACGATAAGGTTCCGTTCAAAGAGATATTTGTGCAACCCCAGTACACGACCAATGCATCACGATGGGTTTGAACGCATGAGTGTTCAACGTTAATCAACGTGAAATGCACAAAATTGTCACAATTTCCGTGAATGACTCGTTTATGACGAACAAAACAGATCATTAGTGGAAACCACAAAGAAAAAATAAAATTTAAAAATGACGGGTAGATCCGCGAAGGTCATCTGCAAATCAGTTTGGTGTTAACTGAAAACTCAACCGGATTCCAGATGGATCTCTCGTTGGTGATGCTATTCTTCAACTGAATCTTTTGCCTTGTGCTTCAGTCGGTAGGTATGATATTCGGGATACTGCACCGTTTTCTTGACGAGTGAACTGCATAAAATATGTTCGTGTTTTATCGAACCGAATGAACCCACCACAGCACGGTAGTGCAAGCGGAGTATCCATCACGGAAGCACAATTTTGCTTACGACGGAAAGGAGCATGTGTGGATTAGCCAAAGAACTTGTTTCAATCGAAGACTGCAAATGCTTTATATCTCATCTGTTTCAACTGACGTGATTGTTAGATTGTTTGCGTCCTGCATCCAACTTGGTAGTTTGATTTCGCATTATGATGCGTCGCTCGACAATCCCATGTTCGGTTTTTAATAGAATGTGTCATGTCCCATCTGTCTTCACAGTGTTTTCAAAATTCTGCGTACCTCACCAGTCGTCGCTGATGGTGAACCACATTTCCAAAGAGGAACATCACTGGAAGGGCTTTTCGTTCCTTGTGCTTTGTTTAATCTGAACAGCGGCCAGTTATCGGTTTGATCAGGGCGTTTTCGTGACTTTGCAAACCGACTACGTGCGTTTTTTGGAGCTGTACAGTATTGACGCAACTCGAACACCTCTGTTTTACCGTGCCACAGAAATGTACTTTTTCGAGACTTTTACTGAAAACTACCCGATATTGTGCCCAACGCTATGGCAAAAATTCGGCTGACTGGGTGTCACTCAGATCATACCCTACGGCAGCAAGTGGAACGGTGATTTCGAAGTCAGTCGACTGTGGTAGAACCCAATGCTACGTTTTCAAAGCAACATAAAAGTTTTCTATTTAGCGCATTACAATGCTTCTCAAGATCACCGATTATAGGTACGTTTATCGTGAAATACCACCACTGTGCCCTAGCGATTGATTTCAGCAATATCCCCGCCTCCGATGCAAACAGTAATTTCGATCTGGAAAATGACGTTGACACAATGAAGCCAGCTGGTATGAACGGATTATTATAAGGATTGAACAGGATGTTTGTGGTTGACACCGTAGTCAGAATCTCATCAGGGGAGGGGGAGGCTTCATATGTGAGCACCTTCTAAGCACAATTTAGAAGAATGCCAGAAGCGAAAAAAGGGAATTATCTCAGGCTCTTCGTTTGTACAGCCATTACGGGATAGTGCAATTGAGAATGATACGATGATCAACCACGGACAAGGGCTGCTAGTCACCCTGTTTCAAAGATCCTACAATGAGTACAGCTCAATGCGAGTTCTCCACAGGGTAACAGCTACAACGAACAGAGTCCAAAAGTTTGCGATCAGGTTCGGGCAGTCCGTGAGAAACGGCGGGTCGCTTTCGCAGAACCTGCTCATCTTGAGATTTTCGAGTGAGACACACCTGGCGCGTTACACGAAGTTCATTTGTACATCACCAATTAAGTGTAACTTGGCATTCAAGCAGAACAGAAGGGTAATGGCAACTGCGAGACTACGATTGCCGGATGAAACCTTAAGGAGTGTGAAGCAGGTGGTGGGCTGTCGTGGAAAATTTTGTGACCGAATAAGTAGTGCTGTGTCAAAGGATTGATTTAGTCCCATCAGATATATCAATGGACTGCAGTATCATGCGGGTCAGCAGAACAGACACCGTTCATTTGCTGGTGGTTCGAGAACGGACGAACGAGTCGGCTTTAGACCTGACAACACCCTGTAACTCATGGGCATTTTCACTCCTATGAGATCTGCTACATTCGATCCATTTAAAGTTTGGTTTGTGGACCCTGGAACGTTGAGCCTTTCAGCCTACCTGTAAAAAACATCATGTAGAGCCTGATTTACTTATAGGTGGATTTCGCGCAGATTAGAAAACTTGTTGGCTGATAAATCACTCCTGAGTTCAACAAATTCCCAGCACCATGCCATTTTATGGGATTGGTCACAGGAGGTGAGACATTTTTTGGCACAGAGGTTTTGACCCGACGAAACTTTCGGCACCAACATTATCAACAACACCACAGAGCACTGGTGCTTCACCGCCGCGTCAGTCCACCTCAATGACCACATAACAAAGGCATACGATTGAGACAATATCAACCGTATTGGTAAGCATGCAATGATTGCCTATGATTTGGGCTACCCGAACTGTCAACCGAGGCATCTGACACCCCGAAGTACTAGGATTGATAAGTCAGCATGTGCTCGTTGGATTCTTGCACACTGTTTATTCCAAAGATTTCCACAGTTTAAACAGTCCTACAATCGTGTGAATATCAGTGCGGAATTCAAGCAGTTTATCTAAAAGCAAAAACAAATTTGATCGTGAAGCTACTCAGTGAAATACACATCAGGCTTCTATACGTCTGAACACTGACCGCAGAGCCTGAAATCATACCTCTCTGTTTTGGCGCGAGATATTCCTATTCAAATGAGAATGTAAATAGACCAAAGTGTAACTCGTGGTTCGAGCTAGAAGAACTGATCCAGAGTGGTCTACCCTAGAAGTTTTCTCCAAAGAACTCACCGAGAAGAAGACTGAACAATTCATATATCGATAAGTCCATGATTTCTGTTTGCATTGATAAAACTGACTTAATCATAAACTGATTGATTAACTGTGAGAATGCAATTCACAATGTTCGATGGTGCGTTGACCACAAGCACTAAGAGCTGACTTTCGATGCGACTTGGAAGTCTTTAGAATTACACAGCTTGATTTGGAGAGAACTAACAGAAAACCTGATCCGTTTGTGACAGGGACAGCCTATATGGGGCGCGATAATAACCGCTTGTTGCACGGTAGGCAGACCGAGTCAACTATGCAGCTGAAAATACTTCCAAGAGGGTTCACCAAACCTGAACGCATCCGAATGAGTGGAACAATGTTTCATTAGGGATTGATTACCTCCAGCCTGGTTGCAGAACGACAGTCAGCCAGTTTGTAAGAAGACACATGGTGATCAATAATCCGGATGTACGAGCGAGCGATAAACGGCAACCGGTATAACGCATTACAAAAATAAATCAGTGGTAATGATTAGAGACCGAAGAGAAAGAAAGAGAACAGAAAATGTAGAAATTCTGGTGAGATGGGCGAGCAGCAGTACTGGATGCAACTAACGAAAAGACGTGCGCTTTTTTTGAACCGGTAGAAAGTGAAACTGCGGCAGAAACACAATCGGTCAAGATAAGAGAGTAGTACAGGCCTTACAACGGAATCGCGGAAAACAGAATGAGCGGGGGGAACTTGGGATATTTTTGGCACGACACAAGCAGTATGTTCAATGAGTGTTGGAAAATGAGACAACAGGCATGGCAAGTTGACTCGGAAAGCACGAAGACTCTCGCTGAAGCGAATCAATTAGGAGCGCAGGTTGCATGGTATAAACTGGAAGATAAGTAGGCAGTCACTTGTACGAGATAGGGGGGAGGCAAAGAGGACTCCTGAGAAATGACGGTTGACCAGAGCCTGAAGACTACTGCTTCTACGAGGAACTTTTGGGACTGCCTAAATCGTGTGCGGTGGTCAGGGGATGTCTGGGCATCGCCGGCCGACGAATTATATCAGTCACGAGTGTGCGGCGGACAGAAGGTTCATGACTAAGCATGTGCGGTGCTTTCGTATCTTGTTTGACTGACATAAACCGACGAGGACCAAAGCCGGAGCGAAGTGCTTGATGGGTTTCTTGGTTCTGGATGGAAACCTGACGACGCGGAGGACGTGGTTTGCTAGGCTCCATGGTAGGCCGACGACGAGTAGACCAAACAATGGAAGAACTGGGTTTGGGTTTCTGGGCTCGCACAATAAGTAACCGCTCATTCGAGGAGGGCGAACTTTTCCACGACATGCTGGAAACAAAAACGAAAAGCCGAGACAAGATTAGGACGGCTAGATGCAAACGTGATTATAGGATTTTTTTCTTCTAACTACGGTCACCCTACAAGTGGAATAAAGGCATTAGAAGGCACCAAGTACGCCGTATTGGGAAACCGAGAGAGATTTGAGCAACTCACACACGGAAGACAACAAAATAAAAGAAGCAGACGGCACTCAAAAGTGGTGCGTGGGGAAATCAATCTGCTGTGCGACACGTGTGAGAGCGGAACGACCAAACGAGTTTTAGAAAGCACTCAAGGACGAGCAGAATCGCAATCTCTAAATGCGAGACAAAACTGGAGAAAGGTCGTACACTTAATAAAAGGACAGCTTGAAACCAGACCGAAGAATATTTATATAACAAAGTCCGTACAGTACCGAGATCCGTGAGGAGAGGGTGCTAGAATGGAGAGATGGCTAACTGTGTTAGAGACTACAGCAAACGGTTGACTCATGTAGCGGTCAGGCTACTGTATAACGTAACGTAACAAAGTCTGTTTTGACTTGACTCCGCTTGCTGAGTAAAGTTTAACCGATTGCGCTGCAGCAACATGGATCGTGAATAAACTGAAAACTGGAGTCGGTCGACGTGGACCGCCCTAAGTTTTCAGTATTGAGATTGCTTTTGTACGCTGCAGTGAGGAAAAACCTCCAGGGCGTTTGTATCCACATTGCCTAATCCGAACAAAACAGGCGAAGTGGTGGACTCGGATGCCATTCTGAATTGAACTCAACCTCACATATTAGATTCGGGGTTCAAATCCAAGCAGGACCAAGGGTAGGCACTGCTTCTTCAATGTGGACTAACTGGAATAGTTACGTTAACATAGAAGGAGCAACGTAGTCTCGTAGTCCTACTAAAAGAGTGACTCATTCGTGGGGAGCGATTTCTCATTTGAATTACTGTATCTCATTTGAGTACGTATCCTTGGGGTACAATTTGGTTTCAAACAAACTTTCAAGCTGGTTTTGGTAAGTTGAGTTTGTGAGACAGACAAGCTTACGAAATCGAGCTGACCATCGGAAGACAGCAGCCCAAGGAACAGGTCAAAATGGCCTTTCCCCGGAGGCAAGCTATTCGGTAACCCGAGGGCAGAGCCCATACAAACAACCAAGCACAATCTATACACATGTGCATTAAAAACTGCCATCACTACATCGTGCTCATCGAATGGAATTAGAGCCAAAAAGTTGTCTACTTTGGGAGCAAAAAGGATATTTTGGCAAAATGTCTGTCACATAACTAGTGGTACCTTAACTTCACATCCATTCATCTGGAGATTTCTATCAGGCGAAGCCATTCTGAAGAATTCTATTAAGACATTTTTACGTGAGACAAAAAATATGAGTTGTTATTGTGCTTCAGTCAAAGCGAAATTTGAGTTCAGGTCAGAAACTGTTCATAATGAAGTATCCACAACTCAGATCATAAGCCATGCGAAACAAAGGCATTTGGTTCTTCCATAGAGAGAGAGAGAGATCCGGATGAACTCTTTGAGAGGTTGCTCTTGTTCGGGCGAGGAAATCTCTACATTCGGTTGTCGGTCCATTGTCATAGTTGACCACACCTAAAGGTCACGTCCACGGTGCAACTCAGTACTGTCAGTTTAAAGAAGCAGTAACAGAGTCTAGAAACTGATAGAATGAGTTCGATATGGCTTCCGTATGAAGATGACATCCCCGTTCGCGTATGAACGAGCTGACCATACTAAACCCATGGTTGGACTGGTAGCTATGCTGAAATGTTGCCGCAACCGACGACGTGAGGCTACGTTGAGACGAACTTGGTAGTAAGCCAACCGTGAGTAGGAAATTTACAATGGGAGTTTTGCCGCTGCATACTGGACGGTCGTCTTCTCCTTGAGGAATGTTTGCACATGCGATCTAATCAAGAGTGAAAGGTCAAGAAAACCGAAGGTGGTGCACTCATCTATGCGGGTCTGCGCTGGAATTCAAACTGGAAAATCAGCTGCACATACGGTCTATTGCACAGAACCTGTCTCACCATAGCACGAAAACCGAAATCCCTCAGACACTGTTCTGAGTTCTGTTCTGTTCTTATAGAGAAAGTGTACATTTCCCCGGTGTCCCCAAGCAGATTTTTAGGAACTTTGCAAAGCTCTTCTGGGAATACTGGTCTCCTGTGGAAACCGTGTGCCTGTTCTTAGTCTGCGGCGATTTCAATCGGTCTGATAAATCTTCCCTCAGGCAATTTGGTTTGTCTAACATTGTGAACTTCCAAACTTGAGATCAGGCCACTGCAAGACCGATAAGTATAGACTTGTTGATATCCCACCACTACGTGATTTGAATTCTCCCCAAGGCACATTAAGAGGACAACAACCGAGCCAAGACGCATGCCAGGGAAACGTCATATTCGACGACGAAATATAAGCCTTGATAACATGAATTACTTGCGCCAGACATTCGAGAATACAGGGTTTAAATCCTTTGGTGATGATGACCTACTTACATATTGAGATATGCTCTCAAGACATCTAGAGTTTTGCTTTGATTTGAGCCGTCCTTTGGGAACCAATTTATCGATTCAGACCCTTCCACTATTCTGTGCTCAAGGCATTTCGTCGCTGTAACGAAAGAGCATATAGGCATGCGAACGCAGCGAAGGTAAGGCCCTATTCTATCCTTATTAAGGTCAAGATTTCGAGACTGTGGGAATTTCACCTTGTGGTCAAACGTAGCAAACAACTGATGGGCGAGAAATACTCTATTGGGTCACAAAACGCAGAAAAGTTTCTTCGGTGATACCGTCAGCTAGACCCTTCGTTTGTTGGCAAAAGTCGTGACTTTAGTAGTTTAGATATATTTATTTTACCAGAGTGTGTGAATACACGAGTCAGCACCTGTATCTATCAGCAACGTGATCAAAGAATTGGAAAATTCTCCAGCGAATAGGTCCAATGGACCTGACACTGTGTCCCTTGATTTCGAAGCAGTCCGCCATCCGATTTTCTGTTCCGATCAATCATCTCCACTATCGTGTCCTTAGAGAATCGATATCATCAAAGGATGGAGAAACTCTAGAATAACGCTCACGCCAAAGCCATCTCCTTGTGGTTCCACAAAATATCATCTCATTTCATGAACATGTGTCTTGATAGGGAAGCCGATGCCTACCATCAAGCTACCCTCTCTGGGCGCCTCTGAAGATGTACATTCCGTTGCTTACGAACTAAAAATTCTAACCACTAATGCTGTTGCCTGCCTAACGCATTAATTTTTGGGAGCCCTGGACAGCCGAGGCTAATGTGTTCACCTTTGTTACATAGACTTGAGAAGCATTTGTGATTCACTTGAATGAGCATAGCTCCTCCCAAAACCTCAAGTGACTAAAACGAGTGGGTCTGTTCTATCGATTTTTTGCAATTATTTCACTGAGAGTAAGCACTATATACAGATTGATGGCAAAGGATCAACCAGGACTGCAACCAATTGCCTCAGGGAGCAATTCTGTTACCTTTTTTTTTACATTAACTCTTTGCATTTTGACGATTCAACCACTGTAATAAAAAGTGCTGACGATATCGTCGACGGGGAGCCAGTTTTGATTCTAAACTGTTGATGCAGAAAACCCATGCCAGTTGCTTTTGGTCTCAAAGCATTTTCCTCAATTTGAATGCAGACGATTGGCGATTTGGCCAACATCTGGATGGATTAAAACCACTAATCTCCCTATCCATCATTATCAACGGTTGTTTCTTAGCGCAAGTAAGGTACACTGAATAGCTCGCAGTTAAGTTATATTCTGAACTGTCCTGATATAATCTTGCAGAAGACGTATTTCTGAAGATCGGGCGACCGGGTTTCTATCAGTGTAACGGTGGACACTACTGATGAGGCATGCGAGTAGTATGTATTCTCGCAAATCCGCTACACGTCTCTTGCAAAGTGAGATCTATTACGGAATGGGTGGAGTCGCTTTGTAGCATTTGCTTGCATTTGAGTAACAGTCAATGAATATCCACGAAAGTTCAGGAAGACGCGTTCAAGGAGAAGATGAATATTCAGTTTTGTAAACGAGATGCACATGAGAGTTTTGCTCCCCTGTCCAATAGTCTGTAACTGTTAAGTTGGTGTTTCTCAAATAAACAACTCCACAGCGAAGGCCTTCTTCCTTTTCATCAGTAGTCTCTGTGTAATCAGATCATTCATTCTTATGACTAGCTCACCCATAAAACTGTACTGTTCACCCGCAATTTTTGTGGAATTGCTTACTGCCATCAAATGTTGTATTAGGATGTTGCACTTCTCCGATAATGTTAATTTTCTCATGGAAACCAAAGTGAAACGACATATCAGATCTTGCTAAGATCTTCCCACACTATCCTGCACGACCTTCTCCATTACCTACAAACGGACTTTATTTACTTTTTACTTTGGGACGACTATCTCCTGAGACAGAGTCAGACGGCTCTAAAAATCTCCCGGATACACCAGGTTCAAGTACAGCGAACGACTGCTAGATCTGCCATGAAATGAACGGAATTTTATGCCAGAGACATTTGCATTGGAGTTTCATGGGGACGTGTTACGAACGTAGCAGGTTACGAGAGACAGCAATACAGTGGAGTGCAAAAGATGAGATTCCCAATTCTCGAAGGCGCCTGCCAACAACCATGCTGAGGCATTAGGAGACCTTACATTGCTAAACAACAAAACTGTGGCTACCAACAAAGCAATCACGGACTTTTGAAGACCGGAACCTCTGTCTGTAGATACCGCGTAGTTGATTCGACTCAAGACTTCATTCTGATCTTCCAAGTGTGAGGCTTTGAAGGTGCTGTGTATATGAGCTGACTGGGGTCCATACATCTAGGTGCATGTGCGCAGATTTCAAAAGGGCACATTTTTTCTACGCATATTCGTAGGCGGTTGTAGTACCTCTTTAAAAACGTTCACATGAAAATTTGCCGGAAACGGCAAATAAAGAAAAGTTCCCATCTTGTCTTACGGGGCAGTTGTGACAAAAACGACAAACGTCATTCCCCGGAAGGGTACACCACCGCATGTTAGTCCTAGGGACTACTTTTAATAGTTTTTAAGTTCATACAATCCCCGGAAGGGCACACCACCGCATGTAAGTCCTAGGGACTACTTTTAATAGTTTTTAGACAGTTTGGTTTCTGATACCCAATACTCCCAACTCACTTTGTTGTCTCACTTCGGATAGCATCACCCTTAAAACGGGGAACTTATCCAGTCAAACAGACCATGAGAAATTTCGAGACCGATTCAGCGACGCGCGGAGTTGTGTTTTATAGATATGGTTTGTTGTCAGTAAGCTAACTTGAGGTGATGTGGGACAGAGTTTACCGCGAGACCGCCGAGTGCTTGCATGAGATGAAACCAAACGATCGTTATCACTGTAATGCGTGCAAATACACACGAGACCCACGTGCAGCTTCAAAAACAAAATAGCGGTAAAACACACTACTCATTCTTGCTTACCTACGACGAACGTCTAGGGAAAAGCAGTCAGAAGGGAAGATTATGGAAGTTGGACAGCAGAGTCCGAAAGATTAGAACAATCGATCAGGGGATCGATAATTCGGCACGAAACAAATTAACTAAGTCTATGGGACAAGCATGCGCACATACACACCACAACACGCCTACTCATGAGTAGTACGTTAACATTGAATTTTATTTTTGCACCTTATGACGCCAAAAAGATCGTCAAAAGGAAGGGAAAATGACCACTTACACTTCCGTGGCGCTATCAGGAGCAGAAAGCTGTCGGTTAGATTTAAGAGCACGCGACAAAATCGATCTCACGCAGTCTTGGACATCTGTAACGAAAGAAGTGAACGAGATACGGGTAACAAGATGCGCTTCATGAATATAGCATGATGCATGGCATATGCGACAAAGTACGAGTAAATCAGTACCCGTAAACAGTTACTTATGTCGACAGATTCAATAACCATGACCCATTGCTATTTAATAAAAATCCAAGCGACGGGAGTTGGGCAAAACCGAGCAAACACGGACACCTTAAATTTCCCGAAAGATGAAACTCTCACAAAGTTTGGGGGCGAATGAAGAACATTTTTCTTTATCCAGACAGGCAGACGTCATCCAATTTATGTCCCGAGTAGTCAATAAACTGTGGTAATTATCAATCTCATCTAAAGAACGACAACAGTAATTGAGTGAACGAGTCTTGTTGTGATGAGTGAACACCATGTGTGGAGCATAACGGGACGCGTGTCACGTGCCCCCTCCGGGAGGACACTCAGGTAAGAGGTACGTGCACGGCTTACGTAGATCACCTGACGAGGTCCAATTCTTCCACCATCTTCAAACAATCGAGCTTGTGGAGATCATATCAACAAGGTATACATTTCACATGTTACCTACGGTTACAAAACCTAACAATTGGTTCGAATTGGTTCGCTTACACGGGAAAAATGATCTCTAATCAGGCACAGCAGAAAAAAGTAGCCCGTCCTATTATATCGAGGGTGCAAATTACGCGCCCTTCAAGTGATGTACATAGGAATACCAGTCTAAATTGGAAGTGTCCAATTCAAAAGTCGTTGGTTGAAGGCGAACAGCGGCAAAGAGCTCAAGACGTTCAGGTAGAGAGAACACGAATGCAAGTCTGCATACTGTCAGTGCGACAAGCTTTCCAGGATGAAGTTCACGTGACTCCCCTTGAATGGTCAGAGGCACTGCAAGATGCGGTCGCCAGTTGACGTCAGTATAGACGCCATGGAATGCCAGCAGTAGGCTAGCACTAAACATTTTCCCTCAACTGTTTACGGTTTTGAAAAACGGCTTTCCAATAAACTGTGACGAGGAAAACTGGGTAATCTGGCAGGAGCACTCGTGCCTCATCGGAGTTACCCGAAACAAGAGGAGAACTCTACATCCAAACGATTTTGTCATTGTTGCTAACCGGGGAAATGTCCACAAAATGTGGACTGGGAGAATTCCAAGATAGTAAGACTAGTCTTTGTGGAAATGAGCTGATTTCACAGCACTGATTGCCGGCTGACTGGGTAAAGCAACCAGCAGTGTCCAATTCAAATACAAATAAGGAGTTGGTGGTGCGCAATTTGACAACTTCGCTAAGGTGCGCAGTGTATTCGATATGTGAGTATCTAGCTTCCTGACAAGAAGCTGTTTAATAAAGTTGTGTACGTGAATCGTAAAACTAGAGAGGCAATCGAGCAGCCTTACGCCGAAGGCGACATGCAGCATGACAGCTTCGTGATCACGCCATGTCTGTCGGGGATATTCATCGGTGAGCATCGTCCCAGAAGTAACATCCACTTGTCGGTGCCTTCAATGATCAACTTATAGATTGTTAGTAGTGTGAGATTTTGGAATTTCGGAGGAGATTTCGTCCTGTAAGGTGGAGCCAATCCATGCTGAAAAGCCGAGAAGCACTGTACAGCTGTTTCATCCCCATTGGGCATCATCAGCAGTGCGCATCTCACGAAACTGCAGAGAGCCTCGAACCAGCGACCTCCCCCCTAGTAGTTTGAACACTTAAGCGTTCGGCCAGGAGTGATCAACTCGCACTTAGACAGGACATAGCGCCGTTCAGATGCCGATGGGGGCGGGATGGCTCAAGTGGTTAGAGCGCGAATTTACTGACAGGAAGGTCCGTGGTTCGAACCCCACCTCTGCCTCTCGACTTCCCCTGTCTAGGCTTAGGCAACCTGGCAGTATCTCAGCCCTCGTGCTTCTTTCGGGCGGCATGGCAGCTAGGCACCGGAAGGGTGTTACAGCTGAACGATTGATTTTGATTGATTTCAGATGCCGACGATTCCTAATAAGGATCAACTTATGCTTTTAGACCATTTTCACCCTGAGAATAGGGTTTTCTGAGACAGACAGTCTCCTGATGTATGACGTAAAGATAAGAGATAATCGTTCAGCTGTACTACCCTTTCGGTGCCATGCCACCCGAAGGAAGCAGGAGGGCTGAGATACTGACAGGTTGCCCAAGCCTAGACAGGGGAAGTCGAGAGGCGGAGGTCGGATTCGAACCACAACCTTCCAGTCAGCAATTTCGCGCTCTAACCACTGAGCCATCTCGTCTAAGCTGTGTAATCCATCGGGTGCATTTAATTTATCTGTCGTAAATCATTCCTGTCGAGAACTATCTGGCATCGGTTTAGCAGACGGGTGGTACCGCTGCACCCGGTTGATTCTTCTTCGGTTGTCAAACAGCCTCTTCTCGAACCTTTTGCAAGCATGGCTCCGATCAAGTACTGTGAACTTTAAGCTCTGCACCTGGAAACGACGGACCATCAAGATGTTCTTCAGACAGTCATGTCAGGCTGCTGAACTCATGCATGAGTAGGTATTAAGCCTCGAGGACAGGGGCAATAGGCGAAACTCTAATTAAAAGAGGAAATGACATGCTTGTACAGCAATTAGTAGCCCGAGTTTGTAATATAACGGATCCATAGATAAAAACGAGGGCGTCGGGATGTTTACATTATACAAGAGTCGGACTGCAGCAGATTCAGAGCCAGAGGTTTATTTTGAGTGTGTGTTCCATCCATGCTCGTCTGTCACGTGAGCCAGTTATTATAAAATGCATTAGACCGTATGTTTGATGTTCGAATTAACGCGACCTGGCCAGGGAAGAAACTAGCTGACAAACACTTACCTTCTATAGCGTTTGCGGAATTGATACGGGTCGACCGATGATAATCCGCACCCACTGCGGTGTTCTCACGTCCAAGTCTGGTCGCAGTACCAGTGAGTGAGTCACTGAGTCGTCCAGATACGGACAACCGATCCACCCTCGATTTTGGTTCATCAAAATGCTCTAGGTATCTCACCGTTTCAGCGAGCACAGAGTCTTCGAGTCGAGGTGATCGCTTTGGCAAACTCGAAAAATTTGCGTCAGTGGTTGGAAGTCCGTCTATTAACCAGGACCAATGTCGAAGCATACACTCCAGTATCTACAGTTAGGACAGATAGAGAGAATGAACTAGGTGTCGAATCGAAAATTGCAAAATCCATGGGGGTTTATGGAGAAACGACATACGAAATTCAATTTGTCCACTTGGAGCGAATCAGCGAAAAGAACAGGTCCGAAACAGATCGCGACGCATTGATAGGTCACCTCATTTCGCTGTTCGAAGGAAACCAACCGCCGCAGGTGTTGGATCACGTGACAAAGGGTAGCCCAGCGCCATCGGGCTGCCGAGTATTCTCTGGAGCTTCGTTTAGATGAATGGAGAAGAGGTGGTGATGGATCTACACTTTCCGTGTTTTTCGAGTTATCCGACCGTTGCACTGAGGAAGACTGCTGCTCAGAGACGGACGCCGGACTTAATGCGGGGCCATCAGGAGAGAAGAAACGTCCCACTGGGATGGTGAAGGCCTGGAACAAAGAAACACAAGATAGTTGGGTTACTACATGTTTCGGAAGAACGAGCATGTTTAAGACAGACTGTCTGAAGTACGACTGAAGGCGCAGGGCTACAAGTGTAAAATCGTTCATCCTCAATCGGTAGGAACGTTTCACTGAGGTTTTGCGTCAATTAGACCAGCTGAAATGGATAGCTTCTGTCAAACAACAATTTTACGGGATTTGGTCCAGTTTAAAATGGTACTTTTCAATTGTTCTATTAAATCTATATCGCTGAAATTTATGGGACAATGGTCCGCCTGAAAAATAGACACTAATGTAACAGGCCTACATAGCCGGATTTTGAAAAACAAAATTCATCACCTTCCCACGCCAAAGAAAAGTCCGTCACTATTGGGTTATCGAAGAGACTTTCACGTCAGTAAACACTGTCATCCACTTGTTTCTTCCATATTTTACAGATGAGCGTCTGGTCATTCGAGATGACAGTTTAACCAAGAAGTGGAACTCAACTTGTCAATGGATCACGCATGCTGATACATCAGTGATCGTTCAAACAGTTTTATTGTCGCTTCAAACGGAATAACCTACGTGAAATTAGGTTGTATCCTTCCAAAGCCAGTTTTTCACAGGTGCTAGACGAAAAAGCTAACCAAAAACTTGTTGTTGCAATTGCGCCATCGCTCGAAAGATGACACGCGTCACTAGTTTCACAGATGGTTATTTCCTGGCTGGACAGCTCAAACCGCCGCGTCCCATTCGCATAATGATGCTACAGGCACCGACGTCCACAGTACACAGAGACAATATAGTAGTTTGACCGGCAGAAGCGAAGAAAAATAGTTCTCTGGACTATACTGAGGTATGCAACGAAGAAGTTCGTAGCACAGTGTATTCTGTATTTCATAGTAACGAGTGGGCAAGCGGCTGATTGCGCCGGCATTTCAGGCGAGCCATGGAAACCAATTTTGGCTATAGTTTCGGAACCTCTCGCCATGCATCATACTGTATGTTATATTGTAATATACTATACATTGAGTATCATGGTATAGTGCATCATTATACACAGTATTATTGGGGCTTGGTATGTGACGAGCAATCAAACGGAAGAGGTAACAACACGAACTGGACTCGGATTTTTGTCTGTACTTGGGAATAAGGCAGATTTTCAAAGAGATTACAGCCAGTGTGAGCGCCAGATTCTGATGAGGTTCAATTCCATCCGACTTTTATCAAGCGGTTCTATGTACGACCTTTTCGTGTTAAGAGAATAGGATAGAATATCTGGACAAAATCTTTGAAAGTGTCCAACAGTTATTCTAAAGCCCCTCGATGAAAACCTACATATGACCTGATGTTAAGACGTTCTGATGTGTGGGGCGAGATGGCTCAGCGGTAAGAGCGCGTATCTACTGACCGGAAGATCCCAGTTCGAACCACCCATGCATCTCGACTTCTCCTGTCTACGCTTGAGCAACCTGGCAATATCCCAGTCCTCGTGCTTCCTTCGGGTGGCGTGGCAGTTAGGCACCGAAAGGGTGCTACAGCTGAACGATTTTGTTCTGGCGTGTGTGTGTGTGTGATGCTTCGTATCGCACGACTAGGATTGAAAAACCTTCACATTAAATCATTTTTAGACTACCTTAGAGAAATTTTAGAACTTCTATCAAATCATTAATCGAATTTCGTTGTGGCACGAAGTAGCCCGGGACGGCTTTGCATGAAAAGGACACTGTCGACAGGTTCCAGGGGAACTCGGGGATTGCGTCCACCTGAAGAACTACAGAAAAACGGCGAAACCCATCTATTGACTGTCGACGAATTTTCAGTGGTCCTGTGAGCAGATTGTTCCGTCAAGAAAACACTGTCGACATTTGTCAGTACGCTTCCTAAGGGATTTCTAACAACAGTGCCTTCAAAGCACTGTACACTTCAATGATCGTAGTTGATTGGCAGGGGAATCTTTTGTCTAGACTATCCACACCCTTGTCATTCACGTAACCTTGCCAACCGGACAATAGTTACCAAACAAAGAACAAGAACAGCAGGGTAGAACCTCCTTGGAGAATATTTAAATGACCTAGTCTCATGGTAAGACTTCCCATAATAACACTGTACTTTAAGAATGGAGTAATTGATGGGGGAATTTAGCTGTTTTTTATGGATAACCGGCCAGAGTCACTGGATTCTTAGGGTTGTTTGTAGTAGGTAGGAGTGTGGATTGAGTTGAATGCATGTCCTCTAAGAGCAAAAACATCCCAGATTCGTAATAAATGTAGGGAACTAGCGAATTCACAAATCTGTGATGGTAAAAGGGATATTCGGTTGTCTACCGGCAAGACTGCTAGTCTGGATGACTCGTAACACTACTTTGGTGAGGAAACCACCAAAGTTCTGTGATCTATTTACATGTACATGGTAATTCACGGTGAGCGACGTTCATGTTGTCGGTTTCCGACTACGCTAGGCTGTTTCAAAGTGTGGGCAACTCTGTCATTGGGTCCAACTGCGCTATCCTCCTTTCCTTCCTTTGATCGTACGCGCCACTTCTAAACCACGTAGGCGGAATACGACCATCCTGCGTAAGATGTTCGACGTAGCCGTTCCAAACTGTAACACCCTGCCGGTGCCTAGCTGCCATGCCACCCGGAGGAAGCACAAGGGCTTGGATACTGATAGGTTGCCCAAGCCTAGACAGGAGGCAGAGGTCGGGTTCGAACCACGGACCTTCCGGTCAGTAAATTCGCGCTCTAACCACTTGAGACATCTCGGTCTCTCTCCATCTCAAGGAACGTCACCTACCGCTACACACAGTAGTTTGCGAAAGATTTAAGGTTGGTAGACGATGGTATCCCAACCAAAAACGAGGAAGGCAATTGACAAATCGGTAACAGTTGGGAACTCCCGTCTCCCTGGTCCACACGAGCTTGCAGACGGTTAGAAAATCCGAAAGAGAAGGCACGCGTGTGCCATTTCTCAGTCGGAACGTCTGGATTATGTTTGTATGCGGCCTATGTAACGAGCTTTGTGCTAATGGAGACAACAATCCAGACCGTGAGTAGCTAAATGACAGTTGTCCCGCTAAGGATGAACCTTCTAGATTGAGTCCCAGCCCTTCTACTCAATAAGATACTTATTTATCTGCATGTGTGTGGCAACTATACGGTATTGATGAACAACATTGATAATATTACTGTACATGGTGATTATATGCTGAGAACTCTGACGAAAACACCCTCACAGTGATCACTTTCATTAAGTGGGGAAGGTTGCAAAACGTGAAGATAAAACCCACCTCGTAGGCCATTTTTGAAAGCTTCACACGGATTGATAACAACAGGTAGGCCAAACGGGACACGTCAACGGTAGACGTTCTGTCCGGTACCAGCGCTGCCAAAGGCTCCCAAGTTGCTAAACAACCGTAAAAAAAGGGGAGAATACATGGATAAGTCTCGGTTATAGCAACGGAACGTGTAGACTGCTACTGTGAAGCGAGTTCGCTGAATAGTCACCTTGTTTAAAAAGGTGCACCGAAGTTACGGAAAGGATGGGTGAGGTAATCAACCGCGATGATGCTACAGAGCGGATAAACAGCTCAAACTCAGAGTGAGCTGCTGCTCAGGTGTCTGCTCATTCGAGTCATCTTTAACTGATTTTACGGGGGTATGGTAGTCTGGAAACTCGTGAGCAAATGGCTAGTTTACCCTAACTGGTTATTATGGAAGGAAGAAAACTGATGATTCGGAGCTTTAACGGTTATCCGCTTGGCCGTTTGAAGTGAAACGTTCCGTGAAGCTGAGAATAACACAAGCCCTATGGATGTGGCGTCCAATGGCAGCTAGAAAGTTGTCGATATGAGGTGCTGTTGTAGTGCAATCGGCCCTCCAAACAAGGTTTACGTTCTAGCTTCAAGGCATGACGTCTCCCTTTCCACCCAGCGTGTATAGGTCGAGTTGGTGTCAGTCTACTTTATCAGTAAAGAACGTAGGCAACCGCAAAATCATTGGGACTAATTTGTTCATCTAAGCCTTGTTTTGTTCCAGTGACGCTTCCCAAGCTGCTCTGCCATGTTTCAATTGTGAAATTGTCCCCGGAGCACGATTCCCCTTTAATTTGGTAAGTGGCTGGCTTTTGAAGGTTGACCAACATCCAAGCCACAGTCCCGGTAGGTTACCCACCGACAAACAGCTGAAGGACTCGAAATTTAGGAAGACGGAGTATTTGTGTGGATCCAACGGCTTCCCTTAAGAAGTGATGGCATTTCAAAGAAACCATGTGTAATAAAAACAGCAGATGGCTTGTCTTTTTCCGAACGCTGGAATGCAGTCAGTGAGCTAAGGGCTGTTTTGAGGAGCTAAATATTCTCAACTGCTTACTTAGTGCCAGACTATGCATTAGGTCTCAGCTGATATGTTTGCATCTCGATAAATTCAGCAGCACAGTCACCCAGAAGAAGCGTTCAGCAGTTGCAACCACGGTAATTCACTGTGACTTTTTTTTGATAATTGGAGATTAAAGCAGCCAACTAGGTCTTCCATAAAATTGGTGTTGAAATTTCTTGGCAGTGAGTCTCTTAAGGTGCCAGTAAATCGGTGCTGGCATAGATGGTGAAAGCCATCCAGGAACAACGGGATTCAAACACATTTGGAAATTCAACCCGAGATTCAGGTATATGGACGTTTTGCATGATAAAACCTTTCAACAAATTGGATGTTTGGCCCACATAAAGTCCTAGCTGTGAAACCGAAATTGAAAACAGTCCGGAAAGTGTTAAATGATAAAACGGCCTAATTCAAGTGATAGGTAAGAAACCTAGTGGCCATCATATGTTCTAAACAAAAATCCTTGCTTCCCTATTGCGACCAACTATCGAACGTAAATGACTTTACTCGCTTTTTATAAATAATAATTAGGGAACAGTGCCGTAGATCGGTAACTATGTGAGGCAGTGTTGGATGATAGTAACTCACTATCCTGTCCATTCGCATACTTAACTCAGACGTTAAATAGGCTAGTTGACCCAGTCCAGGTGTTAAACACCTGGAAGAATACATGCTGAAGCAGAAGAACCAGGAATGAAATCCAACTGAACAACCTCCCGGTTACAACGAAAGCGGACAAGCCAAAACATGACGAATTTGTAAGAACCACTGGAAGAATTTCACGGTCACCAGGTGAACATGTTTGTGGTTTAGCCCCTCAACTGACGTAACCTCAGTTGTTTGCTGCAACAAAGTCGTCCCACAAAACAGAGCACGCAATCACCATCAGTTTATAACAATGAGCTCTGATCAATACAACCGGTCAGGTTCAGTCCGTGCAGTGACACAGATGTGAGCGCCTACAGTTGCGTGTGCAACCAAGAAAGGGTGGTTTGAAATTCTTGGCAAGCAAGCAAGAACCGGAAACAAATGGTCGCATATAGCATGGTGATGCTGGCACACAGTGTGCTGAGTCCAGACCATAACGAGGGCTGAAAAAAAACCAGTGAAACAATGGCAATGCAGCTTGGACGACAGCAGAATGAATGTACAACCTGTGACTCTATCCTTATACGGCAAACAATTTGACGATAAAACACAATTTAGTCTTAAGCAATAACACAGTATCGACAGTTTTATATACCTGTTGAATACCTAAGACAACAGTGCGTACCAGGCCTCCTGCTGAAGAGTTTCTACGCAGATTATTCGAAATGTGGGGTTTGCGATACATTGATACACCTGTATGTGTGTATACGAACCCCCCGAAAGAAAAAAAACTAACCGCTGTCAAAAACCGACTACATTCGCCGTGATCTCAATGAAAGCTTGAAACCCAAGAAGAGGCGGGTGGAGGAAGGAAACACTCAAAAGCTCGTCCTTGAATAGAATACGGGTGTTACGTATGACCCAGATGATCCAGGCTGCTCCGGTCAAATCCACGTGAAGCAATGCGTCAGTTGTTCATCCTCACGATTTTTGCCAAGCCTTTTACCCGCGTTCGTGATCATTGTTCTGAGCGCCTTTGGGCACACACACACACACAAACAAACAAACAAACACGGACACAGACAAGGGAACGGCGTTTTGTCACACGGTGACGTCGACGTAAATAGGAGAGGGAAAACATTTCAGGTCATTCGATTGTTAGTCGTCCCACACGTGTACGATCAAGACGGAACTAAGAGAGGCACTGAATTCAGGCAGACAAAATTCATCACTGCACATACGACCGGACATCAGAGCGAGAGTTAGCGAAGAAGCAGCGGACAAGACTGGTCTCAGTTCAAATTTACAACGGACCACAGCTGGTAACAACGGCTGTAAAACCGTTTTTATTGGCGCACATCGTAAAGGAATCGAAAAAGCAAAAACAAACTTACGTAGATCTAATAAACGTCTCGGGAGTCGTCGAAGAAACTGTTTCACCAAACCGCCTATTGCATAAGGTTCGCGCCAAGCGTCCAAAGTAAGGAGGAAATCAACATCACGAGGCAACTGAAAAAGAGAAAAGGGGAAAATCAATAGGTGAGATTAAAAAACAGCAACAAGGTCCGGAATATGACAAACTGCGTGAAGAAAGAGGGGTTTAAAACACGGCAAAAACGTATGGGCACAAGGAGTTTCCGATAAGGCAACTACAAGATGCGGACGAACACTGTTACGAATGAGAACAACACTCCACTTAATTCGGATTTTCACATTAGTTGGGAAACCTCTCAAATCCCAAACGGAATACAGTCAGAGCCACGTGTTTTTCTCGATTTTATCCACTCTTATTACAGCACTCAATTTTCCACACGTGCCTCGATCGTGGGTAACACTCGTCGGCAAGTTATGCTCATGTATCAGGAAAACCCACAGTCGATTTGAATTAATTTTGGGACACTACACAATACACTACCAACTATCACCAACTATTTGGAAACCAGCAAATGCTCCACAGGGATGTGAGCAATCATTTCGCTATTCACAGGTAATAAAAAAATCGTTCAGCTGTAGCACCCTTTCGGTGCCTAGCTGCCATGCCACCCGAAGGAAGCTCGAGGGCTGGGATACTGACAGGTTGCCCAAGCCTAGACAGGGGAAGTCGATAGGCGGAGGTCGGGTTCGAACCACGGACCTTCAGGTCAGTACATTCGCGCTCTAACCACTTGAGCCATCTCGCCCCTATTCACAGGTAGTCATACTCATAACCAATGGGACGAATGGAGTGGGAAATGAAAGAGGCGAATGTCCCGGGTCGAAAATCCTTTCCGGCAGTTTACTAACCGAGTAGTTTGGGTCTGGTTCTCCCAAAGCGAAACACTGTATGCGGTTTGACGATAAGCACCTAAAGGCTAGACGGTGATTCATTTCGACCTGAGTGCTGGAGACGTTTCCACCCAGTTAGAGACTTAAAATGAGGATAAAAAATAGATAATTGTTCAGCTGTAACACCCTTTCGGTGCCATGCCACCCAAAGAAAGCACCATGGCTAGGATACTGCCCAAGCCTAGAGAGGAGAAGTCGAGGGGCAGAGGTCAGGTTCGAACCACGGATCTTCAGGTCAGTAAATTCGCACTCTAACCACTCAGTCACGGTGGGTGACTAAACAGCGGTGTCATTGATGTGCACAAATGTCAACATTGAATAAAGTAACTTGGGCTCTTTGTTGAGGGTGAGCAAACTAGCATGGAATGCCTTTCCGCGAGGAAGATAAACTGCAATCCACATTTCCTCCGTACAGAGACATCAAATAGAAGAAGCTCGAACCGATCGATATCATCACAACCCACGGGCTAATTTGGACCAAATATGGTTGTTTATAAATCTCATCTGGAAATGTTTTGGTAACCAATAGGAACATGCCCAAAAAGGCCAAACGGACAGGCTGTAAGCGCAGACCATCGGAATGAAAAAGGTACATGGATGTTAGGATCGGATTACCGCAAATATTGGTTTATCGGTATGAAAAATACCTTTATCTACTCGCCTTACAAAGCAACTAGGAGTAGTTCAACATCAGAGAAAACCTCAGAAAGAGAATTGGACGGGATGAACCGCATTCTAGGAGCAACAAATCTAGAATAGGCATCCGGTACGTGAAGATGCAAAACAAGTAATGTGGCGCCGACTGCCTACAACACAAAAAAAATGGTCTCGTCAGCATCACTCATTGTTGACAGCGTGGTGTAACCCAGTGTGTTCACGTGATTAGCACACAGTAGAACATGGGCGATCGATAACGGATTCTCACATGGCCCAAAGTGTAACTCATACAAGGTTAGGTGTACAGAATCGAGGCTACATGTGAGTAGCTGTGTGGGTACATGCACAAATCGAACACGCTGGAGTGCCAGAAAGATGATGATATTTGGAGGATGGAGTTTAACCTCTGTTTGACATGGTCACTTAAAGCAGTTGTGGGAAGAATTGGTTCAGTAATATTTCTGTCCCATAAGTGCCGCTGGATTATATCGAAACCGGCGTGGACAACGTACGCATTGTTCCCTACAACTGAACGACTTTGGTCGCACCACAGGGGCGGTGGTAACTATGTATAGCAGATTATCTCCGGTGAATGTCGCACGCATCCCTCAAATTATTTTGTTTGAGTTAGAGACTACTCAATATCATGCATCCTAGTGACCATCATTCTCCTTTTATTGATCTAGAAAGAATGTACGAGCTGAGGGCTTTTTGCTTCGTGCAAATCCAGCACGGGATCAGATCGTGGCGTACACATCATCTTCATCAGAGATAGTAAGGATTTATCGTCCACAAACTTCACTTGATTAAAATGCTAAACTAACAAAGGAAAAGAATTGACGCTAGCTTGTCGCGGGCATTCTGAGGTGCCTACACCTCCAAACACTCACTCAGACAATCTGGAAAGCAACTGACAGCATAATCACCACTGATATCTGTCAGACACCGTCCCTCCTCAGCTTAAAAAGGCGAAACAGTTGAAGAATAGGGTGAAAAGTGTTGAATAATTCAGTATTTCCCAATACTCAGTTCCCTCCTATCCTTGTAGTCACGTGATAAGAAGTATTTAGCGGTTGTGGCCAGATGAAAAACCACTGGCTCTTAATAAACTGGATGATGAGGGGTTGAAGATCGCAAAAAGAGCATACCATGTTACATTGGTATGTGTTAAGAGACAAGTTGGTCCAGGGGGAATCTCTTAACCTCAGTGCACAAAAGTATGCACAGTGTGGCTCTCATTTGCCACCCTCTAACGAGGGAACACCCTCGTCGGAGAGACAGTTTGGGATAGGTAGTTCCTGGGGAATGGAGTAACGTTTGTGGCTCTGTAATACGCCCCCCCCCCATAAACGCCAGTATCAAAAGAGGCGGCCATCAAAGGTTTTCTACGAAAGGGATACCTTGTATTCAGAAAGGATTTCTCCAGAACGACTTCAGAGCGATACGCTCTAAAGCTTTGGTTCTCTTGATTCTCCCTCACCTTAATTGTCCGGATTGGAGTGAACAGTTCGAAGGTTGAATCACGGAGAACGTCTTGCATCATACAGATATACGCTGTTTTAATCGTTTCCTATTAAACTATCTGCATGATTGGCTTTGTGTTGTGTCGAATAACGCACCCCAGACTGCATTACGGAGGTTCGTCGACTTCATTACACAGAAAAAGAACTAGTAGCATGCGGAACTGGAGGTGAGTTTTACCTCAAAAACTGCTCAGCTGTAACACCCGTTTGGTGCTTGGCTGCCATGCTACCCGAAGGAAGCACGAGGGCTGGGATACTGCCCAAGTCTAGACAGGGGAAGTCGAGAGGTAGAGGGTGGGTTCGAACCACGGACCTTCCGGTCAGTAAATTCGCGTTCTAACCACTTGGGCCATCTCGCTGCAATACTAATAAAGGATACGGGGGAGATCGTTGGAAACGAGAGTACTGCAGTATAGAGAGCGGAAAAACTCCTACTCAGGAAGTACTTCAAATGCGCCGTCCCTGAAGTGAACTCACACCAGTGTCTTGGTGTCTTCTTTTAGAGATACCATATTCCAAAGAGCTAGACTTGCGAGCGGCATGACCGGGCAGCCAGTGAAAAGTCCCCAACTTTGCATGATATGAAAAATTTTATAAGTCGTCCAACTTATCCTGAGAATCATGTGTAATGCGCATCTTCAGAATCCCAGAGATTCGAACCTCCAATAGTGGGTTGTTTGAAAGGGAAGCTAATTCGAATTCATAAGGGAATGCATAAAACGCTGTCGTCAAAATCTAACCATACAACTCAACGTCTTGAGAGGCCCCGGAGGTCAATGCATCGTAGTCATCCGCCAAAGACGAGGGCTGCAACGATCGAAAGTGCTCACGAAGAAGAGCAAAAGTATAACATTTTGTAGGATTCACTGAGATTTTGTTTGAAGGATAAAAGTAATTCCACGGAAAGTGAGGAGACGAGCAGTGCAGCATAAGATAATGTAGCTTGGGAGGAAACCCTGGACAATTGGTGCACGAAACGGCGCACTCCGTCTTGGCAGTAGGTCGGATAGCAATGTAAGCATTCACGAGGATGTGATCAGAAGCATGCAGCTCAATAGGGCAGGAAAAACAAGAGACAACCAGATCAGTCCTGATGGGACAGGATCTCAAGCGCGCGTGGGGGCACGACTCAAAAACTGCAAACGGACTTACTAGATTGGCCACGCAGATAAACTGATTCATTGACCTTTGTCGTCCCGGTTTCCGATACATACCCGGTAAGTGCAGTCCGTGCGCTTCCATGGAAGCCAGAAGGGCATGTAGCATCGCCGGAACATACTACAGGGATGACAAACATGGTTATGATAGTAGTAGGAGCAATGTGTCGCAAGAGGCACCGGTTGACCTCAGTGTCACTGGATCATCACATATTAAACGGAGGTTAAAAAACTACCATGGACATCAAAATTCCAAGCAAAACACTCATGGTCTGTATTCGATCAGTTCAGTATAGAAAATTCGATAATCTCGCCTGCTGACCTCTCTCAGCATGAGAACAGACAAGTGACCAGGACGGCTGAACATCCAGATAGGTTTAGGTTAGGAGAAGATATTTGTGTACACTTGGAAACATCTTCATAGGGAAATGGAAAACGGTCTGGCTGAAAAAGGTGAAGGCATCAACTTAAATCGATAACAACACCCAACCTGTGTGTGTGTGACCCGAATGCCAGGGACCACTAATCAATGCGGAGGAACACTCGGATGAGGTTAGTAAACCCCATCTGCTAAGCGAGTCCTGTCCAAAACTATACGATGTCAGTAACTTGTCAGAAGATCAAGCATTTGGTGAGGATAGTTTCACAACCTAAAAACAACCGCCAACTACGCTGGTAGTCTTCTGGAACAATACGAGGTGGTGGTGATATACCGGAGGCATTTTATGTTCCATTCTGGTCATTTACAACCATCGGAGTAATTAAGAAACAATCTACCTTCAGCACTGAACTTGCCAGTCAAGGAGGTCCGGATGAAGTAGGCTTTAATTTACTCGGACAGCGATCAGAGTCAAGACATGTCACACTGAGAGCTGTGGGGTTGGCCTCTATAAGCCAACTACCTAGCATTGCTTCCATTGGCCAACAAAGTGGCATGAAGGAAATGCATAACTAGTACCATATATGTCCTTGAAAAGTCACATGCATGCCGAAAACCAGTGTATACAAGCAAACTACATAGAGGAGATACTTAGCCACCAAAAAATCAAACCTCCAGTCGAAAAACTGGAGCGTACAACACGTGTATCAGTTAAATGTGTTAAGGGAAGGGTACTAATGACTATCGCTTGAGTTATCCGTGATCAAAATCAGTCGACCACCAGGTGGAAACAACCCTACCGTAACCAACCACAAAACCACAGGTAGCCTTGGAACACACGCGGTGCTGGGAGTTCACAGCCGTGTAGTTTGTACACGTCTACTTTCACTGAAAAAAAGCATGTCGCAACTTCCAAATCCACAATTGAACACAAACATTATTCTACCACCTGCTTTGGACAAGTTGTTTGAAAAAGTTAACAAATTCTCAGCAATCGCGGTGCAAAATCTACACGACAGGGCGATACCTCTATGGCTAAGCGTAGGTGCATGTGCGCGCCAAATGTGTGCTGACCTTTTCCAGTTTGTGTGCACACGATAAGCGGATAATACGCTTCTTATGCTCCATCTAGTCAGAACTAAGCACGACCGACCTCATCGCTTGGTAGAAATGCAATCAAAGGTGAGAAGCACACAGAAGCGTTACTTTTCTAGGGTGGTGTTGTGCGGAGCCAGCTACCACGGAATACTAATAAACCGTTCAGCTGTAGCACCCTTTCGGTGCCTCACTGCCATGCCACCCGAAGGAAGCGTGAGGGCTGGGATGCTGCCAGGTTGCTCAAGCCTAGACAGGGGAAGTCGAGAGGAAGAGGTCAGGCTCTGACCACGGACCTTCCGGTCAGTAAATTGGCCCTCTAACCATTTGAGCCAACTCGCCCCAATACAAATAAAGTATACCGAAATGCACGCCTAGAAGTAGGAGAGAATTCGCCAAAGTAGTACAGTGCATGAAGCCTTTTAACGTAGGGATCCATGAGCAGTGAGCTCACAAGTGCATGTCACGTTACACATGCACTGAGATTCGGATCGATTTCATGGAAGGTTCACATGTGACGCATGTGAAACGTATCAATCCGCAGACCAGAAATAAATTGAAGCGGGCGATGGAACTGGAAAGAACTAGTGTGATTCGAAGCCGGTAAACGATTTCAGCATGCAAAGCGATCACATAAGCCTGGATGCGTCGATTTTTACAAATAATTGAGGTATCAAGTAGTCGCACTCTAAAATACAAGTTACGGAAGCAAGAGTTCTTTTTGGAATGTGGATAGAGCAGAGCTTGTCGGCTGAGTCAATGAGGAAAGTTAATTACATATCAATTAATCGCTGATCATCTGATCATTTCGCCAAATGTCTTCTGGGACTTTGTCAAAGAACATAAAGCCTTCCTTGAATTAACCGGACTGGGTAGCCCGTGAGACTCTAATAAGGCCCCATAACCATCTAACCCCGTCGAAAAAATAGCCACTAGCGGCAAGAAGTTGAATCTAAGTTGTGACGTAACCTTGCAACTAAAAGCATACGGACAACTGTAACCATTTCGCTTCGTGGCGAAACGGTTAGGAGCAATTGAAGGCCTAAATATCGACATTCGCCCTACATGTTGAAATCACACTTGGCTGGCATTCGCTTCCGGTCTTGCTTGTTATAAATCGAACTATACCGAAAGATCCTGAACCGGACAGGTGATACCACATACGGTTTACGCTCGTTCGTGCGTGCGATCATCCGAATACACTTGAACCAGTGTAAACACACGTGGATAAAACCAGTGAGTGAGCCGTGGAAGCAGTTCTAAAACCACAAGCATACCCGAATGTTGTCAAACCAGAGTATGTGGAAAACGACCCGCACCATTTGTACGACGCACACGAGATATCCACTTCGAGCACCAGCGTAGAATTAAGGTATGTAATCCAAAGGCGAAATGATCGTCCAGCTTCTCGGTGAATAGGTGCTATGCCACCCGAAGCAAGCACGAGAGGTGATATACAGTCATGTTGCGCGGGCCTCAACAGGAACAGTCGAGAGGCCGGGGTCGGGTTCGAACTTACTGAAAACCATGGTGTTTACTTCGGGTACAGCGAGGACCTGTACCGATGAGAAGGCAGACGCGAATCAAAATTATGACTAGCCATGGTTTTGTGTGATTTGGTCAACACGGTAGTCACGGAAAGTGACAAACTAGATGAGAGTTAGACGGTTAACAGTTAGACGCTAAGGAACCAACTTACCGGATGGTCAGGACTTTCCAGCTGCTGCTCCAACAGACAGCCAAACGTGGGTCCAGGGGTATCAACATCAGAGAAATCAGGTGGATCACCTAGATGGAGATGAAGGGAGAAGATGTGGGAGACAGAGAGAACTTGATCAGATGCTGTGGAGCCGCGTGTGTTCGGATCTTGGAGATCAAACTACTGTGTTGAAATTAAAGTGGGGAGACTGTAGAGTGATTGTGGCTGATCACTGAAGAACATTGAAATGATAAGCGAGAACTGCGTAGTGAAGATGGAGAGCAACAGAGTTGTGGGCATGTCCTGTTTTCGGTCCACATGCGGATTGGAAGAGGAGTTATTTACTAAAGGCAACAGCTACGTAATAAAATGCTACTAGGTAAGCGAATGCGTACGTTATTTCAAGCAGTTTACTTCAAAACAACAGCTTACACACAGCGACTGGGTTTGATCTGATACAGTCGAACTGCTAGTCTTGAATGCGAACAAAGCACAACTCGCTGAAACATTTCGCAACCGCTACAACAACTCAAGAATAATCGAATACCTAATAAACAGCGCTGTCTTCGTTCTCATGAGGAAATACACCATGGAAACGAATTATCTTTTAAGATAGTAAGAGTAAAGTGGGAGAAAAAACTGGAGTCCACAATGACCTAAATGAGGGAAGCTGATGACCCAATGTACGGGTCAGAGTTAGGTTAACATATAGTAATAAGCTGAGCAGCGATTTTTAACGACCCTTCTTGTGAGCTGGAGCATCCTTTCGGTACCTGGCTGCCATGGCACCCGAAGGAAGCACGAGGGACGCGTTGCCTGAGCCCGAACAGCAGCAGTCCGGGCCCGGTTCGAACCATGAACTTTCCGGTCAGTATGTTCTCGCCTTAACCACTGAGCCATATTCTTGGAGTCGATACATTCCTCTCCGGATGAAAGTCCCCGTAAACCAGGGTAAACACATTTTCGAGACCCTACATGAAGTTAGTAATTTTTCTATATACAGGATGTAAAAAAAAGTTTCACTGTATGATTCACATGTCTTTGAATGAATGAAACGTCTTTTCCTGGTGGTCTGCTTCGTCCGGATTCAGTTGAGACTCCTGCTAACACTAAATTCACGTGGAATGAGAGTATGAGGCGAATTGCGTACAATTTGGGCTCAAGCAGAACATAAGGTTGAGAGAATCTCGGGGACTGAGGCTACCTGATGAGCCAAAAGAAAGGCTCATGGTCACGAGTTGTCGAAGAGACTCTTCTGCAGACTTATGAGAAGTGTGTTACATCTTTTCACAATTCCACAATGTGCATCACAAAAAGTTGTGTGGGGCACTGATCTGAAGAAGCTTATTCGCCGGTATGCATTCGACATTGGTTAGTTCCATGAAACGCACCACTGGAATTTCGTGCGCACATTAAGGAAATTCGCAACTTCGGCTTATGTTGGAATTCCGTGACAAACATCACTAGGTCAGCAAGATCCTTGCGGCTGAGCACGGAATATTTCTTAGTGAAAGGCACAGATCCAATTAAGATTCGTGTTCAACTAATAAATCGTTGAATGAGTTTCTTCACCACCTAGTGATTGGTCGACAGATTATTTCGCTTCCCGCTGAAAGAACAGTCTGCTTTGCCTCTCTGGTGTTCAGCACAGGTCCTTTTAGACCGCTACGCTGATGACCTTGGTCCAATCCTAAACTGATAAATCAACCGATGATTTTGCTCCTTGAAATACAACCTATCACATGTTCAAAATCAGCTTCTCCACGCTGGTCAAATCCGATTGTATTGTAAAGCTACGAAGCGTACAGCTGCGAATTTCCTTCGTGAAGATGTTTCATCGGAGGGAGGGTCCAGGACCGGTGTGTCCACCATACTCCAGTCGCAATTGTCCATTGTACGGAACAGTTCAGACTCACCGAAAAACGTCTTAAAACCTGCCCCCATTTGTTGTTGATCATGCGGTGGTTGATCTGTTCGCTTGGCAAACGTTCTATCACCACAAGAATAGACGTCATCAGTGCGCGATTGGGTAGGTACTTCTGCTTTATCTGCGTGTGTGTATATAACAGTTGAAGATTATCTGTTACCTCGTCATGGAAGAAACTACTCATAAGGTCGACAGCAAGCCGTCGGAGAGTTTTAAGCAACCTTGTGAGTAGGTTCCTTTAGCAGAATATGATGCGATGTCTCAATCAGCTGAAAAATGAGGCGGCAAATTCAGCTGAAGAAAATCATAAGCGAGTAATTCAGTTAGGTTTCCCGTGAAGATCAAATTGTTATGCAAATGTGTGTTTGTCGTTATTTTACTTAACGTGAGTGCTAACTGGGAGACAGCGCTGTTGTTAATTTATTGATCCGTCTGTGATCCTAGTTGTGTTGTGGTCTGCGGTCTTTTCAGCCGATTGGTTACGCTAATGGCTTCTATTTTTGATGGTTTCTTCAATCGCTTTGGTTGGCATTCTCTTAATTTGCAGTGCGTTGTGGTCTGAACTTCTCGAGACTGATCGGTCGTCAGTGCATCAAGTTCAGCAGTCTCAAGCGAGATAAAGAAAACAGTGAACGGAGAACAGGGAAAATGAGCAATAACCACAAGTCAGGTTTTGGAAAACGAAAGAAGGATGGAGATCGTAATGATCGGACCTGGAAGAATGTCCGTTCACACAGTATCGACTTCACAACATTCACATTCATCCACCCGACATCTCACCAGTCGGCTGGGGTTCACCGTCAACAGAATTCCATATTCACGGTAGTAACATGGATGATGGACTCGAAGTCAGGCGCAACGTTGAGGCTGGTCAGACGGCGATCAATTACAACGGGAGATCCTACCATCCGCTTCTAGTTCCCACAGGCCTACCTGGAGGTATAGAGACGTTGTCCGGTGTGCGGCTGGGCTTGTTACGCACCTGGCTGTATATATAAACTAACAGTATCATGGATGAAAAGAATAGTAAACTTATCAGCACCGGACCGGCAAATCAAACGGCCATTAAGCCGGTAGTGGACACACAGGAAGACAACGCTTCCAGCATCGTCGGATTCTGTCGATGTTTATTCCGGCGAATGTTCGAACAAGTGTGGACAGCGCACTACTATATGATCTCCATGGTAACCGCTGGTGTCCCGGCGTTCGCCGGTTAGTTCGGTACTTTGATTCACTGGCTAGGCACCTAAATCGGGCTTTCCTGCTTCTTCTATGAGTTCCTTGTCTGGTTTCTCGTACAGTTTGGAGTTTCGTGGGTCTGGTCAGTCGAAGAATACCACGAACACGAAATTCAGCTGGGATTCAGTTGAGGTCTGCCCTTTAAATCCATAATGATGTGCTAATCGCTATCCATGAACGACAGTATTTAGGGACAGTACTGGAATTGTTCCATCGTTCGTATCAAACGAAGGTAGTAATCACTGAAAGAACTCGTAAAAAACCCCAATTAGACTCCGTTAAAATTCAAAAAGCAGCGAACGTCCGGTTGGTTGGTCTGTTTACAAGTTCCAGCTCTGATTTGGAAACGGCGTGTCAAGTTGGTTGAACTCTTTACCACTCAAATGGTGGCTCTCATGAGAGGGCTAACGGAGGCACAATTAAGAGTGACTTTTCTAAAGAGACGTCACTGGTAGGGAGCCTCAACGGTCATGGACGGCAACCAACGGGAGACACAAGCAAATAGGGAAGTAACGAAGAGCTAAGAGCAATTGTCGAGTTCCGATTAAGATTGTGCATTTAGCAGTTTAACCGTGGTTATTTTTGGGTCTTAATACGGTTCGTTATTCGGCAGCTGCGGAAGACAGAAATGAGCACTTGGAAAGATGAAACACAAGGATTCCGTAGACTGAGCGGTGATATTTATGCGGACAACAACAGTGTCTGACAGTTTGCTAAGTCAACACAGCAAACTGATTAATACTCACTCAAACCTAACATTTTCACACAGAAGGGATTCAAGATGTTGTATGCCGTTTCTGACGTCTTTGAATGACAGCTCCTAAATAATCTTACAATGGCGTCACCAAATTTATATGTTAACCATGTTACTAGTGCATGCGACCGCTGTGTTTGTTTTCAGTGAGTAGGCAGTGCACAATCACGTGGCATTTCTCCCTTGAGCTCCTACTGTGCACGGTTGGAAACTCAAAGACGTCACCAGGCTACTGTGTAACGAGGGTTCACACAGCGCTGCACGAGACTGCACCGAGCTAAATGACAGTCTTGTGATGATTTACAAAATAAATTAATCACTGTGCCGCACAGAAAGCATCCGACGCCTATCTATGACCAGGTTTCTCATGTCGGCATGACGCAAACCGTGATCTAAAGGGGTGAGCTCGAACCAGAGACTATGGTCAGGTTCCTATAACAAAAAAGTTGCCTAAAATCATCACAAAACGAGAGATTCAGCTGGGTTTCAGGTGAGTCTCTCGCAAAACCAAATTGATTTGCAGATGAGTGTATTTCTCGAAAAACAAAAAGTCCAGTTTATCAACTCAACAAGTTACAACCCGGTACGGAACGAAACGTTGAAGGGTTTCTGAGTCCAGTGTCCAAAACTTGAAGTACACTTCATCACAGTAAGGGTAGCATCATTCATATCTTTCGGGTTCATCAGTAAATCCAATGAACTAGCGCTGACGCACTGCTAGACAAAAAACGCAACTTTGATCTAATATGCACTAGTGATGTCACTTTGATTGATCACAAAACGTTCGCAACCAAATCCCCCCCCCCGAAAACCGAACAACCGACGCCGGTACAACAGCTACCAACATACTCTTGACCATGATCACGAGTTTCCTCAAACTTCTGTGCAACTCCAACGGCACAGACCAGAGGTAGGGCGGAAAGTGTCATAATGTCAAACAGGTCAGTGCCGACGTTCTGCAACATGTAGATCGGATATCCATTGTTTACGACTTTGGAGGATCTCCGGTAGCCGACGGAGTGACCCAAACCGATCAGTAATCGGAGTGAGCTATACTATGCCATATCCGTGAAATGGGGCTCGTTCTGTCACAGACTCTAGCCGCACTAAGGAAATCCCACCTGCTCAGGTCTGTTTATATTCAGGCTGTCACAGACTAATTGGGCGAATTAGCTATGCGCTTCGTTGTTGCTGTCTCCAAAAGCCGATCAGAGATCACCTTAATTAATGTGAAGGATTTGTTTGACGACCGCGCAGAACTATGGAGCCGACTCATCTTTCCCTAGGATTGACTTTTTTCCTCAGAACGATAAAGCAAAAGGGGAACTACGACAGGATCTGACGAGCAATGGCATTCCGACTAAAATCTTGCTATCTGCGGCGGTTCAAAGGTGAGTATTCCAAAAACTCCTCACATCCAGTTGTGCCAGGTACGACCGTCCTCCTCCAAACGTCTTTTTAACTTTCCTGTAATTATTATCATGAAATAGTTTGTCACTCTCTGATGATTGCTGAGACGAAATGTTCCCAGGAAGTGCGCTGCCAAGTGCACAAAAGATATAGTTTTCCTTTGTTCCGACACCACGCACATGTTAGCAATGAGAAGCGGTGTAAAAAAAATTTAGTGCGCTGTTCAAACAGACAAAGTATAAACCGCCATGCTACGACAGCTGGAACTCATACACGTTCTACTCAACAGGCAGAGTTGACTGGCCAAGACTGATGAGAGCGCTCACACTGGATGAAGGCAAGTTAGATGGAGAGAGATCTATGAAAGCAGCATAGGGTTCAGATTTTATTTGGTATGACAAGACCCCTGTAATGAGAAGCTCTGTTGTCACGGAATCATCGCTACAATAACTTGACAAAAAACAGTTCAAACACCCACATACAAACTTACCGAGTATGGCATCCAAACGGTCCTTCAACTTTTTCGGGGAGGGATAGACGAACACCGGCCGATCCGTCGATTCCTCTGCGGTTCCAGTGTTCGTATCAGCTGGTGCATTGGACCAGTTTAACAACTGTCTGAGACTTTGCAAGAAGGGATTCCTGATGGTCCGTGTGAAGCTGGTACCGGTCAGTTTTTCATCAGCCCCAGGTAGTCCAGGACTACCGGGTTCGGCTTTGGTCGACCCAATATCAATGTCATCTACGGTGCCTGTATTTGTTGAAGAAAAAAGTTGAAAACCGAATGCGGTGAACTAAATGATGGGTGTCGTGAATCACTCAGTAAGATTCCGCAATCGAAAAGGCAGACTGAAGCACAACCAGAGCACGAAAAACCGAAATCGCCAGCATCATCATCAGAGACAGCAACATCAGTGTTGACACTGATGCACCACAAAGTTTAGCTAATTATATATAAAGCTTTAGAGTGAAAAGAAGATAACAATGGGAATGAAGAAAAACTGAAAATTCAAGGATGGACGATCTCGGAGTTACCTCGAGCTCTCTTAGGAAGCAAGCCGCCTAAAATGTTTGTGATGGGCTGATGAGTTGACTAGATCTCATTCAACTAGTTAGCTTTCCCCCTTTACCAGACAAATAGCTTGTTGGCGAGCTCGTCTGTTAGACTCGGACGATAATCACCGAAATCATCCACCGCATTGACTGGACGATTGTGGGTAGTGTTCGCATGCTTTGAATGGATAGGATATGGGGCAGTCACAAACAATCGACCTCAGTGTTTCACCAACACGAACAAACGTCCTGTCGTTCAGCTGTAACGCTCTTCCGGTGCCTAGCTGCCCTGCCACCCGAAGGAAGCACGAGGGCTGAGATACTGCCAGGTTGTCCAGGCCCAAAACAGGGGAAGTCGAGAGGCAGAGGTGGGATTCAAACCACGGACCTTGCGGTCAGGAAATTCGCGCTCCAACCACTTTAGCCATCTCGTCCTGACACATGCTCGAACGAATCATCGGGATTCACGGTGTATTTTTGCTTCGTTTTATTCAATTTCGCGTCATCTTACGCTCTGATGGGCAGGAAAGTAAGCCAAATGGTCGGATAAAATTTACTCACAGCAACACTTAACACGACCAAAAGGTGAAGGGTAGGGGGAGGAGAGAAAAGAAGTGACTCATCCAAGCTCTGTTGTCTGCACACACAGACATGCGCCTATTTAGTGTCTCTCAAGTGAGAAGGACTGCACCAAGAGACACGTTCAAATTCGTAACCTACATCTGAAGGTATAAGGTGCGTGAGAATGCGTAAACTTTAGATTCTTGTTCCTGAAAAGTAGTCTTTCCAAAACAGCATTTTATAAGACTGGTCTTTCTTGGTGAAGTTTAACAGTCTGTTCCGGTTGACGGTAAAATGCCATTCTCTAAGGTAACTTATGTTCAAACGCGTCTTTCTTGGGAGAAACACTCTGCTTTTGCATAAAAGTAGAGTTAACAGACCTTCTCATCGGACTGATTTCTACAAGGAACTGAAGGAAAAAAACTGCTTTCTTCGCCATCGTGAATACGATGCCTCAAGAAAGTTGCGACCGCACACAATCATCATCATCATTGACAGCAACACACCAGTGATACACACTGAGTTTAACTGCCACAAAACCATGAAGGAAGAAAGCCTTATTGAAGGGGAGAAAGAAAAAAGGAGGGTAGGAGGGACTTAGTGCAATGAAGTTTTCTATTCTGAAGGAAGATGTCTACACGAATGGACATCTGAGGATCACGTCGAATTAAGGTGCCGACCGCGGGGTCGCCCAAGCATTTCTGCGAACCCTATCCGAAATAAGCTTAGAGTACAAGGACAGGAGAGCTGGCAGGGCAGTTCGACTGGGAGATGACAGCATGTGCACAATTGAGATCGGTCGCGTGCCATAGCTTGCAGGGTTTTCAACCACATGCAAGGATAATTGGGTGTAACCAGGAAGGCGTGAAGACTCCGCAGCACTCCGTTTGAGTGTGGCCGCTTTCATTTAACGTACCCAAGCCATGATCTGTTGTAATAACGGTATTTTCTCAGCTTAGCTCTCGGTCTGAACCTTCCAAGCTGGCTTTCCGTCAAAACAACCACCAAGGGTGCGAAACGTGTATTAAGACACAAAAGCAGGTCAAAAACATGTACACAGCGCGTCGTTTATGAAGTGTATGAGGCGTCAATATTCTGGAAATTCTGACGCGTTATGGACGCGCAATTGTCAACCGGCATCCGGCAGATATTGGATTATGATTGGCTGTTGGGTCCAGACTTTCGACCAATCAGAGCATGCCTTGGTGCTGGACCGGTATGAGGCCCGATCGGAATAGGCTTCTTGGCCGTAGCAGCTCCTAACCGCGAGCGGTAAAGCGGTTTCGGCGGGGATTCCGCCTAACACCTGTTCCCCACGAAACTTTCACAACAATGGCTTGGAAGGGGAAACAACGCTTTCTTGGGTAGACCGTGGTTGAACGTATGCATACCCCATCCACGTTTAACTGATACGTTTAATATGCTACTCTAATGATATGCACAACTGGTCTGAAACCTCATGCATGTAAATACCTTAACGAAACTGGCTTATTCTTAGCCAGTAACAAACATTAGGGGTCGATTAGATGTCCCGGTGATGTAATACATGTCAAGTATGTTATTTCGCATCCCTTACAAACCAGTCAGAACTACGAAGGAATGAAAGAATGCCTGGATAACGTTGCGCAGAGCGCCGGGTATGACATGACAACGGTGAGTAGACGGATCGGCAAGAAATAGGAAATTACTCACCAACAGGTTTACTTGGTCGACTATGTTCACTATCCTCACGTCTATGACAGGACGGTCGTTCGCTTGACCGCGCACGCACCGGACCACGTCGAGGGCCAGTACGACGCTGTCGCTTGTCACTAAGACTGAGGCTCCCAGAAACATTTCCAAAAGTCAGGTAACGACGCTCGTTAGAGTCCGCGGTGGTCGGAGATGTTTGGGTGCCCAACAGCCGCAAAGCATAGGGATTCTGGGTGGGGCGATAGGAAACTGGAATAGAGGTGGTGATGGAAATCAAGTGGAGATTAAACTTACCTTCATCCTTAGATGTACCCGAATCAGGCGCGTTCGGCTGGATCATTTTCCCACCCGACATCTGTCAAGGAAAGAGAAACATATGCAATCAGCTGCGTTTGATACGTCCGAATAAATGCATAATTTGTTCCGACAAACGTGTAGAAACACGCAGGCGGATGGGACAGAAAAGTTTCCTTCGGTCAGAATTACCGATACTTTTTCAGAGTGGATGTTCAGTTGGGTAGCAAGAACCAAACGCATCAGCGAATCAGCATCAGCGAATCACCCGAATCAGCAATAGCCCTCAATGGAGCCATTCCAATGCGCCAAAGTTGTTTCCGCATATTCTTTGTTCTTGCAGCACAAGTCTTTGCTCATTACATATGACGACAGCAAGCTGTTGAATAAGGTATCGTGAAATTACAAATAACCTGGTATTCCCATCAAAACATTCCGCGTTTTGAGTGTTTTTTTTCTCAATGGAGTTAGCGCTTCCTTGTCGTTTGGTCCAACTACACTGCTCAGATTCAACAAACTGCCACCCGATTAGGAAATTACTCTAAGAACACAAATTCGAGGCCCAATTTACCAAAAGACGGGTGCTAAATCGATGACATTTTAAACGAGACTGGTGTAGCTCCCCAGCTTACATATCAGGTAAGGAATTCAACATTAAAACAGTCACCAGGTTTCCGCGAGATCAGTAATCCACAAAGACTCAACACCACCATTATTCCCAGGCAGAGCGGTATACTGTCTTCTCATGGCACTCATGATGACAAAGAATGACGCGAAAACTGATCGATGGGTCGAAGTACCCAATAATGCCACAGTGATCACACCACGTGACGAACTAACCAGCTTATTTCGTACATAAAAGCGATCAGCGGACTATCCCATTCCTACTTAGAGCAATATGAAAATCCCAACGAAGACAGAAACCACAGAGAAAGTGATTCTTTAGTCTTTCCTGAGAATTCAGTTCTCTTCCGGGGAATTCGCACCAAATCGAGACCGACTGGTGTGGTGGAATCGGAAGGGCCTCTTTCGGAAGCCTGCTTTATATGGTTCTTCGTGAGAAAAACCTGACGAATTGCATTCAACGACAAATCAACCATCATTACATACTACTCATGAAGGTATATTGTCGGGAACTCGGCAAAAACAAGCGAACGTCATACAACCAAAGGGTCATAGCAAAGAAGTCGTTACGGCAGGTGGATAGACATTCAAAATAAATATTTTTCACTTTTTGTCGCAC
Organism: Clonorchis sinensis; assembly: GCA_003604175.2. NCBI lineage: Eukaryota > Metazoa > Platyhelminthes > Trematoda > Opisthorchiida > Opisthorchiidae > Clonorchis > Clonorchis sinensis. Next base: position 10,169,608 of record CM030375.1, on the reverse strand, counting down.
ATAACTCCGGACCCCAGTGACCGGAAGGTTTGTTTTCAGCGCAGCAGGGTGAGTCCGGTTGAAAAGTGGTACTGGCGGGGACAATGGGCTGATACAAGACGAAGTTGTGCTAGGTCTGTCCAGCTCTATTCTTTGTTCATGTGGTGAATCAAAGTGACCAAAAAGTCTAGGACCAGAAGAACTATTGAAGCTTGGGTTTTTGCAACCTAATCTAATGGGAACCACAGAAGACGACACGTCAGTGGCTAGTGACGTGAAACATACGGTCCAGATGTGCGCCAAACGGTGCTCCTGCAGCAAACCTACGGAATTCAATAGGGAACTCAGTTAATTACTAATTATCAGTCAATAATTGTAACTATTCTACACCAACGAACTGATCAGACCATTGCTTCCTGTTGCTGCTGTGTTTCCTCTTTTGCCTTCCTAATTCTCGGTGAAGGAAACCAAGCTGAAACCGTGCTTGTAACACGATCTACTGCTAGATTACCAAATTGAGGGAACTTGTTGGAAAGATCACATTGAAGAAATGGACAAGGGAATTTTTTAAAAATAAGCTGCATCAATTATGGGTCGAAACCAGTTGTGAGCAGTCTGATTAGCATTAGGCAATTTAAACAGCACGTGTATCCTTTGGAACAGAAAATACAGTAGAATGAGGGCTAATCTAACATCAATTGGTAAGATTGATTGTTACTGCTTTCGAGTTGAAAAAATCACGTAACATGGAGGGAGTGAGGGCGGAGAAGCTTGATGTGGAATTCATGTATTGATTAGCCACCCTCCAAGAGAGAACCATCCAAGGGGAGGCCACTCAATCAGTACTCCACTTCCGAACAGAGGCAACTGTTGTTCAAATAGGTCAAAAAGCCTTTCTCCATCGCGATCTGTTTCCGGGGGATTGCTGTGTGGGGCATGTCTAACACTATTCATTCTCTCACAGGACAAGCAAGCTAGTGTATGTAGATGACCGCTATGCTCCAAAAATATAGACTATACTTTAAGCGAAATTCTCCAATTCGCTTGATGGAGTGTCACCGGTGGAGGCACTGCCCCGATGGAAACTTCAAAGAACACATGACACTATCCGGCCACAGAAAAGACAACTGAGCCACAGCAACGCAACATTGAGGATACAGGAACCGTTCAAGTGGCATCACGACGCAACCGCACGCTCCTGCAGCGAAGTTCAGAGAGTGCTGCTGTTATTACAGCAGCAGACTTCCTAAATGGACTCGGGGACACATTCCTCGCCGGTGCGGCAAAGTGCTGTACGAGATCCAAGCTGGTTCAGCTATGTGGATCCGGCCGACAAATGCGCAGACCCTATAGTCCCGACCAAGTGAGTTGAGCCTACAAATCTCAGCACCTTTCAGAAAATCCATCAGCTGCTCCGTCGGACACCTAACCAGAGAACGCATTACGACCGCAACGTGGACAGACAGAATACGCAAGCCAGTGGGGCCACCGCACGTGAACCTCCGACTTCCAAGCTACGTCAACAAACATCAAGGAGGGAGGTGCTAGGCGAAATCCCGCATTAAAACCGCTCTGGCGCTGCTACGGCCAAGAAGCCTAACCGGCACGCGATTAGCGAGAAGATTATGCCGTTCGCCTGTCCGAACCCTGCTTGGCCGAAGGTGTGGACCAAATAGCAAATCACGATTCAGTATCCACCGAATGCTGGTCGCCAGTGTCAGGTCCAGAAGGCGTCGGAATGTCCAGAACGTTGTCCACTCGCACAGTTTAAATGCACTGCGTTGTATATGGGTTTGATCTGCTTTTGGGCGCCTAATATACGTTGTGCATCTCTGGAAGTTCGGCAGAAAACGCTAGCTTGAAAGGTTCATCAGGCCGAGAACCGAACGAAGGCTATTTCATTGTATGGATAACCATGTATAACCAATGAAATAGAACAGATGACATGGCGCGCCACACATGTGATCTTGGGACAATACATCTCCATTTGAGACATGTATTGTATAGCAAATGATCAAGTTAGCTGCAACGTGAAAACTGAGTTATTCGCTTGTATCTAGATGCGGGAACACAGTAGGCTCGATAGCCTACTATTTCATAAACGAGAGATTCGCTCCGAATCCCACGTCTAGTTATAGCTACAATCGGCAGATAAACGATTTATTCAAAATCTGACTTGTTTTTTGTTCATATTCGTAAGGAGCGGTGTGTGTGTGTGTGGTGAAATCTGAACTATCAAGGAAGATAGAGATCATGAGGAAAAATGACCCTCGCATTTTTCGTTAAGATGTGGCGGTCGTCTCATTCGTTTCGCGGAATGTCTCACAAGCTTTCACAAAATGCGAATTCCTAATGCTGGGCCACCCTGCGAGGAAACAGCTTCCTATTGTTGAAGCATTTGAGTGTTTTCGAACGGACACAAAGAGAAAAGATAACCACACAAGCATAGAAAATTAGTATTCTCATGGAGGATGCAGCGGGGCGAGTACCTCAAAAGAAAATTTAATGAAATATCGAACGCGGAAACTTACCTCACAGAGTTTGAGACAAGCCATTGCAGCGCTTTCATCAGGAAACACGAAGAGAAGCTCGACGCTCAAGGATGGATGCGCAAAGCGATAACAGCGCAGCGAATTCCTGACATTCACTTCCGTCGGCTCGCTTAGCTCGGGACGTTTCACAGTGCTATCAGAACGGGATATTCCGGATTTCGACGGATCCATATAATCCCGTGTGACGGCGGGTACAGGATTAGCAGGCTTTCGGCGTGCCGCATGTGAGACAGATCCCATAGGCGACCATTCGGGAAAGTCAGGTGGTAAGTCTTCTTGAACCCAAGCTAAGCCTTTTATGGGTAGAAGGATGCAGGATGCTGATAGCCTTGGTGGGTTGGGTCGTTTCTGCTCTTGTTCTTCGCCGGGCGCATGCGAGAACTGAGAGCTATCTGATCTTCCAGCATCTCTATCGGATAATGACGTTTGATCCCAGGTTGAATCCAAAGAGGCACGGTCATCCGATTGCCCCGTTTGATCGGCGTTTTTTATAGCTGTTTTGACGGGAGCTGCTCTAGGAGTCTGAAAAATGGTGGACAACCGATAGATACAACGGAAGGTACACACTCAGAGACGATTAGATAAACAGAGATTTATACCAGTCTGTCATAATTCATGTAGGAAAGGAGGTTGTATCGTAGCCCCAGATTCCGAATTCTCCCACATCGGGAAGAAAATAGTGAGATAAGGGTCGGTGTCTCGATGGGTCTACCTACCTGCAGAACGCAGAAAGACTGATACAAACTCATCAGAGATCAACATTTCTGAAGAATTTCCAGGTAACAGTAACACTGGATTAATTTTAATCATTTACGGGAGTTATTCGATGGAAACAGTTCGTTCAGCTGTAGCACCCTTCCGGTGCCTAGCTGCCATGCCACCCGAAGGAAACACGAGGGCTGGGATACTGCCAGGTTGCCCAAGCCTAGACAGGGGGGAAGTCGAGAGGCAGAGGTCGGGTTCGAACCACGAACCTTCCGGTCAGTAAGTTCGCGCTCCAACCACTTGGGCCATCTCGCCCATACCATACATTCCAATCAAGACTACCTTGTCCTTTGTGGGTCTGTGTTCCTCTCATACGCTTTCCAAGTTTGATCAAATTGAGTCCGTAAGCCTCAAGTGTTGGTTTCGATTTTCGCTGCGGGAAACCCTCAGCTTTGTCCTCCTTGTATATATCCCCCAAAGCCCAAGTAAATCCAACGCTGCAAAAGTGTATGTATGTTAAGCGAGGTCTCGTCTATCTCCCCGGCTGATTGGATGGTATACAGGAGCAGAAAATCTATCCCACTGAGCAACACTCATGAAAACCTACGATCTCTTTTACACCGAGAGGACTTAGTATTTGACGTAAGTATGCTAAGATTATTTCCTCTCGATTAAATCAACCCAGTCATCTAGGTGGTCGCACCAAACTTCGTTCGACGTATTCCATCCTCATGATGACCAAAGTTACAAACTCCTCCCCCCTTAAACTCCTATAGCTGACTCACTTCGAACAGTTTTGATTTGCTGTTCTGTTCGCCTTTTTCGGAAACGGCCCAATAACCAGCCCCGTCCTTTCCCTCATTCCCACAGTAGTGAAAATGTCGTTTGAATAACAGATGACAGGTAAGAAACGAGTTTAGATAAATTTCTAGTGGTATTGGTTGGTGCACCCAAGACCCATTCATTTTAACACCCGACAATGCTGCCCAGAAAGAGTATGGGCGTTGTGTAAGTTTTGGTCAGAAAGCCATAATGAGATGTGTACTGTTTTATCTGGTAGGGTTTGCGCAAGCGTTATAGGTCTGGGGGAGAACCACTTGGCTAAATGTTGCAAGTCAAGGCTGAGATAGGATAAGCACACGAATCGACGAACACTGTACAACACTACAAACCAAAACATTTCTCCCTGCTACGGTGAATTTGATCATTTTGACCTTCGTTAGCAAGATCAGCAGCGAAATCGGCTTCCATAGGCAGCTAGAAGGCGGGCGCAGTGCAAACACAAGTTATCTCTAGTAGGACATCGGGTGAGAGGCATGACAGGATAAAACGTTTTCCTCAACTTACCCTTGCGTTACGTCCAGAGCTAAGGTAGGCCCATGAAGACCTGACAAACCGGACCTCGTTGCCTCCAATGCACATGTAGTACGCCCTCCACTGATACGACTTGGTCAGCTTAAAATGAAGATGGGAGCACGCAGTGGATGTCGAGAAAGGAGGGACAGACTGATCCTAGGAGGACAGGAACAGTGGGATACTAGAATAGCTACCAAATAAGCCAGATAGTTATCGAACTAAGAAAAAAATCGTTCAACTGTAACACCCTTTCGGTGCCTAGCTACCATGCCACCCGAGGGAAGCACGAGGGCTGGGATACTGCCAGATTGCCCAAGCCTAGACAGGGGAAGTCAAGAGGCAGAGGTCGGGTTCGAACCACGGACCTTTCGGTCAGTAAATTCGCGCTCCAACCACTTGGGCCATCTCGCCCCATCGAACTAAGAAGAGCACAGAAAAAAATAGGATTGGGTGTGTGAAGTGAACGGTTTGGATGGTAGCATTTTATGGTGTCAGTCCTGATGGAGAGACCATCCGAAGGAGGAAGTCTCTTTCAGAAAATGATGGTCTCTTCATAAGTGGGCAACACTAATTTTAGAAATTCAGAAAAGCGATGACCACAAAGCCACAAGGGAGTACTGTTCGTACGTAAGAGTCGTTCAAGATGACAAGAGTGAGGACGTACCGATCCATCAATTGTCAATATTCGGCAGAGACACTGGCGTGAGAAGAAGGAACCGGACAAGTCACGAATCTAAGGAACCAAAAGAACAGCAATATAAGAGAAAGCAACAATGGTAAAGAAAACATAAAACAGTGCATTATGAGTAAAGTAAGAGATGCGAAGCTGGCGTAGACTAGAAGATTTGTCAATGGATGATAGCATGAAACTTGATGTCTATGAACTCCAGATAGCCCTGGATTGGTCACGTGATCCGATAAGTCCAGCACAGTCCGTTTTGCCCAATGAAGGGTGAGGGCGATTTGACCAGAGGTCGGACTGTGACACAGTGGTAAAGCGCCACACCACAACAATCCACTTCAGCCAGGTTGGCATCTGCTATTTTTCCGGATGAGGTCACCCTAACGTTTACGTGAGGATTGCTGGGAACAGAGCCCAGTAGAATACCAATTATTGGTTTCAATGCATAACCATTCCGTTCCCACGCCAATTACATGCTCGAAATAGACGCAAACCACACTGTTTCAAGTACCCTGTCATCCACGAATCTCTCCTGTGGAGCAGATCTAATTTCTTTGCAGACTCCGATGGTATGTACAACTGTGTACTAGGTGAGATGGCTGAGTGGTTAGAGCGCGAATTTGCGGACCGAAAGGTCCGTGGTTCGAACCCGACCTCTACCCCTCGACTTCCCCTGTCCAGGCTTGGGCAACCTGGCAGTATTCCAGTCCTCAGGCTTCCTTCGGGTGGCATGGCACCGAAAGGGTGCTACAGCTGAACACCCCTGTATACAACACATTGATAAAGGAGACAAGGAACACCCTGGGTTGTTTACGAAAACGCGTTTTGGGGCATTTAAAAAAAAGTTGGCTAGAGAAGCATAGGCTGCGTTGTATTGGAAGCATACAACATACCACATTATCAAATTAGGTTGATTACCGGAAATTTTAGTTGAAGCCCGAATTGAATCCTTCGTCTCAAGTGAAATATGAGGCGGTCTTTGTGCGGTATATTCGGTTGAAGAATATCATAAACGAGGGATTCAGCTGAACCCTTTGATAATTTGAGATTAATTTTCAAACAATAATAGATAATACGCGTTCAGATGTAACGCCCTTTCGGTGCCTAGCTACCATGCCACTCGAAGGAAGCTTGAGGACTGAGCTGCAGTCAAGGTTACCAAACCAGCATGCCAGGGTTGGGTCCGCGTTTTAATCACTGAACTACCTCGAGTAAACGTGTGTATTTCGTCAATTGCGTAAAACTGGTTCCCAAATATAGACTAGAGTCGATTGGAACTCGGGAAATGTACCTATATGTTGAGTCCCAAAACAGTCGAAACCGCGTTGTTGAAGGTCTTCAACAACCTTATAATTAGCCGTGTGCCAAGGAAAAGTACAAAATCGTGCATACAACTATGAAGTCAATGAAAGGTTTCGCCAAACTGAAGAATATTCATTTTCATCGCTCAGCAATGTATAGCCGACGCATCAGCATCCTGTTCGTTAAAGTCAGATACTGGCTTTGATGTGTTGCGGAAAATTCAACCAACATAAGTTTGCGAATGTTTTCTTTATGTTCTGATTTGAGTGTGAAAGGATAACTTGGGCTTTGAACTTCAGGAAACTATTTGCAGAGAGTGGCATCTGCAAGTCGTGGAGTTCAGTCTTTTGCAGGATAACCAGGCGAAAAATGGAAGGCTGTTGCACGTTCATCTTCGCTTGCAATATAATACCACGGCCGTCTTCCGGTAGATGTATGGTCCGGACAGTTGCGACTTCTATACATGGTTAAAGACTGATGAAAAGCCTACATTGAAGTCATCGATGGATAGACATAAATCCCGTGGCAAGCATGTGTATAATACGCAAAAGTTTTGAAAGCTATCCGATCGGAACCTACATATGGTTAAGCTACAGTACTGTCACCTTCCATTCAGAGTCGCAATACTCATCTCCATATTCATTATAAGAACAGATCTTGGAAACCATAGATCGAATCAACATAAGCTAAAAACTACAGCAGATTTGCGCATCAGGGACAACTTGATGGCTTTGTGATTACCATTCCCCTGAGCTACAAAGTTCGAGAACGAATGGTAACACTGTGTAGTGTAAAAAACAATGCATGGAGTTGAGTGCTGAATAAATTCCAGCTGTTCCAACGAACGACAGCTGTGTCTGTTGCAATTCCGAAATTATATCACCTAGTCATGTGACTTCCTAAATTTAGACCATCCGGAATTGTATGGTATTACGTACCGTCAATTTCCTTTCAGTTTGTGGTCAGTAGGAGTTGGAATCAAAGGAGCCCTGCTGGAACTCGTTGAAAACACGCCTTGATGTGTTCAGTCTTTAAAAAAATCGTTCAGCTATAGCACCCTTTCGGTGCCTAACTCCCATGCCACCCGAGGGAAGCACGAGGGCTGGGATACTGCCAGGTTGCCCAAGCCTAGACAGGGGAAGTCGAGAGGCAGAGGTCGGGTTCGAACCATAGACCTTCTGGTCAATAAATTCACGCTCTAATCACTGAGCCATCTCGCCACAGTCAGTCTTATCCGATTATCACCCAACTGTCGTCTTTAGAAACCGAAACAGTCAGCCACCTACCCAGCTGAGTACATACCCTGGCCTTTCACTCGAGTGCAAAACTTCGCTGATTTGTCAGTCTCTATCCACGAGCAACTTTACACCCGTCTTTAAAATCCATCGGGATTTTATGGTCGACTGGTCTGTTTGGTACTCTGTTTGGCAATCCTCGGTCTCGTTTCAGAAGGGACGGTGTTAAACCAATCGATCGTTAGGTGGAAACAATAGGACGGCATGTATCACTGAGTAAGTGGGATAGGCAGGAAACGACAGCCACTTGTTCGACGCCTTCTATTTGGTAATAAGCGTATGTAGTTCATCGCCATCATCATCACCATCGACAACATTACATCAGTGTAGTAGTAGTAGTAGTATGTAGTACGTAGTTGGTAGCAGACATAAAGGTCAGCTGATCATCTTGTGTATTTCTTGATGGAGTACTAGAAAAAACACTTGATCACGTGTTTTTGTGCTATTTTTGCCATTATCATTATTTCTTCAACGATTTCGATACAGAGAATTTAGCCTACTTAGATTATATTACGTATGTTTCTACACTTGCTGCTGGATTCGTCATCAGCCGATCACATCGCTTGCCGGGTTTGTTACCACATGCCAATCAGCACCCGGTGGGGTAGACATGTCACGTGGAGTAACCCCCTGCCTAAAGAACGCACGAAACACCAGGCTCCGACGAACCGTGATGTTCCGCATGAGAGCCCTATCAAATGTCAAATAACGTCAACACGACTACTCTGTGATTTAACTATCACACTTTAGTTCAGTGGCATTGCTTATCAATTAACAGCACCTGCACCGAAGGAACCGATAATCATACAAACGGTTTCTTGCGTACGCTGAGTCATCAGAAGCACACAGTCGAGTGCTGGTGAACAGTGTAACGTAGGTGCACAGTCTCTGCGTTCAAGACACTAAATCATTCACCCTTGATGCCCTTTCGCTACGCCGTTTGAGAGCTAGATATTCCTGAGATTTTGGAGCACAGACGAAGCAATCAAAGTCAGGGGAATTTTAGTACAACAAACTTCGTGGTCAGGCCTTCAGCCCTGAACTCTTCCGGGTTTGGGATTTGTGGTGCACAAAGCGAATACATAACCGTCTGCAGGGAAATATCAAACACTCGACATCAGATGAAACAGAATTGATAAGCAAGAGTGTGGGGAAGTACATTCGAACCTACAAAATTTGTGAAGATTCGGTCGTAGGGGAGTGCACTTGGGCATTTACCAAAATGAGGTAAGGCTGAGGAATTATTCATCCAAGCCGATGCACGGTATCCCTGAGCTCCGGTCGCTCAGCTCCGGAAATGAACTCTGTGTTTACCCAAGACAATTATTTTGGATTGCCCAAGGTTGCGTGTGGGAGAATTTCATCATTGTGAAGGGACCGATGAGTTCAACTGTTCACAACAATAACCGCACCACCTTGCAAATAACGGAGCGCCAAGACACAAAAGCCAGACCCTTCCACAGACACATCCTCCAAAAAAAAGTAAGAACATCTCGGTATATTGGTTGCCATTTTCGGTTTGTATTCGCATAAGACAGGTCCTTCCACGGAATAACGCGGTCACAACAAATACTTTCCAGTCTACCTGTAAGCCCAACGTGAGGGAAGCCTCGATGTATTCATCCCAAACGATGTCTTTCAGATTCAAATGAGTACTTCATTTTGTGCGTCAGTCCATCACAAGGATGCTTAGTCAGAAACGCGCTGATCGGTTTTGTTAGTCGCTGCACGTCTAAAGAAGTCCGACAATTCCAAGGTTAAAACAAATGTCCACGATAGGTGGATAAAAAACTGCGTAGAAAGGTTCAAAATAGGACTGGAAGTATGGCGACTCCTGCGAAGTTACAGGAATGAACGCTACCTTTCTCCCAAACAATAGTCATTAGAAAATTGTTCAGAGAGTCAAGCTGTGTCATGTAACATGGACATGTGGCACTCTAGTCAGTCTCTTCATGCTTCGTCCACTCGGAAAACGGATAAACAGAAGGTGCGAAAGTTCCGGTGGAAGTGACCGAGAAAGTATATTCACGAGAGAGGAAACGGCCATTCTATCAGAATAAGCAACTAGAAATTGAGAAGTATGGTCGCTTAGCCGCAACACCCTTCCGGTGCCAAGCGGTCATGCCACACAAAGCAACCACGAGGACTGAGATACTACCAGGTTGCCCAAGCCTCGGCACGAGCAGTAAGGATACTGAGGTTGGATCCAAACCACGGACCTCCTGGTCAGTAAATACGTGCCGTTGAGAAGCTCACAAACCCTCATATGAGACAAGTCCAACGAAACCACCGAGCGAAGTCTCTTTCCGACAAGACCATCTGGTGTTCATTCTTACTGCAGGATACTGTCCGCAATCCTGCAGGATTCTGGGAGCTCCGCTCGTGGAATGGCTCAACGAACTAGACCTAGGCACTGGGTCACGAGCAACACCCTTAATTTGGTCAAGAGTACAATGCCGCTCGACAAACTGTTAGACTTCAGGTGAAAAAAGAGCACCTACGCGGATAGAGAATCTCGGTGGAACCAGAAAGCTGAAAAGGCGGAGTTGAAACTTTGGGAAAGTGCGCGAACTGTTGCAACTGATAAGCGCATCCAGTCAAAACAAGTCTCCGATGAGCGAAACAACCACAAATAACAACCACCAGCATTAATCTTTAAGAATGCGAACAGAGTATGAACACTCTTAAGACAAATTCAACTGGCCAATTGCAATTGCTCAGCCGGATTCCCAACCAGCAACGCAGCCCGGGACATCGAGACGGGAACTCCCTGTCAGCCTGGAAATAAGCGGATACCTTTTGTCCCTCAATCGTCACGGAGCTGACGGTCCTGACGTACTCACACTCACTCTGTCCAAAGAGGGAAGTGGGATACTTAGTCGGTGCTTGTCCAACTTAGTTGCCTCTAGCTAGGAGAAACAGGCCATCCCAACCATCTAGGGTAAGTCGACAGGGGTGTTTATTTTCAAAAATGGTCCTCGAAGTGAGTGAGGCAATCACAGTGGAATTAGATTGAACCCCATTGTAACCATACTCTTTGCTTCTAGGTCGCTGGAAGAAGGCACCGAAAACGGTAAGCAGGATTCCAGCATGGAAGAGATCCAGTGGACCACATCTTCACACCCCGTCACGTGCTAGAGCAATGACATACGTGGAGACGCCCTACTGTCTTGGTGTTTTTTGTCTTCAAGAGTACATTCGATTCAGCTGTCGTTCTTTCCAACACGATTACGCAACAGGGCATGCCCCATAGGTTCTTGAATATTACACCCTTTCTGTATTCACCTACAAGTAGGCGCAAGCGAGTGTATGGGAGCTCTCTAAAAGCAATGGTGTCCGACATGGATGTCTGCTCTCTTCATTTGTGTTTAATTGCATTTTTGATGAGATAATAAAACGAACACTGGAAGGTCTCCAAATCCCCGGTGTTTACATTTTTCCGGACGAGAACCTTGTCGACCTGGAGTCAACATTATTGTCACTTTTGAGAAAGAGCAGGTAGCACAAGCATTACCTGAAAACTTGACCAAGGTCATCCAGTGTTTCGTCATGTGCTTCGTGCCCACAAAGTGCAAAATCATGCTGCAGGATCTTGAACATGCATCTCAGACTCAAAGTGGCAAAACTTGAGTTTGTGGAACATTGTGCGTATCCCCGAGGTTTTATTAGCTCTCTCAGTATGTTATAGACGAAGTCAACGCACGAATCTCAGAGTCCAGAATTGCGTTTTCAGATTTGAGCCACTTGTGAAGTTAAACAGGCCACTTGATTTGATCTGAAAGGACGCAAGCATCAGGCTACAGTGCGATATGTGTTGTTGTGCGGCAGCCAGACGTGCCACTTCGGATGGAGTGTTTGTGACATCTTCGAGCCTTTGATTACCGGTGGCTCAGAAGTATCGACTGAAACCAGCGAATTCTGCAACAAGGTGATCAGGAAACGGGCTTTTGGTAAAGCAGAGGGTACTTTGCTCAAAGAATGCATCCAGCACTGAAAGCTAAGCTGGCTTTGGCCATATGTTGTGCGTGCGAAGTTACAGCCTGCCGGGATGAGCGCTGTTTCCCATGCCTAATTCAGAGTGGAGGGAACCCCAAGGGCGGACAGAATTCGATAGGACAGGAAGGAATGAAGAATATTGCAAAACGTTTGGGTGCTGTGGTTGCTGTTCGCTTTCCAGGCTCTGATCCACATGACCCTCCCTATACTTGGTTGGAGACAGCGAACAATATGACGGGTAACCAATGTCAGTGGAGTTCATGCTGTTACTCTCTATCCAGATTGTCTGACTGAGTGCTGTAGGATGAGGCACCTAGGGTGTTTGTGTTAAGCTAACCCTGAGTCCCCCTCTCTGCCTCATTTCTTTTCTGTCACCCATTCTAAGGCAGTGAAGCACCAGTATTCTCATGTGAAGTTGCTGTCAATGATGATGACGATGAATGGCGAGAAGACATGAAGTCGATTCAGGCTATTTCGGTTCATGGTATGCACTTGCCTAGAATTCAGTTGAGCAGGGATAGTAATGCGCGCATAGAGAGAATTTACTTAGGTCATGTATTAGTACAGGCTTGCCATAGAACTGAACGACTGATAGGAAAGATGAAATGAGTCGGAAATATACCATACAACGTGAATGGCATGTATTCCTCGAAGCCAACAAGCTATCTCGTATTTGGGAAAACTCAGCCAACATTTACCGTGTCGGTACGCTGACTCCGAGACCAGAGACGGCTTGGTGTTCCGTGTAGAGAGGCTCCCTTCGCAGAATCGACCACAGGAGAGTGGGCTAGTGGGACGCGTTGTACAAACGGAGCACGTTGAGACTTAGAACTACAAAGGAAAAGGAGACGCAACAAAAACGATATCATGCTATTTAAGGGGGGACAGGCAAAGTTGGAAAGGAAGTTTGACTGAGCACAGTTTCTAAAATCCCTACCATAATTTCAAACGTATTATTTCAGAAACCAGCCAAGTTTTTGTCAATTTTTATGTCTCTACCGACTACAAATAACAAGGGTCTGATTCCCAAGGTTGTACCAAGCTCCTCTGATGCTCGCGAAGTGTCATTCCTAACCGACTATCGCAATGAATAAATGTTATGCCTATGCGACTTGTTCCGTAGAAATGGTAATGCATTTGCATTTCCCGCCAAACACTGTTGCCTTGCAATCAGGCTTTTGAGCCAAAGGCTTTGGTTGAGGACCCTAATCGTCCTCCTGTCTAGGTGTGGGCGCCCTGACAGTATCCCAGCCCATGTAAAACCATGAACTGCACATATACAAATAAAATCATGCCACATCGGCCGTCGCGTGGTGCCATCAGCCGGGTCGCCTTACTTGCTGCATACAGCAGGGCGGGTAAGCGAAAACAGGTTATTGCTGACGCCTCCCTTCTTTCTCTTTCACATACTTTTTCTTCCCACTCTCCCCACCCCATTAATAACTCTCCTCTTGTAGGCCCAGCACTTAGGACTGATGACTCCGTGCGCCTTGCATCGGTTTCGCGTGCAGCATCTGCTCGTCACATGGCGCCGACATCCTCAGGTATCTCCAAATCACTCTTCAAGCCTCGACACCCAGTCTATCTAGCCGCCTTCAATGTCCGCACCCTGAAGCAAGCAGGACAAGCTGTTCTCCCTCTCACACTGGACCTGCTTGGTATTGATGTTTGCTGTCTCAGAAATAAGAATTCAAGATGGAAGCAGAGTGATTGAGCTAACCGGCCCATCACTCTCCACTCGCTTCCAGCTGCGCACCTCTGGCGATCCAGAGGTTGCTGCGTCGGGATATGCTGGGGTTGGTATAGCCCCAAGTCACCGGGTGGAAATATCCTTGCTTGACTGGATACCTGTTGATAGTCGCCTCTGCGCAGTTAGTCTGACAACGTCTGTGAAGGAGTCTCACAAGCGGAAAGTTGATCGATGTCTGATTATCGTGTCTGCCTACGTCCCAACTGACTAGCTCCGTCGCCGTCAGACAGGTTTTATGACGCCCTGAACGACCTGCTGCGGAGAGCTAAAAGCTCAAACATCGTGGTGGTTGCTGGAGATTTGAATGCACAAGTGGACAGGTTTAGCGTATCTGAGACTCAATTAGGAGGTCGACGTGGATTGGACTCAGTACGTACGGACAACGGGGAACAATCGCTTCAGCTGTGCGTTGATCGCAGGCTGTTTTTATGCAGTACTAACTTCCGAAATAGCCGAAGTCATCTGGCCACATGGTGTTCTCCAACGGCATGCCGGTCACAAACTCAAATGGACCACATTGCCATCAGCTACCGATGGCGCAGACCAAAACTGACTGCCAGTCGTTTTGGAACACATTTGTGCATTCCGACCACGCGCTCGTCCGCGTAGGTGCGGAAAATCGTTCGGCAACTGAGAGACTGGCAGATCCGGATGCTAGACGAACTTGCCAGAACCATCTTCTAGAATCTCTTCCAAATGCTCCACCATCAGATGTGAACCCATGCTGGGACGAGATTGCCACCTCTTTGCATAGTGCTGGGAATTTCGCCTGTGGCACGGCACCAACAGTTTCATTCAAGCACTGGATATCAGACCGAACGGTGGCACTGCTTAAATCTCGGAGAAATATCCAAGCCGGCCCGGAACATAACTTGATGTGACGAATTATCAGATGACAAGTGAAGGTGAGCGTGTAGCCGAACGTGAAGTGTGGTCGACACAGAAAGCCAAGGAAATGGAAGAGGCCCAGAAAGCCGGCAGTGCGCGAAGATTATTTCAGTTGATCCGTGCGACCAGTCCCCGGAAACTAGCTGTGAGCGAAACTATCAAGGATCGGAATGGAGTGACCATTTCGAATAAAGAAGAACGTCTCGACCGATGGGCCGAATACTTCGAGGAACAATTGTCATGGCCACCAGCTGGCGCCCATCTGGAACCCACAGGTGACGTAGAACCCTGACGGTGAACGTGGAACCACCTACGGCCTCGGAGGTTTATGACTGCATATTTTCTCTCAAGCGCCACCGAGCCTCTGGTCCGGATGACCTCCCACCCGCATTGTTCAAAGATGGGGTGAATCCTCAGTCAACGCCTGTCTGATCTGTTTGCCTGCATCTGGGAAAAGGAATCTGTCCCAGACAACTGGGGAGAGTCGGTGATAGTGCCCATTTTCAAAAAAAGGCTCGTAGAGAGTGTGGCAACCACAGGGGGATCCGCTTGACCCAGGTCGTAACGAAACTGTCTCGTCACTGGTGCTTCGTCGCAAGCTCCAAGTGGGATTCCGGCCTAGGGGTTGTGTTGACCAAATCTTCACATTTCGTCAGGTGCTAGAACAACGCCATACGTATAAGGCACAATTCTAGTGTTCCCCAAGGCGCATTTGACTCGGTTGACCAGTCTGTTCTGCTTGGACGCTTGCCACCAAGGAATGCCCGGGAAGTTTGTGAACATACGTTCTTTGTATTCTCATACTCTTGGATGTGATGATGTATGTATGTATGAGAGTATACGGAGAGCTCTCCAAGAGTTTCCGTACACAAAGCGGTGTCTGTCAGGGATGCCCACTCTCTCCATTCCTTTTCAACTTCGTGATCGATGAAATCAATGAGACGAACGCTGGAAGGTCTCCAAAACCCTGATGTTCAAATAGCCTGTGACGAAAACCTTGTCGATCTGGAATATGCAGACAACATCGTTCTCATCTTCGAATAGAAGGAGAAGGCGCAAGTGTTTTTGGATGAACTGACTAAAGTCATCCGTCCTTGGTATGCACTTTGCACCCAAAAGTGTAAGGTCATGTTCCGACATGCAGTCACTGAACACGCCACTTACAATCCAGGGAGAGGCACTATAAGTTGTGAAGCATTTTACATATCTTGGAAGTTGTATTAGTTCTGATTGTAGTGTGACAGACGAGGTCGATGCACGAATGTGCAAGGCTCTGGTCGCGTTTGCTAATTTGAGGCACCTATGACGTCAAAATGGTGTATCCCTGAATATCAAGGGATGTGTGCATCAAGCTACAGTTGTATGGCTGTGAGACTCGACCTGTTCGAGCAGCGGAACTGAGACTTCTTCAGGTGTTCAAAAATCGTTGTCTCAGAACCATAGCCCGTGTGGGTTGGTGTCGGCTAACCCGTAACGAAGCAATTAGAAAACGAGTTTTCAGTTGTGCAAGGGGTACTTCCATTGAAGAATGCGTCCAGCACCAGAAGCTGCGTTGGTTAGGACATGTGTTGCGTATGCCTAACCATCGTTTGCCGAAACGAGTGCTGTTTTCTATACCCAATTTAGAGTGGCGGAAGCAGAGAGGAAGCTAACCCTTGACCTGGCAGAGGGGTATGAAAGAAATCACGAAACGTTTGGGTGCTGCCGCTGCTACTCGCCTTCCAGGATGAGGAGCGCATCCTCACTGCGCCTGGTCGGAGACGCTGCAAGATATGGCTGACAACCGATGTCAGTGGCGATCTTGTTGTCAGTTTCTATCCAGATTGCCTGAATGAGCGTTTCGAGGTGTAGGCACCTCGGGGTGATTGTAGTAAGCTAGCACTAAGTCCCTCCCCTGTCCACCTTTATTCTTTTCTTCATAATAAGTCTTTCAAATAAATCATGGTTGTACAGCAGCAAAGCATCGGTGTTGAACACTGATGTTATGCTGTCGATGATGATGATGATGACGATATCCTACTCCTCGAAAGGATGCAAGCACTACGTGGGCAGCACAAACGTATGCCACCATGATTCGTGCGAACGATAAAAAACCGGCCTCAGAGAGAGACTGATGTAGACTGATCGGAAACGTGGACGTTAATCCCAGAAACACGCAACATCACGTGCAACGCATCAGCTTGGACACACTGAGAAGTAAAAATATACGGCAACTAGTTCGTTCGGACAAACCTAACTGAACGTTCAACCTGTTGATTGAACGCCGTTTGCAACCCTACTTCGGACAAGCTGGAGCGTGAATTACTTTTCAAAAAGTTTACAGGACTCATGGAAAACCAAGGGGGCTTGCAACATGCTTTTCCGAAGGAAGCGCCCGTTAAAATGAAGCATGTGCTAACCATGCACCCGAAGTGGCATAAAATATGATGGCCAAAAAATACCCTGACACAACAAAGACTGACTTTTTACTCATTGTGAAACCGAAATTAGCACAATGGATGTAGTGGTTGCGTGGTGAAATCGACTGGTTAAATTCAGCCTAGGCGAAAAACACAACTGTTGCAACTTACGTGTACCAGATTTCCGACGCCAACCACGCCTCGTAACCCGGAGGAGCTAATCGGTTCTCTTTGTTCTGTTGACCTCGTTCGATACCATGAAGTGTGTCACACATGAGTAACCCGCGCTGACTATCCACTAAGTCCGTTTCAACACTTTGGTTGATAAATCTTCTTGCGAGTTCCTGATTGGCTGCTTCAATCTCCTGGTAGGCTTCCCCAGCTTTCACCCATGGGTTATCTGAAGTGGCGAAATTACCACCGTGACTGTTCAGTGCAAACCGCTCAGTTGCTGATGCGAACGGGACGTCCAACCCGTCGTTGGCGTGTGTTCCGTTAGGTCTCGAAGCGGTTAACTGTTTCGACTGACCATTTGTGGACAGAAGTGGACCATCTGGATTCCGCATGAGTTCCTGTCCCCCATTACCACTGTTTGGACTGGTATCACGGCGATCCATGCCTGTGACAGGGTGTGAAAGAAAGATAATAGAACAGGGCAAAACGGCACACGACTTCCAGTTAACAGTTTATGCTCACAGAGGTATCTCCTGGTCTAGGTTACGGCAATGCCTCGTCCAAGAAGGCAATCAGGCGAACCTTTCAGCCCAGTTGGGACGATACCAAAGGTGACGCGACCATTACACAACTTCAACACACACACACACAGTGTATTGCTTAAGAGGGTGCCGAAAGGTTTCTTGTAACTCAGTAGATTTTTGTCTTGATTGGGTTTTATCGTGTAGACACCATACGTGAATACTAGTCAAGCTTACTTCATGTGTGAACAGTGAAATGCACATAAATGAAGTTCGCTGTTCAGCTAAGAGAGACGATTTGGAAAATTTCAGAGAATACGCCTTCCTGACGAGCCCAAAGTAGAACGTGACCGGAAGTGAACTGTCGGTGGGTTTTTCAGCAACCTTATTAGTGGTAAGTCGTAAGGAGACATTGGCAACAAATATAGTTTTATATGGATCACCATCAAAGGCAAGCTTCCGTTGTTTCATGTCCGCTTTCGACGATGGGTCGGTGAACCGCGTAAGGACGTTTTCGTAATCTATAAGGCACTCATAAACACCAATCTGACTGAAATTGAATTGAACTCCCAGGCACTCCCAGAAGTAAGACTTTCCACATTGCGTTTGTGACTTGTGAATACTGTTCAATGAAAGGGAGACGGTTAACGAACGGACGGCTAGTACTCGATTCTGGAAAAGTTCAATTATCGCTTTATTGTGTGCGAAATGCTATTAAGGCCAGTCGATCCTCTTGACTTTCTTTACTTTGGAACCGTCAACTTTTCAATAGAACAGCATAGTCAAGGCAGCCGTAAGCCGAATTTACCACTAAGTCCGGTATGGAAAGGCCCCATTCAGCATCTTACCTCTCAACTACCAGTGTAACGGTGAATACTACTGATGGGGCGTGCGAGTAATATGTTTTCTCGTAACTCGGCTTCGCGTCTATTGAAAAGTGGGATTTATTACGGAATCTGTGGAATTGCTTTGTAGCATTCGTTTACACTTGAGTGACAGTCAATGAATATCCAGGAAAGTTGAAGAAGACGAATATTCAGTTTTTGTAAACATGAGTGCCGTGCTTTGCTCTCCAATAGTCTTTGACTGTTCAGTTGGTGTTTGCGATACCTTTTATTATCCAGTACAAAAACAAATGCCTTATTCACAATTTTATCAAATTCCTCCTCTCGCATTCCTCCTCCATGATGCCTGGGAGCCTGTTTCAGCCGTGTACAAACCTTGTCATTATGCCTCAAGCGTTTTTTGAGTGGGTTCATGTCCGTATATGTGTGCAGCAGTCCGTAGAATCAAGAATCCCAGAGGAGAACTGTGCTCTCGTTTAGCACGGACGCACGTCTCAACAGTTCTTACCGGATTGTCCTTCGTACAAAAATTGACAAAGTTAGTCCTCAGGTATGTAGGAACTGACAGTGTGAAACCGTAACACCCTTCGGGACCTAGGTGTCATACTAGCCCAAGGAAGCACGAGGGCTGAGATACTGTTAGGCTGCCTAAGCCTAAACAGGAACAGTCGAGATGCCATGGTTGGGATCGAATGATGGACCCCTCGGTCAGCAATCCGCGTATTAACCACCGCGCTATCTGGAGGTCACTGGTAATCTGACCGGGGGCGAGATGGCGCAAGTGGTTAGAGCGCGAATTTACTGACCGGAAGGTCCGTGGTTCGAACCCGACCTCTGCCTCTCGACTTCTCCTGTCTAGGCTTGGGCAACCTGGCAGTATCCCAGCCCTCGTGCTTCCCTCGAGTGGCATGGCAGCTAGGCACCGAAAAGGTGCTACAGCTGAACGATTATTATTATTAATCTGACCGAGTGGCGTTTGTCCAGCATAGAAATAGTTTCCGAACCGAAAAAGATACTCGACTGTTTTAGCAGTAACCAACCGACCAATAAGCGTTGAACAGCACCTTGTTCCAATCGTGACAGGATAACATGGGACCTGGTCCATTAGTTCTGTAATTCAAATGCACTCTAGTCCCAACAGCCCCACCCTACATACACACATTTGTGCACATCAAACGAGCAGGATTGAAGCACGCTGACTGGAAACGTTTAGCCCTTAGATGCCAAGTGAAGAACTTTTTACGTTACTTGGTTACATAGGATCCTCGGTAACCTCTGTGGTGCATTGCCGTGAGGCTCTCGCAGTAAACTTCTGGTTTTACGTGAACCTTACCCAAAGAAACTGACCAAGATATTCTCTCCTAAAACACTCGACCAAGAAAATGTGTATTCCTGCATCCGTTCAGCCATAAATTTCTTGTCCAGCGAATAAAACGACACATTGCAGATGAATGGTTAACATTTAGGGCACACTACCAATATCCAATGAGTTGAAAATTTGAAAAATCCAACGATTCGACGGGATCACTTGCTCTAAAACCTGCGTGTCGCATTTTGATGATACATGTCAGGTCAAAATACACTTGACTATTGAAGGGTACGGATGCCCCTCTGAGCGGAAGTCGGTCTAAAAATCGTACGGTGCATGCAAGCTAACTCACTTATTGTCACGGATCTATCAATACTGTCTACAGAAGGTTGGTTTCTTTCTGGAGACAATCGTGGATGTGCATCAGTAGATGGACTAGACAGGCCGTCCGTGGATTGAGATGAGGAGAGCGGACACTCAGCCAGTTTCAGTCCACTCGGGCTGATGTGGGTCGAAGGAGTGGGGAAGGGTTTCGCCATGGTTGTATGTGTTCTGCCACTACTGCGGCGACCAGGAAGGTGGGTAATACGCGGCTCGATTACGTAGGCACTACCGGGAGATGTGTGCTGGGGCGCAGCCGGCAAGAGTTGACAGGGGGAATTCGCGGAAACGTCGTTGCTCACCGACGACTTTGGCGATAACCCTAGACACTGATCAGTCTTGCTGGAATAACGAGCGGAAGCATAAGCGCGTTTACGGACGAAATGTACTGTCTCTGTGAGCTCCTCGTTGCATTCCGGTCGATCGATTGTCAAACGACGTGTTGGAATAGTCTGTCGCGTCCTGCGGATAGGGTGTGCATCACTTGTGTCCTGTTGGCATGGAGATTCCTTTGATGTGGATGCGTCAGCTGACCCTGAGTCCACTACTGATTTTGCGGGTTCTCGTGGCTCCACACATGGGGACGGATATAAAACCCGTTCTTCGAAGACGGGTGACGATTGCAACTTAGTGGAAAGTGGACTAACACCTGAATCTGCAAGGAGGAAAAAAACAGGTGAAAAACTGACGACGTTTGATGTAGCGGCACTAAGTCCACACGTTCACGCCTACTTCCTCTAGATCACGATGTGCACATCGACCAGGCTCAAGGCCATATCCGATACAGTACTCTACCATAAATGACGGGATAGTTTTCGCCTCTACTTGGTGGAGGGGGGTGTTCTGTCTTTGTAGAGATTGCACACCGAGTCGTGAATGATGGACTGTTTTGGGTTCTCCACGGTACTAGCTTCACTACTCTCATGAGTTGGCCAATATTAGTCAGTTTAGAGGATGAAAAGCAACATCAAAAGCTGAATCATAATTAAATCCCTATAATCTCAGCCAAACAAATACTTTCGCTGTTATTGAGACTCGCGTCGCATGGGCCTAAGGGTCACCAAGATCACGTGATACAAAAACATAAGCCACATCCTATGCTCCTTCCTAAAAGGAGCTCTGGGTGTCCAAAGGCAGAATGGTGCACATCAAATATCCAACTCCGGGCAGTCAGTTATCTTGGGGGACCATCGTAACATATCAGTGCTCAAGTTTCAAACACACCAACAGGTACATATCCAAGTGTTCGCCCAGAATAAGAACTGGCTGCCAATAAGGTAGAATCTGATTCAATAAAGGACGAGCTGAAAAATTCGCACAACTGGCACTACGTGATAAAAGCATCACAAAACAACATCCAGGCAACATTCACACCTCGAGCACAACATACTTGCATTATTGCTATCTTTCCGTACAGATAGGGGTGAAGCGTTGTGTGGTAGTCCCAGGTCGGAGGTGATCAAATGAGAAGAGGAATCCGAAGGAGGTGATGCGTATGAATGAAGCGAATCCACACGTGGTTGTAGAACCATCGATTGTTCGGTGACCGAGTTAGTGTGCTCCGAGTGGTAAGCAGACAATTCCGGATTAGCATAATCGGGGATGGTGGACGCGAGAGAAGAATCCTGCAAGGAGGACTGCAGAGTAGGCATGCGTCAATCAGTGAGATGTAATTATGAGGAGCTAGAAAAGAAACCAGTGACCATGCTTCTCACACCACGTCGAATGCGAGTTCATTCTACCTGATTATGTGACCATAGCATGACCCCTCAGGCATGCGACATGAACCGTTGTGTGGCCTGAGAAACACCTTGTCAACATGCTTTCAGATACACGTTTGACAGTCAGGTGCAACAGACCTCTGAAGCGTAAGAAGTTGGGGATGAGAGGTATGAGAAACAAAACCATACAAAACGAAACTGAGAACCACAAACGATGCCATGCAGTCAACACTAGAAAAACTTACAAATGTATCAATAAGGCTAGATAGATCCTGCAGAGAAACTGGAGGCGAGAAAACCAAGTGTCAACCATCTACTAGCATGCGTTGTATCGCAAGAGCAAGGAGACCAACTGGGTTCTGCAAAAGCTCTATTGTTGTTAAAGCGAACATACAGCAAAAGGGCCCGTTCTATGAAGGAACAAGATTAGGACGGATGGTGCCGCCTTTCGAGGTGCACAAGTATAGGTATCTTGTTGAGGAGGATTCGCCTCGGCGGAATGCGCTTCCATTGGAAACCAGTAACTTTTGCGGTGCGGCACTGTACAATATACTCCTCCCTAATGGAGTATGTAATTCAGGACGTGCTGCCCTGAGGAGATCCTTGAAGACTCCAACCGAGTAGTCACATAAAGGTAACGTGATACCGTTGAAACGAGCTTCAGCAAACCAGCTAAAAGTACTCTTCTCTGGGAAGTGAACTATCCAGAAGGGGATAACCGCACTAACGACCAGCCATATTTCGTCTTGGAATAAAAGCTGGGATACATTCATAGGACCAAACCATAATCTGTGGAGAGTGGCCGTGGAATGAACCCTCCGCAGGCGACTCGTGTTGGAACGACGTGATATTCACTTTTTGCCATCGTCAAAAGAGAAGCGTGTCTTTTCACGATGACAAGAAAATGTATATCAAGTTGTCGCCTGCGCGGGCGAGGTTGCTCAGTGATCAGAGCGTGAATTTACTGACCGGAAGATCCTGGTTCAAACCCGGCCTCTGCATCTCGATTTATCCTGTCTAGGCTTGGGCAACGTGGCAGTATACCCGCCCTCGTGCTTCCCTCGGCTGGCAAGGCAGCTAGGCACTGAAAGGGTGTTAAAGCTGAACGATTATTATTATTATTATTATTATTATTATTATTATTAAAAAGACAAGCTTACCAATGTCCAGTGTAGTTTCACACACGTCAAAAGCTCCACGATAGACTAACCAGTGGTCAAAATCCGAATAGTTCAACTACAGGACCCTTTCGAAACCAACCTGCCCCGATGGAAGCAAGACGGTTCAAATACTGTTAGCTTGCGCAAACCTACACTGGAGTAGGTTGGGCTGGCATCAAGAACAGTCGCTTTCTGTTTAAACAATGTGCGGACAATCCCGAGAATAACATCCCTCTGGTCAAAAGCAGAACTATCATCCGTACGCAAACTACCTCCAGTTCACAACGTACATGAGGATTCACCCAGACATCACACCCCTCCACGTCTGACAGGATAGTCCACTTCTGAATCGCGCGACTTCGTTGGCTCACATGTCTCCCCTCCCGTTTTTACCAAGGAAACGGGTTCTTCCTAATGATATGTATACTATGTATATATACTATATATACTATGCATACTACATATAGATGTACGAAGACCATATACACTATATAAATACACCCATGTTTATATTTACCAACTAAGTAGCGAGATGGCGAGATGGCCCAAGTGGTTAGAGCGCAGATTTACTGACCTGAAGGTCCGTGGTTCGAACCCGGCCTCTGCCTCTCGACTTCCCCTGTTTAGGCTTGGGCAACCTGAGCTGATCCTGACCCTCATGGTTCCTTCGGGCCGCATGGCAGTTAGACACCGAAAGGATGCTACAGCTGAACGATGTAGTTATACTCAGAAAGACGGTGCCCGCACAAACACGGTACTAGGTGATCCGAACTAGACGCTACCAGCTAAACAACCTAGTTTGATCCGTGTTGATCATTGTCTACCTTACACAGCTACGGGTTACAAAATAGGAAGAGCGTGTTGTTAGAAAACTCCTGTAAAAACAGTGGAACATACGAAACCTTTACAGGTAAACACAGGGTAGATTGAATAAACGCACTCCAAGTTGGTATTTGAACAGAAAGATAGATAGAAAGATAGGGATAGAAAGTGAAAGGGGGTTCTGAAGCCGGACTGATCCAGCGAAGAGGGAAGATCACTACCTCGGCCAGCGAAACTGAAATTCGTCCCACATTTAATGAAACAACCAGGACATAAAGTACCACACAAAGCCACCGAAACAAGTACATTAATAGCAACAAATTCAAAGAACGTGCAAAAAATCCAGCGGATGAAAGGCGAAGAATGGAGTGGGAAAAAACTAGAAAACAGGCAGAATCAACCGGTTGCCAGACAGCCATAACCTTTAGGAGAGGACAACAGGAACCAAACGAAGGAAAAAGATCAATAAATTCTTACCGAAAGACACTTGTATTCATCTGCTGGATTGGGTGGAGAAAAAGAAATCGTAGAGTCGTGGGGGTTCATTGCAGGAACCTCAGTTTCGCTCATTTGGACAACAGAGCCGGATAAAGTCCCATTCGACGGATACTCCTCCGGACCGAGCCGGTGACCGGTACGAGACATGGAAGTAGCGGAATGGGCCATTTCATCCTCATGGCCAGAGGACATATTCTTCTCTGTGACCACCGGACTCGGGTCAATAAATGAGACCTGTAATGTGTTTCTATATTGCAGGGCGGAAAAAAATCGATAAAACAGAGACGGTAGGGTCCACTTTGAAGAAGCGGTGAAATGAAAAACCACACTGACCTCATTACAAATAGAAGTACGGTTCCCAGTAAACAATGTGTGAGGACGGGGAGAAGTGAACTAGTGATTGCAAAAACAAGCTTGCCCTTCCGTCGCAGCCACTGCATCAGCGTTCATGGGCCATATACACATCATCGGAAGGCTCATACGCGAGTGAGACATCATGGGCTTGGATAGTTTCGGACAACATATTTACCACAAAATTCCACGCACATTGCCAGGCAACCATCAGTCCCGAGTAAAAATCAATAACTCGTTAGACAATCACCCTGATACCGGTCGTTCTGCCTTAATAAAGAGCTTATTAGAACTGGTCAACAGCCTAACAGCCGAATTTAACGCAGACAACAGTGGTCTCATGCCTTGTGTGTATTTCAGCGAAGTATAATAGTTATCTGCAAGCATGAGCTCGACGGTGGTTGGTCCAGTTAACCCGTTAGTGACTTCAAACCATTGGCCAGCTGAGTCGCTCGACTGCAGATATATGGCTATTGGTTCGGATGCAACAGCTAACTCAGGCTCTTAAATGATCAAATTAGCACTGATGAAAGGTTATTTATATTGGATGAATCCCAAGAGGGTTACCAGTGTAGTTACACATCCTATATTCTCTGCAATGTGAAAACCACTTGAAAATAACTGCGTAGCTCGATGTACCGGTTGTCAACAGCAGGATAATCTCGTTACCTGAAAACTCATGGTCGAGTGGCTGTAGCACTGAACCGGTAATAAAAAAGTCTCTGTGTGGTGCTGTTAGTTGACATGCACAAAATTTTGCATTGTTGCGTTACAAATAGGCATCTAAGCATTCGTAAACAATTTCTGTGCAGCGTCTATTCACGCGAATCAGTCACATGAATCTAGGCACGTTGACAGCTCGCAGTCCAATCAAAATCACGCGCAACACGATACCCAGTAAACCCGTATGAGATCTGAGGAGACTGGATATTCGGGGCAGCCGGCACCTGACTTTGTCTACATCTGACTGCCACTCAGCACACGTGACTGTGGATCGGAAAACTTAATCCGAAACATACGCAAAAGAGTCGTCGAGTTTCTCCTACTCAACGATTAATCATCCGAAACAGCTAAATAATCAGCTGCACATCAGAAAAACGGGGCTAACAAGTATTTTTTTAGCCCCTTATGAGAAGAGTTTGACCGAAATCTGATTCGAAAATTGGTCTATCGCCCGAGTTGAGGGTTAGTCTCCCCCAGGAAGCCAGCTGTCTAGTCACTGCGTAATTTAAGAACATAGTGGAATATGGAGAACACATAATAACGCGATGACATGAGAACCGCTTTGGGTCCTGATACCATCAGGAACAAGCTAGACAGAGCTATTCTTTCCATATCGCCCATGATCGCACTTTCACCCGGTTGTTTTCCTCCACAGTCTGTGCATGAATGCGGTCGGGTTATAGCCAAACAACCGACAAACTAAGTGGGTTTCGCTGCAAGAAATCCATTAGTTGCACAAACATGCTTGAACGCGAATTGCAGAAAACAGGTTGCTTTGAAATGGACTACAGTGCGTCCAAACCGAGATTTTAAAGCCAACGAACACACTGAATGTGACAACATGATTGGCAACATGTGCCTTGCCCATCTATGTGGTGCAATTGGCTGGTACTGTCAACTTTCGAGGGAGAATACTCTAAAAACTGTCAGTTAGTTGCTTGGTAAAAGAAACTAAAAAACAAAGCTAAAGCGGGCAAGGACAGCGGTCGATAAGCTGAGTTACACCGGAAGCAAAGATAATTCAGCGGTGATTCCGAAGACAACTTCATTCTACTCAACAGATTTAGCCTAAGAACTCAAACAGTTTTCTGAGCCGAACGATCCGTCTGCTAAAAAGTACTCATTACTCATAGTAGTTCATCTGTCCCGTAGCTCCTGAAAAAAAATTGGTTTCATATGGCTTCGGTCGGGGAAAATCCACCGTAAATTCACAAGACCAAAAAGTCATATGAGTCCATCATCATCGCCACCCACAGTATTGCTTAACTTGAGTGCACTTTTCAGCGAATAGGGTAGATGTAGAGCGCGGGTAACTTAATAGATAAACCTAAGTACAAGAATATTTGTTTTTCTGGAACGAACATGCACGGATGGTCACTGAAAGTTCAGTGAATAGTTGTAGTTTCATGATATCGAAAACATACAGTGGTTGGGGAAAATCGGATGGCTAGAAATTTACGAGGTATCTCTTCCGCCTGGTGAACAGCAGCACGGGAATGATTGTCGATAGGCGAACATAAAAATTCGTCGACTGTTGATGAGGTGCAACAATTGGAAAGAATGTGTCGTTTGCACTACTGCATTAAAGGAACGTGTCAGCAGAAATCCAAACTGTGCGCAGACCATTAGGATGAATGCGCCGAAGCTCCTAGCAAACTACATGCAACAGCAGAAAAGGCACAATTTGCAAAAATCTCTCAGTATGAACCAAAAACGGCGATCAAGCGGAAAAAATATTGACTAACCCAGAGGAACGGATAATGTTGGAAGTTTGAAGGAATGTCATGGATTGCACAGGCTGTCCATTGAGAGCTTGGACACGTGACCCGACGCGAATTCCACCAGCGTCTGCAGAACCACCTGGTTCCACTTTGACCACCAAGGCTGTGGAGCCGAAAGGTCGGCCTAAAAGGTGAGACATAGAAATTATTGCAACTGAGAGCACAGGATGTGTCCGGCGGGTTAAAGTTGGCCACCCACTGCTCGGAAGCATTGTTCCGCTGTAACATCGTTTCAATGTCTAGCTGCTATGCCACCCAAAGAAAGCACGGGGAATGGGATAATGCCACGTTACCCATACCTAGACAGGAAAAGTCGAAATGCAGAGGTCGGGTTTGAACAACGGACCTTCCGGTCAGTAAATTCGAGCTCCAACCACTGAGCCATCTCGCTTGAAAGGGCTGATACTGATTGAACTGTCGAGTCACAGACTGGTACCTATGTGTCATTTACAACCATGCAGTAACACATGACGGTTTATGCACCTCCACAACTCAATGATGTACACTATGGGTGCTCACACAACGATGACGAAAGATTCCTGACCCTCAAGATTGGTGGTGAGCACGTGAGTGGCGACTAGACTCTTACAAAGTTAAATGTCATGGCATTTTTCTGTCAAATACCGCTGCGGCGGGGACCGAGGTCATGGCATCTTGGTAGTAGCCCACACATACGGTATGCAAATGACAATTAAAACGACGGCCATGATGTCAATGACGTTAAAATGCTTGTGTTCGGTCAGGATATCTCAACTGTCGTGCTGGCCAGAAAGTTATTCGCGCCGCACATGGTATGTTAGCCCCGACTTGTCTGCCTACTTCATGATAATTTCTCGTTTAGTATCAGCAACATCGTGATTAAGAGCACTATTAAACAAGAAAACTGGTGCTGCACTGCCACACAACCTTGTCCATGTATTTGAATAAAGTCTAGAAGAGGAAAAAAGAAGAAAAGGGGACAACGAGAGGGACCTAGGGCAAGTCCAGCACAAACATTCGAGGAGTCTACACCCCAAGCATTCAATCAGACAACCTGGATAGAAACTGACAGCACGAACGCCACTGATTTCTGTTACCCTTCATATCGCTCAGTGTCGCCAGTCAGGTACACACGGGGTGACGTGGACCCCATCCTGGAAAGCGAACAGCACCAACGGCACTCAAACATTTTGTGACATCCTTCATTCCCCTGTCATTTCAAATCCTTTCCACCTCTAGGTTTCCGCCACTTCAAATTAGTCACGGAAAACAGCGCTAGTCTCGGCAGTCGATAACTCGGCAGGTGTAACGCATGGTCAAGTAATCTTAGCCTGCAATGCCGGATGCGCTCTTTGAGTAAAGTACCCTCTGCTTCACCAAAATCCCGTCTGCTGATCACCTCATTTCGAATTCGCCGGTTTCCGCCGATTCCAGCTATACTTCCGAGCCGCCCGTAATCAAAGACTCGAAGATGTCATAGATACTCCACCCGAAGTGGCACGTTTGATGCCGCATAACATTACAGACTTCGAGAGAGCGAATGCAACTGCCAGAATGATCTTGGTAAAGTTTCCAAGTAATGTTTGTGCGTCTCCCACTTGTTAAAAAGGAGGACAATGTCGTCGGCATATTACAGGTCGACAAAGTTCTCGCTCGGAGAGATCTGAACATCGGGGATTTTGAGACCTTCCAGTGTTCGCTTCATCATCTCACCCAAATCGAAGTTAAAAATAAAGAACGGACATAAATGTCAGATACCACTGCTTGTAGGGAAGCTTTTGGAGAGTTCCCAGTATACTTGCACGCGCCAATGTGTATGTGAATACAGAAAGGGTATGATATTCAAAAACTTTTGGGGCATGCCTAGGGGCGGTTTTTAGTTGTGATTGTTTCGCTCACCGGAGACTTGTTTTGACCGGTTGCACTTGTCAGTTGCAACCGCTCGCGCACTTTCCCAAATTTTCAACTCCGTCTTTTCAGCTTTCTGGGTCCACCGAGATTCTCTATCCGCGTAGGTGCTCTTTTCTCACCTGAATTCTAACAGTTCGTCCAGCGGTATTGTACTCTCGACCAAATTAAGGGTGTTGCCCGTAACCCAGTGCCTAGGTCTAGTTCGTTGAGCCATTCCACAAGCGGAGCTCCCAGAATCCTGCAGGATTGCGGACAGTACCCTGCAGTAAGAATGAACACCAGATGGTCTTGTCGGAAAGAGACTTCGCTCGGTGGTTTCGTTGGACTTCTCTCACATCAGGGTCTGTGAGGCCAGAAGAGGTGTGCGCATGTTGTGCGTTCCTGTAAATCGCAACTAGAAACAGGAGCGAGCCAGCGCGTGAACCGAATCCAAATAGGTATGCCAGAACGACGGACAGTCTGTAAGTGACCCACGAAACCTATAGCTAATGACGATGGGGTTATCTGTGTTGGACGTAGGCTCGCATGCGGGGAGCGCCGCGTGATTGGCGGGTTTGGTTACTTCGGTAGTGCTGTGAGGAAACTGTCTGTGGTCAGCTACTAACTGCAGCGGGCGTTCGCCGTTGTCCGTGCATCTAAATTCCATCCCACACAGCTGAGCCTATGCAGCACTAAGTCTACCTGCTTGCGTATCATGTCTCCGCCAACCGAAGAAATATTTAGCTCTTAGGCCGTTGCAACAAGGCGCTCAGTTCGTCCGGAAAACTTTTATTGAAAGCATCGGAGCCACAGTCTGTTGGGGCGTAAGCGGATACGATGAACTGGCAATAATTATCAGCATGTTTACGGAACACTCCCCTGCTGTGCGGCAAGTAAAGCGATCCCGCCGACGGCATCACGCGACGGCCGATGTGGTATGATAATACCATCACGAAGAGACTGGACCTTACCGTGGTGTGGTGGTTTGTGTACCCCGGCGATCCATTGAGCTATACCGAGGGGTGTCCGCGCGACACTCGCAGAGTCCCTCATACCAGGTTGGTCCATGGGTAGAAGTCTGACGAACACAGTCTCCTGCCCTCCGGGTTAGGGGTTGGAACATGTGAGGCGACGTGTTCCGTAAAAATGATAATGTACTTGCATTTCCAGCCCAACACCGCTGCATTCTGATTAGGATTTTGAGCCAAAGGCTTCAGGATCCTAACCGCCCTCCTGTCTAGGTGTGCGCGTCCTGGTAGTATCCCAGCCCTCGTACAACCATGACATTTACAGATAACAGTACTCTCATACTACATCCATCGTCGCGTGGTGTCGTCAGCCGGGTCGCCTTATTTTCTGCATACAGCAGGGTGGGTAAGCGAAAACATGCTACTGCTGACGCCTCCCTTCTTACTTTCTCCGTCTACCACCGTCCCCCAACCAAAGTCAATACTTTCTCCGCGGGTCCCAGCTCTAGGACTAACCGTTTTGCTCGCCCTGCGGCATACTCAGCTGCAGCTTCTGTACGCCCGAGTTCAGTCACAACCCTAAACACTCAGGAATCTGCTTTCATACCCCGAAAGCCTATCTACTTGGCCACCTTCAATGTTCGCAGCAGGTTAACAGGTGGCGCGTACTCGTACGCTGGATTCCCTCTGCATTGATGTATGTTGTCCGTCAGAAACAAGGATGCAGGACGCAAGTACTGTGATCAAACTGACTGCTCTCACTCTCTTTCAGGTTCCGGCTGCGCACCTCTGGTGATGCAGAGGCCGCTGCAGCTGGATATGCTGGGGTGGGTATGTATTGAGTGAACGAGCGAAAGCGTCTCTGCTTGATTGGATACCCGTTGGTAGTAACCTCTGTGCGGTTCGTTTGGAAGAGAGAATCTAGAGGAAGTGAGGATCATCGCACCTTGCTTATTGTGTCTGTTTACGCCCCAACTGACTGTAGCTCTGAATCTGCCAAGGACAGTTTCTATGACGCTCTAGGTGCCCTTCTAAAGCAGGTTAAAGCTCAGACATCGTTGCGGTTGCTGGTGACATGAACGCTCACGTAGGTAGACTAAGAGCTGCTGAGGCCCGTTGGGTGGTCGTCTTAGTTTGGACACGAGACGCACGGACAACGGGGATCGCTTACTTCAGATGTGTGCCGATCACAGACTGTTCCTTTGCAGTACGAATTTCGGAACAGCGGAAATCGCTTGACAAACGTGGTGCCCACCAACAAACCAGCGACGAACCCAAATAGGCCACATCACCGTCAGTTATCGGTGGCGAGGGTCGATCACCTCTTGCCGCTCCTTCTGGAACACCAGCGTGGACTCCGACCATGCACTTGTACGCTACTGCTTTTCACTGCGCTTTTCAGATGTACGCTAAACGCGCACGCCTTGCTTAGCCATTGAGAAGCTAGTGTACCCAAGAGTCAAACGAAACTACCAGAACCATCTCCTCGAATGCCTTCCGGACGAAACGGTCACTGGGAAAGACATCCAAAGCGCTACCAAAGGAACGTCCGTTTGCGGTACAACCCAGCCAACCTCATCCAAACATTGGATCTCTGATAGGCGTCTTTGCTGGAGACTCGGCGACAGATTCCTCCTGGCCGCCGCCACAACTCTACACGACGCATCACCCGACGCCAGGTGAAAATGAGTGTCCGCGCAGAGCGAGAAGCTTGGTGGACCCGAGGCCGGAGGAAATGAAAGAAGAAAGCTGCTGGAAACGTCAAGCTGTTTCACTCGATTCGTTCGACTGGCCCTCGGAAACCTCTTGTCAGCGAAATAATCAGAGACCAAAATGACTCCCTGAGATGCAGCAAAGCAGAACGTTTGGACCGCTGGGCACAGTACTTTGAACAGCAATTCAGCTGGCCACCTGCTACCTCCAATCCAGAATACTGGCCTTCAACAGAAAGCTGGACCGTAAATATGGAGCGCCTTCGGTCTCAAAGTGTCCGAGTGTATTTCTCTACTCAAGCGTCATCGTGCTGGTCCTGACGACCTTCCACCTGCTCTTTTCAAGGATGGCGGTGGGCTCCTCAGCCAGTGCCTGTCTAGACTATTTGGGTCTATCTGGGAGAAAGAGACCGTCCCAGACAACTGGGGTGAATCGATAGTGGTGCCCATTTTCAAAAAAGGGTAATCGCAGTGAATGTAGTAAACACAGAGGTGTTAGTTTGACGTCTGTTGTGACAAGGCTTCTGACGCCACTGATTCTTCGTCGTCTGTTAGGAGGACTACCTCCAAACGAACAAATCCATTTTACTAACGATTGTCTTGTATAATGAAACCTTGTTTCTACATTTCAGCCTCTCACTGACATCCTATTGGACTGTTAGCTCTTTTTATATTCTGGTTCAGTTGAATTCCATACCACGGAACGATCCACTTGTTTGCAGTATAACTTCCTCGAAGTTGTTTGTCTTCTCCATTCCGGTGATCTAACGTGTCTGACTGATACACTATCAAAGAGGATATAACACTGGCGACGGGAACCCAACGCAAACACAACATGTCAATTTCAGCTGAGGATTTGAAAGCAATCCTTCAACAGCAACAAGCGCAGTTCGAACAATCGCAATTGCGACTTATTCAGTCTCTTACTCAAGCTATCAGTCTTCAGACATCGGTTCCATCTCAAATTGGTACTTCATTATCCTTTGCCGATTCTATCGCAGCAACTGTTACCGAATTTCTCTACGAACCAGCATCTGGTCTCACATTCGATTCATGGTACAGTCGCTGGGAAGATACTTTTCAGAACGAGTTTACCGACAAAGATGATGCGTGGAAATCCCTCTTGGTCCGGAAACTTGGAACCCTCGAGCACGATCGGTTCACGAACTTTATTCTTCCCAAACATCCAAAGGATCTAAACTTTGCACAAACAGTGGAACAACTCCGTGAAATTTTCGGTGAGCAACATTCACTTTTTAATGTTCGATACAATTGTCTCAAATTGGCCAAGCGCGATGCCGACGATTACGTCACTTTTGCCGGTGTCGTCAACCGTGAGTGTGAAAAATTTCAATTGCAGTCACTCACAGAGGATCAGTTCAAGTGTCTAATTTTTGTTGCTGGTCTTCAGTCTCCGCAGGAATCGGATATTCGCACTCGATTGCTTTCCAAGCTTGAGCACGAGAAGGACATTACTGTGAAAGTACTCACTACCGAATGCCAACGTTTGCGTAATCTTAAACACGATACCGCAATGGTACAGCAGACGTCACGACCTACTAATCCCAGTGGTGTCATGGCATTGAAACGAACCACTGTTACACATGGGAAAAACCGCCAACATCGTGTTGGTCCTGTGGCGAGTGGCATTATGCACGTTTCTGTCCATTCAAGAAGCACCAGTGCCAGACGTGTCATCGGTGGGGCCACAAAGAAGGTTTCTGCCCACCCAAAACCAAAAGAGCTTCGACAGTCAATCAGCAACACGGTCAAAAAGCAGTCGTACAAGAAACGTCCGCAGTCCAGATCTGT
This sequence comes from Clonorchis sinensis, assembly GCA_003604175.2. Taxonomy (NCBI): domain Eukaryota; kingdom Metazoa; phylum Platyhelminthes; class Trematoda; order Opisthorchiida; family Opisthorchiidae; genus Clonorchis; species Clonorchis sinensis. The sequence continues at coordinate 10,136,057 of CM030375.1, read as the reverse complement.
GTTTGCAACATTCCAAGTTGAATTCGAGTCCCGAAGGAAATACCTTACAGTTTCCATCAACAAAGTTCCAATCCGTCTGCAGCTCGACACAGCTTCAGATATTACGTTGATCTCACGTTCCAGTTGGGAGTTGATAGGAAAACCTGTTGTGTCACTCACTAATCATCGGGCCCAAAGTGCATCTGGCAGTACCCTACTGCTGACTGGCAAGTTAGCCTGTAATGTATCATTCAACAATGTACAGTTTTCAGGAACTTGTTATCTCACTGAATGCCCTAATTTGAACATTCTTGGACTCGATTGGATTGAGAAACTTAATCTTTTCAGCGTACCCTTATCATCTGTGTGCAGTGCTCTGAAATTTTCATCCTCCTCAGACATTGCAGAACACTTTACTAAAACACTGAAGACAACATTCAACGATGTCTTCCAAAGTGGCCTTGGATGCTGCACCAAAACCAAGGCAAGCCTCAAACTCCAACCTGGTTCCACACCAATTTTCAGACCGAAGCGTCCCGTACCATTTGCCGCTCTCGCAACTGTGGAGAATGAACTTTTCGTCTTCAGCAATCCGGAGTTATCCAGCCAGTAAACTACTCATCATGGGCAGCTCCCATTGTTGTCATCAAAAAAGCAAATGGCAAGGTGCGCATATGTGCTGATTATTCCACTGGATTAAACGCAGTGTTGGACTCTCACCAATATCCATTACCGGTACCAGAAGATTTGTTCACCAAGCTCAATGGTGGAAAATGTTTCGCAAAGCTGGATCTCGCTGATGCTTACCTTCAAATAGAAGTCTCTGATGACTCCAAAGAACTTCTGACAATTAACACACATCGCGGGTTATTTCAATTTAACCGTCTGCCATTTGGGGTAAAATCTGCACCAGCAATATTTCAACAAACAATGGATGCCATGCTAAACGGGCTATCAGGAGTCGCTGCTTATTTGGATGACATCATTCTTACAGGTTCTAATCAAGAAGAACTTTTGCATCGTTTACATTGTGTACTTGAACGAATTCAACAATATGGTTTTCGTCTACGTGCAGAGAAATGTGCATTTTTTCTCACTTCCATCAAATATCTTGGATTTATTTTTGACGAACATGGTCGTCATCCAGACCCAGAAAATATTTCTGCCATACAACAAATGTCAGCACCGACGAATGTAGCGACCTTGCGCTCGGTTTAGTAAGCCATTACAGTTCATTTTTGCCAGACATGCATCGTGTCCGTGAACCACTAAATCATCTTTTAAAAAGGATGTGCCTTGGAACTGGTCACATCAGTGCCAGTCCGCTTTTGACAAAGTAAAGTCACTTCTCAACTCTGATTTGCTACTCACACATTACAATCCAGCCCTGGATATTACTGTTGTTTCAGACGCATCCAACTATGGTATTGGAGCTGTCATCTCACGTTTTCCCCGACGGAAACGAAAAAGCAATTGCCCACGCAGCTAGATCCCTAACAATTACCGAGTGCAATTATGGTCAGATTGAAAAAGAAGCTTTAGCAATAATCTTCGCCATCAAGAAGTTCCACAAAATGCTCTATGGACGTCATTTTACGCTGATCACTGACCATAAGCCCCTTCTAGCCGTTTTCGGATCTAAGAAAGGCATTCCTGTTTACACAGCCAACCGTTTGCAACGTTGGGCTACAATGCTTCTAGCTACGACTTCTCCATCAAGTACCAGTCTACTGATGCTATTGGCCAAGCTGATGCATTATCAAGACTCATGGATTCTCAACGTCAACAACCCGAGGATGCTGTTGTTGCCTCAATAACGGTGGAACCCGAAGTTAACGCAGTGCTCGCTACTACAATCCGTGCACTCCCAGTTACTTCTGCCATGGTTCGCGGCGCCACTGCTCGTGATCCGTTACTTCAAAAGGTACTCCATTTTCACCGCACACACTGGCCTGCAGTATGTTCCGATAAATAACTTCAACCGTTCTACCAACGTCGATCCTCACTTTCCGAAGTTGATGGTTGCTTACCCTTCGCAGAACGAGTAATTGTGTCCCCGGAATTACATAGTGATGTCCTTAAACAATTTCATTTTGGACATCCCGGTATTAACCTCCCCTCCCATGCAAACGGAGCTTTCCCGTGTTAGCCGGCGTGTCACCACTGATGTCAGTTCTGCCTATGCTAACAGGTTGTTAAAACCAAGACTAGCAACCTGAACAACCTCAGTAGATGATATCCCAAACTCTCCCTTAACTTACCAGCCTGTAGAGTAGAAATATTAAGGCAGCTGACGCTTTTCTAGACCTTGGAATAGCTGAATATTGCGTTTAGTGTATTTCCAAAGCTTACCACTACGGAAAGTACTGACGGCGATTCGATACCCCGCTTCAAAAAAGCGGCGCACAATCATTCTTGGGTTGTTGGAGAAAATCTAACGCCTAATAAAAGCTTAGGTGTCTGTCAAACCTCTTCTTGAATTCCAAAGAATTCAAACTTGTATGGTGAAAGAAAATAATGTAATGTAAATAGTAATAATAATGTAATAATACTAGTGTTAATAATTTTAATAACAACAACGTAATAATGTATAGTAATAATGTAATAATACTAGTGTTGATAATTTTAATAACAACAACGTAATAATGTAATAACAATGTAAACAATGTAAGTAGTATTTTCATGCTATTAGGTATTGGACCTGTGCCTTCAACGTGCAAAGTCCTGTTGCAAGTCTTGGTGGTTTAAACAACGGAACCTGGCCATGACATCAGGACTCCTAGAGAAGGACAGATTTACTTAGCTAAATGCTTGCATCACTTTGGACGACAGTTGACAACGCTGATGAAGTTAATGTGAGAACCGTTTAAGTTGCCTTCGATTTTCCCATTTTAGCCCGCTGGCGAAAGCCAAGGTCTACAATGCGACAGAGAACCCAATGTTGCTTAACGCTTGTGAAACTTGATCACTGTGTGGAAGAGAGAAGACTGAAACCGTCGACGCAGTGAACCCGTAGCGTGAAAACATTGAGTCGGCAATGTCGAGATGCGATAGCAACGACACGACCATGTTCAGTGCAGTTTGAAGTTTGTGCAGTTGGTAATCAGGATTATGATGCGATGAATGCTTTCCTCCTGCTGCGCCATCTACGACGGCTCAACCATGCACCCTGTATGTCAGGTTATTGACTGTGTCACCCTACTGTCTTATGAAGGTTCTTTGCTTGATACCGGTGCCCATGAACTGGATCCAGCATTCTTGCTCCCATTCAGATACCTGGAGGTGGGATTTGTCTCGACGGCTGTTCCTCGCTTGTGTGCAAAGAGTGGACCGGCCGTCTGTATTCCATGTGTGAACTGATTCCTTCTATATCATTAGTTTTATGGACCGTTGATCTCACTGGCGCGGTGCGCTTTGAGATAGTTCAGCGTGAGTAAACAAAAATCCCGTGTGATTCGCGCCACCGGAATAGCCTTGCCTTCGACAAAGCCGTTCTCGGGAACTATCTTTAAAAACCTCTTAAAAATCCAGATGCCTTCACGGTTTTACACCAACCATATATATGCATATGAAGTTAGACGAGCTTTATGGTTGTACGGCAGTGAAGCATCAGTGTCAACACTGATGTTGCTGTCTTTGATGATGATGATGATGATGATGAACCACCCCTGCTATCATCATCTTCATCGACAACATCACATCAGTGTTCAACGGTAATACTTCGCTCCCAAACAACCATAATTTACTTGAAAGACTACTTGCGAAGAAAAGAATGAAATTAGACGCAGAAAGGACATAAAGCTAGCTTAACACACTCATTACGACGTGCCAACACCTTCAGACACTCTGGTTAGAAACTGACCACGGGAATGTCACTGACATCGATTGGTAGACATATCTTGTAGCGTCATAAACCAGGAGCAATGGGGATCACACAGTCCCATCCTTAAAGGCGAGTTGCACCGACAGCAGCCAGACTTTTCGTAGTCACTTTCATACCTCTCTGCTAGGTCAAAACCTAGGTACCTTTCTGCCTACGCCGCTCTCAAATGGGCGCGAAAACCAGTTCTCTTGGGCAAACGATGGTCCGGTATACGCAATACGCGAAATAGCTATCGCAGTTTCTAGTGCTGGACACCCGCTGCACAACTGCCTCTGCATAATTGCCTCTTTGCGGATTCGCCAAACCTAAAATACACGAGCTATGGTTCTAAGACAACAGCGGTCGAAAACCTGGAGGTCTCTGCTCGTGTTCAAAGCGGCCATGTTTCGCAGCCATACAACAAAATCCCCATACTGTATCCTTATACACAGGTCCTTCAAGATTATGGGATGTCGCTTTGACGCCACAAGTGTCTCAAATTAGCAAAGGCGACCCGAGCCTTGAAGATTCGTGCACCGATCTCATCTGCCTCACTACCATCAAAACCAATACAACTTCAAATATATGTAAAACGCCCCACAACTTCGAATGCCCCTCCCAGATTATAGGTGGCGTACTCAGTGGCATATTCCAGGTCGACAAGGTTTTCGTCTGAGGCCATGTGAACACCAGGGTTTTGAAGAACTTCCAGCGTTCGTCTCATTATTTCGCGGAACACTAAATTAAATAGGAATGGAGAGGGGGGCACACATGATGGGTACCGCTTCGTGTACGGAAGCCTTCGGAAAGACCTCCGTGTACTAGTTGCATATTCCGTCTTTTTGAAAGCTAAATCACTTTTTCTCGTTTCACCTCGCAATGTCAGAGTTTTGGACGAATAAAGCCAGGGCTTCTGGGCTCTCAGTTTTTCCGTTCTTACTCTGATTGTCACCGCACTCCATTCCTCGTCAAACACAACAATTTATTCATCCGGAAATTTTCATCGAACAATGGATCGATTCTTACGTCCTGAACGGTTCGACACCGAGCCCAATACTCAAAACTCAGCATATATCTCGGAGCACTGGTTTTATACTCTCGTGAATTTCCCTGAGTCAACTGCTTCTCATTCACCAGATAAACTGAAAATCATATTAAACTACGTTGTCCCTACTGTTGACCGATTCACCAAAGACTGCAAAGACTGAATCAGCCAGCGAAACCTTGCGAGAAATTTACGTACAACCGAAAAATGAAATTTTTGCCCGGTATCTGTTGTAAGCAGGACGGAGCTGGGAATCTTGATCAGTTTGTGCAAAAGCCTCGCAGTTTGTTGCCAGAGTGCCGCTTTACGGCCGTCAGTGCAGAACAACCTAGCGATGAAGCGTTACGAGACGCATTTATTGGTGGACTTTACTCGAATACTATACGCCAGAGACTGTTGGAACATAAGTCGCTGGATTGTGAAACCGCATACGACCTTGCGAAATCCCTCGAACTGGCGCAAAAACAGTCGCTGTCGTTTTTGCCGGACAATCAACTCCCCTGTGTTACCGTATCGAACGACCCGCCAAAGTCCCCAAGTTCTCAGGTATCATCGCACAAACAGACGACTGCTGCTAGTATAGGGTCTTCATGTTTCTTTTGTGGCTATGCTCGTCACCCGCGTTACAAATGCCCCGCTAAAGACGCGACCTGCAAAACTGTGGGGAGAAAGGACATTTTCAAAAAGTATGCAGATCTGCTACCAATCTGAGGAACGGCTCATCCGTTTCAAGTGCGCCATCTTGAATCAGCGCTGCGGCCTCCAAATGTCTCAAAGAAGCAGTAGCCGATGTGAAAGCCAGTGGTGTCCCATTTCGAGCTCCTGTTGATACTGGTAGTTTAGAAAGTTTCATTTCCAAAAATGTAGCCCGTCGTAATCAGTGGCCTGTAATGCCGTCGTCATTCAAGGTCACTTTGGCATCCATCCAGCACAAAAGCTTCACTCTTGGACATTGTTTTTTAACATTGCAAGATGAACAAAAGATGTATCCCACCTCCGCCTCTCGACTTCCTCTGCCTAGGCTTGGGCAACCTGGCAGTACCTCAGCCCTCGTGCTTCCTTCGGGCGGTATGGCAGCTAGGCACCAGAAGGGTGTTACAGCTGAACGATTTTTTTTTAATTTTTCTATCCCTCTTTCAATTTTTAAGTATTACGTGATCTCTGTGCGGATATCCTACTAAAACATGGTTTTCTTAAGCTTCATAAATTCCCGAAAATCTCATTCAACAGTGACAAAACTTCTTTCTCACTTTGTGGTCTAGCAGCTGCCAAAATAGAATCTCTTTGTTTGCGCATCTTGATCCAAAGTGTAAGCCTATTACCAGAAAGTCCACACAACATTCTGCAGATGTGGCTTTTATTGCTTCTAAAGTAAAGCGTCTACTCAGTCAACAAATATCTGAACCCTCAAGGTCTCCATGGAGAGCGCAAGTGCTCGTCACGATAACTGTGTGACAGAAGAAACGACTGGTTGTTGACTATGGTCAGACTATAAACCGGTTTACTCAACTGCACACTTATCCGCTAACCGAACGTAAGGATATGAGTGGTAAAATAGCTCAATATCGTATCTTCAGTATGATTGATTTTGGAAGTGCGTATCATCAAATACTCATTAAGGAAAGTGACAGTTTCTATACGGCTTTTGAGGCTTGCAAAAACCCTCATCAGTTTGGTTGAATACCTTTCGGAGTAACGAATGGAGTAGCGTGCTTTCAAAGGGTAACGGATGACATAATACACGCTGAAAAACTTACTGGGACATAGGAGTATGTGGATAATGTCACCATTTGTGCAAATCATCAAGGACACGATCGAACTCCCCACCGTAGCACAAAAGTACGGCTTTCAGTTAAATCACGACGAAAGCACAATTTCCACCACCGCACTCCTTGGCTATGAAATTACTGAAGGTATCGTCAAACCAGACCCTGAACGTTTCAGAGTCTTGCAAGAGCTGCCCGTTCCGAAGGACATGAATTTTCAGCAACGTGAATTTGGCTTGTTCGCGTACTATTCTATTCAATCACTGACAATACGACCTTCCCAGTTCCTGAGTGTCATAAAAGCATGTGAAATTTTCAAAGAGTTGGTGGATGCAGCAGTGGTCGATCCGGGAATACCTCTGGTAGTCGAAACTGATACGTCTGATGATGTTATTTCCGCTACACTCAATGATGATGGCAGACCAGTCGCATTCTTCTAACGTACACTGTTTGCCAATGAAGAAAATCATTCTGCTATTGAGAAAGAAACGTGCGCAATTGTCGAAGCAGTGCGCAAATGGAGGCATTACCTACTCGGGAATCATTTCAAGATTGCAACCGATCAACGGTCCGTTGCAGACATGTATTCAATACAACAAAAAGGAAAATAGAAACGACAAAACCCAACGTTAGTGGATGGAGTTGCTGTCTTTTTCTTTTGACGTAACCTACAGACCAGGCACCGAAAATAAAGCCGCTAACACACTCTCTTGGAGTGTCTGTGCGAACACTTTATCTCAGCTGGTCTGAAAGGCTCACACACAACTCTGTGCCATCCTGGAGCAACACGCGTGATGCATTTCGTTCGTTTCAAGAATCTACCATTCTCCCTAGAAGACATCCGACTTGTCATTAAGAAGTGTCATGTGTGTGCGGAATTAAAACCCCATTTCTTCAAGCCATCTGGTAGTACACTCGTTAAAGCCACATGAACGTTCGAAAGTTTAAGCATTAACTTCAAGGGATCACTGCCTTTGACGACTCGAAATAAATATCTACTGATGGTCGTAGACGAGTATTCCCGTTTCCCCTTCGCCTATTCTTGTCCAGATATAGGTTCGTCTACGGTCTTGTCTTGTGCCTCTATTAGCTACATTTGGCATGCCAGTTTTGTGCATTCGGATAGCGCTTCATCATTCATTTCGAATGAGTTTAAGCGACTTCTCCATGAAAAAGTTATTGCCACCAGTAGAGCCACTCCATGCAACCCAAGGGGGAACGGTCAGGTGGAACGATTAAATGGGACTTTGTGGAAAGCTATCACACTTTCATTACGGTCAAAAGGTCTTCAAACCAGTCACTGGGAAGCCATTTTACAATGCGTGCTCCATTCGATTTGTTCTTGTGCTGTGCCACCAATGCCATTCCACACAAGTGAATGTTTCAACAGAATCGGAAATCGGTACATCATTACCGCAGTGATTGCCTTCGCCAGAACCAGTTCGGCGAAATACAGGATCTTCCAAGTACGACCCCGTAGTCGAAGAGATTGAGTTCCTGGAGTGTTACTCTGAGTACACGTATGTCCGACACCCTAACGGCATGGAAGAAACGGTCTTTCTACATTGATGATGATGACTCCCCACGTCACCTGGCGTCTTACACAGATTTTGAGTGCGCCCCAACATTCGAGCAACAGCCATCGCAGCCCAATATTGATTCGTTCATTAAACCGGAACTATCTGACTCCTCTGCTTCGGAAACTGAAATGTTGAATTCTTCTGAATACCCGTTGGTTGTACAACAGCGCACATGACCATATTTTTTGCACAACAGAGAGGTCTGACATTATTCAATTATAAAACGAACTGCTGTGGGCATTTATCTCTGCAGGGGGTGAATGTTGTTTTTTTGAAGCTTAATCACTTCTTGTCGTTTCAGGTCGCAGTGTCAAAGTTTTGGGTGAATAAAGCCTAGAATACGAACCCTCAGTCTTTTCAGTTCTTACTTTGATTGTCGCCGCACTCCAATCGTCGTCACACACAACAGTACTATCACAAGTATGACAATACGAAGAACACATTATGTTCACAAAATACCAGGACGTTCCTTGTTGGGCAAGCGTGCTAAAGAGAAAAGACCAGTCAAATGAGTCGAACACACTTGAAAATCCATAAATACTAAACTTGCGGGTCGGTTATATGCAGAACCACCATGAGGCAACGAAGCAGAAGTGACGCTAACGTTACGACCGAGGTCAAGGTGATTACCGAACTCATCACGAGCCTCCTTTTTGATAACACTACCACCGAATTCCCCCAGTTGTCTGGGGCAGTCTACTTTACACAAATGCAGACGAACAGATAAGATAATGCTCATTGAGGAAAAGTCATCCGAACGAGAAACTCAGTGGCGCTTGAGTCAAAAACCTATAAGGCCGTAGGGAGTTCCAGGTTCATTTCAGGCTCTAGTTCAGATGTAGAGTCCAAATGAGTGATAGCGGTTGGCAACGAGAATTGCTGTTCAAAGTACTCGGCCCAGTGGTCGGGCGCCCCGATTAATGGAGATGGCTCGCTAGCTGATCTTTGACAGTCTCGCTCACAGACGGTCCCCAAAGACCGGACACACGGGTCAACTGAAGTGATCTTAGAACAGCCCAGGCCTTCTTGAACTATTCCATTTACTTGGCCTTTCGTTTCCATCACGCTTCACGGTCAACACACACGCTCAGTTGAACTTGATGTCTGATAATTCATTAGGTCAAATTAAATTCCCGATCGGCGGGAACGTTTCTAGGATATTCAAGCAATGCAACTGTTCTGTCTGCTTGAGCGGACTTGACAGCGTCATGCCAAAGGAAAAGCTACCAGCACTGTGCAACGTAAGGATTTACATCCAACGGTGGAGAAGTTGGAAGAGAGTCCAGAAAATAGTTTTGACAAATTTGTTTCACTTTCAGATCTGGCAGTCTCTCAATTGCTAAGCGATTGGCCTTGGAAAACGGAGAGAGAAGAGATCTCCGACGAGCACATGGTCGTGATCCACAACTATGTCTTCAAACGAGCGGTAGTCAGCTATTAGTCCACGTCATAGATAACTGATGATGTGACCAGGTGGGTCTGCGACGGGTGCACTGTTGAAGGACACCATGTGGCCAGAGGAATCTGGTTATTCCGGAAGTTAGCAATGTGTAAAAACAACCTGTGGTCGGCATATGGCTGAACCAAACGTTCGCCATGGTCCGTATTTACTGAGTCTAATCCATGCTGACCATCTCACATGTGCATTCAGATCTCCGGCAACCATATGAGCTTCTAGTTCGCCGCAACAGGGCATTCAAGGTATCATAAAACTTGTCCCTGATGGCGTCAGACCCACAGTCCGTTAGAGCGCAATCAGACATGACAGACAACGATCAACTTCCCGAGATGGCTCAGTGGTTACAGCGCGGATTCACTGACCGGAAGGTCCGTGTCTCGAACCCGACCTCTGCATCCCGAGTGTCGCACGGACACCCACCAGCACAGCTTAATGGGTCACAGAGGTAAACAAACCGTCACACCACTGTAAGGTCCAATCGCTTCGTAACTCGCTGCATAAAGATAAGCGTTCATAAGCGTTTAGCTGTAGCACCCTTTGGGTGCCTAACTGCCATGCCACCAGAAGCAAGCACGAGGGCTGGGATACTGCCAGAGTGCCCAAGCCTAGAGAGAAGTCGAGAGGCTTAGGTTCGAACCACGGACCTTCCGGCCAGTAAATTCGGCTCTAACCACTGAGCCACCCCGCTGCACAAACACCGGCTTCCTAAGTATATCGTCACGAACCCTTTGACACAATCCGGCACCAGCAACAGTTCTGAGAAATCGACGACCTAAAATTTCTTTATAACCTGTCCACGTCTCGCAACCACACAGCAATACACCCTCACTGTAATCTGGCACACGAGACACTTGAGATCCATTGATATATCGAATTGATGCCATCAGTGACGTAAATCAGCAAACGTGATCCGCGCCTCTGGGATTCGCGCACTGAATTCACCAGGCACACTTCCGTCAGAGACAACATCCATTATAATCATCATTATTCAGCAGTAGCACCCCTTCGGTTTCTAACTGCCATGTCACCAGAAGGAAGCACGAGGGATGGGACACTGCCAGGTTGCCCAAGTTTAAACAGATCAAGTGGAGATGCAGAGGTAGGGTTCGAACCACGGACCTTTCGGTCAGCAAATTCGCGCTCTAACCAATGAACCATATCGCCCCGAAGATAACATCCATAGACGTATATAAAACCCTTCACAACCTACAGTGCCTCTTCAATTGCAAGGGACACGTTCAGAGAGTGTACACTTCAAAGCATGGTTTTGGACCTGGAAGATGCAAGACGCACGAAGGTGGTCGGTTTATTCGCCTTCGTCTTCAAGGGCGAGAACGATGTCTTCTACGTACTCCGCACCGTCAAGCTTCTCATCATGAACAATTTAAGCATCTGGATTTCGAACTTCCAGCGTTCAACTCATTAATTTACCGATGAGGTTGGATGAAAATAGAGAACGAACAACTGCAGTGCCATACCGAGGAGACTACGGCAGTAGTGGTATTAGTGTGCCTATTTCAACCCAAAACATGGAGGACTAGGAGACTGTACTCATCAGAATTATGTTCACCGAACAGTTTGGCATGAGAACAAGAATCACATAATTTGAATAAAGAGGACAATTCACATGTCTAGACAGCGCTCACGGGAATGCTTAGGTGAAAGTATGAAAAAATATATCTTTCGTCCGGGCACTCACCGTCATCTTTGAGCAAGAACCCGTATCCAAATTTTGATCGCTTGAGGGCCACATGCCTCAAAGATTCCATAATCACGAATAAATCCTGGGATGGCGAGCGGTATACTCCAAAAACGGCATGGCCAGCTGCGAACTTGATACGAAATCAAATGCTGGCAAAGCAGATTGCCTTGAGATAAAAGAACGGCGACGTAGTCAAACAAACTATTGCCTCATAGAAAATTCAATTGACTTTTTCAGATCAAAGAAACGTCTGGACGTTGCCGTAGATAAACCGCCGGCCAAAGCTGAAGAAAAATTGAAATCGGGTCCTGAATTCAGTGCGACACATCTCAAGAATTCGGAATAAAGCTTCAACCACATGTAATCAGAGGTTTTCCCAGAAAAGAGGGGTTTGTCCAAGCATTTGCGGCGGTTTTTTCTGTTCGTTCAGCTACTATAGTTCGTCCTAAATGAAAACGTGAAAAAGTGTTGTGGTACATCTCTTCTTCTGCATTTTCAATGCTGGGCAATAAGTTTCTAATCATGGGGACTCACATAAAAAGCTATCTAGTCAGGGATACGCAGGGTCGGGGTATAGATAGAAAAATTTTGTTCTTATCCTTCAGTGGCTTCGGTCCACCAGAAAAGCATAAGCGAAACAGGGTGTAGTACTGCCGGCTAATCACTTACCAGTGGGAAGTAATCTTGCCAGCGCGTGGACTCACAAAAGTTTCGAAAATTACCTAAAACTGGGTTTTAGATGCAGTCTGCACAATTGTCGGAGAAAGTCTATTCCGTGTAGCCTAAAACTGGGTCTTAGATGCAGTCTGGACAATTGTCGGAGAAAGTCTATTCCGTGTACCAGTTATCTAGAGTGAGAAAGGCTGCTGCCTAACAAAACGACGCGCGCTATTCCTGGGAATCTCTTCACCGTGTTTAGTCATTAATTAGTCGTGTCATTAAAAAATTTATCGGTCAAAGCCCGTTCTAAAAACAGGTAACTATGCGGTCACCTTTGAGGTTACTATAGTCTGGGGTCATGAGATCAAGGATCTATGGACATATACAATATCAGCACACCTGGGGTTCGTAAACACCTTCGTAACAGCTTGCTGGATATGCTCAATGAGGATCAAGCCTTTCTACACCCCGAGTAGACAATTGATAATAGCATACAAGGTTTAAGCTCAACAGGGCATCTGGAAGTTCAACCGAATAATGCCGGCAGAAAGGTACCGAAGCACTCGAAAAGTGATACACACACTTCGGGCTCAGTTGTGGTACTAGAGTGAGCAGGATATGCTTTATCTGGTCCACATTTTGTACCTTTCGATATCCACTTTGTTATCTGGCCTGCTGGCAAAACACATACGGGGAGCATTTCGTTATTGGGGGGAATATGCCCGCGCATCCATCACTTTTCCGCTGCGTCGAATTTCGAGTATTGTGCGCTGGCATCGGAATCCCAAGATTTGATGTTGCCAGCGAAAATTGCGTATGGGCCTGAAACTGTTGTCCGAGGAGAAACCTCAGGAATTTCATTGAAGACTGGTGCGGAAGAAACGTAGTCTAATCGGGGTTTCAGTCGGAATAGTCCTCTGAATTGTGTCTTTGACAGGAAAAATTACCACTCGAGGTGTAATGTTAATCCACGCGCCAGCTACCCAAAAGACTTATATGCATGGCCTAAAAGGTGTCCTTTGCAACCGTGAAAAGCTTTTGGTGCCCCATCATAGAGAAAATCTTATCACGCAGACCTCGTTCAGAAAAGGCATATCAGGTCGTAACGGATATATCATTGTCATTGTCATCACTGGCGATAAAATCCGGATAATTTCCTCCTAGCGGTCATAGCTGCCATAGTTTTGTTCACCGATGATTCGGGGAAGTGAGGCAGGGAGCTGCGGAATGGAGGTAGCGATTGATATCGTTGATGCATAAATGTCACGGTATCAGTGAGCTCTTCGTTGGGGAGGGGCGATGAAAGCCACGCAATGAAGCCAACAGCCGGGAGCGCCGGGGCCATGACTGAAAATATCTCCCACGTTGGTGTGTCCCACTTCAGTGTCCCCATGCAGCGACTTCGCAATGACAAGCGCATCCAGGTTTGCTATTACTACCTACCATACTTCGATGCCAAGTCGCCGTTTGACCACTCCCGGATCTTTCACACCACCATCCGGATGGAAGAGCAAAGAAGTTCTTACAGAAAATCCAGTGACTGGCACGTGGCCAAACCAAATTAACCTATGGAGCTTGACCAGCTAATTCATCTTGATTGACTTATTTCCTCTGAAAACCATTCAACGTACTTCAGCATTACTGATTCGGTGCTCCCACCAGCCTCAGACAACGACCCAAAGTTATTGACTATCCAAAACTGAAAGCTTTTTGACGTGTTCAGCGAGAAGCAGCAAGGATTCTGACACCGCAGCGTTGTGAACACGGAAGAGACGAGGTCACGCTACACCACACGTGATGGGCACCCACGAAAGTTGCTCGGGTCTTCTAAGCCCGGATGGAAATAACTTCATCAGCTAGATCATCGGAACACACAGCTACTAAGATATATAAATCAGTCTACATTTTCAAACATCTCACTCTGAAGCACGAGGTTCAGATTCGGGTCCACTCAGCCTTGCAGTAGCAATACGCTTTGTAGATGTGTGAATGGTGTAGAAAACCATGAACCATAAGTATTTAGGTTACTTAACATTGTCTGCATTACCACAGCGTCAGATCAAGGACGAGCTATATCATCTGCGTGCTGGATGTGTTTAGGCTAACGCCCTAGGTTCCCGCATACAATAAAAGATTATAGTTAATCTACCATAACTAGGCTAACGCCCTAGGTCCCCACATGCAATAAAAGATTATAGTTAATCTACCATAATCCTATCAATGACAAAGTTCAATAGAAATAGTAAAACAGGAAAGCATTACCCGGCACCATTTAATGCGTTCATTTCAAACGAGGGCTCTTGTAGGCCCTCACGCGTCCGCGGAAGTTGGCGTACAACCCCTTGGGCTCACCTTTGCCCCACAGACACAGAGTGCGAATCTTAAGTCATGTATTACAGGAGTCGTAGAGTCTGGATCACTGGACACACGGAGGGACAGTTGTCAATAAGCTGAGTTCATCTTTCGTGTTCTGGGATGCATACCTACTGTTGGGTCATGTGAGTATGTTTTGAAGACCGTACATGGTTTCGTTTTACATCTGACAGTTTGACAGAGTACAGGGGTTGAAAGCTCCTATGTATTAAGGATCTAGTGGATTAAACGAAGTGTTATTCTGTTTATTGTTATTAGCGAGCCGGGTGCATAAGACCATCGGTTAAGTGACTGACCAACAAGAGACACCAACATTTGCTCGTAGGGTTGAAGTAGGTTATCGATGGACAAAGGACCTTGCGGGAAAATGATAACTCCCGGTTGCCCAGGCCAAGGAGCGAGTTGGTTTGTGTTTTCACATTGGGACCTTGCCACAGATATTTGAAACACAAGGCTGTTGGAGGATGAAGAACTGAGTTCGTGGACACTACCAATAATCTCTGGATCAACGGTCTGGCCCACGAGGTAATGTGCAGTGGGGTTGTTTCTGGGGGCCCTACTCGGAACGGAGGATTCATTATTCCGACCTAATCGGCTGCGAGGTGTTGGCCCAACCCAGTGGCGCAGAGAGTAAGGCATTACATTCTCACTCCTGATGTGGCTTTTCACAGCAGTTGCCTTTCGAGCTGCACCAACCTCTGGTTTTAAAAGTATTTCGACCGTATAGAACAATGCACCGGCAGCCATGGGTAGCCGTCAGTTGATCGGAGTGTGCGGTTTGTGTGGCTAATTTCTTTTCAGCCGCCCTTTATCGTAAGAAGGCAGCTTTACTACTTCCGTAAGTACGGACATTCTGGTCACTTAAAGGAAATGCCCGACGGCCTTCATTTACGGGTCAGCTATGTGTGGACAAGCAGCGAAATTTAGTAAGAGATCAACCACAAGCGTTGACTTCGATATCGGGAATTGTTACCAGGAAAGCACAAACACGGAAAATGCGACGAGGCGGGCCTCTAGATCCGATTTGTCAAACCGGCCCTTTTGATTGTGGGCACAGTCGTCACTCATGACCCAAAAGCCAAAGCCACAAGCCCAACAGCAGTGTACCAAAAATACCTACATGGACCAAGCTGGCGACGCTGATTGCGAACGACCTTTGTGCCTAAACAAACACAGAGGGAAAGCAACTGCAGTCGAATAAGCCATGTAAGCCTCGTCCCAACTCAGAGCCGTCAGCTAGATTCGACGTGCGATCTCGAAGAAAATGAGCCTCTCAGGGGTGCCACCAGTAGGAATACCCTTTAGTGGCGCCATTCAACGCACACGTGATCTGACGTGGATGCACAGAGGAATCTTACCGGTCCAACCGTGCCAAAAGGCTCAAGAAAACAGACGGGGGCATGTTCACTGCAAATTCCCGAACAACAAGAAATCTAGATGTTTAAAATATGGTAGTAAGCGGGCTACAAATAGCAGCTGTCGAAATTTTCAACCACAAGTGGAAAAACTGCGTCCCCCATGGAAGATAGCTCCATGCCAGCAGGACATTTGGGGGGAAACCTCCATGCAAATGAAGGGTGGTTCTAGGAGAACCCAAGAAAGGAAGTGGACGACTACTCTACAGAGGCCGCTTCAGAGACTTGGTCTCAAACCGAGCTTACAACTATTAAATTTGCTAGCCCCTAGGCTCCCCACCTTCGGACGCGGCAGAGATAGCCCTGTAGTGCCTGTCCAAAAACTGTCCCACTCTGTTCAACAAACTTTGCGACATGAAACAGTCAGTTGGCCCTAAACAGCCGTCCATAATTGCACTCACAGAGACCTAGCACACTGATGTCTCTGACGCGGAGATCCAGATAGACTGTTACTCTGCCTTTCGAGCTAATTCGAAACGCGGGAGAGAATGCTGGGTTAAGTTATATTTACATGCGGCCCTGCCAGTCCCCTTTGTCCTTACCGATACCACTCCTGCGCCGTGATTGCGATTCCCGCCGAGCTGGACCGGTTCGTCTCCTCTAGCCGTGGCCTACCGCTGCCTCTGGAGTCCATCGGAAAATAATCAATTCTTCCTACAAAGACTTTAGCAACTCGTACAGCTGCTACTTCTCTTGTTTGTATGCGATTTTAGCGCTTCAAGGGCCTCCTGGATGAAACTCCAGCGCGTCTACGCTGACCGAAGTCGTCCAACAAAACGCTTGGACTCAACATATCTTCGCATTCACCAACTGCCGTGCAGGCCAAATAACCTCCATTCTGGGGTTACTTATTACCAACCAAAAACACTTTGTTAAACAAATGATAATTAGAGCTCCACCGGGACATACTGACCACTGTGTGTGGACGTTTGATTTCATCTGCTACTACGCCAGGGGCCCAGAACCTCGGACGTGGATTCGGAATTTCTGCCGTGCAGACTTCCAAGAAATTATTAGCTTCTTTGAGCAAATTAAATTGGGAACAGTTTCAATGGTAGAATTTTACAGGACTACTATCTCAAAAATTCAGGAGGCTGGCGAGATGTTCGTCCCCAAAAACGGCGCGCAGTTGGATAGACCAAATGCTACCCAAAAAATCCAGCACCTTCCGGAAAGGTGAACACAACAATTTTAAAAAATGATAACTGCAGGTGAAGCAGAAGACTAACTGCCATTTCGTTTTATACGAAACCGCCACAAACCAGAAATCAGAAACACGTGAAAACAAACCACTATAACGGACCCCACCCAGGAAAAAACAAAATGCGTTATTTAAGTACACGAGAAACTGCTGGAGAAAGCCAGTCGTCATATTTTTCCAGAACTCAGTTATCTGATCAAGTTTTACACGTCTCGCTGCTCGATAAGCCTAAATCCAACGAGATTCGAAGGAAAAATCTATGCTAGGTTGAAGCGTTCCTATAACACAACATTCCGGCGAAAGTAATATTGACCTGCTCTTCTCCAGCACCGGTCTCTACTGAAGTTTCTTATGGTTCTGTCTTGAGACCACTTCTGTTTCTGATATACGTCAATGAACTTCCAGATATTCTTGCAAGTCCGTGGCTACTTTTTTCGGACCACTTGAACTAATGGGGTTCTAATGTCAATGCCCTATAAATGGATGTAGACGCTGCAAAGCAGTGGTAGTAGGACCGATGACGTCGCCTACATGAGAATGGTGCGTTCGTATGTCATTCGTAGAAGACTCGAGTCAGACGCGTTTGTCATGCATGGCGAGAATAGACCAGAGGATGTTACAAGGATAAATACCAAAAAGGAGTTGAGCGTCTCTCTTCAAATGTGCCCTTCTAACTGCAACAGGAAAACTTGACTCCAAAGAAATTCGCCGTTCTACGGATGATTCGGCGAACGAACCCCCGTAGCACTCGAGTGTGCTTCCAGACACTCTACGGGGCCTACGTCAAACTCCTGCTTGGATATGCCAACCAGGTTGTCCACTCAGGACGCAAGGACGTAACCTTCATAAAACGTGCCTAACGAGCTACAAAGCAATGGTTGCCGACCTCAAATGCGTGGACTGTGAAACGAGTTTCGCGGTGCTTAGCCTATTCCCCTGAAGTAGGAGAGTGATACTTACTTACCTTTTGTTTGAACAAGGGTTGTACAACAGTTTTTTACCGTTGATTCAACAAGCACACGACGAAGACATGGTTAGAAGGTTTTCAAGCTCAGAACGCACTCTTTCATTAGGCAATAATTTTTCTCAATTCGTGTATTGGCTATGTGGAATAACCCTCCCTCGGACGGTTGTTTACGCTGTTGCTATTACTCAGCTCAAAACACTTTGAGACGCCTTTTTGGTTGAATCCCTGCGCACAATTTACGACTGCTCAGCAGTGAGGAATTAAAGTGTGGTGCTACACTTTTTTCGCTTGTGCTTTTCAGGTGAACAAAAGCCGCTCACGACAAGAGCAAGCCTAATTTGGAAAGCTTGGGCGAAAGCGTTCATGGTGTGTATCAATCCGTGAATCCGTGTATCACAGAGGAAAGCAAAACTTTATGCACTGACTGCCTCGCACCGGATTACTCGTCATACAGTATCTCACTGCTCTCAGTATGGCTGCACCTTTTTGACATTCCTGGCATGGTTGCCTCCTATGGAACAAAGCTCCAGCCAGTTCAGCCAGCGAAACCATTGCGGCACACAAGCTCAATCACGGCGTTGAGGCGGCAGCTTCAGGTCAGGCCGGTGGGCCATGATCAATAGGCCGAGCCTTAGATGCACACCCAAAATTTCTCTGAAACCATAATTTGAAGGAAGGAATCATTACCACAACGTTTTAGTATTTTATGTTATATATTCAGGCATTTAAAAACTCCATATGCTGCCGCAGTTTTTTAAAAGTTGTTCAAACTAACTCGGGGTTAGTTGTGGCCGCGGGATTTGCATTTAATTGGCTGCCAGTGGCTTCGCCTACTGTCCATGCAAAAACGGTAGGGAATTTTGTGTAAAACCCTGGTTTCTTTACGTGTTTTCTTGTGTATTCGGTTTGAAAATAATCTCAAAACGACATAAATAAAATTACGCTCTCTACGTCCGCACGAACCCTAAATGGAACGTCCATTCGTGACTGGCATACGAAAAAGTCCTATTTCGTTGCGCCGGGTGCCCGACCAAGCCAAGGAGTTCGTCACAGCTAGTAGGTTTTTTTATGCTGGTCAGCACATGCTATATCTGGAGCAAGTCAAGGCTTAATCTGCACTGGTATACCGAACCACCATGAAGTAGTGAATTTATGGGCAGAACGAGCCGGCAGCATCATAAGGTGGCCAGTGCTTTCAGGTCCTGGCACAAATTAAGCGGATTGAGACGGCCTTGTTGGTGCACTCAACACGCTTATCCGTGAAATATTAGGGATATGGTGGACTACGGGCCAGCCATCAGACTAAATATTGTAGTCACGGTACGGTCATCGCGACGTCTTACTTGGGTTTGTGAACAGCCTCGTACATGAACATGTTGGGTGAGTCGTTTAGTGTTGTCACCGAAGTTAGTATTTTCCAAACAGTCGTGACAAATTAGTACCAGGATGCAGCAAGGATATCTTTGAGTCCATCGAGGGTGCACAGTCTTTCAGTGATGCCATTCAAACAAGGCAATAAGACAGCCGTGTCTACATTGGGAATTCAGAATAAGAAAAAGTATCAGAAAGATCTGCTAGAAAGCAATATGGGGTGAGTGAGACCGCGGCCCAAAATAACGGGCAGCCAAAAGTGGTCACAAGTCCTAACTACTTCATTGAGGCGACATTGCCCGATTTCAAAACCGATAATCGATATTCCGGTGAGGCTAATAGCTACGCGATTGATGCAAACGGGTGTGGGTACGTGTGATTGTGGAGGATGCGCATTGGCTAGAGTGTGCGCTACTAATGCAGCTCGGAGCTTGCAGAGACATGAAATCAGAGACATGTGGTGCTGTTGTACGATGGAGTGGCCTCAGAACGACGCTGTTACAGCCTAAAGTAATGCACGGAGGCCTTCAAAAATGAGCTGCAACTGAGGCGTCGTACCACGTGTGTTCATTTCGATTAAAAGGAAGATCGCCCGGAATATATGCTACTACCAGGGCGAGCCCACGCCAGTGGCGCAGGCGTCCGACAAAAGTTGTTTCCATTGCAGAAGATAAGCAACGAGGTCCAGCATAGGGTAGGACTATTTTTGTGGGAGTTAGGCATGCAGTTGAAATGAGAATTGTAGGCCGTACAGTCATTTGCATAGTCGTGGACAGGGCGTGCGAGAGAGGCGGACATGGTACAAAAAGATATGGAAAGCTCTCCAAATGCTTCCATACACAAGCAGTGTCCGTCAGGGGTGCCCACGATCGCCATCGCTATTTAATTTCGTGATCGATGAGCTTTTGAGACGGACGATAATAGTAATAATGCTAATACTGTTTATCCCAACTAGTGAGTGGCATACCGTCAGGCATGATCACACGATAACAGTCAGAATAAAGCAAGACTGGATGGGATTGGCGGGCACTGGGGATTGTGAGAAGAAAAATGACAGTCATAAACAGTAGGCAATAGACTTGGTCACGCCTTAACCGGCATAAGAAATGCAAATGGATTAGGTTAACTCCCTTTACAAGTCACAACTTCGAAAACCATATAGTTTCGGCAAAAATAATTTGGGTGTTCTTCTAGTGAGTGGGGTTACTTGTGCTGCACCGTATTCAAAATACAGAACTGATTTCTCGGAATCCGCGAGGACTGCAAGACTGTCACATAGTAGTCAAGAATGTCCACGTTTAATGAATTGTATTGCAGAATATTTGCATGAATGATTTACTCAAGTGAGCAAATCTTCAAGGTCATTAATCACCACCGATTGGAAAAACGCTGCCTAATTTTATGTGGTGTCGCGAGTTGCGGTAAAGCCTGAATCATTTACAGCGGACGAAAGCTGCAGGTAGTCCTGCAGCTGAAATAATTCACTGAGCATTCCAGAGTATTCAGTGCATAATATGCGGAAGTAAATAATTTTTGCGAATATTTTTTGTTATGAAAAATCACTAGTACCACAAAATCTTCATTTTTATTTCTGTCTCAACTACTGTGCGTTTTTTTCTCGTTCGATTTATTAGTAGTATAAATGTAGTCCACTTTCCAATTACACTGTGACGTTTTGGTAATAGCATCGGAGTATGCCACGAATAGACTGCTTCACTGGATGAATACCGAATTCTATCTTCTAGGACCTTGGTAATTGCTATTCCGAGTTATCATTGCGGTAGGCGCATTAATTGTTTTCGGATAACTCGTGAGAGTTTTGAGTGGCGTAAACCTTGCAGCTGTTGGTGATCTATGCCGGTCTATGGCGGTCGCGGGCTAAATTGCAGAAAAACTAGGGAACATGCTCGCGTAGTCATTCAACAGACCACGTTCAGAACGTAGAAGTTACCCTCTAGGATGCGTCACAGTGATGCGATGCATGTATCCCGGATTCCCGCATGAGCCACTCGGCCTCCCCGGGCACCTTTTGTATGTCGTGCCCCAGTGTGTCACAGTGGTGTACCCGGTCTTTAAGGTGACGCTTGGCATTCTCTAGACAGTTACTGGCACATTACTAAAGTGAATCGTCCCGGATTGTGCGTGTATGGCCTATTTTCGTGTGATATACAACCAGCGGACCATGAGATAAGAGGCGAAACGCGGGTCCGTACGGCACAGTAATTGCAGATCTTGCCGAAATCTGCGTGCCTGTAGTATAATGAACAAAAAGCAAACAGCAAACAAACAATCGTAACGCAAAACAACGCTGGTGCTTCAAGTGCTGCATGCACGAATACCACATAGTTAACCTTCATGTATTCCTTTGACCCCAAATGCCGTAAAGGAGAAGCAGACAGCCAGTAATTTCTCAACAAATATCTCAAGGTGATTCTGAAGTCATTGCACCGAAAGTTCAAGATGAAATGCGCGTTAGTAATTAAAAAGGAGATTAATTTTCAAAAATCGCGACAAAATGAAGGTACATTAGAGCGGTTTTTGGTGTGAAGATATGTACAACAAAACGCAACTTTTTAAATTGGAAATTTCCACTTCAGTCCCAAATGTTTTACAGAAAAGAGTGTTTTGCAGCCAAGGTTCGCTGCTAAATTGACTGCCGATTGGGAGAGCACGGTTTACAACTTCTCATCCAGGTAGAAGTTTTTCTCTGTTGCGTCGCTCTCCACACAAAGGTTGTTTGGTTATTGAATATACCACACAGGTTCCCTAAGCGTATCTCACGCTAAACACATTTTTTGGCTTTTCCTATACAACTTTTTCAGTCCACCTGAGGTGATCGCGACGATCACATAATACATACAGACAATATACCAAGCCTACTTATATTGCAGTGGTCTAATTTCCTCACTGGCACACACGCCTACAACTTCATGCGAGAAAACTGGAGGGAATAGGATGAATAATCTTTTCTAGGCCAAACTTCCTGACAGGGCACGGACGTACCGAAAAAAGCCACATAACTAGAGTCCGCAAAATGTTTTGGTTTATTCTCATCACCCGCTACTCGGGAGCTTTCAGGACAACTATGCATCCTTTTCTTCATTTGAATTGAGGGATTAGTTCGCTGAGTACAGCTCTGCGGGTGGGCATTCGGTTAAAATAAGCGGCATTTGGACAATAATTAGCCGTTGTATGTGAATTTATAAGTGTAGAATTGAGGATGCACCAGGTGGGCATGGACATGTGTCGGGGAAGTAAACGGTCCACGGGTGGCGAACTCCGACTCCACAGTGGGACACACTGTAGGCGCATTTGGTCACCACCCCAAAACTCCGCCGGAAATAACGTTTTTTGTCTTGGATCTATCCATCCAAACCAATGGAAAATCGAGAGTGCATAGTGGTGGAGCTCATGAAACTTAGTTTATTGTTTTTGAAGCTTCAAAAATTATACCACCTTGTATGCGTAGTTTGTCCATGCAGGCGAACCGTTTTCACCAAGGTACACGCCTCCATGAGCAAGCGGATATAAAATCAATAACATTTCGACATCAGAAAGAACGGTTGCGGGGAAATAAATTTTTGCCTGCACCTTGTAATCAACGAGTATAAGTTGGGAGCCATGCCAAATTCGTTCTCATCACCAATTCGTTCTCACCAATCATTTTGAAGTTCAAATCTTGCACCTTTCTTGGGACAAGTTGGAGATTTCGGCACACATAACCTTGTAGTGGCAATGATCCACCCCATGTTTTGATGGCGCTGACCTTCGGAATCAAGTACCACATTGGAGCCATAATTACACGCTGTGAAGCCTTATTCGAACTTCTGGTGGACATCGGATTTGTTTCAGAAGCCCTCTCACAGGCCAAAAATGTTTCCACAAAACCCCGGCATTTGACGATGCTCCTCCAATAGCCAAAAGGCCCTTAAATAGCCATTGTTTTATAAAAATGTGCTGAAAAGTACTATCTATTTTGGGTGAACAGTTCAACTTTCATCGGGGTCAGCGAGTCGGAACTGCATCTGTGAGGGAAAATTTCTCTGAGAACTATGATTCCCCTAGAGTTCTTCTCACTCCACATTTTCGAAAGAGTCTATGGGGGATAACCACATTTTATTTGTGCATGCAAATTCCAAGTCGAGGATTATTTTGGTCTTAAGGTATGCTTCAGGTATGCGGTTTTTAAATTCAAATTTTAAATTCACTATTGTAAATGTTTACCTGCCGGATACCAGCTGCAGAGATTCGTTATCAAAGCCTTGGTTTGGTCCTAATTTTTGGTTTACCTTCTTCCTTCAATAGGGTTGGCTAGCCATCTTGATTTGCTGCAAAAGTTTAGCTCCTGCAGACCTCAAGAAGTAGTCCGACTTACTGAACGAGGACTTCCGCGAAGTAAGGGTTACAGCGGAAGATCCACAACATCCAAGTGTTCTTCTGTTGGAATGCGATGGATAATCCAGGATGGAGTTTAGGGTGATTGCTTTTTCATCCCTGTAAATGTTTAGTCTCCCGGGGTAATGCGAAGTAAGCGAACGCCCATAAATTATTACGGATAGCTCCGTGAGAGCTAGTTTATACCGTAAGAGAGCGATGAACACTTGAAAGATAGACGTTGCTCTCTGTGAATGGAAATGGAAAAGTTTTGCTGGCCAATTGCTAGGATCTAGGGGCAACAATAAGGGTGCCTGATGACATAAAAAAATGGAGAAAAATAGAAGCCCAAAAAGATTTAAAAAAATATAAATAAAGTAAATAAGAAGGGGAAGAACATGAACTGATGGAAAACGGGGAATGTGAATGCCTGTCCCTCGAATTTTGTTTGCCACATTCCGGTGGATCATCAGCTTTTCAAATAACGACTAAACAAACTCTGTTTGGCGTTACTTTCTGTGACTTGTCGGATTCTGATTCAGCAAATGATCATACGAAATGTGTCTACTGACTGATGAACTTACCTGAGAGCACCACATCGAGCGTAGCAAGCCAATAAGGTGAATGAACGGTTGTGCTTAAAGGTCGCTTAGCAGGAACGACGGCTATGTTTAGGGTCAAACGAACAGAAAAAGTTTAATGATTCTTTACTTATCGTTCATGACAGACGTGATACGGGGCGATCACTGAGTTTTTTCCTCTTTCAACTCACCAGGTGGGCGTGGTCCTCAGGAGCTGACTATAACGGAGATCTATTCGAGTGTTAACCTTTGCGCACATATGGAAGATGAAACCGCTGGGACACGATGCAGTCCCCCGGTGATCAATAGCACCTTAATATTTGTTTGCATATAGAAAGCCAGAGGCTGTCCTGAATCCCCCTTGCGACGATATTCGATGAAGTTATCCGGAAACGGTGGCAGACTGTCCGGGTATATTAACCGACCGCAAACAAACGTGATCGATATTCTCCTACACGGCATTCTATACAAGATAACGCAAGAGTGTAGCCGTAACTCATACCAAATAACTTGCTATTCACGCCCATTTGGGCTTTGAAACATAAACAAAGAAGGCAGTTTTACCACTTTGTGCTTTAAAAATGGTTAAAGATATTCTGATGGCATTTGTTGCCGAAAGATGTTCAAAATTAGTTGGGCACAACACTCTTACATCCGCTGAGTATGATAACTGATAACACTCTATGTTGGTTCCGCGGCATGCCCTCCATGAACAAGCCAACATTCTGATTGGTTAAATGTGCACAAACCAGGAAGCGCGCGCATTCAAGTTGCATTTGTGCACAAGCCAAGAAAACGCCGCTCACTAGAAGCACACCCAAATTATTTTCGCCTGAACTATAGGGTTTTGGAGGTTGTGACTTTTACGGGGAGTTAGTCCAATCCATTTACACTTGTAGGTGATATGTTGCTCAAAGCATTTTGTTTAAGTGGGCGAAACTTCAAGGTCACAGACGAGCACCGATTCGCATTTTGCTGCCGGTGTACGAGAGGTAAAAGGTGAAATCGTACTGTACCATATTTTGGCGTTGTTTAAGAATAAAACAATATCTACAGAATATCCAATGCAAATTCCACCCAGGATAATCGGTCATCAAAGTTTGTTTGTTTTACACTCCACAGATTTAACAGACGAGATAATTTTGTTCGGCGAACTTCATCACAACACTTTTTCTTATGGAGCTCAGCTTCCATTAAGTATAATACTGTCAAAAAACAGCGGGAATGGTGCAATGGAGATGCGAGGGCCATCTCCGTGGATGATTGCCTTTCCCAGCTATGCATACTAGCCCGTGGATAATACAGCGTCAGGAGGCAACCTTCGGTAAATTACCAACAAAATGGTACCATTTCTATGAGGAATATTTCTCACCATAGGTGGAATACATCATAAAGCGTTCATCATGATAACGGTAATCGTTGTCACTCACCTCGACTACTTGTCGTCAGTGCAACTCCGTTTCAATGTGCGGCGCTGATTATGAGGCCTCACCCATACACGGCGACCTAATTTAATGGTCAATGACAGTCTTTCATAATCATAACTCTACGCGCTTTCAAACATCTCGAATACTTGTTGTAACTGCTAGGCCCACTTCTATGCGCGACGCTGCTTATGAGGCCTCACCTATGTACAATAACCTAATCCAGTGACCGACGACCGTCATCACGCACACCTGTACGCGATGTCGTTTATCTCTGCTACCTATAGTAAACGCCAGGCCAGAATCTATGTGGGTCGGTGAAAATAAGGCCTCAACTATGCGTGGTATCCTAATCTAACGCCCAACGTGGGTCTGTCATACTCACAACTGCAGTCGATTTCGCCTACCTTGGCTACTTATGGTAATTGCTAGGCCTGTGTCTATGCGCACCGCCAAATATGAGGCCTCAACTAGGCTCAACAGCCTAACCCGATGGCCAACCATCGCCCGTCACGCTTATAACCGCACTCGACGTCACCTACCGTGGCTACTTATAGCAGCTGAAGGGCGCTAAAGGGCTACACATGCTCGTAACTGACTACTGCGCTAACTATACACAACAGACTAATCCAACGACCAACGACGGTCCTTCACATCCAAGCACGTCACCCGTGTGCCACCCCATGCCTAAAAATACACAACAACGTTTAAAAGATCATGCTTCTATTTATTGTTTGTATCGGTGCAAATGTAATGTGTGGTCAATCCAGTTCTAAGTTTCGGGAAGCCGCTGTTACTCGACAGGATTTCTGAAAGGAAAATGTATAATCAATTACGACTCGTACACACTCCGTACACACCCTTCAAAACATATAATTAAACACAGCTGTAGTGGCCAACTCACCAAGTGCTTACTGAATCGCTTTGTCCACAATTCCAAGTGGGTGTCCATGCACATCCCAGCCCAATCATCTCAAACATGACGTCCGTTACGGGGCTGTCCAGAAACCGAAGTATATCAGTGCAATGAGGGCATGACACTGCCATACCCAGTTTGATAGCACACCCGCAACTAAGTCCTTCCTACTCTTGACTATTCCTTCTCGCCAACTCGGCCCATTAGCCACAACTACGAACAAACTCATGCTTCATTCTGAATGCAAGCTTATGATCACGCTACCCACCAATTGTGAATAAACATTATTATTATTACCCTACACTTTGAGTGCAGGGTGCATGCCAAAGGACTTTGGTCAGTTTACTCAAAAACAACTGCGGGAATTGTGGCCACTTTTGGCCGCTTGTTATTTCGGGCCGCAGTCTAACTCATATCATGGTGCCTTCTAGAAGTCTCTCTGAGACTTTTCCCATTTTGTGTGCCGGAAATAGACACGGTTGTCTTATTGCCTCGTCTGAATGACAGAAATGAAACACCGTGCGTCCTCAATGGATCCAAGGATATCCTTGATTCATGCTAGTCTTCATTTGTGGCGGTTTCTTGGCGAAGCCTAACTACAGTGTTAACCCTAAACGACTCACCCAAGATGTTCATGTATGGGGCTATCCACGGACCCAAGTACGGCGTTGCGATGACGGTACCGCGACTACCATACCCAGTCTGATGGATTGCCCGTAGTTCACCATATCCACAACATTTACCGGATGAGGGCGTTGAGTGCACCCACAGGACGACCTCAATCCGTTTAATTTGTGCCAGGCCTTGGAAGTACTGGCCACCTTATTGTGCTGTATGCTTGTTCTGCACGTAAACACAATAATTCTACCAACATCACTATCGATGGTTCGGTATAGCCTTCCGTCTGATATAGAATGAACTGACCATCTTGAAAAAAAACTTACTAGCCGTCACGAATTCTTTGGCTTGCTTTTGCAGGACACCTGCCACAATGATAGGAGACTTTTTCATACAGGTCGTTAAAAGCTGCTCAATTTTGAGCTTTCCGCGCGACGCCGAGCCTTAGGTGCACACCCAAAATTTCTCTGAAACTATATTTCGGAGGAGGAAAACTTTAACACAAACTTTCACCATTTGATGGCATTTATTCGGCCCCTTAGGATCTTTCCATGCGGGCGCAGGTTTGTTGAAAGTTGTTTAAACGTACTCCAAGTCCACAATGGGCGCGGAATTTATATGTTAATGGCTGCCAACGGCTTCGCGTGACGTACATCTGATGACGGTGGGAAATTTGCGGAAGAGCCGGTTTCTTCACGTGTTTTATTTTGCATTGCGTTTGGAAATAATCTCGAAACGACAAGGACAATAATTTCGCCCTCTGTGTCGCCGCAAACTCAAAATTGAGCAGCTTTTAACGACCTGTGTATGAAAAAGTCTCCTATCGTTGTGGCAGGTGTCCTGCAAAACCAAGTCAAGGAATTCGTCACAGCTAGTAAGTTTTTTGGTTTTTTTATTATGGTCAGTACATGCTATATCAGGCGCAAGGCTATACCGAACCGTCGATAGTGATATTGGTAGAATTAGTGTGTTTATGGGCAGAACAAGCAGACAGCACAATAAGTTGGCCAGTGCTTTCAAGTCCTGGCGCAAACTAACGGATTGGGGCGGTCTTGTTGGTGCCTTTAACACCCTCATCCGGTAAATATTGTGGATATGCTGAACTACGGGCAGTCCATCAGACTGGGTATGGTAGTCGCGGTACCGTCATCGCAACGCCGTACTTGGGTCCGTGGACAGCCCCGTACATGAACATCTTGGGTGAGTCGTTTAGGGTTGTTATTGTAGTTACGATTCGCCAGGGAATTGTCACAAATTGAGACCGGCATGCGTTAAGAGTATTCTTGGGTCCATTGAGGGCGCACGGTGTTTCATTGCTGTAATTCAGACAATGCAATGAGACTGCCGTGTCTATATCCGGCACACAAAATAGGAAACGTCTCAGAAAGACTTCTAGAAGGTACCATGATGTGAGTTAGACTGCGGCCCGAAATAACAAGCGGCCAAAAGTGGTCACAATTCCTGACTAACTAACGTCTTCTGGACCCCGGTTTTCAAATAGCTGAGGAAAGCCTTGTCGATATGGAGCATGCAGACGTCGTTCTCATCTTCAAAGAGGAGGAAAAGGTGCAGTTGTTTTTGAGTGAACTGACCAAAGTCATCCCGTCCTTTGGTATGCACCCTGCACTCACAAAGTGTAAGGTAGTAATAATGTTCGTTCACAACTGGTGGGTAGCATGATCGGGCAGGCATGATCATAAGATTACATTCAGAATTAAGCATGAGTTTGTTCGTAGTTGCAGGTAATGGACCGAGTGGGCGAAAGGGTACAGTCGAGAGTAGGAAGGGATTAGTTGCGGGTGTGCTATCAAACTGGGTATGCCAGTGCTGTGCCATCATTGCACTGCCGTACTTCGGTTTCTGGACAGCCCCGTAACGGACGTCATGTTTGAGATGATTGGGCTGGGATGTGCAATTCTGTGAGCAGCGGGGTTTTTGAGTTGGCCAAGGGAATTTGCAGAGGTAGGACGAAGCCAATGTAAGATCGCAGGTATTTTTCTGGTCCGTTTGGGGATCTCTGGGGATGTAAATCACTGACCAGGTGGGGTGGATAATAGCAAACTGGGTTTCCAAACCGGGTATTGCCGGGTATTGAGTAGACTTGACACCAAGTACCCGCCCGCTCAATACGTCTTCGTTACCCCAGCATCCATGGGTGCGCGTATGATGACTCATGTGTTCCTTGGATCCCAGGGCTCAAGTCTATATCACTTGGTCGACGGCTGATACATATACACACTTCTTTAGCTTTAAACTTGCTGTGTTCAATAATGCATACGGTTGCTGAATACCGCTATTGAATAATCGATGTACACACGAGACTAATTGAGCAAGTAGTGGGTTTACCCTTATAACAGTAGGACTGCAACTTCAGCGTGGACACCAATTTGGAATGGAGTGGACAAAGGGATCTAGTAAGCACTTGGTGAGTTGGCCACTACACTTTGTTTAATTGTATGTTTTAAAGGATGTGTACGGAGTGTGTACGAGTCGTAATTGACTATACATTTTCCTTTCAGAAATCCTGCCGAGTAAAAGCGCCTTCCTGAAACTGAGAACTGTTGACCACATATTACGTTTGTGCCGATACAACTAATAAGTAGAAACATGAATTTTTTAAACGTGGTTGTTTATTTTTAGGCATCGGGTTGGCAAACGGATGATATGTATAGAAATGAGGGACCGTCGTTGGTCGTTGGATTATTATATCATGTATATTTGGGGCACTAGTCAGTTACGAGGATGTGTACGGGCCCTTGAGTTACTATAAGTAGCCACGGTAGGTGACGTCGAGTGCGGTTATAAGCGTGACGGGCGATGGTTGGCCATCGGGTTAGGCTGTTGAGCCTAGTTGAGGCCTCATATTTGGCGGTGCGCATAGACACAGGCCTAGCAATTACCATAAGTAGCCAAGGTAGGCGAAATCGACTGCAGTTGTGAGTATGACAGACCCACGTTGGGCGTTAGATTAGGATACCACGCATAGTTGAGGCCTTATTTTCACCGACCCACATAGATTCTGGCCTGGTGTCTACTATAGGTAACAGGGATGTGCGTGAGAGACTGTCGTTGGTCTTTGGATTAGGTTATTGTACATAGGTGAGGCGTCACACATAGAAGTGGGCCTAGCAGTTACAACAAGTACTCGAGTTGTTTGAAAGCGCGTAGAGTTATGATTATGAAAGACTGTCATTGACCATTAAATTAGGTCGCCGTGTAT
Source organism: Clonorchis sinensis (assembly GCA_003604175.2). Taxonomy (NCBI): domain Eukaryota; kingdom Metazoa; phylum Platyhelminthes; class Trematoda; order Opisthorchiida; family Opisthorchiidae; genus Clonorchis; species Clonorchis sinensis. Next base: position 10,105,544 of record CM030375.1, on the reverse strand, counting down.
GGGTGAGGCCTCATAATCAGCGTCACACATGGATACGGGCCTAGCAGTTACGATACGTAGCGAAGGGAGGCGATATTGAATACAGATATGTGTATGACGGGTCGTCATTAGCCGTTGGATTAGGTTGTCATGTATAGGTGAGGCCTCGTAATCAGCACCGCACGTTGACATGGACCTAGCGTGCTGCAGTGACGATAAGTAGTCGAGGTGAGTGACAACGATTACCGTTATCATGATGAACGCTTTATGATGTATTCCACCCATGGTGACTAATTTTCCTAATAGAAATGATGCCATTGTTTTGGTAATATATCGAATGTTACCTCTCGACGCTGTATTGTCCACGGGCTAGTTACGCATAGCTGGGAAAGGCAATCATCCACAGAGATGGCCCTCGCACCTCCATTGAACAATTCATGCTGTTTTTCGACAATGTTATACCTGATGGAACCTGAGCTCCAAAGAAAAATGTTGTGATGAAGCTCGCCGAACAAAATTATCTCGTCCGTTAAATCTGGGGAGTATAAATTCACGGATTCACAGACAAACGTTGATGACCGATTTTCCTGGGTGGAATTTGCCTTGGATATTCTGTAAATGTTATTTCATTCCTAAAGACCGCCAAAATAAGGTAAAGTACGATTTCACCTTTAACCTCTCGTAAACCGGTAGCAAAATGCGAAGCGGTGATGGTCCGTGACCTTGAAATTTCGCTCACTTTAACAAAATGCTATGAGCAACATATCTCCTACAAGTGTAAATGGATTATACTAACTCCCTGTAAAGGTCGCAACCTTGAAAACCCTATAGTTCCAGCGAAAATAATTTGGGTGTGCTTCTAGTGAGCGGCCCAAGAAAAAGGGTTAAATGCTTAAAGCACATAAATTAAGGAAAGGCGGAATCTCACAACGAGCGATCAAATAGGCTGGAACAATTTGGAGAACTTATTCCAGGAAATATGCGTTTCTCCGCGTGAGAATTGTACAATTTGACGTTTATAGAATGAATACGTATCCAACTACCACACGGCTTCTCTCAATAAAGTTTGAGAAGAAGTCCACATTTGTGTTTAACGAAATCTCGTTTCAAACTTAACTACATATTCAAGACTTCTCGCACCCGGAACTTTAAGTTACTTTCATCTCAGTCAATCATATTTTTATGCTATATATGACTGTCAGCAAAAGTGGTGGTGTCCTGTGTAGGAAGGTGCTAACGGGGAGGTTGAAAAGGATCCGGACGACCGACCCCGGATTCGAACCGCCAACACGACGTCCGCTACGCTGAAGCTTATCCGACCGGGTCAGGGAGGCACGGTTACCCATTGGTGCAACCCTCTGCTAAGCCGCTAGGCCTCGTATGGAGCAGTAGTATTTTCGCACATGGATAACATGACTTGGACCAATCAATCATTTGCTTGAGTTTGGCTTGTACATGAATCAGCTACCCGTAAAAAAGCGATTTAAATGCTTAATGCGCATAAATTAAAAAAAGTGGGTAGTTGAAACAAGCAAGAAAATAGTCTAAAACAATTTAGAGGGTTTATTCCATGAATTCTCACCATATCTCACGTGCGATGTGTGCAATTTGACGTTTCAAGTGAACAAGTTAACTTGGCATTGCAAAACCTGTCCAAATACCCTAAACTGCTCTTCATCGATTGTCTTTGCAAGAGCAGACGAGTGTCAAAGCCGGGAAAAGAAACTAACTTGCTTCAACCCATTCATCTGTACACCTGCTGGAGATATTGGAAGAGAATTTGGATCCGGACAGCGGACTAATAAACAGACCATTCGTAACTCATAGGCCTATCGAACTCTACCAGCCAGCTGCGGAATCCCGTTTGCGGAAACTTTAGTTGAGCGGCCCATCCTCTTTGGATCAGTCGTATGTTCGGGTTGGTCTTTTGCATGAATCAAATCCCTGATTCGCTCTTGTTGTAATGCTCCAAGAGGTTCTAATCTTTCTGGCACGCATCTGCAGGTGCAGTGAAAGTTTATTGGCGCTTTTCGCAGTGTTTAGAAAGAACCGAATATCTGCCATCCAGTTAGCCATTTGGTGAGAGGCGAACCAACCTAAGCTAAAATTGGATGGTTGGGCACATTCTCCTTCTCTTCCCATAAATCCGAGGTGGGTGAGGACCGACAGGTTAGAGGATAATAAATTTACTTCGACAGATACACCCATTTGCATATCAGTTTGGTTTTGTTGGGAATCTCGCCGGGAAACCAGCTGAATCTCTCGTTTATGAAGTTCTCAAGTGTATTACGTCGATAGTAAACTTAGTCAGAGACGAAAACGTGTAATTAATGGACATGTAACAAACGAGCAGTTTGCTTCCCTACAAAGAGGAAGTTTGGCCAAAAAAATAGAGTTGTCTAGGTGGGGAACATATTAGGATGGCTGTACGAGACCCGTCTCCTGGCTCCAGTATGATGGTACCTTTGCTCTTATTCAGCTGATGTCAATTTTTAGGTGTTTTTAATGGACAACATTCTTAGTATATCGGAGGAGAGGGGAAACGGCTCCTGACAACAAGCAGCTCGCCCTCAAACGAGTTTTCGTTCCAAAAGGACGTAGACTAAGGTTTGTTGAACTGGTCAACCGAATTTCCCAGGTCTGCTTCTATGATAGTGCGGCCAATTTTTTAACAGAGTTTTGCGGCTGACCTCATATCGTGCTATCGTGCACCTTCGTATATTTCTCCGGCCCTCTGGGCTTTGTGGAACATCCACTTACTTTTCGGACGTTGATTCGCATGTTGTACATATCGTTTCGGCACATCGTTGGACCGCATTTGGTTTGTACGCACCGTTGTCGTTTCAGCACACTTCGTCCCGCCTAGCAAGCGTTCGGTTCCAAAAGACGACTTCCTTTGTTCTTATCTTAGCTTTGATTTCCGATACAGGGGAATTGCGGTTAGGAAATAGGCAACACTTAAATGGTCATGCTAACCGTAGGACCTACGATTTTGACATGAAACCAAAGCGATCGTGCTGAAGTCCACTTAAATCAACATGAGTTTTCGGATGCCTTATCAAGTCTAACGGAAATTCATTGACGAGCTGAACGTTTCTCAGTTTTCCGGAAAACTCTGTGTGCGGTTCAGTAGAAGGGATAAATTTAGCTTGGCACCTTATTCTCCGATAAATCTCGTGCACAATTCCAATGATAACTTTCATTCCTTGAAAGGACAAGAGGAAATTAGAACGAAACCAGGTACCGAAACTGACCATCCGTTCTTTACAGGATAGATGAGCTTCCTCTACACAGATTTATTCACAAAACACTGAAGCGGACATGACTTTGGAGCGAAAAACGGCTTCCAAATGCTTCTTTGTGTAGTGTGACCTCAGGATCACCTCATTCAAGGTTCCCTATTCGTTATCTCAAAACATTGCAAAGCACTCTGGAGCTTATCTTATCCGTCGGTTTTCCTCCATGGGAAGCTCTGGAGAGAACACCTAACGAAAACCAACTTTTGCGGCATATTTCGTTCAGAATTTTCTTTACAGGAAAGATCCAATTGTCATCTGCGTTGCTTGTCTGACGTGCAACCATGTGTAAATATTATTCGCAAATGATACCTGTTGCAAGTTAAGTTGGTGTTTGCTACGAAACTCAAAATGTGTTTTCTGCCAACATGTGAGTTAACATACTGTTATGTCTGGTGATTCGCCAACCTGTTGTATCTGAATGGGGAAGGGAACACAACAGCTATATTCCGAACAAGCGAGTGCGAGAACACAACGGTCTCAAGCTAGGTATTGGAAGGACACTGTCTAACTTGGTCCAATGCTGACGCACGCGGTCTGGCCTTGTTACAAGGTTGCGAAACGCTTCATATTGCGGGGGCGTCGTCTGACTTTGATCAACGCTGACTCGCGCTGCCAGGGTTTAATACAAGGCTGTGAAGCGCTGTATATTGGGGGGGGGGGGCGTTGTCTGTCTGATCAACATCTAGCAGAGCTGAGGGTCTCAGTAGATTTCGGGTATTCAGTGCTTGCTTTCAAGAATCTGGCCTTCCTGATACAAACGTTTCCACGAGAGGCAAAGGAATAAAAAAAATTGACAAGTCCTACTTCTGCGACCTCATTCGGATTTTGATCCCACGAGCCAAAATTCGAGTTTCTAAGCTTCTTCAGCAGTATGCGAAAGGAATTCATGTCAGTCAGTATACTCTAGAAACTTTCATTACCATGCTGCATTACCGCAGTAGATCACTACCTTGGTTCCCCGTTCAACGGATCGAACAACAGAACCCTCCTTAGAGAATGTTCTAGTTCTTCCCCCAAGTAGCGCGGAAGAGTAAAATACCCCATGGAATGTATGGTATGTTGAAAAGGGGGCAACCAGATAAATAAGATTTCGCTTAAACTCCATACATGCACACCCTAATGCATCCCGCTTCACACAGCTAATCTACATACCTATGGTCACATAATTTTTCTCGGTAATCATGAGGGAACGATGAGCTAGTCAATGTGACCATTTCTACTTGGTTTCAAGTAGAACACATAAGGTTGACGGAAACTCGGAGACTGCGCCTACCTGATGAGCCCCAAGAAAGGCGAAATCGGTCATGAGCTGTCGAAGAATTTTCAGCAACCTTATGCGTAGTGTAATACGTAGTTCTGTTTCACCTGTAAGACATATCGCTCATCCACCTGACTAAGCTGCTTAACCGCACGTGCTGGGATCAATCCGCACCTGTCCTTCTCGTATCACCATGTGACGTACTTATCCATAAACACATTCCCGACCGTGTCTCATCGTTTAGGCTTCATACGCCGCGTTTTGTAAAACAACGAATGCTTAGGCTCCGCGCATCCTTGGGTAGAAAGACTCGGTTGGCTTACTTTGGAAATACAAAGGAAAGAGGTGAATATTACTAGGTTATAGCCGTGAATCAGAGCATGGGCTGATACGCTGAGACATATATGACGCATTACCACAAGAAGAATATTCCAGGCAACAGAGATAACTGGAGAGAAGCGCAGGTGCAGTGCGAAGAAGCAATACACTGTGCTAAAGCGTTTATAGGGTACACCAACCGTTGCAATGGAGCGCGCCCTCACACATGTGGTTTGTTGATCTGGAGGACGGATAGCAGCGCAAACAGGATATAACAAGGGCAAGTTTGGGAGATCTACTGATGAGGAGAAAACGAAGACATACCGAGAGCCGCACCATAAGGAGAAACGAAAACGCATAAATTTGTATCGACAGTTATTTACAGCGACCACGGTAATCTGTACAAAACGCAGCAGGGGGGTGATTAATCATCATCGGACGAGCCCAACGTCTTTTCTTCTATCAGCTGAAATTCGGGTGAGAAATAGAAAATAGGACGGTAAAAAGCATCATTCAGACGCCGCCTAGTCGTACTCCGATGTGCACAAACTACACGGAATCACACCCTCACACAAAGAGAAGAGAAACTGATGGTAAATTCATGGTGAGGAGTTTAATGATACTCATTAATGTGGTTTGATGCAATGCTCTGACATGGCGGGCTGACATTCGTTACCACATTTGCCAGTCACATCAAACCACGCCGGCGGAACCCAGTGAAGAATAGACAAGGTAGAAGGTGGTTGGGACTGAGTCACACGTGCGACGCGGTTCTGAACACCAACTTGTGGGGTATACACGGGAGGGTATAAACAGGAGGTTAGTCCAAACTCAATCAGTTGCCCAGACGATGAGTTCATTTCATATCAGATGGGTACAACCGACGAATCGAATTCCAGGGTATACGGAAGCAAACCAGAAGCTCACAACCCGGACAAACTGAAAATGGGCTGAGGATATCGGATAGTGCATTGCATCAACCCGTCTGACCAAGACTGCACACAGCAACTCAGTAAAACTTCGACGTGTATCAGCCGAAGTGTTACGAGAAGAAACAAAAGGCGTTAGTTGCGAACTGTTGATGCGTCTGAATAAAAGGCATGTTATCTACAAGAGTGATTAAGCGAGAAATGTGTCCGTGGCCCTAACTAAATAAGGAGTCATGACAGGCGAATTTAAGGATCTACGCAACTAGAACAGTTAGTGGGTAGTCGCTCGACGCATTGGGAAAAACTAACCACATTCCACAAGGGTTAACAAGTTCGCCTGTTGAAACATGATAATTTAAATGTATTCAGTGTGCGCCGGCAGAGTAGTGCTAACAGGCCCGTTTCGCATGTCGAATATCTGGAGGTCAAAACTCCGACACCTCCAACGATATGCAGTGCGGGTGAGCTCCAACTCCTATGTTCCCCCTCTTCAGTATGGACTCACCGGAGGAGGCTGTTCAAACCAGAGAGGTGTAACCGTGGAGTCCCGAAAAATCAAGTTTTCAAAATACGGAAGTGCATGAGCCAGGTACACCAAACAATGCAGCCATCGGTTCGGCGATTGAATCTTTTTGGATCTGATAGTACTTGTAAGAAGAGTTATGGAAAATTAGACGTAACACATTACATATGAGGCTGTTGAAAACTCTACGACAGCCTACAACCAGGTTCTGGCCTTCCCAATCCGGATGGAAATATCATTTGTGGCTAGACCACCGGCATTGATACAACCGCCCAGGTAGGTGTATCAGTCCTGGCAGCAAAAGTGAATTTGTTGGCGGAATTGATGGTGCAAAGTGATCTGTGAACCAAACGCGCACTGATCATGTATCCTCGTATGGTGGCTAGACGTTTGGAACGAAACTGTCAAGCTCGGCGAACAGCTAAACCAAGTAGCGCACCTGAGCTGCCTATATTCCGCAACATCACCGAAAAGATCAATGGCCACCTGAGCAACAGACAATAAACAGGCTCTAAGGAAGAACTTGACAAGGAAAGAAATGTGGTGATTTTTGACAACTAATCAGAAGAGTTGATCAGGATACTGGAAAAGGTTCAAACAAGAGTCGAAGATGAAACCAAGATAGACAACCACAGACCAGTTGATGGTAGCTGCTAGCCCGATATATCGGATATCGGTCTGAGTTCACACCTTTCACAGGGTCAGAGCTTCGTATCCATTTATCGCGTCCCCCCGGTGCTGCAGAAAAGAACGTCTCAAAATTCGCCAGACCTGAATTGTCAAATTACTCAGAAATCAATAAAGATGCTCCAGACAGAAATATTACGTATGAACATGGAGAACGTTGTTACCTTGCGTTTTTTGGCTCGTTTCCACAAGCGATAGTCTTCACTCAATTCATCCAAGTCGGCCTCATCAATCTCATCAGCTGATACATCGGCTGGTGCAACTCGTTTGTTTGCAGGGCTAGAACTAGCTCCCTTGGCATGCCGGCGCTTTTGTCGAGCGATTTTCTTCTTTTCTCGCGTTTCTCTCGCTTTGGACCACGGTTTACTCTATAAAAAAGCGGAGTGTTGGGATGATAGTTCAACTTCTCGTGTGCACGGAGCTCTTACGGTCTCGCTTTTCAACACTGTTCAGCTGTAATACCCTTTCGGTGCCTAGCTGCCATGCCACCCGAGGGAAGCACGAGGACTGGAATACTGCCAGTTTGCCCAAGCCTAGACAGGGGAAGTCGGAAGGCAGAGGTCGGACCTTCCGGTCAGTAAATTCACGCTCTAACCACTTGAGCCATCCTGCCATCAAGACATAGGTAACCTTCACACAAGTGAAACTATCCAAAAAGTCACATGGATCTTTCCGGAAAAGTTCACCACTCAAGTAGCCAATCAAAAACAGATCACATGAAGTGAACTGGGCTAGTGGACGATATTGACGCCATATCTTGTCGAAGTGTAAGTTAACCACATTGCTAATCAGTCAGTTGCGACTGAATGGTGGGGTTTGAACGCACATGTGAGGGCATGTGAGTTCAAGCAGATGATTCTCAACAGGGACGAAGCTGCTATGCAGTGCTTCGGGGACTTTTCAGCATAGGATGCCTTCGGCCGTAGAAATACATCCAGTTAGAGAACCATGCCTTGCAACCACAGTAAAAAAGTTGTTTTTCCGCCACACACAAACACTAGGAGGATTGAAATTACATTCGGCCGAAGAAGAATACGACACACGAAAGCAACGCTATTGAACCAAACGAAAGACAAAACACAAACCTTTTTGACACCCTTGGATCGCTCCTCGGCGCGTGCGTTTTCCAACAACTCCCGTTGTTTCGCCACACTCTTTTCGCTGTTTAGAAGATCAGAAAAAAGAAACGGGAGGTTTACCATATCCAGATTGGAACCTTACATTTGAATTAGGAAACGGAAAATTCTCGTTGACAACCAACCACCTAATAGGAATACACTGTGCAAATGCGCGCGATATATACTGAAGCGTCTTAAGCCCGACAACAACGGAATCCACCGACCATCTCAGAAATACGTTTTCGGCAAAATCCACTTTAAAGTGAATAATTGTAGTCCATGAAGAGGGTCGTATCTCCTTATGTGTTCCGGAAACACACAACTAATTTCAATCGAGTATATCCCTCGTAGAGGTCCATCATGTGTCCACAGAACTCCGCCATTTTCCATCGAAACAATGATTAACTCTTCAACACGAGACAGTTTTGCTACAGCAGATAGTCACTCAAGAATGACATAACAGTTTCATGGTTGTATTTAGGCTGGGATACTGCCAGCACACTCAGACTAGAAGGGAGGACAATTTGAGTCCTAGACCAAAGCTATTGGTTCAAAAGCCCGACCACAAGGCAGCGGTGCTTGGCGTTTAATGCAGGTGCATTGACATTTTTACGTTCTAACCCCCAACTTGGAGTGACATTAGGCAGTGATCATCAAACCTCTAACAATTGATCCAACTGGTAAGCGACCGTGAGTGCCGCACGGACATCACACAGTATAGCTCAATGGAGGCACACAAACCGTCACGCCACTTTAAGGTCCAGTCTCTTCGTGACGGTATGAGCCTGGCACCTGTATGCACCTTTCACGTATATGAAAAAGATTACGAAGAGTTTGGGTATTGTTGATGCGGTACGCCTTCAATTGTGGGGTCCCCGTGACCCCTCCTACGTTTGACTAAGGAAACTGCAAGAAATGGCGACTGATCGATGCCAGTGGCATTCGTGTTGTTAGTTTCTTACCAGATTGTCTGATTGAACGCTGGCGCCTCAGAGTGCTTGCGATAGGCCAGCATAAGATCCCCTCCCTCACCCACTCTTTTGATCCTACCTTAAATTCAAGGTTTTAAATACAGTTAGATGAAATTTATGAATGTACGGCAATGGAGCGTCAGTGTCAACACTAAAGTTGTTGTCTCTGATGACGATATTAAGACGTACGCATTACCTCAAGGAACGGAGAAAGGGATATGTTGACGTGGTGCAACTGCGCAAGTTGTCCCCAGTGGAGCCTATTCCAAATGATAAGATGACCTGAAGAAATTACTCGCTTCAAATCAACTGCTTAAAACGTATGCTGCTTCGCGCCATGGGTTCTCACGCTTTCAAGCTGATCCCCGCATTAGCCCCCTCTACAGGACGGAAACATTTCCTCATGTTATATGTCTACATGAACGGTAACCCAGGAAGGTTTTTTCAACAAAAACATGGCGTAAAATATTGTTCAGCAATGATCCTTTCCAAGGGGAGACCGTCCTATGAGGAGTAAAACACAGCACTTGTTTTTATGGCATTTTCAATGAGCAACTGCAGCGATGAAGAAGTATGTCATCAAGAGAGTCCCATTGTTTCAATCGGAAACACCCCACAAACATACAGTGGCTAGTATCGGTCATTAGGAAGGTTATAGGTGCATAATCCAGGTATCCTACGTTTGCTGATGCTAGCATCCTAATGATTCAGAGTGAGCTCCGTTGAAAGTCCGAAATCCAACACTTTCAAAAGAGTAAACGTGAGGTCAAGATTGTATTGTCGTGACAGGAATGTACGAACTAAACTTGGAACGGCGTTACACCGAAATCCCCCAGTTTGGACCACATGGTGAATGAGATTATGATAGATTGCCAACGCCCGTAGTAGAAAAGGCGGGGCTAGAATCGAGTCCCACTCTTTCGTGAACAAAACAGACTAGAAGCCTATCCCCGATAACCAAACTGACATACTGGCGTAGCTAGCAAAGAATGACATAAAAGAAGTTTTGGAGGACAGTGAGCCACTTACCGATACTTCAACTTGGAAACATCAACCCCCGATGGAGTGAAACAGCTGGTGTTTGCCCCACGGAGCTCAGGCATATGTGGCAATCGTAATAGTCCAAAACCATTGGCTAGACGCCCAAAGTCGAGGTCTTCAAATGGAGCGGATAGAAAATACACAGCAAAAGGCGCGCTGTGAGTACATGAGGCTGTAACCGACGAATTGAAGATACTACAAATGTGGCGATCCTTCATTACCGGGATTCAAGATGACGGATCCGTACCTCAAAATACATCTAACATATGCATAATACATAGCGTTCAAAGAAGCGGTGGGTCGTTCATGAGAATATATTAAAAATTCAGCTGCTCTCGGGGACCACAGTACCGCTTCGATACATCGGCCTACACGCTACACCTGCTATCGAACTAACTCGAATATGTGGTCGGATATCCGGATAGATGAACTAACCAGCATATTCCAGGAACTGGAAAGGTATCACGAAACGAAACAGTAAAAAGTACAGTATAGTAGTAGTGCAGTATACTTGGCACAGCATAGAACTCCAACATGCAAAGTCGATTTCAGGCTATTGAAGAGGTCATCCTAACGTTCCTTGAGGATGGAAAGGTCGCAGAAAGGGAACACGGAGAGGGAGAAGCTGTGTAAATGTATACAAAAGCACCGAAGTTGCATTAGAACAGGCGATGATCGAACAGACCTTTCTCATATCATTCCCGGCAGTAGACATTAAGTCTAGAAACCATGATAAACATTTCAAAATGGTATAGTGTGCTTCAAAAAATCAAACTATTCTAGCAAAAAAATCGTTCAGCTGTAGCACCCTTTCAATGCCTAACTGCCATGGCGCCCGAAGGAAGCACGAGGGCTAGGATACTGCCAGGTTGCCCAAGCCCAGACGGGCGAAGTCGAGAGGCAGAAGTCGGGTTCGAACCATGGACCTTCCGATCAGTAAATTTGCTCTCTAACCACATGAGCCATCTCGCCCCTAAAACTATTCTAGCAAACATCGACCTTATAGATGTCCGAAAATCCTCTAAGGTCAAAGCTTCCGGTCAACCGGATTTTCAATGGAGACATATCAACGGCGAATTCAGTATACTCGACCCATGTGAAGAATGGACTGGGAACTGGCGGCATCAAGAGTGAAGAGGATGATTCGGTGAACTGCGAGGACAGATCAAACGCTCCTTCAGGGGAGAGGGAACAGGTTGACGAGCCAAACAGCCTATGTAATTCGCCATCATACAGATGCGATAATCTCTGACAGGTAAATATCCGCCACCTAAAACCGAACACGAAACACCACTCATAGACATTCGACAGTGAAACAAAACTGCACTTCACACCGGCACTGCCTTCGCATACCATACTATTCACCTGAGTTGGAGCTTACCACGCATGTTCACAATGACCTAGGTAACACTATGCACACTAAGCACGTTGATCTAGTTAAACAAAAACGAAGCCATTGGATACGCGGAGCATTAACCCTGGCATTCTGGAAAATTCCAAGAAAACAAACTAATATTAGCCGGATGCACAAGACTCAGCAGAGTGGACACGTTAGTGATCCTAATAAAGAGATAAAAACATGATTTAGAAGTCTGTCGAAGATATTTCTCGTGGACAATAAGGGCACTGCATGGGTTCCTCCATCAATTTGACGAGAAACAACCCTTTGAGCTTTGGATTCCAGCTCTATAACCACATGGAACAATATATGTCTGAGAAGGTATACCTGATTACGTTTCAACAGTCTGTTCGCTGGTGAGCCAACGCAGTCCAAGATTACTAGTTCGCAGTTAACTTGAATTAGAGGCGAAAAACGGGATGGCAGGTAGAACCAACTCCGAGGTTAACAACCATGTAGGTGGGTGAACAATTGGAACAAAATTTGAACAAAACACGACTGAACACATGAAATGACATACAAGAGTCGAAACTATACCTTTCAGTTTGAGTAACAAGTGACACTCATGTTTGCGATAGTACTGTACGTAGGAGACAAATGCGCGAATGCTCTTCTCATAAATGAGCCTGAAATCAAACAGAGCACAAACACACACAGTTATCGTTCCGCTAGAAGCAAATTCGTGGAGAAAATGGATTTTTTCAAAGCAATCCAGAGAAAATTTGGGCTACACCATGAGCTGAGGCACATTGTACATGACGCCGTTGTTAACACATACGACACTTGCAAACCTGCTTAACAGAACTAGTTTCGAAATTCCATAGCAAAGACGGAATGCGGTGTTTTGGTGCTGGATTGCCCTCAAACTGTATCATGCTAAAAAGGTCCCCAAATACCTCTCGACGTCAGGTTTATGGCTTTCTCCTAGAAAAAAACAAGTCACATTCCAGTGACGCCATTTTTCCTAGGTTGAGAACGCCAAACTAAGCGAGATAGCCCAGCGGTTAGAGCGCGAGCGTACTGACCGGAAGGTCCGTGGTTCGAACCCTGCTTCTGCCTCTCGAATTCCCCTGTCTAGGCTTGGGCAAACTGGCAGTATCCCAGCCCTCGTGCTTCCTTTCGGGTGGCATGGCAGCTAGGCACCGAAAGGGTGCTAACAGCTGAACGATTTTTTTTTCAAACTAAGCAGAGTGATACCGCAGAGATTTGAAGCTCCGTGTCCACATCTCAAATGACCACTCAGTAACAACTCTGGTTTTGTCAATCAGTGAATTGCCTATTGGAATATCTCCGTCCGTTAGCATCGGGGATTCTTTTAAAATATACCAGACTAGTTTTTTTTCGCTTGCAAGAAAAACCACATACGTCACTAGAGCGCAAATTTGTTGGGCCGCTCAGATGTAACACCTCAAGTATGCTCCGCGTGTGTTGGCGGTAACACGTTGGCTGGTCACAGTTCACCTCCCGGCACTACTGTAGCACAAGTCCGGTGGGTTCACACTGTTGCAGGCAAACCAATATGATCACAGCTGATACAGAGGGACCGCTCAAAAAGTGTCCTATAGAAGAATTAAAGTACAGTCCAGGTGGACAGCTGAGGACTTTGTATTCACAGCCTTAAAAACCGCGACATCAATTCCGAGAATACATTTATTTGGCTTCCACGGATTGATCTTACCATCTAGTGTATATGAAACTAACGGGCTTTTGCTCTGAACTTAGTCATCCAATCCACAACAAATTCATCCTAGGTCAACAAATGGTTTTTACGGTTCTTAGTTCTGAAATAACGAATGGACAGTTTACCAGATAGAGTACTGCAACAAATTTGTGGGGGTGGGGATGAACACGAGTCATCCAAATAGTGGTTCACACCATCATCCGCTCACCCATTCAAGCAGCAGTAATCCTATACTGGAGGGGACTATCCAATGAGGACATTGAGCAACACAGCCATTTTTTCCCAGTGAAACTGACGTATCTAGGATGCGCTGTTTTCCTGCTTTACTGAGAATCTGACCTGTCTAATGCAGAAAACACTTACCGTTTACTTTGATAGTGTCCCTGTTAGGTGTTGCTTTTTGGATGGGAACAACGGTCAAAGTGTTGGCCTGCCACCGATCTCTTTTAGTACCCATGGTTTGTGCCAGCTCTAGCAATCCGGTAGAGGACATTTTCCCCACCACCCCTACATATCCGAATGCTGTAAGACGATTGATGATGCACAGAAACATTGGTCGGCGACCGACTGCATGACTGCTCAAAATGATCGGAACAGAGCTAACTAACTCTGTCGAGTGAGTGGATAAAAACATCAACGAAACAAAAAAGCAAGAATCCCTAGGTAGGCGCACACTTAACGGCCTGGATCAACTTGTATGTAGGAGTTCGGCTAACCGTCAGCACGGAAACAAACACGGGCTGACGTATGTTGCCATCATTTTTTACATACGTGGTTCATAGTTAGAGCACCTGCGAGAACGATACTAATGCAATCAGTGTTTCTACGACGAAGTTACCATCATAACTGTGCCGGATAGAATCCGGTCTTGGAGATTAGGAATGTGGGATGGGTGACAGTCCGATGAGAAATGCAATGGAAACAGCGCAAGAAACCGAAGATACACACCTGTTGGAACATTCAGAAACGTAGTGTGTAAATATTGGTAGTTCGGGTGCGCTAATTGGCTGTTGATCAGGTGACAGTTGGACTGTTCACCAAGCTTGAAAACTGACTTGCAAACCTTTCGTCACCATACAAGAAGGCATCGCCAGTGCGTGGCTGGGTGGGTATTTCATTCAAGTCCACTCGAGTTTACATAGTTTCTAAAGAGTATTAAATACCTCTAATGTGATTGGTTGTTCAAAGTTTGGCTTGCGTGGAAAGTGACTGGTTATTTTGGAACTTGCCAGTGAATCCCACCGCAATGCAATACAAACTCCAAATTGGCCAATCAGATACGTTCAAGCCAAACTCCGAACAACCATTCATAACAGAGATATTAAATACTCTGTGGGAACCATGTTAACTCATACTGATTCGGAAAAAACACCCAACTAACCGCGCAATGACGATGACTATCCGAATGATAACGAAACGTTCGCACGCCAGTTGTCGAGCTCGGCGAACAGACCAACAGCCACCTAATCAACAGATGACCTCTCCTGCGAAGGCCAGAACAATTGCAACACCGCTCCAAACCTCGGTAAACAAACCAAACATCCAACAAGACGTCCAGAATTCCAAAAATCCGTGAAATTACGATGCAATAGAGTTCTATTCGTCAGACCAGAAGACGCTAATTAAACACTTCCCATAAAGGAGGGTTTGCCACCCAACGGAGGACACCGTTCAGCTGTAGCACCCTTTCGGTGCCCAACTGCCATACCACCAGAAGGAAGCACGAGGGCCAAGGTATTTCTGGGTTGCACAAGCCTAGACAGGGGAAGTTGAGAGGCAGAGGTTGGATTCCAACCACAGACCTTCCGATCAGTAAATTCGCGCTCTAACCACTTTACCATCTTCAGCTGAAGGGATGATCATGTATGTCTGTCACCTTTTGATCAAAGTCTGAACCGAATGATGTATGGATCGCGCGTTTGGATTAACCGATAAATCGTACAACCAAAACTGTGGTTTCAACACAAACGTATTGGTTTAAAATGCAGCGGAACAGTACGAGACGGGGAACTTACTTATCCTTTTTACAGCAGTCGTGAATACGTTTCGTCATGAACGTTGGTGTGTACTTTTGAGTATTTGCTGTGCAAAGTCCCTCCAGACCTTCAGAATCAAGCTCAATCAGCGAAACCTGGACAGCGGAAATACAGAGTAGCAGACACACCAGAGATTGTGTTTTACACGCTTAGGCCTCATAAATATACACCCTTTTGGTAGTAATGAGCAAAAATCCTGAAGAAAATATGCACTTTGATGATTGATGAACTTTTTGGATAAGTTGATATGGCTTGAAAGCTCGTTGTGAGAATGCATCCTATTGGATCAGATCTGACAGAAAACGAGCTATCGCTAAATAGTCTAGTGCGCCACTAGTGTACGGCATCGGGAATGAAGTACGGCGGTATTTGGAAAGAGACTACTCACAGAGTTGCTGATTAGTTTTCTTCAAGAAAATATAATACAAGATCTCGAATATTGTGCCAACTGAAACACGAGGGGGCCTTTGTGCGACATGTTTAGTCGAAAAATAACACAAACGAGGAATGCAGTTGAGTCACGCGTAAAAACCAAACCGGTATGCAAGTGAGTGTATTTTGCTAACACTGAGGGAAACTCGGGGACTGCGCCTACCTGATGAGCCCCAAGAGCGGTGAAACCGGTCGTGGGCTGCCAATCAGTAGTGTGTTACGTTTAAAAATGTATTGTGATGTTGGTGTATCGTACCAACTAAAACATGAGGCAGTCTGGTGCAGTATACTCAGTTGAACAGCACAAACGAGAGATTCAGCTGAGATTCAGTTGAGACTATCGTAAAAACATCATTGATATGCAAATGAGTGTAGCAAACTAGTTAACCTGTTTTCTCTTTAAAAGTAAGGTTCCGCTCCCTTAGTATTCGAAACTGTTAGTATTCAGTGAAGCTAAGCTAAACATCCGAGAGACAACCACCGATGTTGTACTTGGTAGTAACTGTATCCAATTATACCACTGTAGCCCAATCTCGAATGCGAATGGAAACGCTTGGTCAAGAAAATATTTGGAACCTACCTTCTGGTTGATCTTCAAGAAGTTGACGTACGACAACTCCTTGGATGTGAGAAACAACAAGGCACTCCCTTGGACACCACAACGTGCCGTCCGACCACACCGATGGACGAAGGCGCTAAGGGTGAGAGAAAATGACATGCGATTGCATCATCAGAGGGAACGAAGGATAACAATTGGAATTTTCGGAGGCAAACTAAGACGTTTGCAAGAGTGCACATGTAGCCGTTCAGTGTCCATCCAACCTATTTCCACTCCTTATCAAGAGCAAAACGAAGGAGCTTACCGTCGATTACACCGTGATGCTACAAATGTCAATCTTTCACTAAAGATTCGCGTGTCTATTCAGGGAGGCGTACTAAGGTAAGGTGACGAATACCTGCTTACAAAGTGCTGCCTTTGATCGATCGTTCAAAAAGCGTCCGAATCAGTTTAGAAAGATGCGTATCAACTTTTCAATGAAAACAGAGCTCCGAAAAGTGGTAAAAAGCTACAGTAAACTCCAGAGATGGAACGTCACTGGCAGCTAGTCACGATTTCAAGTAGAATCTCTCGCGGCAAACAGACACCACTCCCATGGAAAGGTTAACAGCTCTTTGTTCGAGGATAACTGTCACAGCTAGAAAGTCATTTTCACACAGCCCCACTAGGAAAGTGCCATTTGAGCGGACCCATCTGTATCCACATGCTTCGGGCGTTCGGATAATTACACGAAGAAACTGCGCCTTACCATGTCGTGACGGCTTGTGCACCTCCGCGACCCATTGAGTAATACTTGGGGAGGGGGGTTTGTACGACACTAACATACTAGGTTGGTCAACGGTTAGAGCCAAAGGATTCGGTCGAAGACCTTAATCGTCCTCCTGCCTAGATCTGGGAGCTCTAGCGGCAGCCTAGCCCATTACTACCTAAAACTAACAATAATATCATGCTGTACGGCAGCAAGGAATCAGTGTTGAACACTGTTGTTACAATGTTGATGATAATTCTATTTCCCATGAAGAACCTAAAAGTGTGCGTTTGCCTACCTGTAAACTACCTAAACGACTGGGCGGCGAGATGACTCAAGTGGTTAGACTATCGTAAAAACATCATTGATATGCAAATGAGTGTAGCAAACTAGTTAACCTGTTTTCTCTTTAAAAGTAAGGTTCCGCTCCCTTAGTATTCGAAACTGTTAGTATTCAGTGAAGCTAAGCTAAACATCCGAGAGACAACCACCGATGTTGTACTTGGTAGTAACTGTATCCAATTATACCACTGTAGCCCAATCTCGAATGCGAATGGAAACGCTTGGTCAAGAAAATATTTGGAACCTACCTTCTGGTTGATCTTCAAGAAGTTGACGTACGACAACTCCTTGGATGTGAGAAACAACAAGGCACTCCCTTGGACACCACAACGTGCCGTCCGACCACACCGATGGACGAAGGCGCTAAGGGTGAGAGAAAATGACATGCGATTGCATCATCAGAGGGAACGAAGGATAACAATTGGAATTTTCGGAGGCAAACTAAGACGTTTGCAAGAGTGCACATGTAGCCGTTCAGTGTCCATCCAACCTATTTCCACTCCTTATCAAGAGCAAAACGAAGGAGCTTACCGTCGATTACACCGTGATGCTACAAATGTCAATCTTTCACTAAAGATTCGCGTGTCTATTCAGGGAGGCGTACTAAGGTAAGGTGACGAATACCTGCTTACAAAGTGCTGCCTTTGATCGATCGTTCAAAAAGCGTCCGAATCAGTTTAGAAAGATGCGTATCAACTTTTCAATGAAAACAGAGCTCCGAAAAGTGGTAAAAAGCTACAGTAAACTCCAGAGATGGAACGTCACTGGCAGCTAGTCACGATTTCAAGTAGAATCTCTCGCGGCAAACAGACACCACTCCCATGGAAAGGTTAACAGCTCTTTGTTCGAGGATAACTGTCACAGCTAGAAAGTCATTTTCACACAGCCCCACTAGGAAAGTGCCATTTGAGCGGACCCATCTGTATCCACATGCTTCGGGCGTTCGGATAATTACACGAAGAAACTGCGCCTTACCATGTCGTGACGGCTTGTGCACCTCCGCGACCCATTGAGTAATACTTGGGGAGGGGGGTTTGTACGACACTAACATACTAGGTTGGTCAACGGTTAGAGCCAAAGGATTCGGTCGAAGACCTTAATCGTCCTCCTGCCTAGATCTGGGAGCTCTAGCGGCAGCCTAGCCCATTACTACCTAAAACTAACAATAATATCATGCTGTACGGCAGCAAGGAATCAGTGTTGAACACTGTTGTTACAATGTTGATGATAATTCTATTTCCCATGAAGAACCTAAAAGTGTGCGTTTGCCTACCTGTAAACTACCTAAACGACTGGGCGGCGAGATGACTCAAGTGGTTAGAGCGCAAATTTACTGACCGAAAGATCCGTGGTTCGAACCGGATCTCTGACCTCTCGAATTCCCCTGTCTAGGCTTGGGCAACCTGGCAGTATCCCAGCCCTCAAGCTTCCCTCAGGTGCCCTCAGGTGGCGTGGCAGCTAGGCACCGAAAGGGTGCTACAGCTGAACAGTTTTTTAACAATTCTCCTGTGCAGTAGTTCATCCAAACAGGACACCATTTGTTTCTTTAAAATGGAGAGTTAGTGTTCTTCTACAAATGCAACCTTCTTATAAAGAAACTTACATGTACTAGCAGTCTTCCTGTGAGAACGTTTTCCCCCATAGAACTCATGCTAGATTTTTGCCTAGATAAGATTCGCTGCAAGTTACTGCATGATTTAAAATGTTGTGCAACTTCTAGAATTTTACCGATACTACAAACCAAACGTGACAGAGTAGAATGGGTGCGTAGATAGAGGTGCAAAGTCAATTGCCGAGCTGTTAGTATTTCGGCCAATTTGTTGAGGGAATCAAACTGGGGAAATCATCGAAGATTGCTATTTTCTGTTGCCTCATTCCCCTATTCTGCGTCTCAACGGATCTCGGCACTTTTTCTCAGTGAAATCTTTCGCCTCGACAACAACGCTGAACAAAGCTGAAGGTGATTTTACAGATTCTTCCCGGGAATTGGAACAGCCCTTTCCACTCAGTCCCTTACGGTGACAGGGGAGAATGTACAAAGTTGCCGTAAACAGCCCTTTCACTCAGTCCCTTACAGTGACAGGGGAGAATGTACAAAGTTGCCGTTTTATCGGTGCATGACCATTGATTTGCACACGTAGTTTGAGGACTGAATTACATCATATGTCGCTTAAAAAAGCATCTAGTGGACACTCGATTGGCAACTTAATACAATTAAACCAGTTGCAATGGCTCATTCGTGCGTTGCATTGGCCTGAGACCATCCCCTAGACAGATTTTTCGCCGCACAAGAATCCGAATGGGTTAATGGAGCATGTGGACAGGATGCAACTTGACAAAGAAGTACCAAGAGTCCAAATGAGGGCTTCAGCAAGGCTGGCGTAAGTCATTCACTGAATCTTCACCAGACCGGTGGTACATGACCTGGAAGATGTGGTGGAACCACGGAACCAGTGGGGCTCCTGTGAATAATCAATTCTCTTTACTCTTGACCTTCAACAGTTTGCAGTTTTCCCGTGGTGATCTCATTTTCCATTGACCAGATACTGTGACGATCGGACTCGAAGTACTCGCGTGCACAGTTGGAAAGCGTAACTAAAAATGACTAGAACTCCTTCATATCCTGTTTCTGTGACGGCGTGATAAGAGCTGTGTGTGACATATAAGAACGTAAACGCAGACGATCAGTGAATGATACCCATTGGATTCTTCCGTGCGTTACCACTGCTGTAGACAAGATCAACTGAGTAAACACAGTTTCGACCACCGGAACTTTGTTTGGGAGCTTACAGACTCACAGAAATCCACCTATGGTTGGTTGATTCGTCAATTCACGTGATAAATTCAGGTGCGTACAGAGTGCGCTGGTGGAGTAGTGGTAAGACGGTCGCCTATCATGTCACATGCTCGGAGTTCAAACCCCGGCAAGGTCAAGGATAGTCACTGCTGGAGAGCCCTAAGAAGAGCGAAACTCAAGCCTAGTACTTCCCTACTTTGATGTGGACTCACTAGAATAAATGCACCAAGAGAGAGAATGTAAACCTAAGCAGTCACCTTTCATACTCGATCATTATAGCGGACATTCTTTCGCTGACCCTTATAACTGTATTGAAGTTCCGGCTTTACACCTCGCTGTTACCGTTTCACTAACCAATCCGTTTCAGTCGATCATCGTCTTACCTGAAGCCAAAAGTTGCAACAATAACTACCATTTTCGCTTTTCCGGTCTATTCACAGTGGGATCTTCGAAGATCTAGTTGGCACAAGCTGAAGGAAATACTGTGAGGCCGGATACTTTGTCCCTTCCGAGGAAATTGCCATTAGGGTTTACCTGTGAGAGAGCGGCTACACCAATTGCAACCTAAACAGGAGTATGGGTGAAAGTCAGTGATCGACTGAGTCACTTGACGAGATAACCGACGGATTGGATTGACTGAACACATCCAGTTCCCGCACAAAATTTGCAGAACGTCTCCCGATAGATCTACCTATAAGCACAACCGTACATACGCGTTACTCATTTGCAGTTCGTCGGGTTCTACTTCAATCGGTCAGTGTTTCTTCATGGGTACACACGTGTTGAACCAATTCATGAGTTGACACACCGTGTGTGGTCTTGTCAGTTCTTTAGCGAGTCCATAGCTTTATTATTCACCTCAGTTCCCCATACACCCTGGAAAGGTATGATGATCTCAGTCAATTGTGGAATTGTTCGAACAAAAGTCACGTGGCGCTGAGTTGATAAACGATAAACTTGTAATAAAATACCCAAGGATGATCCCTAAAATAATCCAGAAGGCAGAAGCAATGAATGCTCACTTGGCGCTGGATGGTGGATCGCATTGAAGAACCCAACTGACGTCAGGGATATCCACTCCGCGAGCCATGACATCCGTACTGAGGAGGATAGCGCTGAGAGAGAGAGAGAGGGAGTCAGAACCGAATGGGAGAAGGCGGAGACAATCGGAAAGCAAGGCTTACCAAAATGTAACACTGGACGGTAACAGAAAAAAGCTAATTCCATGCAAACATTCGGAATGGCCTGTCGACCAAAACCCCATGGGAAGGGACTCGCTACTGAGCTGAATGAGACTGCATGAAGACCAACAAGAAAAAGTAGAATAACCACTAAAGTCTGTTGTTTACTTAGGTTCAACACAATGTGTACTATGCGTAACATACATCGGAGACAATCGAGTCTCTCCAGCTGAACGGAACACTAGGTGTGTGGGTACACAGATGACTGCGGAGTGCCCCCCTCCGCGAAGAGAGCATACTTTGGTACCAGCCAAACCCGTGCTCCTCCTGGAAGTGTCCAACCTTTAGGGAAAGGGGGACGTGAGATACAGTCCCAAGGTGGTGCATCAATAAACATCTGCTGAAGGGTCAGTCCTGTTTTAAACGATTCAATGGGACGCAGACGAACCAGAGAGTAGCTGAAATTTCGGTCTCTTAACGTCTGCAAAAAAACAGATACGCCATCGCTCCGATAGCTCTATGTAAATCTTCATTCCCTTCGGGGATTTTCTTTGACATGAACTTCCATAATGGACAAGAAGAGACGATCGATATCATGCAGTTATTCAATTCCTCATGTGTTCATCCTTCGATGTCGCAAGTTGCCTTTAGAAGTGTCTACAAGCACTATACCCGGTATGTACAATAAAGCCAAACTGACTTAAACATTTGTCATGCTCCAACGGCTTCCTTGCAGAGAGATGGCTCAAGTGGTTAGAGCGCGAATTTACTGACCGAAAGATCCGTGGTTCGAACCCGACCTCTGCCTCTCGACTTCCCCTGTCTAGGCTTAAGCAACCTGGCAGTATCCCAGCCCTCGTGCTTCCCTCGGGTGGCATGGCAGCTAGGCACCGAAAGAGTATTACAGCTGAACAGTGATTCTTTGTTGGTCAGTAATCTCTTCATTGTCACCCCCTCAGGAGCAAGAGGTTCTTTCAGCGGCTACAGTGGTTTCCAAAGAGAACTATGCATAGTCTTTCGAAGTCTTTCCCGTTGACACGAAATCGTTTTCCCGCATATGATGACAGCGGACACCGAATGACCCGTAAAAATAAATCCTCTAATATACCGAAATGGATTGGGCAATCGACAAACATTGATCCCACCGTATTTTGCCGGCAATTTTGTAGCATTCAGTTGATAAGACTGTTGTTAGGTCATTTCTATCACAAATTTGGCAATTTAAACGACCCAAACAATACTAGGTGCTACCGTTCCCATTAAGTGTGAGGATCTCTGGGTATCCTAGTCATGATCTTCTTTAAAAAAATGAGGAGTTCTGTATTGGCAGTTCAACATTAACAATTATATTGGACGGGATTCTAGTTTGAGTTCTGATCAAAGGTCACCAGGTCATGTACTTCTGGGGGGTACGTCCCCTTTGTAGAGATGCTCATTTGGGAGAACCCTTGTATGCTGCTCGTAGACTAACTCACCAAGGTTGACAAAAATGTAATTGAACAAATGAATCCAGTAAGCTTGCTTATTTATCAGTAACGATTTTTGGCTTGTCGCTGATGACACCCCCTCCCCCGGCCTACAATGTCACACTGATCTAAATGTCTTCCGGAGAATCTGCATCAAGGTGAAAATTCAAACATATCGGTGTCAGCAGATTTCCTCTAGTTGGCATGTGACCAGTGTCATTCGTAGTTATATGGTAGAGGCTGAATCAGGGCTCTTTTGGTGAGAAAGTTCACATTCTGACTGGTCGAGGTGTGCACGTTTCTGTAAGAACGTGTACTCACGTCAAATCTACCGAAGAGATTGACGACAACGTTTGTTTGTCGGCCGATAAACTCTTTTGACGTGATTCAACGGAGTCTGTCCAACCACATTTGGAATCGCGCTGACCACAGTGTATCCTCTCGGTGTAAATATGCGTCATCCGGGAGTGAGCTGGGTTGAAGGGAAAGGAATGTGAAGAATGGTAAAGAGGGACGAGTTTGTGGGCAAGTACCCACCCTAATCAGCAAGTTAGGAGACTCGACGGGCAGCACCGTGAGACAGGCAAAAGGTTTGTGCAATCTTTAGTTGTATACACCCTGAGAGACAAACAGGGCATCCAGAACTCGGGTGAATGATGATTCGAGTCTTCACGGAAGCCTTTGGCTCAAAAGCCTGACTGGAAGGTGGCGACCGTTGACGTGAAACAATCAGGTTAGTCCATTTTCCACCTTTTCCACTCACCAAGCTGGATGACCTGCGGTTATTTGTCAGATCCTGATAAGGGAAACTCCACGGATCACAGGTGGGTAACTTCCAGTCGAGTAGAATGGGTTGTTACTGTACATCAACCGTCAAACAGTTGTCTCTTCGCTACACAGTACATCGTTGGAGGAATTTACGCCTAATCTTCTCGTGCTGGCAAATGTTACAACTACTCAGGAAAGCCAAATTACTGAATGCTGTGAATTAGTGCTGCAAAAATGTAATTGGAATTCGCTGATCGAGAAAACGTGGTATCAGACAACGATGTCCACTCTCTCCATTCTTGTTCAACTTCGTCATTGATGAAATAATGAGGTGAACGCTGGAAGGTCTTCAAAACCCCGGTGTTCAAATCGTTGCTGGTGAGAGCCTTGTCGATCGGGAGTACGCAGATGACATCGCCCTCATCTTTGAAGACGAAAGTGAAGCACAAGCCTGTTGAACAGTCTGACCACCATCATACCATCTTTTGGCATGCGCCTTGCACCTTCAAAGTGCAAAGTCATGCTTCAGAACGTGCAGTCTCCGGACATATCCCTTAAAATTCAAGGAGAATCACTGGAGATTGTGGAAAACTTTACACACCTCGGTAGTTGTATTAGCTCTGACGGAAGTGTGTCTGATGAAGTCAGTGCAAGAATCTCAAAGGCTCGAATCACATTTGCTAATTTGCGTCAATTGTGGCGTCAAAAAGGCATCTCACTAGATCTTAAGGGTCGTGTGTAC
Organism: Clonorchis sinensis; assembly: GCA_003604175.2. Classification (NCBI taxonomy): domain Eukaryota; kingdom Metazoa; phylum Platyhelminthes; class Trematoda; order Opisthorchiida; family Opisthorchiidae; genus Clonorchis; species Clonorchis sinensis. The sequence goes on along the minus strand of CM030375.1, from coordinate 10,081,270 downwards.
CAGGCTACAGTAAGGGCTGTATTGTTGTATGGGTGCGAGACATGGCCTCTACGGACAGATGATGTGAGGCGTCTCCAGGTTTTCGACCACCGATGCCTCAGAAGCGTGGCTGGTTTTGGATGGCGTCAGCGTGTTAGTCACGAGGTGATTAGAAAACGGGTATTTGGTTGTGCTGCAGGTACATCAATTGGGGAAATCATCCAGCACCACCGACTACGATGGCTCGGTCATGTGCTACGCATGCCGAAACACCGTCTACCGAGACGAGTGTTGTTCTCCGTGCCTCCTTCAGAATGGCGCAAACCGCGAGGTGGACAGCGCATGACTTGGCAGAAAGGCGTGAAAGAGATCACGAAGAGTTTGGGTGTTGTTGGTGTTGTACGCCTTCCAGGATGGGGTCCCCGTGACCCCGCCTGTGCTTGGCTGGAGACGTTGCAAGAAATGGCGGCTAATCGATGTCAGTGGCGTTCATGCTGTCAGTTTCTTTCCAGATTGTCTGATTGAGCGGTTGGAGGTGTAGGCACCTCAGAATGCTTGACATAAGCTAGCACCAGGCCCCCTCCCTCATCCACTCTTTTTCTCCTTTTCACCCTAGGGCTTTTAATATATATATATATATATATATGAAATTAGACGAACTTTATGGCTGTACCGCAGTGAAGCATCAGTGTCAACACTGATGTTGCTGTCTTTGATGATGATGATGACAACTATTCAGGAAAGCTAACCTACTGGATGCTGTGAATTAGTACTGTAGAAATGTACTTGTGATGTGTGTGTTTGGAATTCGCTGATCGGGAAAACAGTATGGCGAAAGCCACTCACGAAGGTTCCGTTCTGAATGACTGAAAGATGGCAGTGCGCTTCTTCCGCAGCTTTCCGTGCAATGCGTAAATTCGCTTGGCTTGTGAACCAGGAAGTAGACGGCGGAGTAGACGAGAGAAATAATCCACGCAAGCGCAAGTGGCCAAGAAGACCAGCAGTTTCTCGTTCGGATGGGAAAGCAGGAACCGTATGAGCAAGGAAAACTTGGCGTCCGGTTCAACTACCTGAAACGGAAGGTAAAGGATTGAATCGTCAAGTTCCGAGAGACGGATGCACAGTTTCTCGCATTATGTTCACCACAACTCCAGACAGCATACGTCTGTAATCACTAGCACCGTTACAGTAATCTCTTCAAGGAGTAGACCTCACGGAGCAAGGGACCAATTGACCTCCCCCCCCAGTGAGAGTGACCTCTCTTCAAGAGAGGCTCTACATTAAACCGCAGCTGACGTGGAATGCAAGTGTGGCCGTCATGAAGACACCTATATTGAATTTACAAGTCGGTGGACTGTGTGCGACTAGACCGCTCAAACGCCTTTTCTGTGGTGAACAAATCGGTGACAGCTGAAACGAAACAGTAATGCCTACGGGTGATATCTCGGCACCGTAAGCACTATGAACAGTTGGAGGTAGGAGGCTGTGATGAACATCACAGTGCGGTAATCCAGAACAGCCATAATAATAGAATAAAATAATCACCCAGCTGCAGCAGCTTCTCGGTGCCTAGCTACCACGCCACCAAAGGGAGCACGAGGGCTGAGATACTGCCAGGTTGCCCAAGCCTGAACAGGAGCATTCAAGATGCGGAAGTTGGGTTTCTCAACCACACGGCGTGTGAGCGCAGTACAGTAAAGCTGGTCCATCCTATCCCGGGTGAAACTTACTTCTGCTTTCCTCTTGTGCTCATGCGGCTTTCAGTATACGCATTTTTTAGGAAAAGATTGTGTTATTGCGATTCCGTGACGCTCACTATCAGAAGTCAGTCGTTGAATTTCCAAGTGACAGTATGTTCTGAGGGATGGTATGTGCTACGGGGCTTAATGAAACAGCAGGGTACACGTAGAGAAAAAACGTGGACAAAACTCCCAGAAATGGGAGCAGCACGGAAATGCAGGGAACCTAGTGCGCTGGTCATACATTCGGTCACTTCGTGGGGGATAAATCTGTGACCCGGCGGCGTCCTGACTGACGTCATGACGTCGTTTAAAATGTGGGTATGCATTGCTGAAGTTCATACGACTGTGCCGCATACGAACAGCAGTGGGTTTTACTCGGCTCATCAAATGCATTGAAAGTCGTTTGCTAGTACATGATCACATAATTCGTTCTAGCTGTTCACGATTCATCTGGATTTCTGTGAGTCATGCGCACTGATCAGATCAGTGATGAGTGTGATCTTTGGACCTGAATATCAGACGACCGAATCCTGTTCCCTCCACCCAGCGAGTACGAACGACTAAACGGGCAGTAGACAGCTTTCCCTGGATTGGTCCCTTCTAATCTTTCAGTATTGCCTGTGAAAGCTACAAGTTCATCGTTTGGGAATTGTCAAATTCTCCACAAGAGCTGTGGAAGGTAGGAGCAACCGTCTAACTACTCCTTAGTAGTAGTAAGCCATCAATAAATTTCAAATAACGTGCTGAATAAGGATTCCCTTTCGAAACGTGCCATTGAAAACTCCAAAAAAAACAGTGAAAATAGAAATACGACAACAACTCACCGTATAATAGTTGTTCAATGTCGCTGGTGTTCGCTGTCCCGTGAGAAGAGCCTTCGACACAGCATTGGTATGATCAATCTGTTCACGAACCACAACACGGACCGGGTTTCGAAGACCTGAAGACTAAATTTGTGCAAAGTACCCACCGACTGACCTACCTGCACGCAGTAAGTCCTCAACTTGGGAAGTCTGGGTAGCCGAAAACAGTCCCGTTCGACGTTGTTTGGGGAGCAGTGATAACAGAATATTAAGTCTGGGTGTGTGGAGGACAGAGCGTGAGAGGAAGGGGAAAACAACAGCAGTTTAGATACGAAGATAGGGAAAACAATGGGATAACTAAACCAGACAGTGACGAGTAGCTTGTACAGGTACGTGAACAACGAAACGGAAATAATAACTACAATGCAGCTAGACAGAGAGGATACCATGGTATCTTTCGACGTGTGTCCCATCCACAGGCAGACAGCATGAGCTAGCCACACACAGGCATCCACCAACACGCTCCAAGAAACAAGTACGAACCTCACAGTCAATCACAATGTCCACTTGATAGAGTTGTGCTCAAAAACATATCGGAAGTCTAATGGGGTTGTGGACCAGCAACAGGACGCCCTCATGATATCCCTCTTGTTTCCAGACTACTCAGCGAAGTATAGTAACGCAACCAAAATCGTTAAAAGACCTCAACCTAATTATTATCACAGGTACATCAACAAAGCACTACCAGCCAATCGGTTGACAAAGGAAGGACCTGATGCCTGGGTTCCTCCCTTGGAGTAACTACCTTTCAGAAAGCTAGATTAGGCGCGCAGGAGAAGTAACGGAGTGACATAATACTATCATTCAGCCCACATTACTTGCCGAAAAAAAGTGCGTCTTATGGACTAACGAATTGTTAATGCATGTTTCGGAAAACAAAGCAACAATGATCGATCCTATTTGTAAAACTGCCTTACCGATTCACCACTATAGCGTTGTTTTGGGCACAAAACGCATGCAGTGCTATACAGGTTTGAAGGTTCCAACACATGACAAACCCGGAGTTGTGGATCCCATCATATGTCATGACTGTGACAGGGTAGGGAACATAGGCTAGCTCTACGACGTGGTGAGCCACGCTCCATCCCGCGGCAACACTGCCATTACACGGGTTACAAGGTCAGTATCAGCGAGATGTCTGTCATTAGCCGGAGCAAAGTGAAGAAAGATCGGACAGTCTTCGAGACTATCCCCTACTGGGTAAGCCGTAAAACCGACACATTGTCCCGTGCACTCGTTTTACCGATCAACCATCACAGACATGAGACACCGTAACCATCGTGCAACAGACAAGTAATGACAGGTGCACAAACACGTAAAGATGGTGCAACACACTTAGGGATGTACGTAACCTCGGGTGCAAATAGTGAGTAGTGGACTCCAGGCTCAATTTCATTTAGACCGTGTATTGGCTATAGATCAGGTGACTGTCGATCTGTTCGCCGAGCTCGGCAATTAACTTGGGGATGCTCCGTCACCAAAAGAGGAGAAATCATCAGCGCGCAGTTGGTTGGGTACATTCTCCTTGCATGCGCGCGTTTATATGGTTTTGAAGGGTATTTATTATATCAAGATGTGACTGGCCAATAGGGAGATAGCTCACTGGTCCGTTTGTGATAAGTGTTGCGTTGTGCCTTGCCTTCTTTGATCTGACTGGTTGGCACTTTTCTCCCCTTGTTTCTATTGACTCATTCTCAGTTTGTACTGCATTGGACTTAGACTTTCTCGGGATCGGTTGGCTGGTTGTGCTGTCCTGTCTTCTCCATTGAAAATGAGCACTATCACCGACTCCCCCCAGTTGTCTGGGACAGTCTCCTTGTCCCAAATGCAGGCAAACAGCGCTGACTGAGGACTTCACCCCCATCTATGAACGATGAGGGTGGGAGGTTGTCCGGACCAGGAGCTCGATGGCGCTTGAGAGAACATATGCAGTAATAAACCTCCGGGGCCGTATGGGGCTCCATGTTCACCATCCTGGGTTCTAAATCAGCTGCGAGCTTTAGGTGAGTGGCAAATGGCGGCCACGATAACTTGTCCGAAGTATTCGGCCCAACGGTCGAGGCATTCTTCTTTATTCAAGATGGTCGCTCCATTCTGATCCTTGAGGTGACTACCGGGGCCCGGTCGAACGGATCAACTGAAATAATCTTTGGGCATTCCCAGCTTCCTGGGCCTCTTCCATTAGTTCGTTATGTTTGATATCTTATGTTTGCCGGTATGGCAGGGAGTGAGAGTGATGACTTTGATAACCCTGATTCAAAAGCACCATTGACTGCATGACACTGTCTGTCAATGTATCTGTCGGGGTCAGTAACGGTTGGGGGTCGAGGAGTCCCCATCCAGAAAGACGGCAATTACGAATGAAATTGAATGAACTAGATTTTATGCTTCGCTGCCAAGTCATGGAATAACCGCCACATCCGATACAAGGTTCTCCTCGATAGAGTGCTATGCTTCCATAAATTTATGTTCTTTCTTTGTTCTTGCTTGAGCCGTCCCTGTGGAACTCGTGTCCTTCCTGATCTTTGTGTTCAGAGGTGAGGGAGAATGCTTTAAGCAACAAGTTTGTGTTCATGTACTCTGGTCGAGAGCTGCCTTCTCGTGTGTCAGGTCATGAACTTGGTCCGCCTGCGTATGGTGATGGTCGGACCAGACAGTCCACAAATTGCCTCTAGCGGGTTGTTGACACAAAACGATGCCGTGTGGATAGCACAGACTCGGTACGACATTGGTGTGCATGCATAGCAAATCGATTCGGCGGCCTTCGGCTAACGCATGAAGTACAAACATTGAGTCTCTCCCGTCAGGTTAAAGTAAGATTCGGGTACGTCCAACTTTGTCTTTTCAGAATTTCCGCAACTCCATGGAGAGGTTCGTCGGCCGGTTTAGCAGTTAGCTAGCTCAATCGTGGCTCAATGTATACTTTGCTCCGGTTCGAACAGTTTCGATGTGAGCTGGAACTCTGGCCGTCTGAAATGTTTCACCAAACAAGCTAGCTATGTGAAATCACTACGAACCAACAACGTACAGCGCCCAATCTCTCCTCCGGAATCTGTTCCAAACGCATACATGCAAACTGCGTCCTTCAAAATACCTTGCCTCGGGACGGAGGTGGGGGGGGTGCATCCACAAAACTTACTGAGTTTCGAATCCCATTTCCAACAGCCTGTCTGCTTCATCCAGAATGAGAACTTCCTGAAATAGAAAAAAAAATCCACAGTTTGGACAACGAAGAAGAGCATCAAACGTATCAAACAGGAGGCACAACTTTCAGGTCGAGATTCACTAGTACTGTGGTTGAGGAGCACCAGCAACCTGCGCTTATGCGTTTCACAAAGTAAGTGAAGTGGGTCAAATGGTAAAGAGGCCAAAATTCGGCCCAGCTCCCATCAAGAAAATGGTGAAATCCTTAACCACTCATCAAATGCTCAAAACGCAGTGTCCATGGCACAAGGTGAGGACGGCGACGGATAAGAAGTGGTGCATGTCCATCCTCTGGGGTGCTGAGGCAAGTTCAGCAGTACCCGCTTAGCCGCTTAATGCAGCCCCACACATTGAGGTGCACACTAAGGGACGGAGAACCTTTTACATGCTGTTGCGTTAGCTTACCGACGAACAAACGCACAAAAAGTCTTTCTCTTGGGGTGCTTGGACGGCCATCTCAGATAGAGTGGTGAGAACTGGAATGTGCCATGAATTTGTCTTCAGTTAATTTTTATACAACGCACATACCTGCGACCCGAACCAGCCATCTGGAACCAGCTAGGGTAGTCGATCCTTGGTGAGTACTAAGCCCTGTTAACCTGAAAAACATTCAATAGTATATACGACGTTTTAGCCCAGGAGATGTTTTGACCATGTGAGTTCTTCACCATGTTCACTTTGTGCAATCGTAGAAAGCCTTATTCGTATACTTTATGTGAATAATACGAGAATGTTGATTCGCTTTTGGTCAGTGACGACTGGAATCCGGGGTTCATGCACAACACATTCACCCCACTAATTGGTTGAATAGACTTGTTGCGTGGTGATGTTCCAGTAGTTGAATGAAAGAGTTGTTGTTGCGAGCCGTGCAAGACTATTGAAGTCAAATGAAACGGAATGAACCGTCCAAAACGCACTCACCAGACTGCGAAAACCCCGTACAATTGGATTGGAAGTGCGTTGTGCACCCTGTTGAACCATGTCTACAAGCCGACCCGGGGTGGCGATCAACACCGTGGCACCTTGTGTTTGGAAGTTTTCAAAATCTTGAGCTCGCGTTGTGGCACCACCAGATCCACCTCCACCAGTCCAAACGAGGGAAGTGAAAAGCGCATTACTGTGGACCAGTAACAACAAGAAGAAGACATCTGGGTTGTGCAAACTCGTATGACGTAACTGCACTTTGGAAAAACATACAAAATGTCATAGTAACTGTTCTGCTTGTCTAAGCAGAGCAGCATTCCCCACGGGAAAAAACCACGAAGTCTGGAATATCGTGTCCCTCAGTGACCTAACTAACCAAACATGAATGTGGACATCCCTAGAAATGTATCCAATTTTTCTGTCAAACATTTGTTTGTGTGTCTACACGTTCAGCGAAAACATACCACAGTGCGAGATCCAAATTAGATTATCAGCCAGATGGATCAAAGGCTGAATTGATCACACACACAAACAAAAAGAGGAACAGTTCCCAGTAAAACGGCAAAGATGGAACTAGAAACCCCTATTGGTGGAAAGCTCACCTTGATTCATCAACATAACTGGCTAGAAGTTTGGAGGTGACTTCGAATAGCTGAAGGGCTAACTCAGACGTAGGTGATATGATGAGAGCTCCAATCTGCAAGCCCAAAAGGAGATGAACGCATGCATCACTGACGCGAAAACAACTAACCTCGTGTTTTTTCCATTGATGAACTCTTCGTCTGAGTATTTCCAACACGGGGATAAGAAATGCCAACGTCTTCCCGGAGCCTGTGACGGCCTCAACAGCCACATCTTTTGAACTTAGGAATAGAGGTATGACAGCTTTCTGAGGATAATGCGGAACCGTGGATAAAATCTCTTACCTGGACCGGTAAGGGGTCTAAGAAACCAAGAGAATTGATGGCATTTATCCCCTCTGGAGAGAGGCTTATGCCGTCAAACTGCCACCCC